>OX345691.1:12466000-13686500 GCA_947044815.1 Apomyelois bistriatella
TGAATGCTTGAATGAGGCTGATGACCACCCCATGGTGCATGCTCTGACCAGTGGCGGAGGCTACCTTGCAAGTGATTGTGATGAACAACTCATCATCAATATTGCTTTTAACCAGGTAAATATATCAATTACCACATCTGACTACCAACTACATTTGACTACCAACATTTTCATATGAAAAGAACTTGGCTTATTTTCGAATTAAAAATACCCACTACTTTTTATATTTCTTAGTTGGTGAAACTTCATTCCTTGAAAATCAAGGCTCCAGCTGATAAGGGACCGAAATCCTTAAAACTTTTCATCAACCAACCAAGGACTCTGGACTTTGACCAAGCAGCTGGAAATGCATCTGTGCAAGATTTGGAGTAAGTACAACTTTCACATCAACCTGCCCAGACTTCAGCCTAGCTTTTTTCTTTCCTACAATTTTAAATATGTATTTATTTATTACTAGCTGTTCCCCGCGGCTCCGCCCGCGTGGGATTCGGTTATATCACGCCCAAAAGTAGCCTATGTTTGACCTCAGGTCGTTAACTACATCCCTACCAATTTTCATCACAATCGGTCCATCCGTTTAGCCGTGAAGAGGTGACAGACAGACAGACAGACTTTCGCATTTATAATATTAGTATGGATGTAGCCTTTGTCGCTATATAATATGAATAGATTTAGAGATTTCAAAAATTAAAACCTATTTTCCTATTTATTAAAAGGACAATTTCTTGTTAAACTAATTTAAGATTCATTTCTAAGGAGGCAAAACTTCATATCACTACTAGATGTTTAGGATCCCCTACATAGGAAACAGCAGCTATTAGGATAGTGTTTGCATGCTTTTATAATAATTCTTGAATTTATCGTCTTTTACAGGTTATCTCCAAATGATCTAGAGGGCAATCCCATACCACTGAGGTTTGTTAAGTTCCAAAATGTTCAAAACATTCAGTTATTTGTGAAGGACAACCAGTCTGGAGGTGAAGTGACACAGATTGACCATCTGGCCTTCTATGGCTCGCCAATTTCTACTACAAACATGGGAGAGTTCAAACGTGTTGCAGGCAAAAAGGGTGAAAGCCATTAGCCCTTGCAGTTTTGAGGATGTTCAGTTCAGTGTCAGATATCCTGTTTTTTTTTTAAATAGTTTGGCTGCATTTATCATCAGAAAGGAAATAATTCCTAGGACAGGGTATATGTTCATGTATTGCTTATCTGTGAACATGTCATTGCATATATTTAGATGAAATCCTAATAATTTGAATATTAAACGTGTAATGCTGAACTGTCTCTTTCTATACAATTTATATAAAGTTATTAACATTATTTAATGTAATTGAGTCATTTCTCAAACTGTGTCAAATAAGTAAAATATATTTTTAATATATTATCGCATATTTATAAAATATGATAATAACATCAATATTATTTTAAGTGAAAGGTCATTCCGTAGGCCACAGTTTGTTAAATGGGATTCAGGAATATCGGGTATTTGGATATTCAATAAATGATAAATTAAGACAATATGACTTATTTTATTTCGTACATCAATCCTGTTTGAGTTCATATATCTGAATATATGCTTCAGTTAGAGTGATCATCTGCGGTAGTATACTTGTAACATGAAGATCCTGCATTTCATACCTGAAACGGCAATAAAAAAAGTTACCTTAAATAGTAACTAACAGTGACGGTGAGACTGGGGTATTGTGGCGAAAGATCCTTGTTCACAAGTTGGCAGCGCGCTATTGACACCCTCAAGGTAATAAAGGCCAATAAATGTTTTTGCGCGGACCGTGTGCTTGACTGCCAATATACATATATAAAGTTATATAAACATCATGTTTCACAAATTTCTATCGATTTTATTCAAAGAGATTCCTAAAATCGGACCCTATGTCCTATGGATTAGTTAATGTTCCTTATGTAATAATATTCAAGAAGTATTTGCATTACATAGAATCATAAACTTGATAAAACATTTTTTTTGTTTACAAGATAAGTGAGAAATTAGTAAATACTACTTGCCATTGCTGTGTGGGTTTGTGCAACACATGAGCCCTGTAAGTGCCCTTCTCTGGCGTGCCATCGTGGACGATATTGCCAACCAATTCATATATTGTTTGCCCATTATGCTTGGCCTTCACTTCCGGCGTGAGGATATCACCGAAGTCTACATTCCTAATAAAAATAATGAATATTATTTGTTAAATAATTTTTAAAATTAATATCATAGATAAAACATTAAAGAAGTAAAAAAAAACGGCTCAAAAATGACGAAGATATGCAATAACAAATAATTAAGAAAAAACATTCAAATAACCACCCAGCCAGTATTATCTGCAGAAAACACATACATACATCCTTTTTTTTTTTTGGCCAGAGTAATAATAAATACTTACTTGACAGGAAAGTTTACAACAGTAGGGTTCTTCTCGACAAAGAATGTGTTCTTCGTAAATCTTTTGATATACAAGATAAGATACGGCGGGAGCTGTGTGATTTCAAACCTTTTCAAGAAATTTTCCTTGTAAGTTTTGTACTCTTTCGACGTTTGACCATTAAATTTTGAAAGTAATTGGTAGAGATTTACCTGTAACAATAATTTGACCCATCCAATATATTGATATTGTGAAAATCCAGATTTACAATAGACGTCATAATGGATGGAGGGATTGAGACGAAATTCGAGTATATTAAGTTCAAAATAATGTTAATATCGACGCCTACTGTACAAATGGATAAAAAATAAAAAAATTCATAACATTTTTTTTCTAAACCTCTAGACTACCGGGCTACCGCCCGTACCCCCAGGTACCGTATAACGATATTTTGTCTATTGTGTCTGGATTCTCGGTAGTCAAGGGATTATGACCAAGAACTAATTGGTGTTGCATTTTGAAAAGATAACAAATAAAATACCTGAGGAATGATGTTTTCCCTAAACTCATCGGTGAAGAGGGGCGTTGGAGGCAGGTCGCAAGTGAGGTACAGGAACGGCGACTCTGTGATCATCTCGTTATATTCTTCACTGCTCAGGTCTACCTTCGCGGCGTCATCGGCGTCGGGCGGGGGAAGTTTCCTGAATTTATTATATAGCCTTCAGTTGTGTTTGATAGCAGTATTCTATCAACACGAAAATGCGCTAAGAGATGTACACTCGAGATTAAAGATCATGGCTTCATTTGTAATGAAGTGTCCGACATGCACTGCACTACACTGCAATAAGAGAATACAAGTCCAACCGTAGACCACTCTATTTTAATAAGGATAGGCAGAACTAAAAGAATATTTAACAAATAAATTGAAAGCTAACAAAAACCGCATCATAATCCACGCGTCAAACTTAAGACTAAGCAGTCAAAAAGTAATGAAGGGGAATGAGGAGGATTAGGGGGTCACGGCAGCGCTCGCTTTCGTAATTTTATTTAGACTTGAAGTTTGTAATTCATTCTCGGTTTCTGTTTAAAAACAAACCAAGTTTTTGTAGCAGTCTTAAATGACACTCGTCTTTTTAGTCTGAGGTTGAAAAGGAGCCTTAAATATGTAAAAATAAAACCTACATTTGAGCTAATATTTAGGGTTTCGTATCCTAAATTATGTCTTTCTTGCGGCATAAGACGCTGCTGTTTTTACAATATGTATTTTTTACCTTGTGTATATTCTCATGTGCCCCAAAAATGATTTATAGATTATCGAACTATTCGGTTTCTTAGTCCCGTTAAGAGCCATATGCAGAGAGTTAAGGAACCATGACATAAAATCTATTGGATCACCTAGAACAAAAAAATATAAGTCAAAATTGCGCTAATACATTTAAAATGAAATTTAATTAAACTGCTCTTGCCTTCCTGTGCTTTCTCCATACATATTGCCATTAAAAACAACCAGCAATTAGCAATGAAAGAAGCTGATTAATTGCACAAAAAAAATAAAACTGGTTATACTTAGACATACATAAAATATAATATTATATGGAAAGAATGAAATAAAAAAAAAACAATTAACAAAAAGGTTAAATTTATACAACAATTATATTCCGCAAAACTCAGAATAATGCTAAACATGGCTTACTTTGTTTTATGAACTGAAACCTCTTTTTCGACCACAGAACAACGGCTTGCAGCATTTCATGGGGCGACACATGGGCTTTGAAAGCCCTCGGATTCCAGAGTTTACGCAGGAGTTCCCCGAATCTTTGCACCAGCAAGAATGAAGAATCACCTGGTGGTCTTTTCACATCAGCATAGTTTTCTTCTCGTAGAAAGTAATTACGTAGCGGTCGTACTTGCGATAGACACTAAAACATATTTGTTATAGCAGAATGAAAATAATAGGTGGAACATAATTTATACAATTATGTTGAGCCAGTCATACTTGCACAGAATATGCTAATATTTAGTTTGAAAGGGCATATATTTAAATTTAATTTAAGTAAGACATTATTGACTTGTGGAATAAATGCTTATATGATTCAACTTAGCATAAAATACTTCGGTTTTCCCATACTCATTACTTTAGAGCCCGGCCTGATAACTGCTATAATATAGGCATACCTGAACATATGTATGTGTGTAAATAGATGTAACTATTGTGTAAATTATTAATTAGAAAGTTAAACAAGGAAATCTAAGCACAAGGGTGGTATTTATTTCTATAGGAATTTCTTTCAACAGACTGAGGTAGGAACATTTTATTAAAGGCACTTTACACAAGTGCAGCTTACCTGCAGGATGACATTGCAATAATCATTAGCCTTGATGTTGTTAAGGCCAACAATACCGGGCATATACATGGTGCCATCAATAGCCCGGGACATTTTCGTGGCAGTGTCCAACTGCTTTATCTGCTCTGTGGTGAAAATTGGATTCAACACATATTTGATGTCATTCAGTGATGAATCTGTAATTCATAACATAGTGAGCAGAATATTAAAAGGTAAAAAATATTTTTTGTTTTAAAATGCACAAAACTTTTATGACAATACTGGAAACAATTTTCAAAATGGACTGAAATCAACTTAATAAATAATGATTGGTGCCAGACCATTATTATAAAACAAATTAGTCATTTAAGCTTTCCAAAGGCTAGTTTTAGAATCAAAATAATTTACAGTACAACACTATTAATTTATTTTATTATGATTCGAGTAATCTTAAGTTGCAGAATATTTAATCAGCGTCATTCCATAGGAAGACTTAATGCTAAGGCGTTCAATAAAGTTTCCTTACCTATAACTTCATAGTTATCTGGTAAGCAGTAAAACTTCAAGGTATGTAGGTTGAGGAAAACATGATGACCATCAGCCACTGAATGAGTATATGCATGTGTGTTGGTGCCTCTTCCCTAAAAATTTTATGTCAATCAAAAAATTAAGATATAATGTTAGATGTAGTGCTTCGGAAGGTAAACTGACCCTGGTGTCAAAGATTTTTTTATCTGCCTCTACACCTGGGCGTCGATTCTGCTAATGTTAAGACAAAATCGTATCAAAATAGTGTTTCGATAGTAGTGCTTTTTACACACTATTTACAAGAGTTATGACAGTATGATGTGATGTGAATGTAGTGTGTGGTGTGACCATCAGCAGTGGTATAAAAAAAATATACATTTCTTGTAACTAGTGTGTAAAAAAGCACTACCATTGAAACACCGTTTTGACACGATTGTGATTTAACGTTAGCAGAATCGACACCCTGACCTGAGTTTTTGATGTCCACCATGTGGCAGTCGGAACCAACAGCTTAACATGAATGGCATGCAATCATCTGTCATATTATTATATCACATGCAAGCCTGCTGTATATTTGACAATTTTTGAGAGGAAGTCTCATTTTTTACATGCTTATTTTCATGGGAGGAATCTTTCATCACTGCAGTAAAGAATCATTGGTTGTAAACTTTCATTATTCTCAACCTGAGATTTTCCAACAAGAAATATTTGATTGCCAATAAGTACCCGAGTTTCTTACTCATACATAAATTAGATTTTGGGTGGAATTTATTGCTATGGGAAAACATGAATATGTTTATTGCACCAACACAAAAGATACTGTATATTTAAAAGGGATAAGAACCTTACAGCTACGCAAAAAGTAAAAGTCCTACTTACCTGAAAATATTTCCCACAGACCAAACAAGCATACACATTTATTCTTGTAAGTGAAACTGAGCATAGCTTTTCAAAGTCAAAATCCAACACATGCCGATTTATTGTATCCAGATAAGGGCACTGGATGTGCTTAGACTTTGGAGCTGGTTCTGAAAAGTGTTTTATACGATACTTCAAAAAGCACATGTAATGGTCATGATAATATCGTGACCAATATGTACCTGGGGGGTTACTACCATCTCTTAAAACCATGCAAGTTCCAGTGAGTAAGCGAGACAGCGCGATACAAGATGTAATGCGACATCCCCCTTACTGGATCTTGCATGGTTTAAAGAGATGGTGGTAAGCCACCTGGTGTAAACAAGCTCAACATATAGGTAGTATCAAGGAATACTATACTCATGGGTTACAATTTTACAAAGTTAATCAATGCTGCAAAAAACTGGTATTACATTTTTTCGAAATTGCCATTCTCTGATGAAAGAGTTTCAGATTGTTTATGTTTGCTTTTTGGATTTATTTATCTCAATATATCTAAAAACGCCAATAATAGACTTGAAACTGAATAGTTACCTATGATTTCCGAGCCATTTTCAGATGACAATTTTCTTTTCGTAGGCTTTTCTGACATAGTATAACTGTTGTTATATTATTTGTGTCCGAAAGTAGGTACCTAGGTATTTTGCGTAAGTGATTTTTAAAATAATCAAAACAAGGGCTAGCCTTTGCGATGTGACAGAAAACGAGACGAGAACGGAGAACGGCGATTTCATTTCATTTTCATTTCTACGGCGTTGCGGCGTAAAGTACTGTTTGTTTAGTTTGACGTTTCTGACAGAGACGTTTAACAGTTTTTTTTTTTTTTTTTAATAGTTTTTACGGCCATGGAATCTAGTCCTTTAAGGCCTTTCTTGAATTTATTAATCTTCTTCAGTCCTACTTAAGTCAGTCGAGTCAAAAAGTCGTCAGTAATCAAGTCCAGTCAAGTAAGTAAGTCTAGTCAGAGTCAGATGGCTAAGTGAAGCGGTGGAAAAATTTCACTTAGCTATATCATGGAGATTTTGGTGACAAAGATCACGAAGTCACGTCATCGACACTGTACCACTTCCCAACACTCACGCTTGTTCACGAACACTTTGCGAATAATAATCCACCAATATTATGCATAAACATTCGAAAAAACCTAAGTTTTGGAAATTAAATACAGCGCGGACATAGCGACAGTTTACTTTCCCTCCAAAAACCCCCGTTTAACAGTGACATGTGACCAAGGAGTTAAGCCTTGGAGTTTAGTCTTCCTACCAGCTTACTACCGTCTCTTAAACCATGCAAGATCCAGTGAGTAAGCGTGACAGCGCCATACATGATGTAAGGCGACATCTCCCTCACTCACTGGATCTTGCATGGTTTTTAGAGATGGTAGTAGCCACCCTGAGTTCCTATCCTACCAATACATCCATGGCCCATGCCAATGGCCCATTGCAGTTCAGACATTAAATTTTTTAATTTATTCTACGGCCCTGCAAAATAGCCTATATATTAGCTACCTGCTTAGCCTATATATAATATAAAAATATGCCGGGACGAACACGAATAAGCTACTTATATCAATTTTGATACAACAAATGTCATTAATTCGAATCATTTGTATTCGACAAAACTGTGGAATTGCATGATTTTCATGCGACTCTGTGGTTCTTGGCGAGAATCAGGTTTCAAAAATAGCACTTTACACAATAATGACGTCACAAAACTCTGCAAAAATGGCCGACGATGGATCCTGTTTTTGAAGTGAACTTTCGTAATAAAATTTTGCTGCTTTAGAGGATTCGGAAAAATATAGAAAAAATGGTTTCAATCTTGAAATGTCTCTTTCCTATCTTCTGTACCTTATTTATTTAAGGAAAATAGCCACACAAAAAATAAAATAAACAAATTAAAACCAAATAAATTTTTTTACAATATTTATTTTTAATACAGGTTTTTAACAAACAATCCAAGGAATGTTCATCCAGTAGCATAAGAAACAGAGAGACAAAGAAGTAATAAATATATATAGAAAGAAATAGATAGAGAGAGCAGATCGACTGGTCAAATATTGTTCCCTTGTTTTGAAAAAAAAAGTAAAGTAGAAAAGGAAATAAAGTTGAGAGAAGTAATTGCTATCTGCAGGGCCGACCGATAATGAAGTCCTCAGCTGGCTATTGTTACCTTATTTAAAACGAGAAAGCTTTTTGTAGTAAAAGGCAAGTCCTCTTGTTCCTTATATAAATGAGCTCTCAGATCCCGCGCTTTTGTGACCTCTCTAGTTAAAGACCCGGAGAGAAAGGGGTCCCATTCGGTCCAGTGAATCTCTTCAGGCGCAATGCAAAAAACCCTGAAGAATATATTGGCTTGTGTAACAATGATTGTCAGATACAGTACAAACAGTGCGGAGCCCGGTGTTGAAAATTCTATTTCACACTCAAATTATTACTCAAAGTATGTAAAATTTAGTTAAAATAGAGTATGTTCATTGTATAATCATTGCTAAATCCGGTATGGTTGCAATTATCAACTAGAAATTCTCAACTTTATATTGTGGGTTGCCTGGCAATGAAATATCTGACTATTTTGAGAAAAATAGACCCTGTGTGAAATATTTTACATTTAATTTATATGTTCTTGGTTTATTCATGTGTACAAATAGTTAGAAATCATTTTAAGACAGAATCCAGACAAAATCTGGATACAAGAAACACTTGATAACTACCCTAAACTCAAAAATATAAATCTCACAAAGAATCTGATTTTACCAAGAAAATATAAGACCAAATGAGAGGATTTTACGGTTTATTTAGCATACTAACGTGGAAATAGAAAATTAGAACAAAACAAATTACCTTTTCAGGGTTTTCCAAAATATTTTTTAACAAAACTTGGTTGTCGGTAAAATACAACCTCCATGTACTTTTCGATTACAAATATTCGACTTTCGATATCTCGGCACTTTTTTAAAAGAATATTTATAAAAAAATACGTTTATTTAGCAACTTAATTGCAAAATAACGAAAAATAAATTCAAAGCCGGCATCTAATCGAACCACCAGCGAAATCCATTTGACAGCTAGCTCGTCCGTAGTGATGGGGCGAAGGTCGACAATTTCGATTCGTCTATCCATAATCGATCACAATCTGGTATCGACTACTCGATTCTTTTTCATCACAATTATACAATGCAAAATGAAAATCCTACGTGTGAATTATCGATCACCAATCGCAACCGTCATTGACAAAGGCGTCGATAAATAACATAATATATAAGTAACCCACCAATTTCGCAATTGCACATAGCGCTCAACCGCATCGTAGCCGAACTGCAACGACACATTTTGACGTTTCCCGTATTCCGCTACTAATTTAAAGACCAAATCGTAGTTCATCAGAAAATTCTCAAAATATCGATTCTCTCAACGATTCGATGCTTGGCAAGTTACTTTACTCGGATTTTTACATATTAAACAAGCTTTAATTGTAGATAGCCACAGATTCATAATTGTGTTAGGGGAATACGAATATCGCGCAAACCCAATCGAATCGGAATCGGATATCAGTTGTATGGATTTCTTAGAGTTCAATAACGAAAAGTCGGCTAAATCGATCACTGAACAATTGCGATGACAATCGACCTGAATTATTAATGTGAATTAAAAAATAACGCTACAATCTAAACAAATAGAGAACAATTATTTTAAACAAAAACAAAATACAAGTCAACTAGCCTATACTAATAGCTAATAGTACTGGGTGGTTACTACTGTAGCATGCTATATTTGTGTATTCACATCCAAGTCTGGCACACGTCCGCACTCGGCGGCAACCCACATACAACTGACTAGTTGTAATGTCACTGTGTTACCAACTTATGTGTGTGAGCGTCACTATACCTACTAAGTAGATACAACACTATAGATACAAACACTACAACTACCATCTCTTAAAACCATGCATGATCCAGTGAGTAAGGGAGATGTCGCCTTACATCATGTATTGCGCTGTCTCGCTTACTCACTGGATCTTGCATGGATTTAAGAGATTGTAGTAAGCCACCTGCGCCTACCTTAATACAGGGTGGATATGGTTTTAAGAGACGGTAGTAACCCTCCAATGAGTAAAGATGTCGCCTTACATCATGTATTGCGCTGTCTCGCGTCTTCTTCTTCTTTTCGAATCGAAATGGCTGTGGCACTGTCTCGCTTACTCACTGGATCTTGGATGGTTTTAAGAGACGGTAGTAACCCACCAGCACCCCAGAGCCGGAAATAAAAATGTATTTAGAAAAAACTCGTACATCAACATCAACTGTCAGCTTACGTCAAGTGTCAACAGTTACGTCAATCAAGTCATTTCTATTCAAATTTCATTTTTGTCGAACGAATGACGATTCAATTTCATTCTTCTGAAAATGGCCGCTTCAGGAGGAAATATAGAATGGTCGACAACTGTAAAACCAATTTTAACAGCGCTATATGGCCCATTTTTCGATAAAAACGATGTTGTGGAAAATATACAAGCTATAATCAAGAGGTAAGAATCATCAGAATCTTTATTTATGCCAAAATACGGTGATTTTAATTGTCGTGTATTGCCGACTACATCAATATATTTATTATAAATAATAATTTACTTATTTAGGTTTATTATTTTTTAAAGTAGATTTTACTGTAGTAAAAGCTGCATATTATATTTAAAAACAATTTAAATGTACCACATATCTTTACAAAATACCTAGCCTTTTTGGTTTTAGTTGGATTTTGGGGTAGGTATATAAGGTGAAAATTTTCTAACAGATTTTCACATAGACTAAATAGCTTAAATATATATATCAATAATCAATACATATATAATTATAAATGTGTTCATTACAGCATATCAATCTACCCTCTACAAATACAATGATTCATTCCTTATTTCAAAATCAAACTAAAGAGAATTTAATTATTGTAAAATTGTAGTTACAATATTATTTATTTTATACATTACTAGCGACCCGCACGAGTACTTCGCACGGGTGCATATTATACATAATAACTGTCCTCTTCAATTACTATTATATCAAATACTATCTAAAGATTTAAGCATACATAGGGATATAGGGACAGAGAAAGCGACATTGTTTTATACTATGTAGTGATAATCAATCCAATAATGACAGCTAACAATACTCTCAATAATAATTTCACTATTTTAATCTGGTTTAGATATATTGATGATAAATAAAAGTTAAGATTACAAAGAACACTAAGAAAAACTTGTTCATAGTTTATGCTTCAATGGGAATTATTTTGTACATTTAAAATTCTGTATGTTTGTAGGTAGGAAGAAAAATGCTTGTATAACTGTTACTGTTCTCAATAATTTTAATGCTCCACTCTCCCGGTTACCCAGTAACCATGATCTTTCAATGTCACTTTACTCTTGCAGTCCCTGAAAACATGCAATCTAAGAATACAAATATTTATTTGCTCTGCACACTCACCATTGTGCTGTGCAAAAAAATTTGTTCTGATCAATTCTGAAAATCATTTGCTATGAATATTTTAGTATTACACTTCCTGTTGCAATTTAAATCACAAATTGTAAATGGCTATATATTAATAATAGGTTTTTTTTTGTCTACAGTGAGAGTGAATTCCAGAACCATGAAGACATATATGATCTGTTCTACACCTGCTTTGCTTGCCTTTCGGCACACTTTATCAGCATTAATGCAAATAATTGTAAGTAATTTATTCTCCTTAGATCCTTTTGTCTTTTATATAAATAAATTAAGCCACTGGACTCAGCCAAAATAACTATTGTTTAATGTTTCCAATATGCAAAATTAAAGTAAATTGCAATATATATAATAGTGATCATTCATTTCACATAAATACTGATAATAACATAAGGTACTGAATTTATTATGAATGCAAAATCATTTAAGTAAATATTATATTACTATAAAGAGTGCCTTGATCATGCTAAATTAAAAAAAATCAATTTCTTGTAATGTTTGTTAACATTGTGCAATCATTTCAATATACATTACTCACTCCCAATACAGCAACAAGTTATGCTCTTCTTTGTATTTTAGTGCCTAGTGACCAGCTGAGCACTGCTCGTGATGCTCTTAGAATTATACTCAGACAAATCCTCAAGAAGCTCTCTGAAGCCGGATTGAGCTGTGACGACACATCAGCTACTACTGCACCAAGCATCTCTGTTAAGCAGGTATAGTATTAATATTTTTTTTATCTTTCTTCATGCACATTTTTGTAAAACAGATAATAAAATTTCTCAATATGTTTATCTATTGTGTTTGACTTACTTTGATGTATCCTATCTGGACCAAAGGGCAGTCACAATGGTGAAAGTGAATTCAATAAATACATTTCTCAAAAACCCATTTATGAACTGTGTTGAATTTAGATGCTGATTATTAGAATTTTTCTTTAATAAACTTTTATTTTTAGCTCCTGCTCCCCATCGTGGGTCTGTGCGCTATTGACGGAGGCGGCTACCCACAATTAGACTTAGTTATTTTGACATCCTTACTGAAGAATGCAAAATTACCAGCACATGTCAATGCACCAGGTGAGTTAAATTATACAATTGTCACCTGCTAAGATTGTCTTTCAAATTACAAATATTATACACAACAATATAGTGCGAGAATATTTTTTTTCCTGATTTTGAACATTTATTCATACTTTTATTTATAACATCTAATAAATGTACTTTGTTTAATACAGAAACACAAACTACAAAGTCATCCGTGATTGCAAGCCCAATCACTTCTTTGGCGTCTCAATCAACAACATCTGAAAAACAGCCTCCATCGAGCGCCCAGCGGCGCTCTGATGCACTTCTTGAGCAACTAACCGCTCCTCTGAGGAACCCTGTAACCTCTGTGACGTCATCCCAGGCCCAGCCGGCTACGGCAGTCTTATCTCCTGGAAGTAAAGACAGTATTGAAAGTACCAAGGATGGGAATGCTTCCCAACAGTCTGCTATTGATGTAAAGGTAAGTTGTTGGTGTTCAATTTTTGTGTCTTGAAAATTTGAATAATTCAATTTTTATTTACAACATTTGTTGGCAACAACTTGTTACTGTTGTTATTGTTGAATCTTCACAGGATTTTTTTTTCTTGAATCCATACTAATATTATAAATGCGAAAGTCTGTCTGTCTGTCTCTCTGTCACCTCTTCACGGCTAAACTGCTGGACCGATTGTGATGAAATTTGGTAGGGATGTAGTTAACGACCTGAGGTCAAACATAGGCTACTTTTGAGCGTGATATAACCGAGTCCCACGCGGTGCGAAGCCGCGGGGAACAGCTAGTACACAATATGTGGTAAAACACCATATTGGAATGTATATGCAGGGTTGCAAAAAAACTTATATCATAATATTAATATTTGTCAATAGAAATGGGTGTCTACAACATGCGCGTCGTTACTAATGGAACTGCGCGCGGGCTCCGTAGTCCTGAAGGTGTGCTCTTCGCTGCCGTGCCTGCAGCGCTACCTGAACCGCTGGCAAGCCGCCAGGGACAGTGCCACGGCGCCGCAGTTCAACTCTGATGCCTCTTTGTAAGTTTTCTTTATCTTATGAGCCTGTCTGGTGATTCTAAAACCAGAATTTTCTTCAATCTGTTTTGACCAAGCGGTCCTGACTCATACATATTATAACTGGGCCCGATTTGTGTGGATAATAGTAAACATTTTGTTTTAGGCTCCATTTTCTGGTGAACGAGGTGCACGTTTGCAGACTTGCTCTGTCATTGCCGTGCCTCGAGCCGTTCACCCCGGAGCGCATTGCTACGCTTAGTGATGTTAGCACATCTTGGCTGCTTTGTGCCACTGCTCAGGTAAATTAATAATGTATGATTGTAAGGCTACCTTAGTTTTACTAATTATTGGGTGTTACATGTTTGTACTTTGTTATCACAATACTTTACAATGTATTTCGGCAGGCTTCTCTGCACCCAAAGGATGAGGAAACCGAACAACAAACAGCGACTCTTGTGGAGAGCGCCCTCAGCCTATATAACACTGTTGGGGAGACTTTCAAACAGTCTACACGCGCGGGCGGTTATGTGAGTACCAACTGTTATGCTTGAAACTAACCAAATGTGAACCAACTACTAGATGACTAGCAATGATTGCTTTTTCACAAAACTTTACTTTTGTTCTGAAATGGTACAAATGAAAGAAATCTCTGATTTCTCTCTTACCGGATTTTACGCTTGTAAATTATTTTACAAAACATGATAGGAAATTTTCTCAGCAAGTGAGTTTTTTTCAGCAGCAAATGAGTTTTTTTTATTGTCCATATAAATTTGTAGATATATCAAAACCATTTGATGATCGGCGGATGGGTGCTCCTGTGTGGCCTGCATCACGCACTGGCAGGCGCGCCGTGCCCAACCACAACGCCAGGAAAGAGTCCCGCGAAAACACCATCAAGACCGTACAATTTGACCAAAATGTAAGTCTTGCTTCATACTCCTCTTTAGGGTTGAGTAAACAAAACTGTAACTACAAACTATTACTGACACTCAGGTAACCGCCTGTAAGTACGTGTGTTTGCCTGTAAACAGGCTCTTAAGAATAGTAATAGTTAGACTTGATTTTTTTTTAATGTTTATATGTGATGCTGCTTTAACAACAAGTAATTTAATTTATAGAAAACTAGCTGAGGAATTTGTGCTGAATGCCAGCAAAGTATTCTGAATTCTGGCTTAAGTTTTATTAAAAGAATATTCTAATACAAATGTATGTAGGCCAAATGCTTAGCGTTTGTGGCGCCGCTTCTTTTCCACTTGCGCTTTGGAAGTGGTGGTAAACTTATAATGATTGACGTCAATAAGTTATATCTTATATTGACAACTAGCGACCCGCCCCGGCTTCGCATGGGCATAAAGACCTTCCTCTTGAATCACTCTATCTATTAAAAAAACCGCATTAAAATCCGTTGCGAAGTTTTAAAGATTTAAGCATACAAAGGGACATAGGGACAGAGAAAGCGATTTGGTTTCATACTATGTTGAGAATAAACAATTGGAATTTGAAGCTATAGGTAACTGTGTCTCCCAGCTCACGTTCCATATATCACAAGTTATTATTATTATTTTACAAAATATTAAAAGTGCGTCATCTATCAACGGCAGGCAACAAGGTCTGGGCGTGGTGTGGGTCGCGCTGGGCGGTCGCTGCCTGGCGTGGGTGGGCGCTCTGCTCGCCGACGCCAGGCTCGAAGCGCTGAGCTGCGGGCGGCCCGCCGCGCCCGCCACCCCCGCCACCCCCGCCGCGCCGCTGCTCGTCCTGGCGCAGCACACGGCGCACCAGCGCGAGCTGAGGCTGGCCGCTGCTGCGCCGCTGCATCAGGTCAGTCATGTATATAGTATTAGGAGAGCCCGCGACAAGCATCAATGTCCTGAAATGGCCGCAGCTAGGGGCGGCTCGGGAAATCTTAAATACTTACTTCTTAATCTTGAATAAATATTTACATCAAATTTTTAGCTTGTTGCAGCTTGATAGAACTTAACTACTTTTATAATATTTTTATTTATTTTTTATTCAATTCGTGTACACTCAAATACAAACATAGGAAACTTAAAAATAGCAAATTTAGTACAAGGGTGCTACTTATTTTTATAAAAAATTCTTCGAGCAGACCCGCGATAGAAAATACATAAATCATTATATCAAACAGCACCAATTAAGGCCACTAATAGTCATTAGGCCCGTTTTTATTTAAAAATTGGTAGTTATATATTCGAAAAAGAGTTTACGAGTATGTTGTCTATGCCGCGATTGCCAGTTTGACTGATGTCACATGGAACAACGTTTTAAATGTGATTAAAATTAAAACAAATATTCATCAGTTGCTGGTCGCGCTGGGCGTAGTATGCTACCGCAAGGCGACCAACCTGAAGCGGGCGGTGGTTCAGAAGCAGCATCAGGACGCCGACCCGGACCGCTCCGACTCCACCGTCTACTTCCAGGACATGATCCTGTGCTCCGAGGATGAGGAGACTGACGATGGTACCGTGCATCATTCACAATGTTTCAGTAGATTATTGTATTTGAGGATTTTCTTGCTTGTTTGTGCGAATCATGAACCTTAGTACAGCAACACAAACACTTGCCATATAACTTTTTTGTTGAGCTTCGCTACTCTGTCAAATTTTTTTCAGAATCTCTACTGCCCTAGAGAAGTAACGCTTGTCTCCAGACAGCTATGCTAAAAACTAACATCTATCAAATAATATTTATTGATTTATGAACAGTTTGTACATAATTACAGAGTATCGACTTATAACTGGTGTAATGTTGTCTAGCAGACAGCGAGCCGCTGCTCGGGCTGTGGTTCGAGTCCACCCTCGTGGCCCCCGAGGCCTCCGAGGGCGGCTCCCGGCCCGTCAGCGAGTCCCACCCCAGCGACGCGCCCGCCAGGCACAACCACCCCATCGTGCCGGACAAGGCGGAGCCCTACTCGGTGAGTGGCAGACAGCGAGCCATGCTCGGGCTGTGGTCGAGTCCATCCTCGCGGGTCCCGCTGTCAGCGAGTATGATTCTGATGTTCGAGTGTAGATATAGTCTAAGATTCAATTTGCTGGCTGTTTAAAACAATAATCGTTCTAGCCTTGAAAAGGCACAACTTGCATTATTATGACTAAAGAGGCAAATATAATAATTTATACAGGAAGAAATTTATTCAATGTTTGTATTTTCTTGCAGTACATCACTTTAGCGACGGAGGTATTTACCCTGCTGACAGAAGAAATTATAAGCGAAGGCTCTGACAGACTGGGCCCGTCCGCTTTACAACTACACGACGCTCACCAAGCTTTGCTTGCGGCACTCGCTAAAGACCTCGACAGGGAAACTGCTCGCACTGATACAGGTATTCACGGTTATCACAAAAATCAGACATATTTTGTGTGCCTTTGTTTTGTATGTCATTTTGTACATTATTTCAGGTATTTATCTTTTTAAGGTACTAAAAGGTCCAATTCATTTTCAAAATGTTGAATTGATATTTGAATTCTAACAATGCTAATAAGGGTGACTCCGGCATTGCACGGATTAAGTACTTGTTTAAGTACTGTATACTTATAATTTTTGCCCAATAAGAGTCCTATTTTCACAGTCAATAAAGCAAATGAAGACAGCATTAACAGAGCTGTCCATAGCACTAATGATCACATACCTTGGACACACATTACGCAGTCACGATCCTCGACAGTGAGGGACTGATAAAGAAGAAATCAAGAATCCATACTAATATTATAAATGCGAAAGTCTGTCTGTCTGTCTGTCTGTCTGTCTGTCACTCTTCACGGCTAAACTACTGGACCGATTGTGATGAAATTTGGTAGGGATGTAGTTAAATACCTGAGGTCAAACATAGGCTACTTTTGGGCGCGATATAACCAAGTCCCACGCGGGGCGAAGCCGCGGGGAACAGCTAGTACAACTATATTTACGAATCATCTGAATCCAGGCACAATATCGTCGTGTTTCGGCACTCGCCTGGGCGCGTTGTACGGCGGGTTCAGTTCATCGCTGGTCCGCTACCTGCACAACTTGACTGGCGCCCCGGCCTTCGCCTCGCTGCAGCCCGCGCTACAACAACAACTGCTGTCTGCCGGCTCGGAGAGGACCAACATGACTCCGTTACAGGTCAGTTGGTGTTACATTTTTACCTCAATTTTCCTCTGTTACCTCATTCAAAACTTTTAGTCAATATTACCTAGATCTGAATGAATGAATTAATGAACACTTTGCACCAATTAAAAAAATACTTCATTGGCTCTTTCACATGACGCTCATCAACATATTTCAACATAATGAAAATAAAGTGCATTGTTAAAAAGCCTTGTTATCTAAATGGAGGACTCGGCTACCATGTCCTTATTTTAGGCGGCCAAAACTCCCTTTGGGTCCCTGCACCATCTTAGACTATGTCCTTTAATTTAGAGTTGTTAACTTCAGTTAAGGACGTCAATAGCCGAACAAAGCGAGGCAAATCTTCTAATACTTCTTGACTGCTTTCAAATGCACTGTACTCCTTATTGTACCGTTTTGCCACTATCAAATTTCTAACCATTCTGTGAGAACCGAAAAGCAAAAAAACTAAAAACTAAATCTAAAAGTAGTAGATGTTTGCCTAAAAGTACTTTTTTTTTACAGGTTGGGCCTCGTGTAGTGAAGTTGCTTGGAGGCATGGTACTAAGCAAATCGGCGGCTGAAAGAGAGAATAGTATCTTGGCTATGTGGCATAAGATTGTGAATACATTGCAAGAGTGCGCCTTGCAGTCTCAACCTTCGCAGGATCATGACTATGAGGGTAACATTTCTAAAGATTTTTCGTGTGACTTTACAGTAAGCGAATGCTTTTTGTTCTTTCAATTTCAAGGAGTTCGTGTTTTCCGTTTCCAAATAATATTATCTTATCAATGGGTATTTCGTTTTTCTACTGTTATAGTTTTCAATGTATGTGTTTTTGTTTTGTTATTTTCAGATCGAAATGTTATTTGTATATTTTCAGATCTTAATGTTGAGCACGCCCAGTTGTTGGTGTATTTGTTCCATTCATTGACCCTGATGCAAAAGAAATCTGTGCTCTTGATGACATCCAACGCCATTATTAAGGTCAGTTATTTTTTTTATTATTGAAAATGATTTCTTAGCAATTTTATTCGTCTAGGAGTCCCTTATTGTCACCTATAGTAATGTAGACTGGCAAAGAATACTAATAGCATACAATTTACCTATTAGCTTATGGCTTAACTAACTGTTCCCCGCGGCTTCGCCCCGCGTGGGACTCGGTTATATCGCGCCCTAAAGTAGCCTATGTTTGACCTCAGGTCGTTAACTACATCCCTACCAAATTTCATCACAATCGGTCCAGCAGTTTAGCCGTGAAGAGGTGACAGACAGACAGACAGACAGACTACCTTTCGCATTTATAATATTAGTATGGATAAAGTCTTAAATAAATAATTAAAGATGGTTTACGAAATTAAATACATTTATTTAATCTGTATTTATAGATGCAGTTTATATATCTGCTCCTTGTATTTGTATTTGTAATTGTATGATTTGCTATTACTTGGTTTTTGGGTGTAATCTTATATTTTTTTGTTTTTATATTTTTTATGATTTGCCTTTAAGCATAGTTGGTATTCTTCTCGCGTCCAGCGAAAGGGTCTCTACGTTTTCGTAAATCTGATGTTTCTGTGTCTGTTGTAGGTAGTGGAGACACGGGCTATAAGTGACAGGAAGCGCGCTATGACCCTAGCCCCTCACCAGCTGATGCTGACCACGCGTCTCATGTTGTTGTTGGAATACCTCATGAGACATCTGTACGACGCGCCGCAGACGTTGCTGCAGCAGGTAATTTAAAAAAAAAATGTTTAGTAAATGCCTTCTCCTTTTATTCCGTTTTTCACAAGTGTTCTTTTTACAAAGCAATTTTGTTTTTTTGTTAATTCCCAGTTCATCTGAAGACAGGCATCCTTGTAATATAGCGCAAGGGTTGTCTTTCTTATGTTGGCACTGAAAAGTTCTTCATCTTTATTTATGTACGTCGATTAGCACTGTAAGCAACATGACTGACAGAAAATACATAAACATGGCAGCCCATTTACCAAATTACAATTCGTATTTCACCCACAACTGAACGACCCCTGTTAGCTTCAATGTATGCGGGGTTTTACAATTGAATGTGACATAGTTCTAATCGATTATCAATTTTAGATCGAATGGAACCTTGTGATCGCGCCCGGGCTCGCTCAGCCGTCGGCCGAGTTAACCGCCAACGGCGCTAAGACGACCGCAGATAACGGCCTACTGAAGGCGCGCATCTATTGCGAAGTGCCGTTCATAGAGCAAGCCTATAGGCGGCTGTCGCAGGACGAGACCTCAATGAGGCCCAAGTTCTATGCTTTGACTAATGCTGAGATAAATAATCAGGTAAGAAACGATCGATTGATCTAATAGCCATTGTCTGTTTAATTTCTTGTTCAAATTTTCTTACTGCTCACAATAAAACACACTATTAATGCTATCATCGTAAATTACTTTAACAAACAAGGTAAGGCTTTATTATTATAATTTTTTATTTTCGACAGGAAAACCCAAAATTCGATGGTCTGGCGTGCAACTTTGTACTGGGCACACCACACAAGTTGAAGTACCCACTTCTACTGGACGCTTTGTTGGCTCTTCTCAACTCTGCGTGTATATGCGACAACCCGCAATACGCCTCCTCGCCGACCGCGTTGGCGGCGTCGCATTACTGCTTCCAGACAGCTTGGAGGTATGTTTAATACTAGCCGTGCCTCGCGGTTGCACCCCACCGTGATATGTATGTACCTTTGTAAAGAAATGGGCTGTCAAATGCAAACAATAAATCCATCTAGAAGTTTCAAGGTTAATGGCATTCCTTCAGCTTTAAAATAAGAATGCTAAAGGATTCTTAAAATTTAATAAAGCCTCCTTTTTTTTCAAACATTTCTACAGTGATACCTTTACCAGCCATTATGATAAATTTAAGAGTTCCGTATTTCAATTATTTCGACACTTATTTTACTAATCGATAGATTTTGTGTAATAAGACGGACAAGGATGGCCGACTCTAAAGGTCCTAGCGAAGAAGAAGGTATTGTGTGATAAAATTTGGTAAGTTCATATGAACCAGCGTCAAAACGTAACAACTACATAACTCTTACAGACTGGTGATAAGCATGCCGCCCGCCACGCCTCACATGGATAAGTTACAAGCGGGCACCAGCGCCGAGCTGCCGTCGCCGCTGCCGCTGCATGCAGTCATTTGGGCGCCCAGGGCCGACAACAAGAAGGTGTTCAACCCGTGGCTGAAGGACGCGCTTGTCAAGCAGGGAATGTACACACAGGTATCTCATCTCACTGATATTATAAAGGCGAAAGTTTGTATGCTGTTTACTTTTTCACGCTCAAACGGCTGGGCAAGGTAATGGAGGTAAAAACTTTGAAATTATGCGATTCCGTAGGTTTGGTAAAAAAATGGCGCTTTATGAAGTAGATGACGCTGCTGTAATTGATAAAACCACGGGTGGTCATATAAATTATTGGCCAAATAAATGTCGAATGGTCCTCCCAATTTTCATGACCATTCTGGTATGCTGTATTTTTATCTTCTTTGGACCCACAACTCTAGCTCTGAAAATGTATCGTACTTTTGTCATTAAGTCTATAGATTGGTGTTATTTATTTCTTGTAAAAGTAAAAACATGTTTCGTTTTTAGTATGCGGAAAATCTCCTGGCCGGAGTCAGTACTTCGTGTGATAATATAAAATACACGGCATGGTTGGCGTCTGAAACTATCAAACACTTGAAACAGAACATCACTGGTAAGCATAGATCATTACTTATTTGGACTTTCTTCAGATATTCGGTTCTTCAAATTTTCTATTGTCATTGTTATAGCTGTATTAGAAAAATAATTCTTACAAGTAATTTAAAGATTGTTTACTGATACTGTAATACTAACTGTAAGGGGTAGTATAAGCTCATGACGGGCTTTATTTAACACAAAACGACGCTGGGACATTTTTGACATAGACGCATGTCTATTATTGCATAATAAAAAGGAAAATAGTGGGCTGGCTCCGATGGGAGTAGCACCAGAAACGCTAAGAAGCATACACCACATCTGCTTATAGTCTGATTGACTGATTGCAAATTAAATTAATTTTTTTTTTTAACACAAAACAAAATCTAGTATTTAATATCAATGTAACTCTTAGCTTGCCTATTATAAGAGTAAGAAGTAATTTCACAAAGACTTATTTATAAATTATAAAACAGTAAATTAGTTAATATAATCCCACGAGGAATGTGTAAAAATTTTTGTTCTTTTTGTAGCCAATGGTTTACCATCTCTTCTGGATGTGATTTCGTGTGACTCGGTGCTAGTGAGACTGAAAGTGTGCCTCGCGGATACCACGACCGCAACAGAGGCGCATCAATTCATGCCTGATTTACTGGACCTGTTGGAGACTATACTTGACTGCTGCCGGTAGGTTTTTGATTATGATTTTTTTTGTTATTTTGTATTATGTTAGTAAATTGACATTCTAATTGGTTTTATGGCTTTACTTGCCATAAAACCAATAAATAATATAAAAAGTAAATATTGAATCTAACTGGGCCAAGTTTATATAGTTTTCAGCCATTGACATGTTAGAAGAATTAGTTTATTTTGTTATGTTTATGGTCTAGAGTTCCAGACTCTATAGAGTACTGGTTTGTGATTTTTTTTTCATATTATTCATACAGAATTATTATTTTTATACATACATTTCAGTTGTCCGTACCTCTGGTTTAATTACAATTAATTTCACTCAAAAATAATATTATAGAAAATTTTAAGGTTGCATTCACCACACCGTTTTATTTATGTATTAAAAACTTTCTTTAACCTTGAGCTGCACTAGATAAACTAATATCCAACGTTCAACCTTTTTCGTCCAGCCTAAGCGCTAGCGCCGAACTAGAGCCTCTAATGGAAGCGTCGAACAACGCGTCAGAAGCCGCGGTGTGCCGCGCGCGGCTGATGGTGTGCGGGGGCGGCGCGGGCGCGGGGGGAGGCAACCCCGCCGTCGCCGGCAGCGGCCCGCCCGCGCTCAACGCGTGGCTGCGCGCGCACCTGCCGCCGGCAGCCGCTGCAGCGCTTGACAGGCTCGCCTCGCCGCCGCCGCTCGCTTGCATGAACTTGGTAAGTGCACACGGATTGGACAGCGCTTCAGCAGCCGCCTTGTTGTGTCGTCCTGCGGTTGAGATTGTTATGTCTGCCCACCTGCGCTGCCTGGCTGCGTACTCTTCACCACCATTGTGAAGTGCTAACATAACCTCTGCTGGTTGAACAATGTGTCAATACCAGCAAATATGTGGTTGATTAAATTTGCGGGCTAGCTAGGACCTGAAAGGCAGTCCATGTTGGTCACATAGCTACATACTCATTTGGTATCGCCTACTGCTAGTCTCGCCGTCACCACTACTGTTTGTGCTAAAATCCGCGAAAGTAGTAGATCAGACCTATATTTTGAAAAAATACTTAATTCAATCGTAAATAATCTTTAGAAGCCAACCAACATAAAACTTGTTAATTCACAGGCTTTCTATGCATCCGACATCATCCCATCGGAGAGCGCAGTGCTAAATTTAGTGACGTCACACTGCGAGCTGATCAGCGCCAATCCTAAATACTCGATTGGGCCTTCCCTAATGATGTTGGCGTACTCCGCCGCGAAACTTCTGGATGTTGGAGCTATGAAACTGGCTGAAAACCCTGATCTTATGAAGAAAACTTTGGACCTTATTATTCCAGCGCTG
Source organism: Apomyelois bistriatella (assembly GCA_947044815.1). Classification (NCBI taxonomy): domain Eukaryota; kingdom Metazoa; phylum Arthropoda; class Insecta; order Lepidoptera; family Pyralidae; genus Apomyelois; species Apomyelois bistriatella. The sequence continues at coordinate 12,489,521 of OX345691.1, forward strand.
GTAAGTTCCATTGACCATGCAGTCTCGATACTTCGAACCCAGAATTAAGTTCATTGACTTAGGTAATTTGGCCAAAATAAAGTCGTTGAACGACTCCCAAACTATTAGGCGACGGACATGGTTGACCAATTTCCTAAAACGAAATTTTACCTAAAACCTTGCCCAAGGTAGAAGCGACATTAAAGTTGATTTTGTAACACATTTTTATTTCTTACAAAATAATATGGTTCATATTCATTTCATATGTAAATACACCTCCTAGACCTAGGTCATTGATAAATAGAAAAATAATTTTAAACATGGCCGCGGTCTTGCACTTTAGAGGCAAAATATTCCCGTTAAAACAGACACGTAAAATGCATTTATATTTGTAGACTGATGGACGTTTGGAGTTTATGTCAGAGCCGCTGACCGCGACCCTGAACACCTTGGTGCCGCAGCCGCACAAGTCGGAACAACTCATACACGAGCATATCATCAGAACTACATACACAGTACTAGTGGACCATCTGCAGCCGTCCACGGAAAAGACTCTCAGGCACATGGTGAGTAGATTATTTGGCATTTCAATGTTTGTTAGCATTGGATAGATGGATTTAAAAATTAACTTTATAAAAAAAGAATTTCTAGATTAGGTCGCCCGCGGTAAAAGCTATGCAAGAGCTTAAAAAAATATTGACAAATATTTATACTCTGCAAAATAAGAATATATCCACTCAACAGTATGGAATTCAAAACACTATTTTTCTTATTCATTACGCTAGTTTTCTATACTATGTCAAGTATTGAAAAAAAAATATTTTGAAAATTGGTTAACTAAGAGTTGAATGAATCTTTCAACTGAAGCTCCAAAGTGGACATTTAAAACTGTAATGTGATTGGTTTCTCTAGGTGAAGTACTGGGAGAAGATATTGGACCGGCAGCCGGGCAGACTGGCCTACGAGTCGGTATTTACTGACAACTCGAGCTATTCGCTCGGGAAAATTCTGCTCTCGGCCCCTAACGCACGGAACCCATATGCGGAACGGGTTATCAAGTAAGTGTTATCTTTAGGATTCTTTTTTGCCACCCCATTATCGACTTTATTGCCTTCATAATAATATTTAAAATCATTTCTATCAGCATTTTCACTTCGGCGGTAATAATGGCGAGTTTTTTCTTTTTAGACTTTTCATCAAAATATTCACTGGCTGTGAAGGCTCGGAGCTCGGCAGCGCACTTTGCATCTCCGTGTGCAAGTTTATTGGTGTTGCTGATCATCAAAAGTTGTCTTTCTTGCTGTTCCACATCTGCCTTGGGTCACCCGGTAAGTTTGCTTAATATTATGTGTGTTAGGTGGCCTACAATTAGTGCTAGTTTCAAACCCTTTCCTGAACTTAGATTATATGCCACAGCGGCTGAACGTAACTTTTAAAGCACAGAGGACGTTCGCATTAGCGATCAGCACAAACTAACATTCGATAGTTATCAGGCAGCAATTTAAATATGAAAGATCTTTTGTTTTCTAGGTAAACATACTTGTTAATGAAAAGGAAGCTTAAATAGTTCTCATCCATTACACACTGTCCGCTTTGACTTAAGTCATTAGTATAACCATTTTGACTCGAAAAGAAGAAGTAAAACTCATGCTTGCTCTATATACAATATGAACTTCTTTCATTAATAGCCGACCATCATATTTACTGCTTGGTCCAATGGTTGACTGGTAGGGAATGCCATATGGCATTAAGTCCACCATTTGTACACTTTATTTTTAATTTATACAATAAAGTTTTAAATAAATAACTTTTTAGCCACGACAGCTGGCTCGCCAGCTACAGCTAACGGCACCCCAACGGAAACGGAACTACCGACACCGACGTCATCCGCTCCGGACGCGGCCGGCAACCCCGCGTCTTTGGCGCTGAGGAATGCTTTGCGAAGCGTGTTCAGGGTGGACAGCGACTCCACGCAACGCAACGAATCGACGGCGCAGAGGACCGATTCCGAACTGCCTGTGTTTGATGCCCCGTGAGTATTATGTATTAGTATGTGGCCAATGAAGATATTTTGTATTGTATTCGGTCATTTAAACGGGAATGGGGAAATAATAATAACTAGTTTCAACTACTAATAAAACAGCTTTTCTTAGTAAACTTCTTAATGTTTGATGCCCTATGAGTAATTAAGGGCACCGACGTCGCAATCTAGCATCTATGGTGCTGAGTAATAGATAGCATGTTGCGATACCTATAATAGTAATTACACGCAACGTTATTAATCAACGGCACCTATTAATCAACCAATTCTTTGCTACCTGGATCGACTGTTATTAAGTTTATTTTCCGATTTCAGGTCACCAGCGCCAAGAGCGCAATCTGAAACAGCGCAGCAATCTGGTAATTCAGGTAAGAGACTAATTTTAAAGAAATTTCTTTATGTCATGGATGTATTCCATATTGTTAAATGTTTATTAGATGCTGAGAAGGGACACAAAAGTAAAATTGATTACTTACTTTATTTTTGTTTAAAGGAACTGTTTTAGTTCCAGTTTGACTTTCTAAAGGGAGTGTGATTGTGGCCAATAGCTTATCATTATACAAGTGATCTAAGTAAACATAGACAGTGGAAAATAGACCCATCTAACTGGTTCAAACATGGAATATAAATTTCGAGTTGTCACTTTCAATTAATATTTATTTATAAAAATCTCAACAGAGAGTTGCAGCTGGTCTGACGGCAGCAAAGAAAGCGCCGCTACTGCTGGAGTGGTAGCGCTGACGGCCGAGCCCGCGCCGCCACCGTTGGCCGACGCTGCCAACGACAACGCCACGCTGCTGTCGGCGCTTTGCAAACATGTCGTGCTACACTGGTATGTGCTGCCGCTGTACTACATTAGTTTTAGGAAGTGTCTTGTTGCTTGGAGATTTAGACAAGAAAATACAAGACAATTTTTTTTATTATTTTTATTAAGATATTGCAAACATCACTATCACTATATCACAACATAGTATAAAACAAAGTGGCTTTCTCTGTCCCTATGTCCCTATGTATGCTTAAATCTTTAAAACTACGCAACGGATTTTGATGCGGTTTTTTTAAATAGAGTGATACAAGAGGAAGGTATTTATCCCCATGCGAAGCTGGGGCGGGTCGCTAGTACATAATACAATAAGCGCCCATTCGCTAATGCAATATATTCTAAACAACCTAAATATAAGTGATTGTTGACAGAAAATAGGTTAAGCTTTAAAGAAATTGCCTGATGTGATGAAGATGTGCTTTGTTAACTGGCCTTTGTAACCTACACGACGTGATGATGATGATTAATCTTTATTTTTTGCATTTAGCTCTGCGGATGTGAGCGAGCGCATGCTGATCACGCTGATCGGCGTTTGCGGCGAGGTCCCGTGCTCGCCTTTACTGCTACGAGAGATGTGCCGACTGGCGGACGCGCACGCGGGCAAGCATCACAAGCAGCTGCTGTCGGCCGCGCTGCATTGGCTCGCTGCCTGGTTTGTATACATTACTAGATGTTTCTCTCGTTAAAACCTTCCTCATGAATCAAGCTATAAAAATAACTTTAAATTTGACGATAATCCAAATAGTTACAAAATCCAGATTTAGAGGCGTTCAAATAAAACTCTTCAGCTTTATAATGTTTGTATTGATGTCCAATTATTAATTTCTGACTACTAGGTTAGCAACACGGTTATAACTATTTGACTGGCTATTACAGCATATGGATAAATGCAACACCATAACACTTTTTTGCCGTGATCATACTTACCATTTATCTTTTTATGCCCTGAACATTTGTCTTTTTGTGCCTTCTAGATCCATGTCTTAACCGGATGACAATATGAAAATTCAATATGTTATCCTTTTTCCATCTTTGCTTTATCGTTATCTGCCTTCCTATATCTATTCACGACTTCAATTCCATTGACCTCTCAGAAAATTATCGTATTTTCATCTTTATCTTTTCTTTACATAGTATAAAAAAGTCGCTTTCCGCTATCTGTCCCTATGTATGTTTAAATCTTCGAAACTACGCAACAGATTTTTTAATAGATAGTGATTCAAGGGGAAGGTTTTTATGTAATTAAAACCTATAATATTGCACCCGTGCGAAGCCGGGGCGGGTCGCTAGTAAGGAATAAGATAAGAATTCTTAGCGAGTTATTCCGAAAAATAACCGTCATAATTTATCACAGTGTGGATAACCTGAGCAGCTCCGAAGTGCTAGAGAAGCTTGAAGAAGGACAAGTGGACGGCAACCTTGCCCCGCAAATTGAATCAGCTTGCGTGCTGCTTTCGTACCTCTCGGACGCACTGCACGCTATTAACACTGCGCAACCGCATAGTAAGTGACTGGACCCTGTCCGGTAAATGTGTGTCCTCTACTTTGAATAGTAATTTTTATGTGAGTTTTGCCTAGAACCCAACCTATTATTGTTGTTTAACAAAATAAATACTGTACTTAACTTCTCCTGCTAGAAGTGAAGTACAGTATATATAATGATTTCTTATGTTTTCGCGATTGTTAATAGCTTTGTTAATTGATTTTTCAGTATATATTTTGTTTGCTAAAACCGCGCTTTATGTTATTGACATTCAAAAATATAATGTCTAAAACTTTTTAGATAGAAGTTCTCAGTGCTTTAGGCTTTACAATTATAAGTTATCTATACAGATATTTTAACTTCTTTATTATCATGTTGTTTTAATTTTTTCTTAGCATGGCGTTCAGTAAGCCCAACTTGGGAATCACCTTCGGATCTTGGATTCGACTTGGATTATACTGATGAACAACAGGACGATGATGATACGAGTGCGGACGATTCTGTAAGTGTTATTTTTCGTGTTATTATATTTTATATTATTGGTTGGTTTTGGCTGGGAACAAATTCCTTTTAAAAGTCTTTAATAACGTGCATTTTGTTGCAATGATAAGGGGGTTAGGTGATACATAAGCTGATGATGTGATCTTCTAAATATCATTTAGAATCAAATATTTTGGATTCTTTTTTCAAATCGTCGCGCACAGATGGTTTGAAAACTTTTATAACATTATGTATTGTGTCGATAGAGGTACTTATTTTGATGTCCTATTCCACAGGACGAAGACGCGATGCTGCAATACAAGCTGTGCACATTTACGGTGACGCAGCGCGAGTTCATGAACCAGCACTGGTACCACTGTCACTCGTGCAAGATGGTGGACGGCGTGGGCGTGTGCACGGTGTGCGCTCGCGTGTGTCATCGTGGTCATGACGTCTCCTATGCCAAGTTTGGCAATTTCTTCTGCGATTGCGGCGCTAAGCCCGACTCCAGGTTTGTTATTTTTGTCCTACCATTTACGTAGGCAATTTGGTTTCGTAAGTAAAAATGTAAGATGACAGAACAAAATCAATTTAAAATTGGTATTTTTTCATTTGTGTTAAAAACGTAATTTGCCATCATGTGACGTCGATGTTCAGTTCAGTCCTTTTTGTATTTATTAATAAACTAGCGACCCGCTCCGGCTTCGTACGGGTGCAATGCTGTATAATACATGTGTTATACATATAAACCTTCCTCTTTAATTACTCTATTTATTAAAAAAAAAACCGCATCAAAATTCGTTTCGTAGTTTCAAAGATCTTAGCATACATAGGGACAGACAGCGGGAAGCCACTCGTTTTATAGTACGTAGTGATAATAACTAATTTAATATTGTTTTTGATAGTATAATTAATTTGCTGTTTTCTAGTATCCAAAAAATATAGAACAAATGGTTTTAGCTGGTTTATTTTTCACACCATTAATCGTTGTACAATCGTTCGTCAGTTGCCAAGCGCTGGTGAAGAGGTCTGTGACGCTGGGCGGGGCGGGCGCGGGCGCGGGCGCGGGCGGCGAGTCCCCGCCCCCCGCGCCCGCGCTGCGGCGGCTGGCCGCCAGCCCCACGCCCGCCGCCGTGCTGGCGCCGCCGCGCCGCCCGCTGCTGGCCGACAACATACAAGGTGGGGGATTGGCGATACATCTAATATATTATATACCCAATGGTTGTTTGGTAGATAATGCTCTTGGCATTAAGTTCTTCGCCAGGGTATTAGTACAGGCCGCGTCATATAAAAAAAAAGAACGCTGGAGGAGTGAGGAGGGGGTAAAGTTGCGCAACGCGGGAAGCCAACGAAACAATTGCGTGCGCCGAACGACACCCGCCCACACCGCGCTTACCGCATACATCAATAAATCGTCTATTGCGCAGCCAGCGTTCTTTCTTTTCACATGACGCGACCTATATTTTTATCTAACAATAAATTTAAATAAAAATGTTAATAAATAGTTATTTTTAGTTAATAATATTTGCTAAACCCGTTGTAGTGTCAAGCGCGCCGTCCTTTACGTCTTTCATGTAAATATATAATGTATATGTTAATAAACCAATCGTCGAACTAAGCAAACGTTTCACTGACTACGCCCTTACATGGCGACCCTGTCAAGTTTCCCCGTACCTAAAAACGGCAAGCGTGTATGACGAGACCATTTCGAAGATGGTTTCAAAACGGGTTCAACCAGCTTTAAAATTGACAGCATTGTTATTGTAACAGGCTGCCGTCCGTACCTACAATCGTACACCGGCTGGACAGCGTGTCTGGAGGGAGTGCGCCGCTTGCTGGAAGCCCTGTGCGGCCCCGTGCGCGCCGCCTGCGAGCGAGCTGCCCCTACCGGCGCTCACGGCCGGGCGCAGCGGGCCTTGGCTCAGCTGCACCTGGGAGAGAAGAAGTTCACACACACCGACACCCTCATGCTGGCCACACTTGGTGAGTGGACTTGTTAGACGACTCATTTTTAGGTATTTAGTAGTCTTATAAACGAGCTGCCGCCATCAACGCTTAGGCGCGCTCAGTGAACTTTAGCTCAGCTGCACCTGAGAGAGAAGTTCACACACACTGACACCTGACCTCATGCTGACTGACCCTCATGCTGGCCACACTTGGTGAGTGGACTTGATAGACAACTCTTGTTTAGGTATTCGATGGACTTATTAACGAGCTGTCCCTACTGGCATGGACGCCAGTAGGGACAGCTCGTTAATAAGTCCAAAGTGAGGCCGGGCTCAGCTACACCTAAGAGAAAAGTTTAGACACTCCGACGCCCTCATGCTGGCTACACTTCGTGAGTGGACTTGATAAAAGGCTCGTCGTTTAGGCATTTGGTAGATTTATTAACGAGCTGCTCCCGACAGTGACCCTTAGCTGCACCTAGTTTACTTATTCTCTTATTCCGAATATTGTTAATATATACATATATATTGTTAAAGAATAAGTTTCATCATTAAAAAAAAAGTGATTATCTACTATTGTACACGCGCCTACTGAATATTACTAGCAAACCATTAAGAAGACTAAATCCTGTCACCTAAACCAGGCGAATGCTGTATCTGCCAAATCTACCGACCAGAAATTTACTCATCCACCAACTTTCATACGAGCTAGTTCTATTAGCATTGTACATTCTAGAAACCCCAGTTAATTGTACCATTGCTTCAATATACGATTATCAAGATCTCCAGGACTTTTTACTTCTCTCAACCTTCCCTGGGGAACATCGTGTACGAAGATACATGAATTGGCGACCGTGACAGGACAAGAGTCACTCGCTATCTAAGTTCCAGGAATAGCCACGTCAAGTCAATCTTCGGATCGCGTGCAGCCAAAGCTCCTGCAGAACTGACCACATCATTTGGAAGCAGCCAGCACTGTTCCGGCCCCGGTAATCCGAGCAGCGTTCAGCGTGACAAGCAGCGCCTCGAGCCGCAGCGAGCCATTCAGATAAGTGCCCTTCCTAGCTACAACTTTATCCTATCCCTAAAGTATTACCTACATTTATCTTCCCTTACTCCCTGTTTACAGACTTCACTGTGTGAATTAATTGACCTCCATCATACATAGGTACCCACCTAGTTTTACCTTTTGGTTGATTTTATATTACACAAAGTCTACACTATAAGCTTTCCAGCATTTAATTTTGATTTTCTATTACGAAGAAGCATAAACATAAGCCTTTTTCCCTTATTTCAAGTAAACTTTAACTTTGCAACGTGTGCACATAGGTTATATACCTACCCACATCACTAAATATATAGGTCCTATCTAGGCTTCAGAACTAAATTTCGGCTAATTATTAGTGCCACATCCTCACACATTTGCCGAACATTTCAGGAAAACGCGGACATTCCGATCCAACAAAAACACCGCGTGTGCCTCATGCCGGTGACTTCCTTGCACTGTCGACGTGCCGCCGCAGCACTCAGCTGATTCCTGCTGGAGCCATTGATAGTGAGGGGCGTAAGATTCATTTAAATTTGATTATTTTTTTTTTCATTTCTTTAAATTTTCACTTACCTTTATTGCACATAAGTAGTTTGATTTCCTCTGGATTCGTCAAACTTGGCTTTATTTTCGCTCAACCGTAAAAGCCGGTCGAGGGAACGAAAACTAATTATATTAAATTTAACTTTCTTTTGTACTTATTTACAACATACTACATACTTCGCATTTCAATATGTCACAAAGTGGAGACAATGGTGAAGAAGCCAAGACTCTTATGTCATCATTCGCCAGACGCAGTTCCATAAAAGGACAAATTACGAAATTCCGTAACTATTTAGACAAGGTGTCGAGATATGAAACTTTAAATACCAACGATATCAACGAATTAACTTTGAAATTATCTAAATTTGAACAACTATCAGCCAAATTTGATGAATTGCAAAGCCAAATTGAGGTAATTAATTACTCTAATTTATCCGCGGAACTTGATGAACGTGATAAGATAGACGACGAGATTCTTAGTTCAATAGTTCTTGCAAAATCACTTCTAGAAAAATATAGCAAGCCTATGAACGCTACTGATTTAAACATCACTCAATCCGTAACTCATTGTCATGATTATAATGAGATAGGTTTTAAATTGCCTTTAATACAAGTTACCAAGTTCGATGGCTCGCATTTAAAGTGGCTAGAATTTCGTGACACTTTCACATCACTAGTGCACAACAATGAACGCATAAGCGCGATAAACAAGTTCCACTATTTGTTATCATACCTAGAGGGCGAAGCGGCAAGAATTATATCTAACCTAGAAGTATCAGCTGCTAGTTATGAACATGCCTGGAGCCTATTGCTTGAACGTTTTGATAACAAAAGAATACTTATTAAGCACCATTTAAATTCCCTATTTAATTTGCAACCCATTTTACGCGAATCCCAGCATTCTTTACGTTATATAATAGATAGTGTCATTAAAAATCTACGAGCATTAAATAGCCTAGGACAGGAAACTGACAAGTGGGATTTATTGATTATACATCTTGTTTCCTCCAAGCTGGACTCGCAATCAATTGCAAAATGGGAAGAGTACAGCCAAGCTTCATCTGGTGACATAACTTTCGATCAATTTAAGAAATTTCTTTATTATCGCGCAGATGTATTAGAATCATTGCAGAAAACTAAATCGGAAAATAATTCCTGTCAAAAACCTTTCATTCATTCAAAATTATTTAACAATAATAAACATTCAAATGTTAAGTCGTTTACTTGCACTCAACCTAACACCTCTGCAGGTTATACATATAGCTGTGCGTCTTGTAAAGGTAGCCATAGGATTTATGATTGTCCCTCCTTCAAGGCCATGAGCACTAAGGATCGTATAGCCGAGGTGTCGAAACTAAAGTTGTGTACTAACTGCCTCAGGTCAGGTCATGATTTCGCCACCTGTCGGTTAGGTCCATGCCGTGAGTGCAAGCGTAAGCATAACACACTTCTCCACATAAACTACAATAAAACAAACACGTCCGATCCAAGTTCTGATACAACCCTTTCAACATTCTCTAAACAAACGTATACTCAAGTATTGTTGTCTACGGCTATTATTGAGGTTGTAAATCCTGACAATAATTTACGCAAAAGAGTCAAGGCCCTTTTAGATTGTGGCTCTCAGTCTTCTTTTATACGAGATTCCCTTGTTTCTGATCTCCAATTAGGCTCTTGTCCTATTCAACCTATCAATCTTGTAGGTATCGGCAACAACCCTTCAGGTCAAATTACCAAGAGTTGCATTGTACAAATCAGTTCCTTAAACCATCCATATAGCATAACTTTAAATTTACTTCAATTAAAACAATTAACTGGACAAATACCTAAAACATCTATAAATAATGACAACTTTAATTTACCCCACAATATGATTTTAGCTGACCCTAAGTTTTACGAACCCTCTGACATTGACATCCTTCTTGGAGCCGACGTATTCTGGGAGGTACTAGGTTCTCAACAAATCAAATTAGGAACAGGATGCCCAATGTTACATGATAGTAAGTTCGGTTGGTTATTATCTGGACCTATATCATACACATCTTCTAATAATGTTTCTACTTTGCAATCCAATTTGCAATGCTATAATTCCCAAATCGACTCTTCAAGTGAGGACACCCTACACACCGAATTACAAAAATTTTGGGAGCTTGAAAACATTCCATCAAAATCGTTATTAAGTGATACAGAAAAAGAATGCGAACAACACTTTATAACTAACACTTCTCGCTTACCGTCGGGTAGATTTTGTGTTCGACTACCACTAATCGACACTCCGGATTGCTTAGGCGATACATACACTATAGCCAAAAAACGGCTTTACGATTTGGAGCGCCGGTTTCGCAAACAACCCGAACTTAAAGAACAGTACGTCAATTTTATTCGCGAATACGAAGAGTTAGGACATTTAAGGGAGTGTCCCACGAGCACTCCACAGCCATCATATTATTTAGTTCACCACCCTGTTTTTAAGCAAGAGAGTGAGTCCACTAAGACGCGTGTTGTCTTCAATGGATCTTTGCGTACCACATCAGGATTATCGGTTAACGACATTCAATTAGTAGGTCCTAATATGCAAGACTCAATATTCTCCATTCTCATTCGCTCTCGGCAGCATAAATACCTTCTTGTAGCCGATATCGCAAAGATGTATCGTCAAGTCGAAGTTCACGAAGACGATTGCACATTACAACTAATTTTATGGCGCGAGAATGAACACCTGCCTTTACGAGTGCTACAGCTACGGACGGTTACCTACGGTTTCGCAAGCGCTAGCTACCTAAGTACGCGGTGTTTATGGCAGCTGGGCGAGGAATGTAGTGATCCATTGATTCGCGAAATTATTCAACACGATTTTTACGTTGATGACCTAATTACTTCTTGCGATTCTGAGTCAAATTTACAATATATTCAAAAATCCGTTTCAGAAGCTCTTGAAGCAGGTTGTTTCAATTTAAGAAAATACAAATCTAATTCTAAAGCCATAATACAATCTCTTTCGACAAATTCAAACGAAGATCTAACCCTTAGTAGCGTATCCAGTACCCTTGGCATGGGCTGGAAACCAGATTCTGACGAATTATATTTTTCTATAGATTTAATTCTCAGTCTAACCAACTTACAATAACCAAACGTTCAATCTTATCTACTTCTTTTAAAATTTTCGATCCTTTAGGACTATTAAGTATTTGCGTTATCATTTCAAAATTATTATTGCAACAATAATGGCTAGAAAAAATTGGTTGGGATGACCCAGTACCTCAGCAAATAAAGGTGTCGTGGCTCAAATTTATAAACAGCATAACACAAATAAATAACATCCGCATACCCAGACATGTCCTTTGCCAGTTTCCTAAAAAAGTAGACATGCATGTATTTTGCGATGCATCCCAAAAGGCATATGGAGCTTGTATATATATGACGTCAACAAATGATTCAGGCATGTTATCCACTCGTCTATTATGTTCAAAGTCCAAAGTGGCCCCCATCAAACCTATCACAATTCCAAGACTGGAACTATCTGCCGCATTGTTGGGTGCTAGGCTCTGTCAAGCCGTATCCGAGTCACTTAGGAATAAAATCGATCGTACTACATACTGGTCGGACTCAAGTGTAGTGTTGAGTTGGATACACACTAATCCTAGAAACCTGAAAACATTTGTTGCCAACCGCGTTTCCGAGATACACGAGCTCACACAATCAGACAACTGGAGGTATGTACCTACGGATGCTAATCCTGCCGATTTAATATCTCGCGGCGTCAATCCAGATGAAATTCACCTCTGTTCTATATGGTGGAATGGCCCATCTTTTTTAAATCAATCCGAGTCCACATGGCCCATTTTGAACAATAAAGATTGTGAAAATGACTCATCTGAATTAAAATGTCACTCTGCCATCTCGACACCCCAGCAATATTTCATTCAATTTTCAAAATTCTCTAGCTTACCTAAACTAAAACGAATATATGCTTATTTACTACGATTTATAAATAATTTAAAAAATGCTAAAAATAAAAATAAAACTATTGGAAATCTATCATTGAATGAGTTACAAAAATCATTTTACCTACTCGCTCATTCTCTCAACAAGAATCGTTTCCCATTGAGTTTAATCAATTAAAGCAACAAAAACAAATAAGTAGCAAGTCTATCATATTATCCTTAGCTCCATTTTTTGAGAAGGAGAATCAGCTAATAAGAGTAGGTGGACGTCTTAATGCCTTTATTTTAACGCTTCGTAGATTTATTTCTCGCCGCGGTAAACCCTCTGATATATTTTGCGACAATGGTCGTAATTTCGTAGCAGCGGCCAAAGAAATTGGTAACTTTGTTAAGTGCATATCTTCTTCAATTTTTGACTTTGCAAGCGAAGAACAAATCAAATTTTTTTTCAGCCCAAGCTATGCCCCCCACTTCAATGGTTTATTTGAAAATAGCATAAAATCTGCCAAATTCCATATCAAGAGAGTCATGGGCAATTCTCATCTTACCTATGAGGAGTTGTCAACTCTTTTCGCACAGGTGGAAGCTGTCTTAAACAGTCGTCCCTTGTGTCCTTAGTCCTCAGACCCTAACGATCTCCTTTTCCTCACCCCAGGACACTTCCTGATTGGCCGCCCGCTCACTGCGCTGCCAACGCCAGCTGTCGACGACATCAACATCCCCCACCTACAGCGTTATGCACGGTTGGAGCAAATTCGTCTCCATTTTTGGAAGAGATGGCAACATGAATACCTGCACGAACTCCAAAAACGGTCTAAATGGAAGAAGGATGGTGGCCCAAAACTATCTGTTGGAGACATGGTCATCATCCATGAGGAAAATACACCACCCCTTTGTTGGAAGATGGGACGCGTTCATCGTTTGTTTCCTGGGCCTGATGGCATCTCCAGAGTAGCCGATGTGCAGACAATACGAGGAATCCAAAGAAGACCACTTACCCGTTTATGTCCATTACCAATGCCCGACTCACAGAAAGAGACTTAAAGGAGGTTTAAAGTGTAGTACTTTAAACAGGCGGGAGTATGTACACGCGCCTACTGAATATTACTAGCAAACCATTAAGAAGACTAAATCCTGTCACCTAAACCAGGCGAATGCTGTATCTGCCAAATCTACCGACCAGAAATTTACTCATCCACCAACTTTCATACGAGCTAGTTCTATTAGCATTGTACATTCTAGAAACCCCAGTTAATTGTACCATTGCTTCAATATACGATTATCAAGATCTCCAGGACTTTTTACTTCTCTCAACCTTCCCTGGGGAACATCGTGTACGAAGATACAACTATATTGCTTTTTATTTTTAATGTTATTCCTGTCGTTGTTTTTAAGCCACTTGTATTCGTGTACAGGATCGCAGGAAGGCGCATTCGAGAACGTCCGCATGTCGTACACGGGCGAGAACGGCCAAACAATCCGACAGCTGATGTCGACGCACAAGTTGCGGCGGGTCGCTATGTGCTGCCTTGCCTCGCCGCAAGGCCGCCGACAGCACCTGGCCGTGTCTCATGAGAAAGGTTAGAAAGTTTTTTTTTTAAGAGAAATTTTGCAAACGGCAAGTCTGCCAATCAATCTTCCTCTTGCTCGGAAATAGCATCATTATTTAAAACTATACGTCTATAGTCATTGCTGGCCTAAGCTAACAATATTACCCGGCCGTAAATAGCTTCATTTCCGGCCTCGACAATAATGTACAATACTATTGTAAAGTAACTAATTTGTGTAGTAATAAATTTGCTGACATGAATAACACATTTACTTGTAACCGTTATTTGCTTTTAACCTTTTCAACCTTAGACATTATAGGTATTATTTTTTAAACACTTATTTTAATACCTTATGGATGGATAAGATAGGACATTATATTTAATGAACAACTTGTTTAAACCAAAGTAGATATTAATGCAACCACGGAAACGGTGTCATATCACAACTACTCAACAAAATTCAGACATCACATAATTCCCGCAGGCAAAATAACGGTGCTCCAACTGTCAGCACTACTGAAGCAGGCGGACTCGTCGAAGCACAAGCTGACACTGACACGTCTCTCGTCGGCGCCCATCCCCTTCACTGTGCTCAGTCTGAGCGGCAACCCCTGGAACGAGGAGCTGCTGTGTGTGTGCGGGCTCAAGGAGTGCCACGTGCTCACCTTCAACAGCGGCGGTATGTAGTACTGACTGATGTCTGGTCGGTGTTGTTTGGCGCGGGAAAGTTTAACTTATCTGTACCGGTCATCATGGTGCCAGAATCTATGTCTATTGTACGAAACGAAACCTTCTTAGTTCAGTTTTAAGCCACTAGAACAGAAAACTTTACGGCACTGGAATGATGTGTAGTGCTGATTGGCTTCTTTTACACATGCCCTATTTTTTTATTACTGTCAATGAGACATAAAATGGACTTTTAACTTGATTAACAGGAGCCGTAGCCGACCACCTGGTACTAAACACCGGACTAGAAGCCAACAACTACGTGATCAAAGCGATCTGGTTGCCCGGATCTCAAACGCAACTCGCGCTTGTCACTTCCGACTTCGTCAAGATATTCGACCTCAGCAAGGACCTTAACAACCCGATGCATCATTTCCTTGTGCCCAGTGGAAAGGTGAGAGTATATGAACTCTACTTATCCAATGTCGAAAATACACTGCGTTAATGACTGCAATGCTTGCATGCAGGAACTTAATCAAAGTTTAGGTTTTAGGTTGAGGTTATCGAAAATTCTGACCTTTCCTTTCTGATTTCATATTCGATTCTAAATCTAAGCAGCTAAAAGTATATATTTCTTCACACATGCTTTCAGGCTTCACATAGGCTTTCAAAATTATATCATTAAATTGTCGGGTCAAATTCACTTTTGTGATTGATTAAATTTAATGAATGATTAACATTTTACTACAAGCGTAACTAGCGCCATCTTAACTTTCAATTTCTCAAGGTTACATTGTATCGCAGGTTCGTGACGTAACCTTCGTGAATCAAGACAACGTGACGCACATGCTGTGCATGAGTTCAGCGGGACACATCTACTGGCAGCCGATGAGCGAGGAGTCGCGCGCAGCTCTCGGCACCTTCTACGTCACTAACACGCTGGAAGTCTTACATCCCGAGATACAGGTATGTTTGGAATGTATGTTATATCTTTTGATAACCTTAAATGTAACCAATGCCTATGGTTATAAGACTCAGAATAAACGGGATGGAATCTTGTCGATTTGGATTATAGTAGTCTTTAGTCTATGAGGGCAATAGCTCTGTAATATTGGGGTCGGATAAGATAAATGCATAACTACTGAGTTACACTGTAAATAGAATCCTATTAGATTTGTATAAAACACAAAATTGTACGAATGCCATTTGAGTTATAAAGCCTCGCTTCCTAAAGTACAAATTAATATAATGAAATAATGATGTACGCAAATAACAAAGAGCAACGAAAATCTCTAATGGTCATATTGTAGCCATTTTTCTTACAACATGGAAATTGAACATGATTAGAAAGGAAGAGATATCATAATGTTTTACCTACTACAGGATGTAGCTGGACTAGTGGGCGGCGGAGGCGTTTCCATCTACTATTCGCACACGCTCAAGATGTTGTTCTTCTCATACGCCCAGGGAAAGAGTTTCTTGGCACCTCTCAACACTGTCGAAGAAAGTGTCAAAGGTAAGGCGAGATGTAATAATAATAATGGCAAAAGTTAAAATTTGATTTTTCATTGCATAAAGTTGTATTTGCTTCATATTTTTTTAAGCGAGTAAGTTTTTTTTAATCCAGATTTAATCCAAAAATTATATGAGAAACAAATTTAAGTTTTTGGAATAAAAACTCATTTCATAATTTATCATATTATTCTGATAACTCTTCTAGATCAACGACTCGCAATCGATCTTGAGACAAGAAACGACAGAGTGTTCTACTTTTCTATCAATTTTCATACTAATATTCTAGATATGGCAATTAATTAAATTGGACTATCGTGTTTTTTTTTAAACTAAGGGGGTAACCCGTAAATTGTTAATAGAGATGTGAGATGACGAGCAGACCCAATTTTAACGGAAAATTGGATCGAAATGTCTTGCTTGATCTTTTTATCGTCCTTCAATGAAATTTAATTTAATTCCTCACAGGGACCGCCATGATCACTTTATCGTCGACGGCGCCGGCCAAGGAAGGCGGGCGTGGCAAGCAAGGCGTGCAATCTTTGTGTCAGTGGGCGGAAGTCGCGGGACACCCGGGATTGGTTACCGCTGTCATGCAAGCCTCGAATAACCCCGTGGTGCTGATGCTCACGCCTAACAGCATATGTGTGCAGGAGATCAAGGTAGTAATAGACACTAAATAGCGCCTAAATTTATTAGTTATTCTTTTCTTATACGGAGTAACGACCATCTTTTTTTCTAACTGGAACCGCGCGCTGTCAAAACGCCGTTCCACTCGCCCCTGACAACTAGTGTTGTTCCACGACAATCGATTTTCTTCAGCTAACAGTATGAACGAACAACAAGGAACTGGATGCGATTTATGTAAAATCAAATAACTGAATTTTAAACATCGTGTTCCGTAGTCTGACATTCTGTCAATTGGTACAAAGTAGTCTTCAGAATTTCACAATGAACTATAAACTGTCAAACTGTAAACCAATTTTGAACACACTGCGTATTGGATCGCTTTATTGTTGACATGTAGCGTGAGGTCCTGTCGAGAGTTACAGGTCGCGTCATGTAAGATAAACGCTGGCGGTTAAGCTGCGCTTGCGGCGATTTCTCGATATATGCGGTGAGTGCGATGCGGACGGGTGTCGTCCGACGCACGCGATTGGTTCGTTGGCTTCCCGTGTTGCGCAACTTTACTGTCTCCGCTTCCTCCAGCGTTATTTTTATGACGCGACCTGTACGATGATGTGTGGTATTGTCTCGTGTAGGTGTTGCCAGCGAAGGCCAAGATAACGGACATGGTGGCGGTGCGGCACTGGTGCGGCGGCGGCGGCGAGCAGAAGAGCACGCTCATACTGCTGTGCGAGGACGGCAGCCTGCGCATGTACGCGGCTAATCCAGACCTCACCGGGTGCGTAGGCTTGTTCATCTAATAAAAAAAAAATCGGATCTTGTCCATAAATTGTTAGTAAATACAATCTTACATCCTATGTTAGTATCATATATCTTAACCTAAATATTTTCCTGGCCAATTGTTATTTTTTTATTTAAATAATGAATAAGTTTTACCCTTTTAGCAAACGAACGGACTCAAATACACACGACATAATTAGTAAAATCTGCGAGTGCAAGTCTTTGTTCTCTATCTAACTATCATCATTTTTCGGTCCTTCTTCGGATATCCCGGTGTGGGTGAGTAAGTGCGACGAACAACGACGTGCTTCCTATAATCGAGGACCCCATAAGAAGATAAGATTATCATCATCATATAGTTGGAGTTACACGGTCAATAGAACATACTTCTTGGCCTCTGACGTAGTTCCTTTAACGACCGGACCAGCCGGAACTATCGGCTTTACGTGTCTACCGAAAAACGTTTTTATTATAAAACTAACATTCAAGCTTGCAATATCATTAGCAATAGCCTGAACCACTGGATCACAGAGGCAGTGCAAATAATAAAAAAATATATATGTTGTAAATAGGTACTGGCTCTCTCCCGCAATCCAGCCGACTCACGCGCCGCGCCGTCGGCCGCGGCTGCTCACACATCACGCCAGCCGGAACAAACAACAGGTATCTCTACTACACACTTGTGTTTCTTCGTAACGTATCGTTGAATATATTCTTAGATGCCCAATACTGGACCACATGTACTGTGTTATTGGGCTGCCATTTTTATATAAGCCATTGAATTATTTCCTTTGTTAGCATGAACTAAGTTCACAGTCATTTGATCTTCGCACAAAGAAGCGATTTTTATATATTGCGACTCTTCTAACTTTATTTGAATTTGTTTTTAAGTTTACTTTGTTCTAAGACCGTAAAATAGTACATTCGTCATTTTTCCATCAGGCTGCCACAAAATCCAACGCAAGTGGCGCTCCTCAGTTCCCGATCGACTTTTTCGAACACTGCGTGGCTATGACCGACATTGAGTTTGGAGGAAATGACCTCCTACAGGTTTACAACACAGCGCAGATCAAGCACCGCCTTAACACAACTGGTGAGGATTTGGAAGGTTGAATTTGCTGTCGTTACTTGTATTTCTTTCAGTCGAAATTCAAAAAATAACGGTCGTATTTCTTTCGGTTTGAAATAAAAAAAATAACGGTATTCGTCAAATTTTTCTTTTTTTTTAAACCTTTGATTTATTTATTACTTTATTCAGTTTGATTTTTTTGTCGTTCAGGATTGTATGTGGTATCTACAAAGATGAGCGGCTTTTCTATGGAAGTCATAAACTCTGACCCCAATGTAGTCATCTGCGGTATTCGAGTACTGCTTGGAACTCAAGACGTTGCCCGGACACCTTCTTACGTAGAGGTAAGAGGTTTTTTAAATACCTGAAATCTAAATATGTACTTTTTATTTAAAAAAAATGTTTACACGGTGGATTATGTCCATATATCATTCACTCATTAGTTTTTATTGTCCAAAAAATATAGAGGTATTAATCCCATCAATATGTTATGAAAAAATTACATGCAATGTGTATTTTTAGGTATACGGAAGATCGATCCAGACAATCGTGGTCCGCAACCGTTGGTTTGATATACCGCTGACTCGCGAGGAGTCCTTGCAGTCGGACAAGAAACTTGTTATCAACTTCGGACCTTCACAAGATCCCGATGGAGTTACTATGGTTGATTCAGTAAAGGTAAAATGTGATCTTGAAACATTTTTGTCCATTCTTGCTTCACTTTTGAATATCAAAAATTTATTTATAAACCCCTTTGTAAACAATAATCATAAAATTAACAAACATTTGTTAAGCCCATTTCAACTAAAATATGTTTTGGCTCTTTTTCTCTTATCGAAATTTACTATGAAAGTACCTAAGAGCCAAAACACATTTTAGTTAAAATGGTCTTACGAAACGTTTGTTCAAGTTTTGGAATAAAGACGTATTTTTTTTTTTTAAGTTTTATTTTTATATCTAGGTTTACGGAAAGAACAAAGAACAATTTGGCTGGCCTGAGGAGAACGAGGATCCTTCAGCCTGTCCCTCGTCTAGTAAAGTGGCTCAGGTATGTAATAAAGTTAAATAGTATTCATAATTAGCATTTGCATAGGTAAGTCGTTAGTATAGCGCTTTTAAAGTTTAATATAAAATGTTTAGCAGATAAATCAAAATTAGCGGCGTGACTAATAAGATGAAATGGAACATTATAATGAATAATTTTACAGGAATCTGAAGCTAACAGCGGCGCTTGGAAGCCGAGTTCTCTGGAGAGATTAGCGTGTGCAGCCCTTGAAGCGCTGGAGCTCGGAGCCGGAGCTTTACCAGCGGTCGGCGCTGCAGCCGCTGCAGCCGCTGCAGGGTCGTCATCCGCTGCTAGTTCGGCTTTTACCGCGGTGGCGATCGGCGAAGGAGGCGCCGAGGCAGCGAGGAAATTGCTGTGCGCGCCCGCTGGAGCGCATTTACACGCCCGAGCCCAGTGCCTTTTGAGGGCACTGCATCATACACATTACCATCAATACAAGGTAAGTGGAAGAACTTACAGAATTACGATCTTACATCCTATCCTACTATAATATTATGAATGCGAAAATTTGTATGAATGTTTGTTAGTCTTTCACAGAAAAACGGCTTAACTGATTTGGCTGAAATTTGGAATAAAGATTGCTAAGATTCTGGAACAACACATAGGCTATATTTTATCCCGGAATTCACACGGGAGCGGAGCCCCGGTCAACAGTTAGTACTAAATATTTTAAAATTTGGTAAAAACCTCATCTTGTGTTGTTCAGGACCAAGCTATACTGAAATACGTGTACACATCGCTACAAGAACTCCGAGATACGGCCGACGCCCGCAACATCGACCCGGAAGCGTACTTCCGGCTCGTGCTGCTGGCGCGCGGGGTCGCCGTGGCCCGCCCTCAACATCTCGTCAAGTACAGCGCGCCCACGCCCGACAGACCTGCACAAGGTGAGCAGTGTTACAGTGACACAAATTGGAAGCCAAATTCGCAATTGACAGCAAATTTGTGGCCTGGGATGCTAGGACAGTACCCGGTAATGTACTGCCTTTCTTATTCTTTAGAACGGATTACATATTGTTGGCAGCATTAATATGTACCAGATACGCAGGCAGAAGATCTAGTCACGATCTAAACTTTTTAATCTTAACTTTTTTTGGCCTGATTTGATTTCGTCATTCTTTATCACACAACCAAAAACTGTCATTATCTTTTAGGCAACTGGTCGGTTCTTTGGAAAGACATCACTCCAAATGGCAAAGAGAAAGAGAGACACCTATGAGTCTTCGTGACGAGCCTTTTTTAAAGATGTTCTTGTATTATCTGTCACACAACCCAAAACGGCCATTATCTTTTAAGCGACTCTTGGCACTTTTCGAATTTTTCTCTCAATCCTTGCATTAAATTGACTCCCATCTTTAGGCGACTGGTCGATCCTCTGGAAGGACACAACTCCAGACGGCAAAGACAAGGAGAGCCACCTATGCGGTCTCCTAACGAGCGTGCTGTGGCGGCTGGCCGGCTGCCGCGGCGCGTCGCCGCCCGGCATCCTGCAGTACGGGCTGCGGCACACCGAGCACACGCTGCACGCGCTCGCCGACATCGTGCACGCGTTCCAGATGCACGCGGACGCCGATTGTGTTAGTATTGTAAAACTTACAGCTGTGGAATCAAAATTTTGAATTAATTTTGACAGTTATTTAACAGTTGCTATATTAATTACAATATAAATATATAACAATTATATGTGCGGCACGTAAGGAAAGGTATAATTTGTCCCGCTCAAAAGGTTCTTATTTGCTTGTTACCTATTAAGGTTCTTATAGCGTGTAATGAGTGAACGTTATAAGCTTGTTGAATAACATACTTAACTATTACAAGATACAACTGGGTAAATTCATGATGATAATTTTGGAAGAAAATAACTGATATTTGTTCATTAAAATATGAGATCAGTACAATATATAATCCTTACAGACCGGACAGGTTGCTGCATAATTTCTATTTTAGAACTGAATTTAATTTATTTTTTCATACAGATTGAATTTGGAAACCAAATCTACCTATCGCTGCTGCTCGCCGAAGATCAGAGCATCAGTTTTGGCGCTAAAGCGGCACTCATGAGGGTCCTCAGACCTAGGGTCAAGAAACGCCGAGTTTACATTCCTTCGCCACCCAATACCCCAGGTAAGGGTTTAATATTTACACTATTAAGTTTGTCTCTGAAAAGTAACCTAGTGCAAATGCTCTTCTTACTCCACGCCAAGAAAAAAGTAATATTGCTTTTTTTCATGTGCAGTAAGAGGTTGTTAATACATGGCCTGATTCATGTCAATGAACAGAAAAAAAAATATCCTCGCTACAAAATCTTTAAAAATGGAAAAGTGAAATGTAGTGATCGAAGCGACAAGTATACAAAATTTAAAACTCGCTGCACGCCCGAAAAACAGTGAGATAAATGTAGATTACGTAAATTTTGCACTTCCTTTCTTATTTAGGTTTCATATTAATGTATTATTGTGATGTTTTCAATAGGCGCGGGATCATCAGTGACTACAGCACAACCGACCAGCTCCATCACCGAAGCAGTCGCATCTGAATCTGAACTGGGCGCCAATCGCGACGAACAGCAAGACAATCAGTTCATGGAGGTGGATGATTCTCTCGAACCGATGGTGTTATTGGCGCCAGAAGGAGGTAAGTGGATTCGAAATTTTGGTCACCATACGGCCTATTTTCGTGATAGATTTCCACTGATTCTTACAAACATTTCACGCTTTCTTTTTTAAGTTTGATTCGTATAGTGTGATTTGCCGAAATGTGTTAAGGCTGCTACCAGCGCTAGCGACCTTGAAAATACAAAAATAATTTATCTTTCTGTTAGTCAGATTATCAGAAATCCTCGCGCAACTTTTTTGCTAGTATCCTTAAGTTACATCAGATCCTCGAGTCATTTAGTTGTAGTTTTCTTTGTAAAATTGACTAAAAACGGCAATTTTTACACTTAAGGTTTCCAAAGCGGATAGTATTAATAAAAGCGGATAATAGCAAAAAAGTTGCGCGAGGATTTCTGATAAATCTCACTTACAGAAAGATAAATTATTTTTTCTGTATTTTCAAGGCCGCTAGCGCCGGTAGCAGCCTTAAAGCGAAAACCTTTTATAGTAGGTTAACATTGCTAAGTTAATAATTCGCAAACAGGTCTAGAAGCTCTGTTGGACATCCCCCCTGACGCGGACGACGAGACCATGGTGGAGCTGGCCATCGCGCTGTCGCTGCAGGAGCAGCCGCGCCGCGCGCCCGCGCCGTCCGCGCCGCCGCCGCCCGCGCCCGGCTTCAGCGACGCCACCGCCTCGCCCACTGGGTAACTGTCACATAAACAAGATAATAGTACCACACATTACAGTATTCAACTGCCATACAAGACACGCGCTGATTTTAAGTGTATCAAATTGGTAAGTAAGGGAAAGACTCTTTTGGTACTACCAATAGTCTTCGCCTTACTGAGACTATTAACGCCACTTGAGGAAATGTGATTGTAAATCCGATTGCTTATTACATAAAGCGCTAAATTAGTTTGTGGACAACATCTCGCATCTCTACCAAAATTTTATTTTACTTATAGTACTTATTACTTCCATGCTGATCTGGGAGGAAAAGAAAAACAGAATGTACCAGCTGCTTCTCTTTCCGCGCAAGCTGTCTAAAAGTCGACTGAGGGAATCGGCGAATGGGGGAATCATGACATAGGCGATGCGGCTAGCAACCCATCACTATTGATTTACTGTTTAAACTATCATCACGCTAAACGTGGTCTAAGGTCTAATGGCCCTAGGCTCTGTCTACTCCGTATGGGATAGAGACGTGACTATATGTATCTATGTACTAAATCAGTTTTTGCTGTCCACAAACTGATTTAGTACATAATCTCGCATTTCTACCAAAATTCTATTTTTATTGGAAAAGGGAAGTTTAAACATATTATATGCTCAGTACAGTAATAAGCCGGCCGAAGAACAGCTGAGAATAGAATGATGGATGAAGGTGCTATAATTCCGAATCATTTCCGTCCAGATCCGACGACGAAGGCAGCACAGCAGCTACGGATGGCAGTACATTGCGTACCTCGCCTGCTGAACCACCTGGCTCCGCTGGATCCGAAAGCGGCGGCTCCGGAGCCGATAGCATCGGAGGAGTGTCGGGACGCAGCAGTGCTTATGGTAGGTTACTGTAGATACAGTATGTTTTCAAAAAGATCTAAGGGCTGGGAGACCAGTACTTCACCTTTCATCTGCTGGCTCTTACAGTAGTATTGTTCTGAAGCAAATATTATTCGCATAAAATCAAAATTGTCGGCATATCCCTACGGTTAATTATTTACGTTGAGAAAAACAAGGCTTATGCTATATCATGTTTATCGCTAGATCTGAACTTTTATCTTTGGTTCTGTAGTATATACAGTTGTTGATATAGAGTGGAATAGTGCTTACGGTGAGTATTCGATTGACACAGCCGGTATTATGACACTGATTCTGCTGGTTAAATAGATATATTTAAATGTTTTTTGTTCGCTCTATATCTACTATTAGAAATACTTTTCAAAAAACAAGTAACTTTCTTAGCAATTTCACAATAGCGCATATAAATTTTATAGGAGATATGGTGGGAACTTCTGCGGGCACGATGCCATCCAATGACGCGCCTGTTGCTTATACAGGCTAGTATTACGACATACATCAGATTGTCATATTATCTACTGACACGACTAAGTTTTAATGTCTACTACATGAGGAGTACAAAACTCTACCTAACATTTTCAACGGCTCTAGAGTAGAGTCTGTGCTTATGTAAACGATTCTGCATGAGCTAACTTTTATTGTAATTATTTATTCACAGCTCACTGTAACATTACATTTTTGTAAATAATAAATTATATGACATTTCATCACTAAATACTTATCAAAACTACTAAACAAAACCTTAAACTGCATATTACATGATTTTCATTCCAGAGAAATAAATTAAACGTTTTCATCTCTTCATTCACAGTTTTAATATTTTTTATTAAAGCGATTGGATTAAAATATTTTCTTTTATTAGCGGGCCCATCAACATCGTCGTCTCAGCCCGTCGCGTCTACATCTCGAGCGGTGGAAGCTGAATCAGAAACACGCAAACTTCATGCTCTACGGCTGGCGTTACTATCGGCTGCCCTGGACGCTCTGCCATCGCTCAGAACGCTTCCTGGAGTGAGGGCCATTCCATTTGTGCAGGTAAGAACATAAGTGTTTATCCCGCATACAGCTTTGTTGGGTGTTGGAGTAGGAATATAAGAAATTTATATTTCATATATTTCTAACATGAATTTTTCATGACAGGTTTGAAGCCAAAAATATCCTTGCAGCAGGAGAAGAGAAGACGTACATAATTTGTTGTTACTTTGTTTTATTCATAGGTGGTGCTCATGCTAGCCAGCGATCTAGATTCGAGCGTAGAAGCAGATCGCGCCGTACTCGACAGGCTTTTGGAGCTTCTGGTTTCCGAACTGGACATCCAAGGAGAAGAGGCGTCGTCCTCAGAAGAACGAACAGACAAACGAGAGCTGCAGCTTGCCATAATGCGGTTGGAGCTGCTTGTGTCTGAGTTGGACTCTGGCGAAGAAACCACGCCCCCTATTTACGAGAGGACCAATAGGAGGGAGCTGCAACTGGTCATTATGCGGTTGCTCAGTGAGTATTACTTTTTATTAATGTTTATATGAATTTAACTTTTTTTTTGAATAAAATGTGCTAGTTTACAAATATGTATCAAAAGAAAATTTAATTTAAATCAATAGCACTATGGACTATTTATATTAACTTTGAAGTAAATCTCTCCCAAAATAATTACCCTGTTTTGAGACCTCGTCAGGGAATGAATTTAATTTCAAACTGTTCCTTTTTACCATATTCGGATACGTATTTCGGAAAATCCTTTCTTATCTGATGCCTATGTCATACAAAGAACATACCCTCTAGTTTTAGGTTTCTATGATTAGCTGTTTAGATTTTGCGTTGATCAGACAGTTACTCAGGACAAAGCATTTTACTAATATGCTGAAGAGTTCGTTTTTTGATCGCTAATGAGTATGACTAAAGAACTGCTAGGATTTAAAAAATTATTTCTGCATTTGATAGCTGATTCTTGGGATAGGTATAGTACATACGCACCTAAGGCGAGTGAAACAGCGAGGAACAGCTAGAGTGTATATATATATATATATATATTAGTATTAACTTTGTAACGTGCACGTACCTTTTTGCTATAACAATCTGTCATCGTCAGGCGTGCTAATGGCCCGCTGGAAGTCGTCCGGCGCGTCCGGCGCGTCCGGCACGTCCGGCGCGTCCGGCACGGCAGGCGCGGGTGCGGCGGGCGGCTCGTGCGCGGCGCACGTGTCGCGGCTGGCGGCGGCGGCGCTGGTGCGGGCCGGCGCGCCGCACCACTGCTACAGAGTGCTGGCCGCGCTGCTGCCGTACTGGAAGGAGAAGACCAACAGTGCGTATTACTTTAACTCATACCAGGCGTGCCAATGGCCGCTGGAAGTTCAGCACATCCGGCGCGTATTTATTGGAAGGAGAAGACCAATAATTATCATAGACTAATGAACTACTTTTCACTTTTTGACTCCAAATCTTTCAATTGTCGTAGTAACACTTATTTCGTTAGAAACCTTGATCTGTATTTTATGAGCTAGCGCTTTAAGAAGGCGTCAAATTTCTGAGTAATATACTACTACTATATATATTTTCTCATTAATTGAATAGTGGGTTACACGGTCAAGTAACACAGCACAACATTAACAATATTCTGTTATATATATCATTTTTTGTTTCCTAGAAAAAATAGTAGGTGCCGCAGCATGAAGTTTATGGTTTTTATTTCTCAACTAATTACAGATTTCCGGTTTATTGATCAATTTCTGTTACAGATACAGGAACAACAACACCTGGACAGCAATTGCTGAAACCTCAACCACCACAACCATTGCCAGATATGCAACCTTTCTTCGTAAAAGAGTATGTTAAAAGTAAGTTTTTGTATGCAAAGATTTTATGTCTACTTTCCTCAAAAGAAATATTTATTTCCAGAAATTTGATTACCATCTTAAAATGTTTACTTATAGGTCACGCTTTGGATGTTTTCGACAACTACCCGCAGTTGCTAATGGAGATGGCACTTCGCCTTCCCTGTCAGATCCACAAACATTGTGACCCGGCGCACTTCGACGCGCGTTGGCGAACCCTGCTTTGCGAATACATGATGAACCAACAGACTCCGCTCAGGTAATTGTATATATATTTCATATTGCTAGCTTGACTTTTGTTGGTTTCTGTGGTATGATATGATTGTGTGGTAATTTAAGTGGAATCAATATATATTGAATTTTTTTTATGTATTTGTTGGTTTATTTCATAAAATTGAAGTAACATTTGGTTCAACATTAGCAATTTAGCTAAAAAATTATACATTGACCAACATTATTAATTAAAAAAAAAGAATTATCTTTCTCCACAGAGTAACCCTCAATATTCTGCGAATTATATTCGACTGCATTTTTAATAAATTTATTCATTGATTGATCATAAATTTTACCAATCCCTATCACAGCAACTTACACAGTTTTTATCGCTAGGCGTTTTTTAACTGATTAACATTGTAATTTTGATGTTTTCTTGTTGACCATGTAAGGAAGTCTCTCATACAAGACGCGGTACAACGCATCACCGTGCTGTGAGTACCAGCGTTAAGTGTCCATCCATACATCGTTAGTCGTGCCGTTGCACATAAATTATTTTACAAGGGCCATGATAGATTCGATTGTTTTGTCTGCACATAAATCTCGAAACTTGTTAGATATTATTGCTAAACTGAGTTAAGACGAGGTCAGTGAATTTGGGCCTCAATTGATAACCTTATTTTTGCTATATTGATCGCTTTTGGCAATCAAGTTGGCAGTTATTTAATTACCCCTTTTTACCGGATGATTATTTCATTGCTTCTTTACGTCGAATGCGAAAGAACAAGCTTACATATTAAATTAATATATCGACCACTAAAATCTTGCACATTTAAACATCTGTTCGGGTAAGCTTAAAAATATAACGAGATATTGCCTGCTAAAAACATATCATTTATTCTGTCATGGTTCAATCAAATTTGCAAAGAGCAGTTCACTAAATCACCTGTTAAACATATTATGGTATTTGATAACTATATTTTTTGTTAAACAGGAAACAAGTTCGCAAATTGTTACTATTGTTGTGCGGTACTCGCGAACGTTACCGTCAGTTGCGTGACGTGCACGCACTCGATACGCATTTGAATGCGGCGCGCGCGTTGCTTACTACAGATCCCGCTTACGACAAGCTTGTGCAGCTCATGGATCATCTAAAGGTAAAAATATTTTGGAATTACAGATTCGAATTGTGTGAAAACATCAATGCAATAACTTTCAAATGCCAAAAACAATACTTATAGGACTCGTGTTTCTAATACTAGGTGCTGCAGAAAACCTAGATATGGGGTTCAAAAATCAGCTCGTAACGGGGTGGCCTTCTTATTCCTATGGCGCGCTATGGTTGGCATAAATATTTTTTGCAAAGGTATTTCGATGTAGCCTATAAAAGTGGTACTACTGTTCTGCCACACACTACTACAAGTACTCGCGTAAAAAACTATAGGATGGTGTATGATATTAGTGATGTTGCGCTTTTCGGCAAATAATTTGATCAAGTTTGAGCGGGATAAACTTTCCCTTACATGATTATGGTTTTGTCTCGCTCAGACTTGGTTAACATTGGCGGGTATTGTATGTGTATGTGTGTTGTTTGCAGGCGTGCGCGGAGATAGTGAGCGCGCGCACGGGCAACTGGCAGCACACGTGCGCGGTGGAGCGCGTGTCGGCGCTGCCGTGGCTGGTGAGCGTGGCGCGCAGCGTGCACCCGCACGTGGCGCCCACCGTGCTGCAGCTGCTGCAGTGTGCGCTGTGCGCGCCGCAGCCGCAGCCGCACGCCAACAACTCCAAGGTCGGTACTGCCAGTGGCAGCACACGTGCGCGGTGGAGCGCGTGATACTGGTCACAGTATTGCACCACGTGCACGACGGCAGAAGGGACAACCCTAGGGTTTTACACTTACCGAGTCAAGTTTACCAACAGAGCCGATTCGGCAGCATTTTGACACTCAGGTACAGGGAGGTGACTCGCGTACGCAGCGACTATGGTGTCTTGCGTTTCGGAAACTGGCATGTTAACGGAACAAGTGTGGTCATAGGGCTAAATAAAAAAACAACATGATCAATTACAACGCCTATGAAACGATAAGATTGAAATTACAGTGCATTATTTATTTATTTATTATAATTTTTTTTTTTGTTTTATTGAGTAAGTTATTTTTGTATGGTATAGCAGCAGTCCTCATCGGAATGGCCGCCCGAGCGCGAGCGCAGCGCTGATAGCGACGCCTTCGTGTCCGACGGCTCCAAGTTCCAAGAGCAAAGAGTACCAGTACTTGTTCAACAAATACTCAAACAAGTAAGAAATGAGACCTAATCTTTAATTAATAGTTTTCCTACATTACTTTCATAATTTTTTTGTTTATAATAAAAATAGTAAAATTATATATTTATAATAAAGATAGCAAAATTGTAAGGCAAATTTTTGTTATAATTTTACAAGCATTGATTTGAACAATTATTGTTAATTTGCAGGTATCACAGGACGAACTGAAAATGTTTGTGAAAGCATTCTTGCTCGAAACAAATTCGACCGCTGTGCGTTGGCAAGCTCATGCTCTACTTCTCGCTATTTACAAGTAAGTTTTATTTTGCGTTGCAATGTAGAATGCGTGATATTTTCGTTAAATGTCTATGGAGGAAACCAGAGTAGACCTAAGTCCAGCAGCGGTAGACGTTTAAATATAGAAAAAAAATGGGATATATAATTCTAAATATTCAAACTCATCAAGAAATCAACTTGCTAGTCCTAAAAGATATTATGCGGTATTGAACAGCCACCTTTTAAAGAATTCAAATTCAAGTTCAAATTGTTTATTTTCAATATAGGACATTCTTATCACTTATTGACGTCAATCATTACTAAAATTAAGTTTACCACCACTTCCAAAGCGCAACTGGTGAAGAAGCGGCGCCACAAACTCCAAGCGGCATAATAATTGTAAAATTGTAATTGTAAAATTACCTTTATAGGTCTCCCTGACGCAGCTATCCCTATATGCTAGCACATCAATTTATGCTAAATCTAAATGTGTATGTATGTCGTGTAGCAATTCATCGCAAGCCGAGCAAGCGTCGCTGGTGTCCTTACTGTGGGGAATCTGGCCGTCGCTGCCGCAGTACGGGCGAAAGGCGGCGCAGTTCGTGGATCTGTTGGGATACTTCACGCTGAAGACACCCAACATTGACACTGAGGTTTGTTTATTTGTAATAACTTTATTGCACAAAATAATAAAAGTACATAATTGAAACGCGGACTTATCCTACGAAGAGATCTCTTACACAACCAATTGGAGGCAGGTAACATTTTAGGTTAGGTTAGGTGTTCATGATTCCCATGGGTGATTGTGGCTGATTGGCATACCGTGTTATTATTGGTGTATTTTTGACTGTCTTTGTTTTTAGGGTTCTGTATTTTGTAACACAAGATTTAGTTTTAAAATAAACATTTATCTTACAAATTTTGTATTTTAATGGCATTCCTCGTTATTATTGATGTATTTTTGACTGTCTTTGTTTTTAGGGTTCTGTATTTTGTGACACAAGATTTAGTTTTCAAATAAATATTTTTCTTACAAACGTTATATCTTAATGTATTTGTCATAACTGGTATTGCTGTTCACTCTCACTTTACCCTTTCAATTTACACAGAGATACGTCGGCAGCGCTGTTGACCTTCTAAGAAATCAAAACCAACTGTTGTCGTCACACGGCAACTCTGCCTTGTACGCCGCGCTCGGCGCTTACGTCGAACTCGACGGGTACTACCTCGAGTCGGAACCCTGCCTGGTTTGCAACAACCCCGAGGTGCCAATGGCCACTATCAAACTACCCACTATCAAGGTTGGTACATTCGAAAATATTTTATAACCTCACTGTTCAGCGTTGGATACTCGGAGGAGGCTGGCTTGATTGTCAAAACACTGAAACTTTCGTAGGTCAGTGGCTTTTTTTACAATTTTATGACCTCAAGTTGAAGGCGTCGTCGCTAATCTACGGAGCCAGTAGAGTCGAAGGTTGTTTTTAAATTAGTATAACTGAAAAAGGATACAAAAAGTAAAGTTTATTTTAAAGTGTTGTTTATGATTGTCCATAATAACCATTGTCTTTGTTATTACATTGGAAATTCAGTGGATAAGAATAAATTCTTGACTACGACAGTAATGATATCTCATTTGTGGAAATCAGTCAAGGCATTGAGATAAAACTAGACATACATACATACTCTCGAAAAACGCAACCCTCCTTCGGGTAGACGTGTAAAAAAAACGTTAAAAAAACGCAGATAATGCAACATGTAAACGATATATGAAGGGGGAAAATCAATTCCCATCGTAAAAATCGTAGAGCGTAATGCTTGCAACGCAATAAATAAGAACTAATCCGTTGTACCGCACGCAGATCGACTCGAAGTTCACGACGACGACGCAGATCGTGAAGCTGGTGAACAGCCACATGATCAGCCGCATCAGCCTGCGCATCGGCGACATCAAGCGCAGCAAGATGGTGCGCACCATCAACTTCTACTACAACAACCGGACTGTGCAAGCGGTGCAGGAGCTCAAGAACAAGCCCAGTGAGTATTGCTTCATATCGCTTGGAGGCATTTCGGAACATAATGTTGAATTCTCATAATGTGTAACAGCGAGTCATAACTCTATATTCTGCTATATGCTATGTGCAATAGCACATAATCACCATTTCAGCTATTGCTTAACATAAGCCTTCGAGGATTTCCAGAATTACCGGTTGCTTGCGATCTTCAGGTCATCCGACTATCTGGTCAGTGGGTGTTCGCTGCTGCGCTTGCCTTATTTTATATGCATTCATCGGCCCTTTTTTATCACCTTGTCAGAAATGTCAGTGATAATCAAACATTTTTCATGTGCACATATGTTTTTCAAGGCATTTGTTTCATAGAAAATATTGTTGCAGGCATGTGGCACAAAGCCAAACGTGTACAACTGCAGTCAGGTCAATCGGAAGTGCGCGTCGACTTCCCGCTGCCGATCGTCGCGTGCAACCTCATGATGGAATACGCTGATTTCTATGAGAACCAACAAGCTACTGGTAAATGTTTTAATGCAGTCCGTTTGATCAGTAATCAGGTTATCGCATGTATCGAATACAGAATTAGAACATTTGTTTTTTGGTATCTAGGTGAATCTCTGCAGTGCCCTCGCTGTTCTCAATCGGTGCCCGCGAATCCTGGTGTTTGCGGCAACTGCGGCGAAAATGTATTCCAATGTCACAAATGTCGGTAAGTACACATAAAGATACTAATTACAAGTAATTACATTATTTGTTTTAGTTTATAAATAAGTTTATTTACTATATATCTTACCATTCAGCTATTTTGAAAGGAACTTAACTTAAAATACATTAACCGTTTCTATATTACGCCTATAGAATTCTTCCTTGCATCACTTTCGTGTCCAGCTAAAAGAAATAAAAAACATTTTTTCTCTCAGCGCTATAAACTACGACGAGAAGGACCCATTCCTTTGCCACGCTTGCGGGTTCTGCAAGTACGCGAAGTTCGACTACACACTGACCGCGCGTCCGTGCTGTGCCGTCGATACCATAGAGAACGACGAGGAACGCAAGAAGATGGTGCAGACCATCGGCGCTTTACTGGACAAGGCCGACCGAGTCTACAGGCAGCTGGTCGCTAACAAGCCTGTCATGGAGGTGAGACAGGACAATTTAACCAGTTAGTGTATGACACCGTTGAATGTCCTTTAATACTGCTGGCTGAGTAACAAATTATTGAATTAATTCGCGAATAAATAAATAAAGGTCTACTTTCGCTATGGCAAGGTCTAATAAAGTATCTTCTGATAAAAAAATAAGATTACTAAATAAATAATGTTTGTCTAGTCTTTGCTGCACAAAATCAGCGAACACCGTCTTGAAGGGCGGGCAGGCGACGAAAACAGCAACGCCAGTAACACTTCGTTCAGCGGCGCGCAGATCAACCGCGTCATACAGACGCTGGCGCACAAGTACTGCGTCGACAGCAAAGGACACTTCGAGGACTTGTCCAAGATCATACAGAAGGTGCTGGCCTGCAGGTAAACATTGTTGAAGTTAATTAAGTTATTACTGCTTCTATGGTCCAATGGTTAAGACGTGATTTTCGCTTATTGCCTGGTAAAAGATAATTCCGTGCTTCGAAAGACACGTTGTTCAGGCCGCGTCAATAATCACGATTATTGCGCTTTTGTATTTGCTAACTCTTGATACACCTTCATATTTGCTTTTCACAGCTTTTCTGTAAGAACAGTGTCGTAATTTGTTTTTAGGAAAGAGTTGGTGACCTACGACCGGTCTCAGAGCGAACAACTGAAGGGTGACACCCTTCCCGTGTATGCGGGTCTCGTGCAGAACTATGACGGAGACTTAACTAAAGGTGAGTTATACTGATTTTTACACAATACACCATTATTTCATTACAATCTATACAGAAATAACTACTAGTTGTGGGGGTAAAAATAAAATTTGGAACCGTCATAATGTGCGACTACGTGGCTTATGTTATTAAAACTGCCTTATTAAGTATAACCTATATTGAAAGAGAAAAAAACACTGGCAGCTTTTTAAAATTTGTAATAAATAACCAATTTGAATTTAGAATCAGGCGGCGGCTGCTACGGCTGCTCGCTGGCGTGCGCGGAGCAGTGTCTGACGCTGCTGCGCGCGCTGGCCTCGCAGCCCGAGCACCGCGCGCGGCTGTGTCGCTTCGGGCTCGTGCACGAGCTGGTGCAGCACAACCTGCATCGCGGGACGCCTCAGGTAAACACGTGCATACATACATAATGACACGCCATTTCCCGCAAGGGTGGGCAAGGGCTCTTGCTACGAGTCTTACAGCTCACTGCCTCTACACTCATCACTTGTCAAACACGCTGAGCGGAACTGACATGCTCGGTTTATTTTATTAAACATAAACATATTGTATACTTACATCAACAATGCTTTGTCTCGCTCTTTCATGTTAACTATCGGCAAGACAATGGTTTTATAAATATTTGTATAAATACTAGCTGTTCCCCGCGGCTTTGCCCCGCGTGGGACTCGGTTATATCGCGCCCAAAAGTAGCCTATGTTTGACCTCAGGTCATTAACTACATCCCTACCAAATTTCATCACAATCGGTCCAGCGGTTTAGCCGTGAAGAGGTGACAGACAGACTGACAGACAGACAGACTTTCGCATTTATAATATTAGTATGGAAGTATGGATTTAGATACGAAGTTCTTGATATGATGATAAAGGTAAGTGATCAATATTGTACATAAGCAATCTTTATGTTTTCTGATTGTCTATATTGTCGAACAGTGTCAAGAGGAGGTCCGTGCCCTGATCTGCCTGGTGACGCGCGACAACTTGCCCGCTACGGAACAACTGTGCAACATTCTCTCGCAGAGGATCACGCTGTCGCTCATGGGGCACGCCGCTTCGCAAGACCACAACAACTCGGTAACACTTTAATAGAACCCTTGATTTAATTTTAAGAAAAAAAAATCATCTACTTGGGCGTACAACGATCTACCGCTTTATTATGTGCCTTATGTTATGTCCGATGTACATGCTTTACAATCTAAAAATGATCGTCAAATGTGTTTTGTCTTACTATATTAAATGTTATGTCTTCCTTTAGGTGCGGCCTTTGGTATTGTTGTTGGGATCACTAGTGAAGGTGCAAGATTCTACAGAATGCTGGGAGGCAAGGCTGCGATGCATTGTAAAACTTTGGGTCTGGTATGTTAAACACGATAAAACAATACTGTTTTTACTTTCTTATTCCCATTATGTTTTTATAAATTTTATTTCAATATCTTGATATTACATGACGTAACAGATATTTGATTTAAAATTGGATGTAGAACATCAATAAGGGCCGCTTCTACATTGCAGCAGCTTGATTGTATATTGTTTTTGCAGGTGTTGCCCTCAACTGACAGAAGTGGCAGGCATACCGCCCGCTGCACAATCTATCTTGAAGGCTGACGCTTTGGCTGGCATACCCGGCATCAATACTTCGTCCCCGAACTGTAAGTTTTCAATACTCCAAATACGTTTTTGAATTCAATTTGCAAGATCATATCAAAATTTTCTATGGTTGTTGCAATAAAGTTACTAATGTAGGGTACATCGACTGTCAACACCTACTATTTATAAAGAAAACAGTGTCTCATCATCGACTTTCTATTTGCATACGCCATACACGTGACGGCCAGTCTTACAGGTCCTAGATCTGCATCAGAGGCCTTGCTAATGCTTAGGGACGTTCCTACCTTCTGCCGATTGTAACGGTCTCCCGTTCCATTGGATCCAGGAATGTAGGGATAAGAGTGCACCTATGTTCTCGCGCACACTGACGTGTCTTCGTTTCGTGCACTTTAATATATCCTGCGCGAATGACTTGGCTCAGCAACGACACGTGACTGCGCTGAGACCTGCCTGTGGTCATTTTGCGCGATACGTTATACAGTTTTTTTAATCAAAATAAAGTAAATAACTTATACGTTTGTTTGTCATCTTATCACAAAAATTGTGTGAAACCGTAATATGCGTTTATATTGTATTGTTCCCTGTTGTAGAAGCAAATGGTTTTATCGGAAACAAAATGTTAATTACCAAATAGTAAATGGTGGTATTTGTCCAACAGCACACCAGTTCGCGCTGCAGCAGGTGGCGCTGCCGTGCCTGCGCTACATGCAGCAAATATTGGCGCCCGTCACATCCGTCCCGTCTACCACCTCTACTGATACCGAGCAGAATAAGGATGCTAAGGTAGTTACGTTTATTCATTGTATGTTTCACATTTAGAAACATAAATATTTACTAAAATTTATGTATTTATTACAACTTCGTTTCTAACAGTGTATTTGTTGGGTAATTTTTTTTTTCTTTTAAGTACAAAAGACGTTTTGTTTACGGTGCAATACGGTCTTCGGAGCAGAGAGACAGATAGAGCCCGATACACAAACATATTCGCGTAGTTTCTTTTCGCGTTGTGTACCTACTTTTGTTCTTTTGATATGTTGTTTGTAGTTAAGTGTATTGTTATTGTGTGTATATTATGTAATGATGTGTAAATAAAGCTTTTATCTACATCACTACATAGAATAAAACAAAGTCGCTTTCTCTGTCCCTATATCCCTATGTATGCTTAAATATTTAAAATTACTCAACGGATTTTTTAATAGATAGAGTCATTCAAGAGGAAGGTTTTTATGGCAATGCGAAGCCGGGGCGGGTCGCTTGTACTTGAATATAATACTAAAGGCGCGTAATGTTTGACAGGAGGCATTGGCGACAACAACAATAGTCCCGAGCGCGTCACCGTCTCCATACGGCAATGTGGTGGTGGACCTGGCGGCGTGGCTGGCGGGCCGCGTGCCGCACGCGCGCTGGCGGCGGCTGGCGCCGGCGCGCGAGCCGCCGCCCGCCGACGCCGGCGCGCTGCCGCCCAGGGACTTCCATCTCGCGCAGAAGTACCTCGCCAAGTGGAGGGAGAAGGTAATCTGACACTGTATTGAGATGATTTTGGTCGAGCCTCCGTAACTACGTATATCTTCTTTTTATTATTTAATTATTAGCTGACCCGGGGAACTCCATACCGCCTCGACGCACTTTTTTCACCGTTTAAACGTTCCCTGACCTTCCACAAATATTTTGAAGCCAATATTACCCAAACCGGTCCACCATTCTCGAATTTTAGCGAGACTTACGAACAGCAATTGATTTTTATTGTATAGATATACCTGGATACACTATTTCTAATGTTTTCAATTCAATTTATTTATTCGCATACATGTAAGCACAATAGGTAACAAATAAAAAATGCAGTTATACATGTACCCAATTTGAGTATAGCTTTATTGGTGTTAATGATATGAGACTTTTATTTAAACACTGTGACCACGGCTGGGTTGATTTAGTATACATATTTCAAATTCTGAAATATGTATGGAAAATTTACATGGAAGAACATAAAATGCATGCGGAATCCACACTGTTGGACTGATATTGCAATACACTCGAGGAATTAATTGATATTTTATTTACAAAATTATATCGATATATCCATCGAACGTGGCAAAATGATAACAGTGCGCCGCCATTTGCTGATAATTTTATTTTTTGTTTTTTGTCTTATTTCTATCTGTACAAAAAAATCAAGCGTTGTGAAATTTCACTCATTGCCTTTGCTCTGTCGTTATCAACATATTGATCTTTTATCAGACACTACTATCGCACGGCATGCGGCCGCTGTCGTTGGAGGACGGCGGCTGGCTGCGGCCCGTGATGTTCGACCCGAGCTCGCGCATCGCCCGCGACACCGCCTGCCAGATGGTCAAGTCTCTGTGCGACTCCTACGAGAGGACCAAAGCGGTGAGTTACCTCGTTTGCACATCCCTATGATAACTGTTAGGATTGCAAGTTATTAAGATAAAAAAATATACTGTGTACCGGTCCCTCTTAGGTAATTGATTTACCGGAACCTAAAGGAAGACGAGAAGAGCTTCTTCTTAGCGAATCGATAGTTAATTTAAATATTCAGTTTCACTTTTTACGTTAGATCAATACAATACGATTTATCAGCAGAACGATAAAAAAGTATTCCTGAAATTACTCTGTGAATACAATCACATTTTAAATACATTGAAAACACACACTGTCGATGCGATTCAACATTACTTTTTCTATTCCAGGTATTGATACTTCTTACGAGTTTCTTGCCAGAAGTATGCAGAGCTGGCGAAGCAAGTGAACAGTTCTTGCAACTTTACCAAAGTAAGTTATACTTTATTGATTACGACGAACGTTTATGGTATTAGTAAATCTCTTCAATTAAAACTTATAATGTATTATCTTATTCATTAATTATCTGGCTTGTTCTGTAGGCTTAGCGTCTGAAGCGCCATGGAAGCAGTTCCTGGCTCTGCGCGGGGTGCTGCATCAAATTGCCGATTTGATGACCAAGGAGATCGAACAACTGCATCGCCTCGAGGAGACTACCCTCACTTCTGATCTCGCTCAAGGTATGTTATTGATAATTACCAGATCTATCTGCGAGATTTTTTGAAGAGTGTAATAAAGAAAGATAAATTTGGGATTAAAGATTGAAGTACTTTCTTGACATGTGGCAATGGTGATGTGTAAAATAGATTTTTGATTTAGATTTTCTACAGCACTCAATTAAAGCGATCTATGGTAAAATAAAATAAAAAATGACAAAAGCAAGTTTGTAGGACTATGAATATGGCAATTATCACATTTTTCTTTCCTACAATATAGGATATGCCCTGAAGCGGCTGACTGAGCTTCTTGGGCTGATCCTGGAAGAAGGTGGGGCTCGTCGTACTTACAAGACAAGACTGGTGGGGGCCGTGCTGGGTGGCTACCTCGCGCTGCGGCGGCTGGTGGTGCAGCGCACGCGGCTCACTGACGACACGCAGGAGAAACTGCTGGAGCTGTTGGAGGAGATGACCACTGGTGAGTTAGCGGACGTGCAGTGACGTCACTACAAGACTGGTGGGGGCCGTGCTGGGTGGCTACCTCGCGCTGCGGCGGCTGGTGGTGCAGCGCACGCGGCTCACTGACGACACGCAGGAGAAACTGCTGGAGCTGCTGGAGGAGATGACCACTGGTGAGTTAGCGGACGTGCAGTGACGTCACTACAAGACTGGTGGGGGCCGTGCTGGGTGGCTACCTCGCGCTGCGGCGGCTGGTGGTGCAGCGCACGCGGCTCACTGACGACACGCAGGAGAAACTGCTGGAGCTGCTGGAGGAGATGACCACTGGTGAGTTAGCGGACGTGCAGTGACGTCACTACAAGACTTGTGGGGTCCGTGCTGGCCAGTGAGTTTTTATAATAGATTTTATTTACTAGTAAAAAAAAAACAATTGTACTCACATATTATTTCTTCTTCAATCCTTGCCTGATTTTTAATCTGTCAACTAGATTGCCTTTTTATCTTCTTACGAAGCTTTTACTCAAAGTGAAAATTTTATACAGGAACCGAAGCGGAAACTGCAGAATTTATGGCAGTGTGCATCGAGACGGTACAGAAATACCCCCTACATGACTACCGAACGCCCGTATTTATATTCGAGCGACTCTGCTCTATAATCTACCCGGAGGAGAACGACGTCGGAGAGTTCTTCCTCACGCTCGAGAAAGACCCGCAGCAGGAGGACTTCTTGCAGGTACGGCCAAATATTTAACTACACTTTTCTTTCATTAAAGTTCTTATAAACCTAATAGATAATAGTGCATTGCTTTTCTTTATTCGTTCTTTGCTTTAATACAAAAACATTAGGTAATCAGGTGTCCACAGTTGTATACAATCGTACGTAGAAAAATGAAATGGAATGCATCCCTGTAATGGCAAAAAAATTTAGTAATACTAAATCTTTGGTTTCGGCAATTTATTTATTTTATTTTTTACATTTGGATGACCAAAAGCAAATAATTTACATAGCAAACTACAAGCCAATAATAGGTCTTCACATTTACTTCAAATATTAAAACATAAAGAGCTTATTAAATTAAACTATTTTATACGGTTTTCTATCGCGTTTGTTGCTTACTTATAAACTGTAACAATCGCGAAAACATAAGAAATCATTATAAAGAGCTTAATTTAACTTAAGTTACTTTTAAGCTTAACTTCATATAAAACCCCACAGGGTCGCATGTTAGGCAACCCATACTCCTCAATGGAGCCAGGCATGGGCCCCCTCATGCGAGACGTGAAGAACAAGATCTGCACGGACTGCGAGCTGGTGGCGCTGCTGGAAGACGACAACGGCATGGAACTACTTGTCTGCAACAAGATCATGTCGCTCGACTTGCCGGTCAAGGAGGTTTACAAGAAGGTAATACTATATAGCTGTTGTAATTCTCGTTGTTTGAATGATTGAAATGAACGCACTTTTTTTAGCAACATATATTTGGTGTTTCTTTTAACTGATAAGTGTGAGGAGGATTGGTACAATTTTATGTGATGTAATAGCGAAATCCGCTGAAAATCATGTATATATCACAGGATAATATTTGTCGCTTCTTTTGGATGCTTTAGTGACTTTAAATCGTTTCTCACTGGTGTTTACCTATTTTAACTTTTGAAATGTTGACAATTTTACTAATGTTAAATAACTGATGGAGGGCAGTATTGAAATTTCGCCACTATCTTCTTATTTCACTGAACTTACCCTTAAAAGGTGTGGTGCACATCGGGAGAAGGTGTAGACGCCATGCGTGTAGTGTACCGCATGCGAGGTTTGCTCGGCGACGCGACCGAGGAGTTCGTGGAGACGCTCAGCCAGACCAACGCTGAGGCAGTGGATGACGAGCAAGTGTATCGCATGGCCAACGTGCTCGCTGATTGTGGTGAGATTTTTTATTGATTGCTATAAGTATTGTATTTTAGGGTTATAATTTTCAAAGTCATTCATTCATTCATTTCGTGTAGGCGTCATGGTCAATCGACCATGCACATTCTGGTTAAAAGTACTGTATGTTATTTTAGATTCAATGGAGAAATAAATAGCGTTCACGTCGGTCACCTACTGAACGACCATTTCTTCACTGGGAATCGCCAATATTTTATAGAATGAATTACCGCGTGTCGCGGCTAAAGTATGAGCTGAGTCTGGTACCCTATGGTCATACGTCGGCCGCGCCTAAACTGCGGAGTGATTTCACTCGTTTGTTGAATATAATCGTTATGTTGTCGTGCCAGGCGGCATCGAGGCGATGCTGCAGCGGCTGGCGGCGATCCAGCGCGTGGGCGCGGCGCGGTCGCTGGTGTCGACGCTGCTGCGGCTGCTGTCGCTGTGCACGCGCGTGCGGCGCTGCGTGCGCGTGCTGACGCGCGCCGACACGCGCGCGCTGCCCGTGCTGCTGCACGCGCTGCATCTCGCCGCCGGGGAGGAGCGCGACATGCCGCGCGCGCATCTCGTCTACCAGCTGCTGGAGGTGGGTATACAAGCAGGTGTCGACGCTGCTGCGGCTTCACTTCAATATCCTCAATGAAAAAATCACACAAATTGACGCTATAAGTTTAACATGCGTACCTGTTTGTGTCAGAAAAAAAAGTGTAAAAGGGTAGAGATCGGTAATAGGGACAACGCAGCATGTCGATGTCATGCCGTTTGTCACGATGTTGGAGCTGATTTTACTACCAGTGGGCCAATAGATGTTTCAAATCAATAAATAATTTTTTTTTACAGATCATGGAACGCATCCTCTCAGTAGCAGCGAGCGAAAGTCTTGAATCGTTCCTACAATTCTCACTGACGTTTGGTGGGCCCGAATACGTGCAAGCGTTACTGAACTGCACCGAGTGCCCAGGTAACTTGAATCTTTTTCTTGAGTTTTTGTTCTTTTACGGCTTTGGATAATTTTATGTACTATCTTACCCTACAACTGTGGTTCAGACCCATTAACAATCTTAGCCTCCGACATGAGAGAACATAGTTACTTGCGGTTCATCTTAAAAAAATATATTTATTTTGAAATAAAATAAACAGACACATGTTTTATGAAACTAAGTAACTTTTTCGTTTAGGTATACGCAACAACTCAGTCGCGTTGGGCCATCTGACCCGCGTGCTGGCCGCTCTAGTCTACGGAAACGATCTCAAGATGGCGATGCTAGTGGAGCACTTTAAACCAGTATTAGACTTCGACCGACTGGACTCAGAGCAGTGGACCGAGGAAGAGTTCCGAATGGAACTGTTCTGTGTGCTCTGCGCCAACATCGAGAGGAACTCCATTGGCGGAACGCTGAAGGATTATCTCATTTCGCTGGGAGTGGTTCGAGATGCGCTTGAGTATATTGTGGTAAGTTTGTTTTTTTTAGCCAAATAACCGCTAATTTTATCTGTTGGGTTAACAAAACTTTTTTATGAAAATTTCTAACGTTTGAAGTCTTTACGAAGTAATTTTATCATAGTTTTTTTTTCTAAAAATGGAAAATAATTTATTTGCTGCACAATATATGTTACAAGATTACATGTGCAGATAGCTTATAACTAAGTACAATACATTGTGACTTCCTCACTAGGCAAGCCTGTATCGAAGAAGTCAAATTAACATAATAATTTGCTACTGTTCAAGCCAGGTTATATTTGTCTGGATTCTTATGCCTGACTACAATCTAATGTTTAACGCATTATCCAACAGAAACACGCGCCGTGCGTGAAGCCGACGCTGGTTTGCACGGACTCGGACGAGCTGAAGGAGTTCATCAGCCGGCCCGCGCTCAAGTACATATTGCGCTTCCTGACCGGACTCGCTGCCGACCACGAACCTACGCAGGTATTGTCTACCTCCAATCAGGATTTCCAAAAAAAAAACTTGATAGTCGGAACTAATGTATCAGCCCTAATGTACTGTTGTTTGGCTTAATATTTTGATAGTTGTGTAGTTCGCAGATTTTGTAGATTAAGCCACTATCTTTGTTTAAATTTGTGAAAATTTTATATTATTTGTTTATCATTTAATTCGCTTTACTCCGTGCTTCATCGGCGTACTTCTTACATACTTATCTAAACAGCATAAATATTATAAAGTTATTTCTGGTTTCAGATGTTAGTGTGTGAGAAGGTGATTCCGATAGTTCATCGCCTGGAGCAAGTGTCGTCTGGCGAGCACGTGGGCTCGTTAGCGGAGAACCTTCTGGAAGCACTGCGGTCTCAGCCGCAGTGCGCCGCTAAAGTGCAGCAAGTGCGGGACTTCACTAGACAGGTGAGTCACATTTATTTATTGTAGGTAGGAAACAAATTACAAAATGTTCATAAAATAGTAACTTTCCTATATTCTCGATATTGGCAGTAATTCATTACGCCTTTAAATTAATGACGGATCCGACTCCCGCAGACCAGTCACCATGACAGCTGACGTTGACGTTTAGACGGCTGCAGGCAGATATACACTTTTGCCAACCTTAATAGCCACGATTTATTTGTAACAGTATATTAATAAAAACAGGACAAACTTTGCTTTGCAATTACGACTGTTCCTTATATTTACCCAAATCACACTTCACACGAGTTTTTGACGTCTTGATTTACTCTGTCTAATATATTTGCGATACTGGACAGTGTCAACTAGTGTATAGTATGAGAAAACGTAACATATCTTTTTTTTTGCAATAAACAGGAGAAGAAACGCCTGGCAATGGCGGTTCGTGAGCGCCAGCTGGGCGCGCTGGGCATGCGCAGTAACGAGCGCGGGCAGGTGACGGCGCAGTGCTCGCTGACGCAGCAGGTGGCCGAGCTGGCCGAGGAGGCGGGCGCCGTGTGCTGCATCTGCCGAGAGGGGTACAAGTACCAGCCCACCAAGGTGAGTGACACAGCTGGCCGAGGAGGCGGGCGCCGTGTGCTGCATCTGCCGAGAGGGGTACAAGTACCAGCCCACCAAGGTGAGTGACACAGCTGGCCGAGGAGGCGGGCGCCGTGTGCTGCATCTGCCGAGAGGGGTACAAGTACCAGCCCACCAAGGTGAGTGACACAGCTGGCCGAGGAGGCGGGCGCCGTGTGCTGCATCTGCCGAGAGGGGTACAAGTACCAGCCCACCAAGGTGAGTGACACAGCTGGCCGAGGAGGCGGGCGCCGTGTGCTGCATCTGCCGAGAGGGGTACAAGTACCAGCCCACCAAGGTGAGTGACACAGCTGGCCGAGGAGGCGGGCGCCGTGTGCTGCATCTGCCGAGAGGGGTACAAGTACCAGCCCACCAAGGTGAGTGACACAGCTGGCCGAGGAGGCGGGCGCCGTGTGCTGCATCTGCCGAGAGGGGTACAAGTACCAGCCCACCAAGGTGAGTGACACAGCTGGCCGAGGAGGCGGGCGCCGTGTGCTGCATCTGCCGAGAGGGGTACAAGTACCAGCCCACCAAGGTGAGTGACACAGCTGGCCGAGGAGGCGGGCGCCGTGTGCTGCATCTGCCGAGAGGGGTACAAGTACCAGCCCACCAAGGTGAGTGACACAGCTGGCCGAGGAGGCGGGCGCCGTGTGCTGCATCTGCCGAGAGGGGTACAAGTACCAGCCCACCAAGGTGAGTGACACAGCTGGCCGAGGAGGCGGGCGCCGTGTGCTGCATCTGCCGAGAGGGGTACAAGTACCAGCCCACCAAGGTGAGTGACACAGCTGGCCGAGGAGGCGGGCGCCGTGTGCTGCATCTGCCGAGAGGGGTACAAGTACCAGCCCACCAAGGTGAGGACACTGCAGCTGGGCATTCAACGTAACTGGCAACTCTAATTGAGTGCAGCAACGAAAACCTAAAAAATCCCACAGGCTATTGATATTGTGTCCCCTTTTGTTTTCATTTATCCCTATCCTATGTATAAAATCAAATCACGAATAAAAATTCTAAGAGTTATATTCATGTATATCCTATAATAAAAATTATTTTGCAAGTGTTGTACTTCATTTGAAAATTTCGTAGTTCTGTAATTGTAAGTGTCATAAACTCGGCGTTTTAACACGGTCCATCTTATTGTTCGTACAGGTCCTGGGCATCTACACGTACACGAAACGCTGCCCGGTGGAGGAGTTCGAGGTGCGCGCGCGCAAGACGCTCGGCTACACGACCGTCTCGCACTACAACATCGTGCACGTCGAGTGTCACATGGCGGCCGTGCGGCTGGCTCGGGCTAGGTAATGCCTTGCTGTTTGCATTTTATTCGTTTCAGGAATTTAACTATTGAATATAATAATAATTTATATAACAGGCACACGGTATTTTAGCGCAGATTCTGTTTCATTGCAAGTTTGAAAAAGTAAAATATA
The DNA here is from genome assembly GCA_947044815.1 of Apomyelois bistriatella. NCBI lineage: Eukaryota > Metazoa > Arthropoda > Insecta > Lepidoptera > Pyralidae > Apomyelois > Apomyelois bistriatella. The sequence goes on from OX345691.1 coordinate 12,534,101, forward strand.
AAACCTTTACCGAAACAAAAATAAGACTTCCTTGTATACTTTTACTGTCACTTACGCTTCGGTCTTCGAATAATGTAAATCTACATAAAAGTTGCCTTATTTTTAGGTCTTGATAGATGTACTATAAATGATATGATTGCAAACAGGGACGAATGGGAAAGCGCGGCGTTGCAGAACGCGTCGACCCGCTGCAACGGGCTGCTGCCGCTGTGGGGCCCGCATGTGCCAGAGTCCGCGTTCGCCAGCTGTCTCGCCAGGCATACCACTTATTTGCAGGTCGGTTAACTATCTATTGTACGAGTTGTCTATTTGTGGTGGTGGATGTGTAATAAGGAGTTGCATTAGAGAACTTGTAGGGAAATCCGGAAGGTGCGACTGGAAATAATCGAGCAAGTACAGCGCCCTGTCCCGAGATTCGAGTCGTACTCGTATAATCGAAGGTTGGTAGAGCCAGAGGGTTGTTGTAATATTGTTTATAATTTCGTAAAGTTTCATTAAAAATCATTGTTATATTGTGTTTTTTACAATACTAAATTAATAATTTTGACATTTGTTTTTTTTTTACCGAACGAAGCAAAGGAATAGACCGCAAAAGCCGTAGCGACGCCATTAATTCGTCATTAAAATATAAAATTTTATTTAAAATAATTGGCTGATTCTAAAAATCTGAGATTTATTTCTGGTATCAAGGAACCTTATTCCTTACAGACAGAAAAAAAATCCTATTACATATATTTTTAAGATATTCGCTTGTCTGTTTTTTCAATCTTTCAAGTGCGTTACGAATATGCTCAAAGAGTTATGAGATCGCGACGCTTACAAGAAGCCGATTAATAGGCCTGTATGAATGTTTAAGTAACTTATTTTTTTTTGTTTTATCACTAAATCACGCGCTTTTTAAAAAATAATTTATACACTTAGGAAATTTTAATAGTGATCTAATTTAGTAAACAAACATACCCAACATAATTGTCGATTGTCAGGAGTGCACGGGTCACCGCGACATCGGGTACACGTGCACGGTGCACGACCTGAAGCTGCTGTTGCTGCGGTTCGCGCGCGGACGCACCTTCCACGACGACACGGGCGGCGGCGGCCCGCTCTCCAACATGCAGCTCACGCCCGCACTCGTACACATGGCGCTATATGTCATCAACACGTGAGTCATGCATAACCAACTACTTTGTAGGTGATACAGTACCCTAGTTGAGATTTTATAAACGTAGATCTGCTAGCGATTGCGTTAGCATTTTGTATGGAATAGGCTAGTTGACTTGTATTTTGTTTAAAATAATTATTTTCTATTTGTTTAAATTAAAACAATTTTTGCCAAATTTATCTGAGACCTCTAAGGCAGTAAAACTTAATTTCAAAAGTTCAACTAAAATCCTGTTGAAAACACCGTCGGCCATTTTTGCAGTTTTGTGACGTGATTATTCTGTAGGGTGCTATTTTTGAAACCTGACTTGCCAAGAACCACAGAGTCGCATGAAAATCATGCGATTTCCCAGTTTTGTCGAATGGAAATCACTTGAATTACCGACTTTGAACGAATGACAGAAGTCAAAAATAGGTCTGAACGATAGTTTACCACAATGGTTGCATCACGTCATGGCGGATGATGGCGAATGTGACGTGGAAATAACGTGTTTTTACATCTGACTTTCTTCTCACACTCATCAACATCAATAAACATCACACTCCCCAAACAGATGCACTTATATAATGATATTTTTTAAATCACTTCGTAAGTCTTCCCTTGACGTTGTTGAAGAATTACTTTGTTGTTTGTTTGTTTGTAATAACTTTATTGTACCAAAACAAAAGAAATACAAAAGCACAAGTATATTATGTCATGGTCCCCAGCAACCCAATCACGTGTTTTGCTCTTTATAATGTGTATGTATGTTGTGTATGTGGTGTACAGTAGTCGCGTGGCGGCGCGCGAGGTGTCTGCGCTGGAGTCGTCGCTGGGCTGGGCGCCGGCGCGGCTGCTGGAGGCCGCGCACGACGCCGAGGGCCCGCTCTACTTCCTCACGCTCACGCTGCTGCTCTACCCGCACGCCAAGTACGTACACTAGCCACACTAGCCAGGGTTAACGATACTTTCATGTCGGCTTACATTGCATTACATAGCATATTAAAAAAAAAAAACATTTCTCTTACTCGAAGGTGGTTTCGTTGAATTAAAATTCTCACTTTTTGTCGGTTCTATCCGAAGTTCTCCGGAAGTTTTTGTTTTGTGCTTATGTATCTTTACACCACTCAAGCCGTTTAGTTGTCTATATGGGAATCAGTCGATACGTTCGTGAATGGGTTCAATACTACTTCGCTAACTCGTGTTCTTAAGTTAGCACTTAACAACAATTTTGCCCACTTGTTTAACATAAAAATATTAAAAAAATATTTATTTAAACTCTATTGTACAAAATACAGTTGTATAGCACAATAGGCGAAATTAATGCTAAGAGCATTCTATTAGCATTTTGTTAATTATTTAATATAAATTATAATGCCATGATACCATCACAACTTAGTTCCATAATTTTATTTCAATTATTGTTGTACGCTTTATTTAGCTAATAATATATTCCCTTTATCTCAATGAGTACAATGTATGTTATCAGATGGCGCAGCGTGCGCGTGCAGCAGCTGCGGCGCGCGCTGGTGACGGGGCACGCGCGCAGCACGGCGCCGGCCGGGCCCGCGCTGCGCGCGCTGCCCGCCGACCACCGCGCGCCCAAGCCCTGGCCCGACTACAAGCCCTACGCCATGCTGGTGGCCGTCGTCGACCAGCTCTACACCGTCATGTTCAAGGTATCATTCGTCTTACATCCAAAGATAATGTTATAGTATAATGTTTCTTTCGTTTCTTGTTTTTGTTAACCTTAATAAAGACCTTCATAAAAGAAACATAATTTGTTCTGATTTTGTCAAATCAATGGCAAAAACAGCAAACTAGATAAAACTATAGGGTCCCGTTTTACCCTTTGGGTGTGAAAAGGAAATAATTTATTAGTTTACTACATAAAAAATTCTATTTTTGTATTTTTCGCCGCACATCAAATAACAAAGCAAACTTATAATATTAAATCCTTTATTGCTTTTGACAATGAATATATTTATTCGTATAATCAATACAGTGCCCGCCTACCTAGTATATTATTTGACTGGGCAAATGACTTGACATTTTGTGATGTACACAAATAATTTTGAAACTCATATATCATGGCAAGCCCAACACTAAATTCCATAACCCAAAAGTTCACGGTGATAATCACGTTGCATTGACACGCCGCGGGGTTCTATTTTTGACTGACATTTAAACTAATTGACAGAATGTGACCGCGACGAGTGTGGACCAGTGGCCGGTGAAGCTAGCCGAGTACATCCGACACAACGACGAGGCCAACGGAAAGGCGGCCGAGAAGATAGTCACCACCCTCACCGACGAGCTGCTTCCCTGTGCCTCCTTCGCCGAGTTCTGTGACGCCGCGGGCTTCCTCGAGGAAATTCCGGACCCCGACGGCTTCCTGCAAGCCCTCATCGACGAACAACCTTGAGGAAGGCCCCTCGTGCCACAATGCCTCAGTTACAACGGATGCATGGCATGTTAATTGTCACAACCCCGCAACCCCCCCTCGAAAACTGTACCAATGTCATTTAACAGAAAATAACTATTGTAACCAGCATTTATACCCACGCTTCGTGTCTAATATAACGAATACAAAGTGCAGCGTTAAATAGCCTAATTTGTCAAATGATGCGTGTGCGGCGACCGCGGCGCGTCAACACACGCCTTTCACTGGTCTGGGTCAAGGCCCACCGTCATATATTATTATTATAATCCACATTAATAAATGTCACTTGTAACAATTAAGTATATTCAATGCTTGTAGCCAATTAAATTGTTCGATTTGTCCTCGTGTATCCCATTGTATTTGGTACTTGATTTTTAACGGCTTTGTTTTGATTCTTTTAATAAATAGTTTCTGCTTCAATTCTTTGTTTTTATTCAAAATAGACTATTTCCCGGAATTCTGCGAACTGTGTTACTTAATGCAAACATTTAAAAAAATGTCTTACACAGACTGAACTGACGTGCATAACTATAGATCAATTGTTTATGTACGTACATAAAGAATATTAAGAACATGTCAGATGTTAAATCTAACAAGCAATTAAACCAGATTAATGAAAAAACACAAGTCAAAATCAAATTACTCCCAATGTTGATCTCATATACATGACCAGGGAAGGATAAATTTAAAAAAAAAATCTGTACACATACATCTTTTTTCATGAATATGAAAAAAGATGTATGTACTTTAATTTCCTTTGAAAAAAGATACTATTCTACTTTTGATGTTCTCGCTTTCATACCTAGTGGTCGTACCGCGACGGATCTTTTTTAAATTGGTTGGCTTATACTGGGTTCAGGGACTACGGGTAAAATAATTTGGTAGTCAAATTAGGTACAGTTAATTTAAATTTTGGGGAAAAATTGCTTGGCTTCTATGGGGTCAATAGAAGTGCGAATAGGCTCAAATTGTAGGTAGGTAATTTAATACAGTACTAATAGTAGTTTAGAAAACATAGTTTGCAAAAAATGCATATTTTTTCCCCTGGAGAGCCAATAGTGAAAAAAAATCCTGTAATTACGAAGTTTTTTCTCAATTATCCCACTAAAGAAAGCCTGGTACTTTAGCGAGCGGCATCCTGGAAGGTGTCCGAACATATATCAAAAGGTCCTGTTTAGTAATTTTAAATGTTGAAGTTTGGTCAAAATTTCGTTTAAATTTACTGTAGCTGTACTAATTCCCGTGGTACCTCCCAGGGACTATCACAGGGACCACGAGCAAAAACTCTGACACGATCATGAGACTACCTGTCATTAATTAAGTTACAAATTATAGATATAAAATACTAGCTGTTCCCCGCGGCTTCGCCCCGCGTGGGACTCGGTTATATCGCGCCCAAAAGTAGCCTATGTTTGACCTCAGGTCTTTAACTAAATCCCTACCAAATTTCATCACAATCGGTCCAGCAGTTTAGCCGTGAAGAGGTGACAGACAGACAGACAGACTTTCGCATTTATAATATTAGTATGGATGTGCTAAAATTACAAATCAATAATTTTAATATTGTATTATTTATGATTGAAACTTTGTAGGTTTATTTTTATGACTGAAATTTTGTATTGAGGAGATACCTCGGTAAACACTTGCGCCACCATCATTTAAAAATCATTATTCACTGAAAACCCGTTATCAAAAATCCCTGTTATGTAATTAAGGTTATATCTGAAGTTAATTTTAAACATATTAAATTATTATAGTTCCTTAGAGTTACAAATTGCAATATTGCTTAAAACGGCCATTTTTAGCACTTCTGCAATTTGTAACTATATGGAACTATAATTTAATATGAAAATTAACCGCTGGACCGATTTTTGATGAAATTTAGTATGGATATAGTTAAGGACCAGGGTTTAAACAGGCAACTTTATTTGGGCGCGATATAACCGAGTCCCACGCGGGCGGAGCCGCGGGCAAAAGCTATTTTTTTATATGTTGACAATGTCCAGCGATTGACCACGATCCTACCTGAAAAATGCTTATATGTATAAGATGGAGTTCAAAGCACTAAGAGAGGATTTCCGGAAATTAAAAGTGCGTTTGAGATATTTTCTATAATGAGAAGTACTGAGATTAAATATTACCTGCTAAACCACACAATTGACTTGTTATTTGACTTGTGAAGTAGAGTACATCTAACTCATATTATAAATGCGAAAGTGAGTTTGTTTATTTGTTTGTTTGTAACGCTTTCACGCCCATCTACTAAATCAATCTTCCTAAAATTTTGCATACACATAGAAGTATAGAGATGGACATAGGATACTTCCGTGGGAAAATTACGCGAGCGAAGCTACGGGCGAAAGCTAGTTTTTTTATAATTTGTACCTTTAAATTAATGAAAATATCTTTTATTTGATATTTATCATTAATTTTTTATTTGTCCAGAAAGATCTTTCGCGGCATGACCACTTTAGTTATGCGGTATGCAAGAATGTAAAAAGAAATATAATACAGATTTTTTTTATTCATTAGTACATTACCAAAAGTTTTTTTTTAAATAATGACCGTGCCAGGAGCATCTCATAGGAAACCGGTATCATTTATTTATTGCGATAAAAACGATTATTCACCCATTACAATTATCAAATTAGCATCGTAAATTTCATAATTTTCGAATTACAATAAATTATTTATAATATTAAGATTAGACGGTATTTTTAAAACATAAAATTAACGATCTTTGATCTGATAAATAATGTAGCGGTCGTTTTAAGGGATCTAAATACCTGGTTAAGTAGTTAAATAATAAATATATATGGTTAAGATCTAAGTCTAAACTATTTTTGGGTATATGCCGGTTGAGCGGAACCGTAATGCTAACGCATAATGTCGCTATAAAAACGTATGTGGTGCTAATACTAAGTACACGCATATACGCATCTATACTAATCTGTAATAGCTAAAATGTAAGCTAAAGCTACACGTAATACATGGTGGCTGTTCCACCTAATATGATGGCTATTCCATCGGACTTTATTCTTAGCTATTCCACTAGGTGAGATGGATGTTCGATCGGATACTTTCTTGGGGAACGCGTCCTCGTGTGGCCTCCAGTATGTATAGCCACCCCAAGCCTCGCGCAACTAATCTCTGATCTATCTATTCGCAACACCGACGCATCGGTAAACACACAAATACATAACCACACGTAAATAATATGTAGATATCGGTGGCACAAATAAGTATACAGTGTTTAATAATAAAACACTTACCGATATAATTTCTCTTGCACAGCCTCTCGTCACTGCACCATAATCGCTAATACTCAAAACGCCTGTCACTTCTCGTTTCTGCCCTACCCCCGACACCGCATTATTTTTATTCTAATACGATTTTCCGCACCACCCTCAAAATAACTGACATACCTACTAATAAAATAAAAATAACTGATATACTAAATATTATTATTTTTAGAATTAATACATGATAATATCTATATATATAAAAGAAAGTCGTGTTAGTTTTACTCCACTTATAACTCAAGAACGGCTGAACCGATTTAGCAGAAAATTATCAGGGAGGTAGTTTAGAGCCAGGAGAAGGACATAGGATACTTTTTATCCCGGGAAAAATATCCCGAGGGAAGTTCACGCGGGCGAAGCCGCGGGCAAAAGCTAGTATAATATATATTTAATTTAAATAATTAGCATTCTCGACAATCCTGGTGGAACGACTTGGTAGCGTTGCTATAAGTCCGCATTTGTACCTACGTTATAGGTATTTGTTTGAACTTTGTTTTTGTGAATGTTCTCTAAGATCATTTATTTTGTGCAATAAGCAATAAGGACTAAGCAAAATTGTATTGTATTTGACCACATTAAGCTCAAACTGTTATTTGCGATAAATCAGTATTTGTAAATTTTCAAACAGCTAGTTAAACACTAGGTTCCTACTTACCTCCAACTTTTTTGACTTAGCTTCATAAGGTGCCACTTGTACCTTAACATTTATCAATTTTAGAAATTTAATGTTTTGACAAATGAAAAATCAGGCAAATCTCTGAAGAAGCGACCTGATAACTTGAACGTGATAGTGGGAACCTCGGGTGGCATACGTCAACCCGCGCAGGTGATGCGCCAGAGTGCGCCGCAGTCACGATTCAGTTGCGAAATCTGGATCACCGACCAATGTCAGATAACCTATCTTTTATGCCGATGTCACGCTCCTAAATGCGGTTTATGCTGAAAGGTTACTTAATGTAGGTCAAAATAGTGAAAAGTTGCTCGGTTTTATTTAATTTACAGTAATAGTTATCTAGGGCAATAATATAGGTATCTATACCAATCTGAGCATTAAACCAACGGTAGTGGCCCCCTGACAGGCGACCTAACAAAAAAAGCTAAAATAAAAATCTCTATAGTATTCAAAGATTAAAATGCCCTCGCGCGACTTCCCAATATAGTATTCCCTATGATAGTATTGTTACATAGAGATGTGCGATGGCACCATAGCTGTCTGCCGCTAGCATTGGTGCGGAACATTGACCCGCGCGTTGAATAGGTAGTTTTTGAGGCGGATGTCACTATAACTGAAATTTCGCATTGGAAAAAAGTTGGCGTTTCCTCAGAAACTTTTTTTATTATATTGTAAAGAACTTGATATCTCATTTTTGTGTCATTTTTTTTCCATTATTTCACATTATGTTATAAATAGGACAACTACAGTAGTAAGTAGGGTAATTCAATTACCGGTGTTACTACTAGTACCTAGTAAGACTGGTAGTAACACGGGCAACAAACGGAATTAAAATTCTATAGATAGGATTGTAATGACGAAAGACCTCTCGTGTCAACACACCAAGAATCTCATCATCCCTAGTGCATTCACACGCAAAAGTTCATTACCCTGTGGAGACTTTCGTTGATTTTTTTGTTGCGAGAGCTTTTTGTACAAGGGACATTGATCTTGTGCGAATGATCATGCGTTTACGGATGTAGCAAAACATTCCACACCAATTTCATATCATTTTCATTGAGCACAAAATACTTTTTGTAAAAAACCCAATACAAAGTATTAATTTCTACCAACAGATAATGAATAGGAAAAATAAATATTATGCAAATATATTTAATTAAAATATTTATTTGAAAATAAACACTTTATGAAATATGTTAAATTAACGTCTCTTCTTCTCGTAGGCATTTATCTTCACACATACATTGAGTATAAATGTGTAACTTACTTATTTCAACTTCAGAAATATAATTAGCTTAAAATAATTTATTCACATTCATATAAATAATCTTAACAATTTTAACCTAAATAACCTAATTAATCTTCGAAGTTTATCTGAAAAAGGTGCAATTTGAATTTATGCAAAAACAATACCACAGATAACAGGTAAATCATGAAACACAATGCAACTTACTACCGATAGATAGATTCAAAGATTTCGAATAATAATTTTCCGTTCGATATACATATAGGCTTTGGATTATTTTACCTAGTCTCGAAAAACAAAATTCTTATAAAAATAATTTTGTAAAGCTAATAGATAAATGTTCCTATATAGTTTCCAGTTTAACGTGCGCATATTAGCAAGATATTATATTAACAAAATTATCGTATCAGCTTCACTAAACATCCGAATAACTCTCTATCTATGAGCTTTACCGCCTAACCCCTTAGGGAATGTTTGTAATAAAAATAGGTATCATAGCGCTTTGATATCTGGTTATAAAGTAAAGGCACATGATGCAATGCGGCGACTGATCGCCAGACCTGCAGTCTTAGAAGTCGTAGGAGCCGCTCTCACCCGCCTTACCGATGCGGAAAATAAATCGGTAAAGGAGCCCTGCCACCACTCCGCCCACTAAAGGTCCTACCCAATACACCTGGAAAAGAAAACAAGATAAATTAGAAATCGACTAGACGTACCTAATTAAAGTGAGATATTCTCGGATATCATTAATACATCTGTAAACCGTACTCCTCAGCTCAGTTTACTTTCTCTAAAAGTAATCCTACAAAAGAACACCTAAGTCGTAGAAAATATATCTGCTTGCTGATGGTGTATCGAGATACGAGTAAATCGATTCTTTACACTTCAGCGGGCTATACATATCCGTAAACAGACATAAATCACGTACCTAATATCTTCCTATTCTTGGTGGCAGTGAATTACGTAACTTACGATTTACAGATGTCTAGGTATACTTAAATAAATATACCTGATCTATTACATCTTGAAAATTAATAGCTAAGTAGGTAACCTCGTACAATATTGGCATGCATTGTGTTTAAATAGATACTTATAATTTTTGAATTTATGATATCTAGTTAGGTACTCTTCTCTTAGACAAGTCTTTTTCGGTTTTCAACGCATTTTCACTTAAGGCAAAGAAAAGATACACTTGCTTTCATTTCGACGTTTACTTTAGGTGGGGTGGCTCTCCAGACAGACTGGCTATCCATCCTAAGTTGTTGGACAATTTTAGTGGTAATACCTTGTTTAATCAATTTACAAACTTTAGATTTATATGTGAGATATACTTCATCACACTCGTTTGAAAACTACTGTGTATCTAAATGTGTGTCTAATGTTAGTACTAGAGCCCCTTATAGGCAATCAAAATATGTGAAAGTAAAATGGTTGAGATGTAATTATTCATCTTCATAGCCCTGTCGTGTAGATAGTACGAGAAACTCGATCGTTTTAATGTGCAGTGGGCATCACGACACGAATCTTAATTTCAGAGTTAAAAAAAAAAATTGTTACATAAATTTTATATCTCCGTAATACTTGACATAAACGTCGGCTACGCTTTCTGAAGTTTAAGAAGACGGAACAATGGCATTACGAGTAATTGGGAGCACAATAGTATTGTCGGTATGCTCATATACTATTCTTGTATGATCATACCATTACAGCATCAGAGAAATGCGCGAAGAATGGTTTATTGTAATAAGTAGGTAAATTCAATGCGCAATTTATTGCATTTTATTGTACTTTACTGCTTTCAGGACTACAACATCGTTATGAATTATTTTTATGATTTTCTTATTATTATTGCAAAACGAAGGAAAATATTTAAACTACCACATATTTATTACTAGCTGTTCCCCGCGGCTTCGCCCCGCGTGGACTCGGTTATATCGCGCCCAAAAGTAGCCTATGTTTGACCTCAGGTCGTTAACTACATCCCTACCAAATTTCATCACAATCGGTCCAGCAGTTTAGCCGTGAAGAGGTGACAGACAGACAGACAGACAGACAGACACAGACTTTCGCATTTATAATATTAGTATGGATATCCACCAACCTATACAAGTAAATACTTATTTCGGTTGTAATGTTACAACAAACTTTTATTAAATTAATAACAGTACTCGTAAAAGACAACGTCTATACTTAACTTTAGAAATACATTTTCGATAAGTGAAAGCGTTCATAACATTCTGTACCTATTTCATATAATTACGCTATGTCTATACTAGGTACAGACAGGACTATCTTAAAGTGAAAGTGTGAAATAGAAGATTAACAGATAGTCCATCCACATCCAAGCTCACTGGTTCTTTAATATGCACTCTGCAAATGTCAGGAGGTCGACAGCATGTGATTTGTTTTCGAAACTTCCTACAACCAATATCTCACACGATCCTATCGAGCTCTCCGCAATCACAGTCGCAACTACCTTGAGATTTTAGGTGAATCACAGCAGATAAATAAATACAAGTATAGTTATCTAATTCAAATTATTCTACAAAAAAGGCGATCGCCTTTGTTAGTGGGGTAGTTTATAGTATTTTAAGGTCATTTCCATTATAAAAATACTATCAAGTAACAGAAGTTTTTAGGTATTTTAAATTGGATGTGATTATTCGTGGATTATACTAACCCAGTGAGAAGTCCAGTCACCAATAACGAGAGCAGGTCCGAAGGATCGGGCGGGATTCATACTTGATCCAGAAAATGGGATCTGTCAGAACAAAGTAAACAATTATTAATACAAAATTTAAGTTTCAAGAAAAAATAACTCGAATCAAGTAAATAAATAAAAATTGCAAATTCATGCAGATTAAAAAGCAACTGCTGATTTCTACGTCGGAAGACTTCTTTGTTCTATGATAGGTATTTATAAGTAAACTTTATAAAATTTTAACTTTTAAGCTAACTGATGATTTAACTGATAATTTTTGTACTTTACACTAAAGTTGTGGACAACCTGCGACTGAAATTATGATTATGATAATTCTCACTATACCTAAATGTTTGACTATTCTATAATTTGATCATTCAGAGAGATCTTTTTAACGTCATGAGTACTTACACATGCAGCATGGCAGGCAGTGATGGCGAGGCCGATGGCGAGCGGCGCGGATCCTTTGATGTCGTTGCGGCGAGCGTCGCACACGCCGTGAACCACCAACACCAACACGAAGGTGATCAGAGCTTCCACCAACAAAGCCTGGTGGCATAAATAGGCATTAAAAACGCTATTTTAAAACTGAGTAATCTGTAATTGTTACAGTTATAAAATAGTTAATTAGCAAATAAATCAATTCAATAGTGGTTTAAACGTGGGTTTAAAGATTTTGCTTCATAATCAAACATTAAGTTTGAATCTGAGGAACATGGAAATTGATGATAACAAATTTGAACGTGGAAGCGTGAAACATGGAAGCTAATAGGTACCTATCTGTGAAAATTGGTAGTTATTATATATTTAAAAACTAACAGTTCAGGAAATAGACGTAAAGTTCAAGAAAAAGTATAAAATAACTAGTAATTTATATTAACACTCACCTGTGCATCAGTGACTCCAGCTCCGGGCTTGGTCAAACCAAAACCGTATTGTAGACTATCTTCTGGGACTGCCAACTGTAACAAATTATATATATAAGTTGTTTGTTTGTAATAACTTTATCGTACAAAAAGGATATTCGTTTACATAGAGACAAAGAACTGGAAGAGATCAACCAGATTTAGGGGTCAACCAGAGCGCTAGATCGGGAGGATAGGTTGATTTCAGGTGATCATTGCAATCTTACCAACTTATGTATAGGTTGGTAAACCATATATGGTCTTTATTTCTTATGCTTCAGCTCATAAATAATTCTCTAGCTTACAAACATAGTTAAAACATTATTTATTTCGATAGCAGATAGCAAAAAAGAGTTATCACTGGACAAGCATAGCTTTAGAAATAGTAGCGATTTAGATAGAGCTTAAATAACATTAATGAGTAGATAAGAGCCTATTACCACGTCGTCACACAAACAAATCAATCACAATAGTGCCATTAGACCTTTCTGGTGATCAGCAGTTGCAAACAGAACTTTAAATCAGATATATTTCTCAGACAGTTGATTAAATACAAACAGCAGATCTCCCTTCACATGATTTCGTTACGCGATGGACCGTAATCGTGGGAAACAGTACATCCTGACCGTTTGTTTATTCACAGTGCGAAATGTTTTGAATGCAAATGATAGAAAGTGGACGCGTCTGGTAGCCATTATTGCAAAATCTTGAAATATATAAGATACTAAACAAGGCGTTACGCAACACAACAATGCAGTGATTGCAGTCTTCTGTCTTTTACAATAGAGTTCGAATGCATTAAAAATAATTAAGATGAAAATAATGTAGAGTTACTGATTAAAGTTGAGTATTAGTACTTGCTGTATAGCAAAAATCTCGCAAAGAAGAGAGATAGATAATTATGAAAGTAATTAAAGGTACCAGCTTCATAAATTTAGAAATTTATACTAATATCGACAATACCAAAATCAAGTAACTATAATTCCTTTACTTCTTGTATGCTCCATTAAGATCGAATTTTTGTTGTTCTTTAGTAAAAACATTTTTTTTATCAATAACAGCAATCTTTTATAATTGGAACACAACTTAACATGCCTACAAAAGTTAAAAAATAACAGTTTTTAATTTTTCTTATCGAACCTGGTTATTATTTTATTTTTGGCCGCAGTACCTACTGGTATTAGTAAACAAAACATCCTGCAAAACAAATTAATTAATCTCTCGTGTAGACTCCGCCGAAGGCCGACGCGAGTGCTCCTATTCGGTCTCTACACCATCAGTGTCATGGCGAGCCAGGCGGTTAGCGAGCATACATGCTCTCGATAAGGCTCTAGAATGTGAACGAGAAAATTCTATTGCCCCGCAACGCAAATAGTGGGAAAATTCTAGTTTATGGAAGGCTGTTAAGGTGGTTTTGTGTAGATTATATATTTTTAATAATTAAAGTTGCTCTTTCTAAAAACTTAAACCTCAATCACCAGGCTTAAGTTGCAGTTGTAAATACATTCCATTAGAGCCTTTGAAACAAAAGCTTACTAAGGTAAATCAGATATACTACAAACTCGTGGTAGAGAACACGAGCTAGAACAAGCAACTACTGAAATAAATTGAGCGGTAACTGATAGTCTTACCCTGATGAAGGCGGCTCCTGCAACAGCGCCGAGGGACTGCACCACGATGTAGAACACGGCCTTAAGGAGCTTCACGTCTCCAGCCACGAACAGGCCGCACGTCACTGCTGGGTTGATGTGGCCCCCAGACACGTGACCGATTGCCTGAAAACAAAAATAAACAATTAAATACCTTTTTCAATACATCCAACAAACAGAATACAAATACCTATACACCTGAGAGGGAAACGATTAATAAAAACTTAATTTTGATATAAGATATAACAATCGAATAAAAAAAAACTTAGCGACTAAACGTATAAATTTGAGTAAGCGAAGAATTAATTAGACTAACGAAGAACTTTGTTAAATAATATAATCTAGTAGTAGAGCATAGAATTAGGAAATCACGCGCGGTCTCTAACAAGCCTTTTTTTTTATCTATGAGTACGAGCTTACATAAAAAGTGGGTTGTGATAAATTCATTTCAGATATTGAAATTCTAGTCATTCGACTAAATTAATATGTGAACGACAAGAAATACAATGATAAACTTCAATATTAAGATATAAACTATTTTTCCAATTCAGGTTTTAAATATGAAAATAATGTAACATATTCCATACTTTTCTATAAGTAGGTATATCTAGCTTACTTTTCTATAAGTAGGTATACCAAGAGTAAATCTATTACTTAGATACACACTGACTGTGAGTTTTACATATATATCTGTAAGTAATTATCTCTGGCGATTCACGATATCGCCGAAGTAGTTATGCTTATAAATCTCAATTAGACCGTGCCAACAGCAATATCGTTGTAATTGAATGCGAATATCGGGCGATCTTTGGAACTGAGGTGAACCAATAATTGCTGCACTTCGTGATTACTCCGCGTGAGGTGGGTGTGTCGACCTGACTCATCCGTTGTGTCATAGGTCAAATTAATTACTTGTTATTTTAACTGCTCCCAGTGCTCTAAACTTACACACCTTTCTTTTTATATTTTAAATAGAGTCAATTATGCGCTGGTTCGCTTATTTTTATGTAGTTTAAATGTTTGGAATATCCTACGAACCCTTATTACAAACAATAATTAATCCTTGCAGTTTAATAATTCACTGGGCAAGATCAAGAATAGGAACAGCATCGTGCGTACAAACTTACTTTCAAAGGAGGTTAACCAGGATGAGCTCAGTCATCTACTTTTATCTAATAACTAATAACACAACTACGCTTAACCAGCATGGTGAGATGATTGAAAACCCTATATGTATATGACTTTATAGAAATAAACTTCTATAAATCGATCGGAGAAAACATGTCCGACCACTGCTGGATATGGTCTCGTGGTGTAATTGTGCTGAAGTAACAACAGAAACGAAGAGCAACTCATTAAAATTTTAAAAAAATGTTCTTATTGAGGATCAAGGTCACGTCATGTTTAAAATCAAAGCAAAAATATTGTGTCTCAATATCAAAAAATTATTTCAATTTAATTTTAGATTGGTAACATTGAAATATTAATATAACATTTACCTCCAAATGCACACAACATGTAATAAAACTTTTGATATTTAATATACGAAATGGCTATCGGAAATGATGACTGCAAAAATATGTAAATCTAAAATCCTTAATGTTGTTCTCACATACATAAGTACCTAACAAAATTATGAGTTCATATTTACTCATAATATAATGCCATATCCATATACTATATAACTTTATTATAACTTTTAATGATCTAATACGGGAATCAAATTAATGGCCAATGACATAATTTTTAAGGCAAGATAGACGACCATGACACTGAACATGAGAATTACATAAATGATTATAGCAATGTTTGTATGAATTGATGGCAGGCTGACTCACGTAAACCTTGATCGTTTAGTTTTCAATAAACAATTTCCTTTTCAAAATATATTTATAGATATTGGTTTGTTAATTAAGTAGACATGTTAGGACTTATTGTCTTTGTAAGTTATTAAAAAAAAGGCGAAAAACGTTTATTTTTAGCTTTTAAATTTTATTGTTAGTAAATAATTCAACATCTATATATTTAAGAAACATTTAGTAAAGTAAATATTGCCCTCGATCAATTTCTCATTAGGCAACACAAAATGTTAAAACATATGGAATGAAATAAAAACTAGTAATGCTTCTAATTGCTGGGGTGTGTTGATATCGCAATATTATCAGGATAAAAAAGGAAACTGCACCAGTTATAAATGATTCCTATCATAACTGTTACTTTTATACACTTTTGTTTTAAGGCTTAAAAAAATACAGACTGTGTGTACGTATTTAAAAAAAATAATGGGGCCTACCAAAGTATTACCGTTTTTTATTCTATACTTAAAGGCTTACGTTTTTTGTTCTTTCTTTTTTGTATTTATTTTTTAATAATAAGTGTGTATATAGTAGATATTAGTTAAGTTTTGTTTATATTTAAAACAAACAAACAAATAATAGTCATTTAAATGGACACAAAGCCTCTTATATTTTTTAATTGAAGTAAATAAAGCTTTTTAAAAACCTAACTAAAGGAAAGAACCCTTAGAAATATTTAAAAAAAAACATAAAATATTCCGACTCTTTTTTGAAGTCAGTTAAAAATAAGTACAGATTAGTTTTCAATATGCATCCTGTGTTAAATCTAGATACTTTAATGTTAAACGTAATTAAGTTTAAGTGTTTTAGAGCTGAGCTTCTAAAACTTTCTTTTCCCGTTCAATTATTGGATCTCTGCTTGCCTGTATAATCCAATTTCTTCACGGTGTTCATTAAAATAATTACGTTTGAACTGTGCTATTTGAAGGAAACGTTTAATAGCTGTTATCGTATAAGTATTTACCTACTTTCTTTAACAATATAAATGTTTGTTTGTTTTATTAAATATGTTTTTAATAAAACAACAACACAACTCGATTAGCCAAGAAACATAACGTAACAACTAATCGTCTTAATATATACATAGTTGTCGTCACTAATCAAAATCTATTTGAAATATATGACATCGTTTGAGATGTTAGTAGTAAACGTTCTAAGCACTTTAATTAACAATTTAACTGCGAAATATAGAAGGGATACATTCATATATTCGTTCTTTTCTCGTGGTCAAACTTAGTACCAAGTCAAACTGATTTTATTAAGCAGATTTAATATTGTTTGATCAGTCAATTACGAACAGGTTGCATAAGAGCTAAGAACTGCCCATATTAATACTGTATGTCTGTAGAAGAGCCTAAGAAAATTTATGAAAATAACAAGAAAAAATCCATAGTGCCTTTCTACCGCAACGTCCCACCACATCCGGTTTGCAAAACCTAATCTCAGCTTCGAGAACAAACCAAATGCGCCAACTTAGGCGTGATTGAGACACAAACATTGGTCTGACATTAGTGGCACGGCGTATGCGCACACTCGTATGTTAAGGCTTACCGCCATGCGTGTGCGGTCACCCAACCAAGGGCGTCTACAATCCCTAACGCATGCTTGCATGTGGGAAACTTATCGGTATTAGTTATCGAAACCATGTGATTAATGCTATCAAATTAGTATTTTTTTAAATTAAAGTAACCGTTAGATTGATTTTACTTTTTGTTTATCTCTATGTCGATATAGGTACATACACTTTAATCGTGTTTTTGGCTTTTTTTTTTAACTTCTCCAAACTGTGCTGTTTTCAATTTTTTAATAAATAATTAACCGGGATCAATATTACTTGGCGCATTCCCGGTTGCGTCCGCTTTCCTATTATATAGATATATATACCATCTACAATTAAATAAATACCTACCAACAAAAAGGATTTTTTATGCCACTTAAGAGTACAAATAAAACATATAATAACATTTAATTAGACATTATATTTCCGTGGTCGCCTGTTACTTGTACCAAATGCTAACGGTAACACACGCGCATAAGTGGCGCTCTCCACTGCGCGCGCGCAGCTTACACGTGCACCGGATGTCCACATTATTGAGCTTTCAAGTCAATATTATGTTATATTGTGTGGATTTAAAGTAGTTTGTATAGTATTCTGATTGTAGCTACGTAAATAAACCTATAATTTGTAAGCAATTTTAACAATGTTTGTTTGTCTAAACTACTTATAAAAGCAAAAAGCCACTCAATAATTATACGAAATCTCTGCTAAAAAAATGGGCAGAGTGATGCAAGTTTGACATAAAATAGCTTGATACTAACTTTGTTTAACCATTTAATAAATTTCTTATATTTATAATATTTAAGTTTATCTAGTTACTAATACATTGGACAACAACATTAGCAGAACTGCTCTTGGTAGTTTGTCCCCTGAGATTAAATTTATCGAACCAGGCCACGCTCGGCCAGTCCAAATAATTAAACGCTTGTACTTCACACAAACCCACTAAACTTTGTACAGTCATAATTTTAATTTTTGCTTTATAATCGGAAATAAGCTTTCTAAATTACTAGCTTTCGCCTGTAGTTTGTCCGCGTCAGTTTTCCTTGGGAACTGTGTTTTTTCCCGGGATAAAAGGTACCCTATTTATGTCCTTCTCAATACTTCTAACTATGTTTATCCAAAATTTCAGGAAGATAGGTTCAGAAGATAGGGTGTGAAAGATTAACAAACAAACAAACTCACTTACGCATTTATAATATTAAGTTGTGATGAATGAGCACTATAATATCATCTAAATTTAAACATCTTAAAGGTCTTTGTAGATTTCCGTCATTTTTTGTAATCTTTTTTTTTCAATGGAGCGTATATGCTCATCTGGTCAAGATAAAGACAGGTTTGCTTCTTACGTGTTAAATATTAAATGCCAGCGATATAAATATTATTGTTTTGCCAATTTCTAAAAAAGCCATCATATCAACGTATCATATATAAATAAAATAATTTAATAATATCATAACGCAAACGAAATCATGAAATCATCTTATGTCATGTGTTTTTACATATTGATTTGTTTATACCAACGTAGCCAAGTAACTCGGAAATATCTTGCATTGACAGGGGGATGCTGTCGCACCAATTGGTCCTTATTATTTGGTGTGATGTCACAAGACCTCAAGTATGAGATAATGTAGCCAGGGTATGTATTTTACCTTCACTAAGTGGTCACCGTTACATTGACCACATGTTGCGTTTGCATTTAACTGTACATCGGGCTTGAATCCACATGCCTGAGATTTGGATGCAGCCGCGCGACAATCGATTGCAAATGAGTGAATTTCTCCAAAGTCAATGACCTTGTTGGTTATTTTCCTTATACTTTCAGTTGGATACGTAAAAATACAAATAAATCAATAAAACAAAACAACTCTTTATAAACGCTCTGTAGGCATAGCGCGTTGATGTCTTTTTTACTAACGACTTTTTGTCCTGAAGTTAATTCCCATAATTAGGGTTTATTATTAATTACTTTGATTCATAGGACACAAGTTTTCTAACAAGAAATATATATATATATATATATATATATATATATATATAGTATATATATATATATATATATATATAGTATATATATATATATATATATAAAAATTACGTCTAATAAAATCAAAAGTTGTTTTTATTTGGAAATGTATAAGTTGTAACCTTTTTTTGATCAGTGGCCTGTTTCTAACGTCATTTCGGATTACACGTGTAATTAATAACAATTACCGACGTATAAACATGCACACAGCACGTGTCCTGTCACTCACTCTACCTTTCTATGTATCACCGATTCACCGACCGGGAGCCTTGACTTTTGACTGAGTTTTCATTGAAATGTTAATTTCTTAACATGATCGATGGAACCTGCGCAGGTCACTCGCGTGATGCTGGAGGGATGTCATTGCCAATCATTTAATTCTTACACCATATTAACTTGATCATAAGTGCAAAATGTTTATATTTCGTGTGTACAAACACTCGATCTCTATCAATCCCGCTTGAACGGATTAAGGATTATCTAGCTGAATTTGATTGACTAAGATTGATGAATCTTGTCAGTTGCTGAGTTCATATGTTATATTTTTTTTTAAAGAATCATATATAAATTACAAGTTTTCCGTACAATAACTAATCCATACTAATATTATAAATGCGAAAGTCTGTCTGTCTGTCTGTCTGTCACCTCTTCACGGCTAAACTGCTGGACCGATTGTTATGAAATTTGGTAGGGATGTAGTTGTCGACCTGAGGTCAAACATAGGCTACTTTTTGGCGCGATATAACCGAGTCCCACGCGGGGCAAAGCCGCGGGGAACAGCTAGTTTTATATAAAAAACAAGAACGTGGTCACTGGACTTCGACGAAATCAGGGGAAAGCGCTTAGATGAGACGAAGACTTAATCTTATATAAACATAAAAAAGTTGTAACTTTCCTTTTAATTTTTATGGGAAACAAGGAATTTTATTATGCCACAAATATCAAGCAGCTATAAAAAAATATTCAAATTATTTTTTGAATATAAAACCATATTTAACAATATGAAAATTATTGATCATCATTGAAATCAAAAATAATATTGAATTTATTAAGGAAATACAATAAACCTCAGAAGAAATTATTATGGCAAGGTAAAGGCTTTTCATTTACATGGAAATAGCTGGCACTGTGTTAGCTCGAAAGCCATAATCATAAATAAGTCTTAAGTACAAATATTCAAAGCCCTTTTTAATAGCAAACGTCATGGAGATTACGAATATGTCATCGCTATAAATATCTATATATTTTCGAACGATGAAACCTTATAGACATGTGATATCTCAATAATGGTCATTCTTAGGGAATGAACATTTTTATCATTACTTATAATTCACAAATGTTCACTAAAGCGGAGCGAAGCTATAATAAAGTAGAAAAGTATTACGTAAAATATGGCTAGTATAGTACCTGCATGACAAATTAAATAATCGACCTGTAGACTGGATGTACTACTTCTGTAGATTAAAAGATTCCATTCTTTTCATTTTTTCAAGAAAACGGAATATACGATAAAAAACCACTAAGTAATATATTTTAATCTGGAGACTATGGACTATGAGATATAAATATATGATCATTTTTGAGTTTTTAATAATTCCGCCTAAGTCATATTGTACGCTTTACACCTTTCGAAATAATTTTAGGAATGCTTACGAAATCCATTTCTTTTAAATAGTTCGGTGACATTTATTAAAATCCCATGGTTTTATGACTATCTAACTATAAATTATCTCTTGTAGTTTTATGTGTTACTTCATACGAAGTAAATCAGTCACAATCGTAAAATTGGAATAGACACAAAAATGCGTAGGACTGATATTTATTTTACAAACTTAGCATAAATTTTCGATTATACTGCATCTAAAGACATTATAAGCTCCATCAGATTCTAAATATAGTAATAGAATGTAAATTAGAGAGTACTTTCCAACGCATCTGACAGTTTGACTGAATTATTTCTTTACTTTATAGTATATGGAAATTACACAAACTTAACGGTTCTTGATTATTTATTACATCATAGATAATTCTTAACTAATACCTTAATATAATGCAATGAGTGGTACATTTATAAAAGCGTGTAACCTTTGTGTCATTTATTATCAATTAAAAAGTTATTGATATGCAAAAATATTCATGAGTGCGTGCGACGCGAGTCTGCTTGACGCCAGCGGATGGCAGTATAATGTATTTCATGTTTCATAATAATATCGACTTCAATCAATTCATCATTAATCACCCTCTGGATTAGGACAAAATTAATTGTGTCTATCCATAATGAAAAACAATTTTATTTGAGTAAAACGAAATAAAATCCTTCATTTAGATTCTTCATTAGACTTTTAAGGCTTCTCTACATACACATTTTAGGAAGTAAGTAAGGCAGTAGCTATGTAAGTACTTCATTAATTGTCCTTACTAGACTACTTTTTAAAAAGAACGAAACGGACCTTATTTTTTAAATTGCAGTTGTGTGTAAAGACTTAAAAACTCAAAGGTGAATTTTATAAGATTACAAAATGAAATATAGATAAACTTAAACTGATTCTATTATCAGATAAAACTGCTCATTAAAATATGATAAACACTAATCTATTCGTATCGGTTTAAACCACACGGATTTGACCTAATCTGTTTAAATTCTACGTGTATACACCTGCCGTGGCCTACCTCATACGGCCGTATATCAATCAATGGTGAGCACTTTAACATTTAAATCAAGTAATGTTCTAGTACACGTACGATTTTAATACATAATTACGCGGCCATGCCCACATGCAGCGAACATAAATAATCCAATCTTCTCACAGTCGCCGTATAATTTCATCGGATATATCAATCAATTTGATCGCTTCTATCAAAATACTTCATAATCAATTGTTGCTACTCTCCTCGGAATTAATTAATTATTTACCAACTGTGCGTACTTAAAGACTTGTTCCCATGGTCTTGAGGGCTGAGATAGGGCAATCATGGTCAAGTAACTAGTTCGAATCTGGTTTGACACCAAGATTATTTATATATATTATTTCATTGCAAATGGACTTAAAAAAAATCAAAAAAGGAGGATCTTTCACCGATGACTTTAGACATGATACACAATTAAATTCCATAGCATTGTTAAATAATAATTATTAGGTTTTAGACAAATTTTCTATTTTATCCTGTATCAAAATGTACTCGTCATTGTAGTATGTATATAAAAAAAGTTCTTATAACGTTAAATTATCTATAATGTCTATGCATTTTATCTTCATTAAGCGAGCCACTAGTTAACAAGTAAAGCCTTAATAAATGGAGCATAAGAATGGTAGGAGAGCCACCCCAAGACAACAGTGAGTGGCACGTGTTATTTTTTACGCAAAAAAAAACAGCATGCAACGCTTATAATTCTAGATAATATACCTATTTCAAAAAGATCACTTCTAAAATTATCAAGCCCTCGGCCGCAATTACAGATTTAAGCAATAATTATCGATAACTGATCTTCACAATCAATCTGTGTAGAGAAAAAAACAATTGGATAACGATGTAGACATTCGCACATTGACCTTGTGTTTGTTTTCACAGGGGGTCGTATGTCGGAACAATAGTGGCAGGTGGTATCTACTTAGTCGATTGATGATCGATTAAATACGCTCAGACAACTGCATTAGGGCAATCGATTGATAAGAAGCCTAATGCCCTTGATTCTTAACAATATAGATATTTAAATTCACTGAGTACTATACATATACTAAATATAATATAAAGATCCCGAAAAACTCTGACACCAGGATATGCATGGTCAATTGACCTTGTAGCCCACATGATATGATAAATAAAAAGATGAAAAAGTTAGACATATAATGAGACGAGCAGATCAACAGTAGTGTCAAAAATGCTCTAAAACGACTGTTGATGGATATACATTATACAAGGAAAGAGCATACATAAAAAAGAGATGGGTCGGTTTCATAAAACGGGACAAGAGGGTGTTAGGAGTAGATAAAACCATTACAAAGAATATGAGGCCTATGCAAGGAAAAGAAACATTTACCCTATTTTTTTAAGGAATGTTATTTAAAGGTATAACTGCACTGCACACTATAACTTGAGATCCTTAGAGTAGTATTTTTAAAAATATAAAAAGAAAACTGCCGTATATTGAATATTTAGAAAGAAGTTTTATTTGAGATTTCTCGTTTGAGTATACCACTCATGCGAAGCTGTAGCGGGCAGCGTACCTATATCAGATAACAAAGTTACGTGGGAATAACTAAAAGCTATAAGAAATAACATTTAACACAGTGTAAGTGTATTAGAAAAAATAAGAAAAGACATCGCCACGCTCGACTAGCGATTATTGTTATTGAGTATTTTATGCCAGATAGGTAAAGGCAACAGGTATTGAAGTAGATATACTTTTTCCATGTCGGCCCGATTTGTATATGAAAAAAAAAACACACCACCTTCTGTCACACTAATCGTGCAGTTCTGACATGGAGAAAGTGTCACAATTACTTTCGCTGCATTTAAAAACGATTTGTTAGTTTTTTGTGAAGATTTAACTTTCATCTCGAATTCAAACCTGCCAGCCGATGAACAGAAAAAAAATATTTGTTTACTCATTAACACTTCTTAAATTGATTCATTTTTTTAAATATAACATCTAATATACCTATTCGTTTTCATTATTTAATCTATAATTGAGTTATTAAGGCGAATCATAAGGATATTAATTTAAAATAAATCCATGACCTACTTTTATTGACATAACATTAAATCATAACTAATCTAGAAATATCAATAAAATATTTTAAGGACAAAACTGCAATTTCCTGTGGGTGACGTAGACATCAAATTCGGAAATAAATGGTCTTCGTTTTACCGGATGACGGACCGAATCGGAACGGTTCCGTCCGACCGGACAACGGACCGGTTTCATGTGGGTCAAGTGCACGAATGCGGTGGTCCGCGCCGACTGCCGTTACGTCACTAGCTCTCACCTTATCTACAGTTTAAAAATAGAAGTACCTTTCATTTATTTATGAATAAATAAACAATACGAAAACCGGATAAATTGCAGAAATATCCTTATATTTTTGTGAACTTATTTTCGTTTCACTGAGCTTTGTATCTTACTATTTATTCAACACTAGCTGTTCCCCGCGGCTTCGCCCCGCGTGGGACTCGGTTATATCGCGCCCAAAAGTAGCCTATGTTTGACCTCAGGTCGTTAACTATATCCCTACCAAATTTCATCGCAATCGGTCCAGCAGTTTAGCCGTGAAGACAGACAGACAGACTTTCGCATTTATAATATTAGTATGGATGGAAGTATGGATTTCTTTGAAGAAATTGTACTATTTATTGTGTTAAAAATCACTACATAGTATAAAACAAAGTCGCTTTCTCTGTCCCTATGTCCCTTTGTATGCTTAAATCTTTAAAACTACGCAACGGATTTTGATGCGGATGATTCAAGAGGAAGGTTTTTATGCCCATACGAAGCCGGGGCGGGTCGCTAGTTGAACTATAAACTAGATATTAGTTACTAAAATGCAGACAGAGTAATAATTACCTGCACTGAATATTGATTGGCGGCTTGTTTTCTTAATCCATACTAATATTATAAATGCGAAAGTCTGTCTGTCTTTCTGTCTGTCTGTCTGTCTGTCTGTCTGTCACCTCTTCACGGCTAAACTGCTGGACCGATTGTGATGAAATTTGGTAGGGATGTAGTTAATCACCTGAGGTCAAACATAGGCTACTTTTGGGCGCAATATAACAGAGTCCCACGCGGGGCGAAGCCGCGGGGAACAGCTAGTAATCAAATAAATGAATGATTTTATATTCCCTTTTCTACAAATTGACAAATTTGTCTAATTACACGTAAATATTGTTTTTCCATTCGCCATTTAAGTATTAATGGCATGTACTATAAATATTGATTTAGCATTGAACGCGACTGATTGCCTTTATATAATTAGCCTTTCATGATTCTCATTACCTATAAGGTATTATGAAGAACCTCTCTATCGGAGGTCAGGTGTCAAAGAGACCTTTTCCTAAGTCCTAATTAAAACGTAATAACCTTATTAAGTGCTCTTACATAAATAGTAGTTACTATTCAGTTTGGTTTAAATAAATATTGCAAACCATTTTTAAATATTTTTAATTGCACTTTAGAATATTATAAATAGTGGTTGAACTTAGTTTTACTAGTTATTATTTGGCAAACCATCCATTGTCAATTAGCCCCTCAGGCATTGAATATTGATACAAGTACATGTATGTTTTGTGGTTTTAATAATAAAATATTATCAATACCCAATTTTAAATATTGAGAAATGTAGTTGACATTGTGTGTTTAGCTATGTGTAGTAAATGTAATGAAAAAATAAACGTACAATTAAACAATTCGATAAGTAAAAAAAAATATTCCATATTATACTAAAATCCAATTGCATATATTTCATTATATCAAAAGATCTCTAGAATCTCAAAAATGTATTATGTGTCTATTGTTAAGAGTATGAAGTTCCCACATAATAAGAAAATAGATACTTGCTTAGTTTGATTGAGATATGTTGGATGGGTTGAGATGTGACGAGGTCGGTTTCATACTCAGAATACTTTTACTTTTGAACAGATTTCTAAATAAAAAAGACTGCCTGTATTAGCTAATATTTTTTACTTGTATTTCACTAACTTTTAAATAAAGTTTGCAAGTTTAAAGTATCTAGCATGTTTTATGTAGTGTTATTTAAATAACATTCACTGTTTTCGAATTCGGTCCCTACAACGAGTCAGCAAGCACGTGACTATCTAAAATTAAAGATTTATCAGAAATCCGTAAGATAATTACACGGAAACCATTAAACCAGTACAACGTAATAGCGGCCGAACTTCTGTAAGAGATGACGAAAACGCTACACGAAGCTAGACAATAACTAAATGCCCTATTTAAGCAAATGCTTTGTGTAGTAATATTGTTATGAGTTTTTGTGAAAATCACAATTAATACAAACAAATAACAATTTATAATTAATTTCATATTCAGATAGCAAAAACGATTGAAAACAAAATTCATATCGCAACAAAAAATCCATTCTAAACTTTATCTAAGCCGTGTCAGCGGTTGAAGCGTAAATAAGAGTAACATAGGTACATCTCTTAAAATTTAACTATAAATGTAAAATAACTCGTTACTTTCGCGTTTATAATATTATTAGGGATATTTATAAACAAACATTTCGTATATAGACTGGAAAGAAATAAAAATAGTGAGTCAAATAGAGCGTGTGCTTTGGTCTGCACTGCAATTTCACACATAATTTTAGAACACAATAATTTATCAATTTTTTTTTTAATTTAATAATTTAAACTGAAATCATTATTAAAAAGTTTTTACAATATAAATTATAACTGTGTTAATAGTTTATGTTATGAATGAGGAATGTAGAGCATATTTTATTACTATGTTTATAGTGTTACCACGTCAAATGTTATTTGTATATCTTAGATATTAAAAGCTTTGCCGACATAAAAAGGGCACTCAATAAAGGTACAATCATTAAGAATAGTGATGAAATCGGAGCGCCAAAATAACAATATTCACTTGCGTTTTTAATCTTTGCAGGTTTTCGAACGATTCTTTCGAAATGTAAAGAAAATGTCACGGTCAGTTATCAGAGTGATTAACAAGGGTATTTTCTTTTTAATTTAATCATATTAAAGTATATACCTACAACCACCACATGCATTTATCAAAAGGGATTACAAAAATATATCAAAAAAATGTGACATACTCGTAAATATTACATTAGTATATGTTTTATAAATTATGAAAAGCTAATTTAATTTATTGTTTTAATATTTTGCCATCAGATATAAAGACAATTAACATAGACAATAGATCATCAATAAAGTAAAATATTTATTTAAAATAATATATATGGTTATTACACAGGAAGGAACGGAATATTGACATGATAAATGTGTGTAGTCACTCTAAATGTCTGCCGAGAATTGCTCAAGCAAATGCAGAAGGAGGCTCCACGCAGTCTGATTCCAAGCTCGGTTGCACAAGGAAAGCCTGTACTCGTATTATGTGGCAAATGCATAACATTATGAAACAGTTTAAAGAACTCTACATAAATAACTTCTTTTGACGGGTAATTAATTTTATTTGTTTACATTTGAAATTAAAGGAAACTTTTAATATGTTTGTCAGGAAATATCTGAATATTTTCAAAGTTAGGATTCCTAGTTTTCTTCATATGCTGAAAACATAGAGCGGATATAATGGTGACTGTTCTGCTGGCCAAAACTAGCAACGTTAAAAATTTGTAAATACACATTTTAAACTATAAAACACTGGGCTTACTACTAAAACTATGTTCTTTTCTAAAGATTTACGTAGGGCCAGAGTTTTTATTGTCATAATAAATTAGTTATGTATTTTCAATAAAGAAATATTACAAGTACTGTTTCTAAAATATATGGTTTAACCAGTATTTTTTATATATTCATTTAATTAAAGGCTTCAGCTATATTGATGTGCTCTCGCAAAAAGCTCGTTATAGTCTAAGGAAGTAAATTTTCGACTATATAAATTTAATGACGTATGTAAGAATATTTCCTAAAGCAAAACTATTAATGTATACAATTAACAACTTAAAAATAAATGCAAAAACGGGCAAAACTTACAAAAGCGAGTTTTTGGTGCATAATTCGTTAAAATTGTGAGCAAAACGGTCACGACACGGCGGGTCACGAATCGCAACCGAACCGGTTGGCTCCGACTACAGCTTCCGAGTCAAGGTCGCCATCATCTACATATATCGATCAATGATCTATCAAGGTACTCCCAGCCTCAAGAAAAAATCAGTGAAAGTAGTAAGTGGAACTAGCTTTCAACGGCCTAATGTGTAGAAGCAGAGGAGTCTACGAAGTTGTGTCGTTTCTACTTACTGCGAGCGAGAAAGTGACAAATTGTACTACTACTTTCAGAGGGTTAGTAAGAGTTAAGCACAAGGAGCCCAGAAAGTACTTCTTAGAATTGAACTATATATGATTACTCTAATGACTTTTTAAAAGATTAGAGATAAGCTTTTTCCACGTTGGCTATATGATTTCTTATTTTCAAATATTTAGATGTGATCATGTGACTGCATAGCATGAGACAGATTAATGACTGCTATCTCTTACTCTTGCTGCATGTTACAATTATAATAACAAATATTATATTTATTTATAAGACATTAGATTTGAGCTAATGAATGAGTACATTGCTTGACCAAACGTAAGCTAATAATTGAATTGAAAATCAATTGTTGTTCGGAAGAGCTTTGCCGGTATCTTCTCTATTTTTAGAAGCAAATAATACTACCCTCAGAATTATTTCATTGTAACGGCAGTAACCGGATACTAATAGGTATTGAAGTCTTGAAAACTTGTTTTATGAATAAAAATATTATACCAGTGTTCCAATTAAATTGATTAATTAATTATGCTAAACACTTGTTAATTAACTCCTACAGTCGGTCATCTTTATAGAGACCATATTGTATAATTTTATTTATTTATTTCAGACAAAAAAATTAATATTAATGCATACCTTAAAAGTATATGACAGTGTAATTCCCTGTGAAAATTTTATTTCAGACAAACGAATCAGACCAAAAATAAGTCATTAAAATTTTGGCCATTGAAAATAAGTACTTAATTTTAAATAAACGTACATAAACGTAGGTCCTATGTACCCTCTTAGTAAAACAAAGCTCATAATCCAAAAAACTTGTAATTATTATGGTGCAATAGTTAAACAGAATTCAGGCATTGCGTCTAAGTAATACAACAGGTTAGGGGCTACGGATAGCAAGCGTCTTTGATTATCAAAAAATTGCATTAAGCTCATTATGTAACTGAAGCCAGGGCGACCTCCGATTTACTTACATCATGTTACATATAAAATACACATGTTAGTGCATATTAATACAAGTAACAGAGGTCACAACCAGTTCCCATATGAGCCATGATCGATGGGTTGTCGCCTTGAACGCGGTCCCCTATTAAGACAGCTATTAATTTTTAAATAGACATCTCAACGCCAGTGAACCGTGGTCACGATCCAAAATTATTACTCTTATTTTTTATTATCAGTCTAGCCTTACTTTAAGTTTTTTTGAGAAGGTTACGTACCAACCCGTTTTTTTTACAATATGAATTTATTCTTTAAATCCGCTGTTATAATCGTTTGGTAGAGTCAAAATAGCGGTAAATTAAAAATTAGCTCATTAATCTATTTACTATAAATATCATTTTCTTTTCGCTTTTTATAAATAAGGTTTTTTTTTGTTCACATCCTAGCACTCTCAGATACTGGCCTCTACAGCAATAAGAGAGACACATATAAGTATAAAATTTTGAGATATTTTGACACAGACAAACAAATTCAATTAAGTTTATGCCTTACCGTTAACTATTCACAATAAAAGTTCTTAGTCACTATCTGAGTTGATCATTTTTTGTACCATGTTAGGCACATTTGACAGCCACCGTTAGACCTCTTGTCAAAAATTAGCGAATCACAGAAGTGTATCCGTATAGCTTGTAACACACAACAAGAATAACATAAGTCTTATGATCACACAGCTGCTGGTTTGGTATACAATACAACCTACCAAACATTATGTGTGTAACTTTGCACCTGATTAATGCATTGGTACTGGTATAAATACACTGTAGTTTCGAGCCACTTTACATTTAGTTAATATAATATTGTACTCAAGCTATTATTTCTTAGCCCAAGTATTTAAAGTATTAAAAAAATACGAGTACTATGTAATGTGTAAGGCATGTAATGTAACATATGGCAGGTAAGAGCCTAGCGCTTTATCTAATAGTCCATTAAATAAGATCAAAACATGACGATGACTCTTCATATAATTTTGCGATTTCTTTTCTATTCGACAACTTTAACTTGAATCAGAATCAATAAAAACAAAGATAGTTTGACACATTCAAGTCTGATTTTGATAATCTTTAAATAACGAAGTGTTACCACACAATGTAACAAAATACAAGTTACTAATAAGATGTTTTTTTGCATTCTCCATATTTTAATTTCATAGTTCAACACAGAGAATCATCATGTAGGCGAGCAAAAGTCAATAAACGGTTAAACGCACTTGATTGTGTAGTGGTGTATCAGATAGCGTAACGGTGGTTCATCCTATCTACTTGAAGTCGCCGCTGTTATTGTTTATTTATTTCGTTTTTGATCAGAAAGTACTATGTTAATTATTTTTTTATATATACTATAACGAAGTAAACAGACATACGACCCACAGACATTTACAATGTTTCTAGCTATGCAAGTTTTAGTTAATGAAAATAAAAATAATAAAATGCACGACTTTGTCTGTCAACATGAATATTTTTTTTTTCTTAAACTACAAGTAAACAGCAGGGGTCAATAGGAAGATACAGCAAGGCGGAACTTATAAACAAACTAACCAACACAAACAAATTCAACATACTCGTATCTGTCACCGGATTGCTCGACCCATTACTATCTCATTATTATTATTTACAAATAAATTATAAATATTCATCAATCCCTGATCATCATACATCATATTTCTATTATTATTCAAGAGCTATGATATCAAAGCTAAGTTAAAAAAAAATGCTTTTAAAAGAAGCCTGATACGAGTATGAACTATTTTAGATTTTTGACTACATTATATATAGGTCGCTGCATACAGGATCAAATTGCATTGTCGTTTTTTACCACGAGTATGATCTATTTAAATATAATAAATAGTCTACTATAAGTGCCAAAAAAAGCTTTTTTTTTTCTATTTATTAATAGAATATATAAATAAATTACTTATTTGTATTTGTCTTTGAAATACAAATTGAGCAGAGTGCATTGGTATTTACGTACTGTCAAAGTTGGTCGGCTTAATGGGTGTTTTAGCACATAATTACACTCGGCCATTAGCATATCTCAGGGCGAAGTGATTGCATTCGTATATTCCCAAATAAATATTAATACGACAGCTCTACGATGTGTCGGCTATTAATTTTATGGAATTTTATAGCGCACTCTTAACCTTTTCATTCCTGTTAATATTATCTTGAGCTCCTTACATCTATACGTATCTATCATAATAGTTGTTAAATAGCCTATAAAATAAATCTTAACTAAAATGCCACAGCCAAAAGAGAAGTCCTGTAAACGCGGTGCCACTATTGTTAGGACTTGTAATAAAATTTTGGTTCTTTTTAATGAATGATAAGGAAGTTGTAAAAAAGGGTATCTAAATAAAAAATACCTACGTACTCTATCTGGAGTAAGTAGGTAGGGTAGCAAGCAGAGTAAGTAACTCATTAGAAATTTATGAACTTTATTTAAGTAGTCTCCTTGTTTATCCGCGGGACTTTTGTGGAGCCGACTTTACCTCGTACATATCCTACGTAATATGACAACATTTTTCTTTACAAAATTAGTTTATAAACTTATGGTGAAAAAAAGAGTATAAAACACTACTTTTAGTTAGAAGTATAAAAATAATAGCATTTTTGTGTAGAGCGAATGGCACAAGTTTGGTAAAAGGAAATATTAATAACCTTAATTATTAGAAAAATTAGGTGTAATCATAGTTAAACAAAGCTTTAGGAACATTAGGGTATACACAGGGGTATATCACAGAATAGATAAAAGTACTAAGGCTGGTGTTTGTTCATTTTATTTACAAATAGCTACGTATTTATAAATATGGTATCTAGCAATCGTAAACAGTTTCACATCAGATAATTCCTAAGGACATTATTATTTCGTAGTTTACAAATAAATTCTGTATCAGTAGGTGATAAAGCATAATATTGTGGTTTGTCGTAAAAGTCCATGGTTAGAGTTACAATGGTTGAGCATTGGAGGCGAGAGTATGGTGCGGGGTATTTTGTAACATTTGCAATGTAAACTGTTTTATGTCTGTTGGTTAACAACTTAAACCATGTTGTTGACGAATAAATATGGTCTTAACTGGCATCCGACTATTTGCGGTACAAACAAAGCAGTCTTGCATAATTTTTGATCAATTGGATTTTTTATTTCGATGATGGTATTTTATTTTTTGAAATGAAATATTGGTACCTAAATATCATATAGATATTGAAACGGAAATTAAACAAATAAATATATAGGGACAAATCACACAGATTGATTTAGTCCCAAAGTAAGTTGGAGACTTAAGTCGGTAATGCTGAAAATGCGATACAGCGCGCAAATATTAAGAAAGCTTCATATTACTAGCGACAGTTGTAAAATTATACTCGCCTTTTATAGTTATTTAAATAAATATAGGGATCTATTAAACTGACTAATTAAACAAACAGGATGCACGTGCTAAGGGAAATTAAATGGAAGAGAAATCTTAAAACTAATGCCGATCAGGTAAAAGCACATAGTTTAGTATCTATATAATAGGCACATATGGGATAGGGAAAGCTCATAGTTGTAGCTTTTTATATCGTATTTTAAAATATAAAAAAAGCTACGGTTATTTGGTAATACACAAAATATTTTTTAAAGAAACGTAAATAAAAAACGTAAATACACTATAATGGTTCATATTTTTAAAATGTTACTTGTTTACATTTGCAGTAACATTATACTACATTATTTTGAATACGTTAACAATAAAATAATTATAAGTACAAAAGCTTAGAATCACGTGATAGGAGTACATGCGGTTTAGCTGTCTACATTCTAATTAGAGCTGCAACATAGTTGATCAAAGATGTCGATGGATGCTTAAATTTTTTAGCAATAGCAAACAAAATACTTTGTGAATTTAGAAAAAAATTAAATGGTATTTAGGATATAATTTTCATTTCAGTGCATTATGCGTTAAGTTTATTTTTAAATATTTACATACTTACTTATACATTGTAAACTTACAAAATTAGCACACTCTAAGATTTTATTTATCTAACTGACAGATACGAGTAAGTTGTTATTTTCAAATAGAACCTTTATATGGTGTTATAATGGTAGATTGTGTGTTTTATCGTTTACCATTTAAAAATAAGTTTAAATATATATTTTCTATTAGACTGAGTAAGAGCAAAATTCCATAATTTTGGTTCTAAATAAAAAACACATACATTTTAAGAATTATATATGATCTCGGTCTTATAAAGATTCAACTTTATGCTAATATGTTTTTGGTAAAGTATCGACATGTTTTATCGTATATCTACCCAACACTATTGGAGCATAAGTCTTATTGTCCCATTGTTATGTTAATCCTCGATTGACAGATGTTATATTGCGCAAGAGTACTACGCAATTTGATTTAGTCCACGAGACTACGCCGAACCAGTTTTGAGACACAGACTGCTAGCTGCTAAAGGTCACGAAGTAGGTACTCACCACCACCACGGTTATCAATGATGGGATGATGACATTCATCAGAAACTTAATTACTGATCGAAAGCAATATATTTACTCTCTATCCCCTTATTCCACATTCAACCCATGAGAATTCAAAAAGTGACCACATGCAGCCACTATATGTAATTCTTATTTTAAACCTAGAGTTCTAATGCTATTTTGAATGGAAGAATAAAACGAGATTTTTTTGAGTTGAGACTCCACTAACGATTTTTTGGGATCGATATTTCTAGTGACGTTGAGTATAGTCTAGAGAGCAAGGCAAAATCACATCAAAAACTGCCACTATTTATATCACAAGTTCGGTCGCATATATGTAAGTACGATTGTGATCTCTGGGTGGGTAAGCTCTCGAATTAAAGATTTTTGACTCGATACAGAAAAGCGCTGTCAGAAATGTCAACGATCCGTGATTACAAGTGGTGTGATTAAGCTGACCGATGGCCGAAAAGCAGCCGTAGCTATTCTTGCTAGGGAGCTACGGCTGAATAAGTACGATATAGCTCTTATACAGGAACCTTATCTGTACAAAGGCCAAGTAAGTGGCTTTGGTAGTCTTAACAGTCGAATTTTCACTCACTGTACTACTAATGATGCGAGGACATGTGTCTTTATCAGAGATGGTATAGACGCCATGCTCCTTAATTCCTTATGTTACAGGGACCTGACAGCAGTCAAGGTCCAACATGGGGCAGGGCAGGCGGTAGTCATGGCTGCAGCCTACCTGCCATACGAGAAAAAGGACCCAGTTACACCGGAGATGGACACACTTGTGAAACATGCCGAGGATAGAAAACTGGGCCTTGTCATAGGTTGTGACGCTAACGCCCACCACATCATGTGGGGCAGCACTAACAACAATGACCGAGGAGAGAAGTTAGCTGACTACTTGGTAAGTTCACCTCTTCTTATTCTAAATAAAGGTAACAAACCCACCTTCTTCAACTCTGCGAGAAGAGAGGTCATTGACGTTACTTTGGCCTGTAGGAAGGCAACTAGTAAAATTGAGGACTGGCATGTGTCGGATGAAACCACACTGTCCGACCATAACTACATATGCTTCAGGTATAAAGGTGACGAGTTAAAATCACAAAATGTTCGCAAAAGGAACCCAAGGCATACTGACTGGGTATCGTACAGAGAAATGCTAAAAATAGAATTAGGCGCTCCGCGATCAAGGCTCAACTCTATAATTGACCTTGAACTGGAAGCAGAGCGAATCGTCAATGGCATAAAAACTGCCTGGATGGACAGCTGCCCAGAGCGTAAACCTAGGAGCCAAAAAGAACCTTGGTGGACGCCAGAGGTAGCAAAAATGCGACAGGAAACAAGAAGGCTCTTCAATGAAGCTAAGGCCAAAAAGGATTTTAAGGACTATCATAAGGCCCTAACCGAGTATGGCAATATGGTTAAAAAGGTAAAGAGGGCTGCTTGGAGACACCAATGTGACTCTATAAAAACCCTGCCTGAAGGAATGCGATTAGCTAAATCAATAGCTATCACTAAGGCAAACCCACTGTCGAGCGTTAAAGACGAACAAGGTATGCAAACAGAATCTGGCAAAGAAACATTGAGAGTGATGTATAAAACTCACTTTCCAGGTTGCATAGAGACAACAATTGATCAGCAGGATCTAAATAGCCTAGAACCTTGGGAGATAAAAACCTCTAAGAGAGATTGGGAGGTGGCAAAGTATGTGGTAGATGACAGGAAACTGAAATGGGCGGTGGGCACTCTGCAGCCGTACAAAGCCCCAGGACCAGATGGCATCTATCCGATATTTTTGCAACAAGGGATATCTATACTTAGCCCGCACTTATGTAGACTACTAAAAGCTTGCATAGCATTTGGATATATTCCAAAAGCGTGGAGGTTGGTCAATGTGACGTTTATTCCAAAACCAGGAAAAGCAACGTATGATGAGCCTAAATCATATAGGGCTATAAGTCTGCAATCCTTTCTACTGAAAGTACTGGAGAAAATGGTGGACAGATACATAAGGGATGGTCCACTTAAGAGGAATCCGCTTCACAGGATGCAATGCGCTTATCAGCCTGGTAAATTAACAGAGACAGCTCTACACTATGTAGTGAACCAGGCGGAAAAGGCGCTCGAAAGTAAAGAACTATGTCTAGGTGCCTTCCTTGATATAGAGGGGGCATTTGACCAGACTACGTTTGAGTCTATCTGTAGAGCGGCAATAGAGCACGGTATTCCGGAAACGCTCTGTAGATGGATGAATAATATGCTCAAAAGTAGAATAGCTACAACTGAGCTCATGGGAGACAAGCTGTCGGTGATGACGACGAAGGGATGCCCGCAAGGAGGAGTACTATCTCCGACAATGTGGAGTCTAGTCGTAGATTCTCTAATAGCCTGCCTCAATAAAGGACCAGTAATTGCGGTTGGGTATGCAGATGACATTGCCATCCTTATCAATGGCAAAGTTCCGAACACGGTAAAAGATATAATGAACAAAGTCTTGGGGAATGTGCAAAAGTGGTGCTCGGAGAATCATCTGAACATTAACCCGAACAAAACTGTTATTATACCTTTTACAAGGCTCCGGAAACTGACGGGATTAAACAACCTCAGGTTAAACGGTACGGAGATTAAATTGGCCAAGGAGGTGAAGTATCTAGGTGTCACGCTGGACAGAGAACTCACTTGGAACACACATGTTAACAATAGTATAACAACGGCAACAAGAGTATTTGGCATGTGTAGGAACACATATGGCAAAACTTGGGGTCTTAAACCGTTCATTGTACGATGGCTGTACGAAATAATGGTGAGACCTATTATGACCTATGGAGCACTAGTATGGTGGCCGAAAGTCCAACAGGTGACATGTATAAATGCCCTCAGGAAACTACAGAGGATGGCCTGCTGTGCGATCTCTGGTGCATTTCCCACTACACCAACAGCATCCATGGAGATTATCCTAGGACTGCCTCCGTTACATATACACATAGAAGGCGAAGCCTGTAAAGCACTCTATCGGCTGTCTACAGCTGAATTGTGGAACAGGAACGCACCAAGGACAAAGCATTTGCAAATGGAGACCACGCAAGAACTCGACAGGATGTTAAACATGGGAAGCGACAAAATACTACCCACGTATAACTTCGGAAAGAATTATAAGATATATGTCCCTACAAGGGAAGAATGGAAGGGAGAATTCCGACCCGCAGAAAAGGATTGCCTGATCTGGTACACAGATGGATCAAAAACTAACCATGGAACGGGAGCAGGCATCTTTTCCAAGGACAGACAAATGTATCAGAGCATGGGACAGTTGTCTACTGTTTTCCAATCAGAAACGTATGCGATAACTGTATGTGCCAAACTGAATTTAGATAAAGGCCTTAAAAACCAAACTATCTACATTCTCACTGATAGCCAGTCGGCACTCGCTGCCCTCGGCTCCGACAGAATCGGTTCCGGACTGGTCTTGGACTGTGTGAATTCCCTCAATAAACTGGGTAGACACAACAAGCTGAGACTGGTCTGGGTGCCGGGTCACGTTGGGGTTAGGGGAAACGAGAAAGCTGACGAATTGGCAAGGGAAGGGTCTGGTAATCCACTAATAGGACCTGAGCCCTTTGTAGGGCTGGCATATGGAACAGCAATTACGGCAATTAAAGCAAATGTCGAAACGAGACACAAGGCAGAATGGAACACGATGAGTGGACTCGCACACTCGAAAGCGACGATTGGTGCCGATAGCACATGGTGGCGCAAAAGTATCTGCAAGTTCAGCAGAGCACAGACAAGAATGATAATAGGAGCGGTGACCGGGCATTTTGAAAACCGCAGCCACCTTTTGAAACTAAAACTTGTCGAAAGCCCCGAATGCAGGGCATGTGCAACAGCAGAGGAGTCCATGAGCCATATTCTGTGCTGCTGTGACTCACTGGCCAACAAGCGAATGGACCTCTTTGGAGCAGCGTATCCTGACCTGGAGGACTATAGGCACTTCGCACCAGGTGATGTTCTGAAGCTCATGCAGTCCTTCTTCGGAAATCCTGGTATGGGTGAGTAAGGAATGGGGTAAGTACAAAAGGACCCAAAGGTTCGACGTGCTTCCTATAATTTGGGACCCCATAAGAAGATAAGATAAGATAAGCTGACCGAACTCCGATTAACCATAGTTAATCATAAATCAGTACGATTATTTAAATATATAAATATAAGACATAATCCTTAGCATGACTAAGTAGTCATTACATGTAAGTAAATGGACCGTACACAAATGAATGATAAATTGATCGGCTAGTTACCTTAGTTATGGATTGATGAAATATCGATAATTACGCGTATTGAAACGATTGATTCAGCCCGATAACTAATATGAAGTGACTGAGTGACAGGCAGGCCATTAATGAACTGGTTCATTTAATCATACAATCAATCGATTGATAGTTGATAAATTCTATTGTGCTTTAAATTTGCTTGTTTCATAGTAAGTAGGTAGCTAGACAGTAAACTGAATATATTTAGTAATCTGATGTAAAAAATATACATATTTTTATAAAATTAAATGAGAATAGTACTATAAAAAAATTAAGTACTAAAGTTTGTAACACAAAAAATATTACAAATATTCATTTCAGTTATAAAAAAAATTGCATATAAGTATAACATTTTTCTTAAGAACTCTACCAGTACACTCTACAAAATAAGAATAGGTATTTTAACATTTTATCGTCTGTAATATTAACAAGTACCTAATTAGCTTTAAGTACCATTTTAGTACTTAAAATTTAAATTATTTTTTTTATAACTGTAAAGCCTAACATGATGAGCACCGAATCAAAGCCAATTGTCAAAATGTCATATGCAATGCGCATCGAGTTGGCGTCGCAACTACACGTCAACTTTAAAAGATCTATCACTTATCAAAAACTCCTACGACCGTGACCTTTGTAGTAACAACAAAATAAAAGCGTTCCGTATGATTGCCAATATAATATTAACACAAACAAACTCCGATCCCTTCGGCCGTCTATAGAACCGGGGTTTCGGAACTGGTTCCGTACGAGGCTTTTAATTTACTTGTATGGAACTGGTTCCGTACGAGGCTTTTATTTTACTTGTATGGAACTGGTTCCGATCAAGTAATGATCGTATTCCATCAGCCGTGAACGGAACTGAAATAGAGACAAAGATAGGTCTAAAATAGACTTAAGTCCGTTTTTGCAACGGTTTTTGACGCTGCCGCGTGTCTCGATTACAACCAATACTTACTTAACCCCATTGTATTGTATATTAGAAATAAATTAAACAACTATAAAGTAAACATAAATCTTTACTTCTGTTTTAACACTTTTGGTCCTACCGAGTAAAATTTACCCCGGCAATACCGTTTGTAATTAACTAAAATATCCTCTTTACCTAAGAAACGATCTTAAAATTTAAAAGCGTAAGGGGAAATTAACTCAACGCAGTGGCCAACAGTTATTAAGCCGCTTTTTAAATCGCTAACTGCACTATCAATTTCATGGTCAATTTCAAGATAGCTTTTCGCCTTCTTAGAGTTGGTTTTGAAAATATTAGTGATTTTCGTTTCTTTGATCAATATGTCTAGTAAATTTGCAATTGTGGTGTTTTTTTTTCCAATATAACGATTGATCCGGCTGTGCCATCCTTCCAAATTATTTGTCGTTCGTAGTTGCTCCTTGTTGCAACAACAAGTTTTGTTGAAATTAGTTTTTTCAAGCCATTGGGTTTTGAAATATGCGTTAAATTTTTCAATCTCTGTACCAGGCGGGCTTTTACGCATTACATATTCGATTCCACTCGCTGTGAGTTCCGCTGGCAAACGTGCAATTCCAGCACATCGTGACACGTGTCGTTGCTTAACCGGCGTTGAAATTTTGAACTGCTTGGCTTTACGAAACAGGCATCTATTGTAATGAAAATAGCATCCTTTGATTTCAATGCCATTATATACTTTGGCTACTGCATTCATTGCGGTCTTCTCGTAGTCCATTGTTACTTTCAATGGTTTCCAGACAGGAAAGACTGATTTAATGAGACGAAAGAGGATCGCATATGTTTCCTGATTTTTATCAGGTAGTAAACCAAAAATTATCGGAGTCACGGATTTACTTTTCTCGTTATGAGCATGGATTGAATATAACTGCCTGAAACCGTTTGGGCAGGATTTAAAAGTGCCATCACACAATATATGGCTGAAGCTTTTAATCATGGATCTGACATCTTTACGACAGAAAATAAGAATTCTTTTTCCATCACTTTCACCATTGTAGTCAGCTAGCAAGAAATCCTGAAACTTTTTTGGAACTGTTACGTCACTAGATGATGAAAAACGCATCTTTGGCACACCTAATATTTTGTTTCGGTTATTGAATAAACCTGTTTTTTTATTTGGAAATCCTGGTATTTCCGCCATCAAATGCACGCCTTCAGTTTCTAAATTGTATACCATCTCGTCATATTGTTTTTGTATTGAATCAAAATTGGAGCCAGTCTTGTCTTTGAGCTTGTCAAGTGCCTTAATTACTTTATTTTGGGCTTCGTTTGGTATACAGTCCACATTATGTGTTTTGTTTTTATCATGGTCCACTTCGTTCTTTTGGTTTAAATTAATACTCCCATTGCAACCATTATTGTAATTGGAACAGAGCCATATTGTATTACCATTTGTGTAATTTTTTTTGCGATGATATTTGCGACCTTCAAATAAAAGGGCAATACCTCCTCTTCGCGTTGAAATAAATTCAATATCTCTTAACACTGACATTTCAAAGACGAGTGTAGGCAGAATGCACTCCTATATTATGTATAAGCAACGGAAATAAACACTTTTCTAAGAATAAACATTAATTGACCTATTGCACTTTATATTAATATTATAGTTGTCATAAGATCATTTGACGGATGATGTTTTGATTTACTCATTTAACAGGCCAGTTATAATAAAAGAGTTTTCTTTCACGGAGAAAATACACCGTGGGGTATATTAGCGCTCTATCCCAAGCTGGCAGAACTAGTTGTTGGTACATTCTAAGTTCATTCTAAGTTTGGGTCTTAATAACTAAAAATTGTTTGCTAAATATAACTAAAAAAATATCCTCTTTACCTAAGAAGAGATCTCGAAATTTAAATGCATAAATTAGCTCAACGCATTTTAAGGAGATCTAGCAGTTTCATACAAGCACATAAAGAGTCTCGATCGGAACCAGTTCCATACAAGTAAAATAAAAGCCTCGTACGGAACCAGTTCCATACAAGTAAATTAAAAGCCTCGTACGGAACCAGTTCCGAAACCCCGGTTCTATAGACGGCCGAAGGGACTCCGATATATGTAATTTGCATATGCATTTGCATTTTGGTTCGCACGTGTTCACGGTCAAAGGTTTTCAAGTTAAAACCTGGTCAGTACTTATGTATTATTAAATTGTGAATTGTCATTCAAGTTATGTATGAAACTGTTGTTACTAAGCAATATTTCTTTGTTGTTATATCGATTACTAAACACTGACAAAAAATGGAGAGAGTTACCTTTCTCTTGGTTTATTCTAATTATGATTAAGTGCCTAGCTACATAGTTTGTGAAGCTAGTTTAATGATAATGCGTTAACGCATAGCATACTTTTACATTTTAATTCATAAAGAGGTAGACAAAGCTTCAGATTGTTCGACTAAGGTGATTTTAAAGTGAATGTTTTAATAAATTTAGAAAAGATAATGCTGAAATGTTAAAGGATACTATCCATCATATAAAATAAACGTCCTTGCCCATCATTGTTATCATTATTGTTGAAATACAAACTCTAATAAAAAAAATTCTCACACATCCAAGCATGTTACCGTTATATCACAAAACTGATCAATTTGCGCAACGACCACATCTGCACTTGTGCGTGCGTGATACACGCATCTAAGCCTAAAATCGTGACCACTCTAGTGACTTTATTACTCTGTGTATCAATGGTGTCAATATTAGATATTCCCAAAATAGGTCAAGCCTTTATATACAATTTGACGTGTTATTTTAACGTGCATACACCCACTGCTTACTGTAAGCTCTTATCTCCAAGTTGGGCAAGTAAGTGTTAATGCTCTACCATTTGCACAATTGTACCTCCTCCATGAAGACATAGATCCGCGCCAATCGGTTTATTAGTAGAAAATTGATATTTTATATTAATTTACTGTTCCCGTCTTGTACAATATAATTAGTATTGCATAAATTAAACCCCCAATAAAATTATACAAATATAACGAATATAACATTGTTGCTAACATTGTAATCTTTTATAATTATGATGAGTGTAGTGTAGATATTTGGAGTAAATACCTACCTATTAATTATTGTTATTTAAATTTTGACAGTTTATTATTTTCTTACTTTAAAAACTTAATGTCAAAAATATAAAAAGAAAATGCAGAAATAATCGTATACTATTAATCCTTTACCCAAGCCTATACTATTAAACGAGCAATATAAAAATTTATTTTTACTCGCGTTTTCGAGTACAGCTCTAAAGATATCTTTGAAATTTTAAACATTAGTTCTTACATAGTCAACAAGATAATCTAGCTAGATTATATGTCTGGGAAAATTCATTTTACCTTTATTTTCACGCAAAAAGATTTTCTGCATAAAACGAACGAAGCTCGGTCGCATAATCGATATAATAAGTACCTGGGCTGACATAATTATTTGTAGACACGTTTTGTTTGTACCCAAATTATAAATATGTAACCGCAATTTCTATTGCCTATATTTAGATCCAAGGGAAAGTGAATTGAATATCGAATACATTAGGTACTACTTCACTGTAAGTCAAGGTTAATGAATTCATTTATTTGCATATTGGCCTTTTGACGATATTGCCTGCGACATGTGCTACACATACAGCACGCGAGTGACCACGGGTGCGCGACCGCGTGGGAAAGGACGGATTTACAAACATTTCCGATTTCTATTATATTTCTATTAACGTTTATAAGATGAATTCAGAAAAAAAACTATTTGAGTTCTTTACGAAACAACATCCTCTTGAAACATTAAAGTTTTCAAATTGAAATGAAAATAAAAAATATATATAAGTATACCTATTTAACTTACAATTGGAACACGGGTTCGTAATGTGAATTGGATTTTGAATATTTATAATTTGCACTCTAGCATGTATTAGTATTGGCTATCACAGCAAAATTGTCTGTCATGTAGCAGCCAAAATAATAATAGGACGACTGTACCAAGAACTAGAATTGTAGGTAGATAATTAACAAAATTATATTTGTTTTGATCTCGATCACAGGTATGTTCAAATTGAAGTTGGCTATTACGCTTTTAATACACACATAAATATAAGAAAGTAATCAAGTCATGCCTACATTGTTAAAACTTTACTACAAAACCCTCGAAGCATATGGTAGTGCTAACCAACTTACAAAGGTAAATAGTATAGAAGGAAAGTAAAACAGTAAAGCGGAAAGTGATGATATCAGTTATATTAATAGAC
Source organism: Apomyelois bistriatella (assembly GCA_947044815.1). NCBI lineage: Eukaryota > Metazoa > Arthropoda > Insecta > Lepidoptera > Pyralidae > Apomyelois > Apomyelois bistriatella. The sequence continues at coordinate 12,577,553 of OX345691.1, forward strand.
GCTTGACATATATCTCAAAGATAATCTACCGGTTTATTTAAATTGGGAAGAAGATCAAATTATTCTTAGTCCATATACTCATTAACAATCTAATAAATTAAATTATAGGTGATTAAAAACATCTGGTTTATCGTGTTTTATGTCGACAGCTGTGGGAACTGTGTGCGACTATTTGGTGTAAAAGTGTGCTATTAATTGCCGTCATCTACGTTGACATCTGTAAAATTTTAGTTAAGCTAAGGAAACGGCATTTGATTCAAACTCCTTTGATTCAAACTATGTAGAGCTACAATGGTCGATAAAACAGTACTTCTGTTTTACCAATCTCTTTTCCCATACTAGAATTTTTGACGATATATGTCAATTGGACTTAAAAATGGTTGACAATAAAAATAATTAAAATATAATATAAAAAGTCGTTTCTTTGTTTTACAGGTAAATTGTATTTTATTTCAGCTATTAGTTTAATTTATTTATAAGTATGTGCATGAGCTAAAATTAAATCTTTGTTTTACAGAGCAACACATTGTTTGATATAGACTACAGTTCCTAATAAATAAAAACATATTATACATATATTTAAAAAAAACAACCTATTTAAAGAAGCCGAGTGCTAATTAACCTATTTAAAGTAGCCGAGTGCTGAGCAGAACTTACGTAAAAGTAGTATTTCGTTATCTTTAGTTATTCTTAAATATGTACATAAGAAGATTAGCGCGGCTGTATCAGCTTTGATAGGATTATAAAGATTGTCTCTTTGAAACATTCTTCAGGAAGCTATTTATACCGACGAAAATATACACCAGCATCAAAGTGAAAAATTGCTAGAAATATTTCACAAAAGATGTAATTTAAGAGATATCGCGGAAATAGGATTAGCCGAAAGGTCAGTCTTTGACGCCGCCGCTTGTTTTGTGCCCACCCGCGCGAAGCCAGACCGTACGGCACTATTGTTATAGCATCAAAAGCCTACGATATCTCTCGAAAACAATAAGATTAGAACAAATTACGCATTTGAGAGTACGGTGTTATAATGGCAGTATTGCATCACTCCAAAAACGGAATCGTTATAGGTTGTAAACGCTGTTACATAAATTCGAGCACCTACGATTTTCACGCATCGTAATTTGTGTTTCTCTCCGCATACGGTAAGTTTGCGACTATAAAGTATTTTTAATTAAGTATGACTTATAATGAGTTTCTATTTTAGGATCTATTCTTAAAAAATATTTTCAATTGAAAAAAGTGTTTAATGTTTATTTAGAAACCTTGAATGTATGTACATTTTTATTCTCTATGCTCACGACTTTTATCGTTTTATAAATCTAATATGTAGTTAATACTGATTCCTTAGCCGTGTTTGACATAATAGAACAATAGAGAAATGCCAAACTGTGCTAAGGTAAAATTTAAGGGTTATGCCATTCAGACATAAGTTAATGCAGATTGAAAACTACTAGGGCTTTGAAATGACCACTGCGCTGGGTGAAAATCGCTAATAAACCCGATAAAATAAATCGTGTAAAATCATACTTCGGTTCCTATGGGATGTGCCGGGTAATGCTAACACTTACCTGGACAATAGTACCGACGAGCAGGCCGAAGCAAAGAGCTATACTGGTGGTGTGAGGAGCTGATGATGCAGAAATGGTGATGCAAGCCGCCACGCCGATGGACGTGAGGAGGAAGGTGCCCAGCAGCTCGGCCACCAACTGCCGCCAGATTAGCTTGTTGTCTGTCACATCTGACAGCCCCACGATTGAGCTGGTTCCTGGTGAACAAGATTTGAGTTAAATTATTTACTTTCAAACCAAATCTAAAAGGTTTTTTGATGCATTTAGATCTACTGATAGAAAATTTTGCAAATAAGTAGATGCCTTTTTTTGGCGGATTTAAATTTTGCTTTTCAGTCTAAAGCACTATTCTTCTGATATTTGATATCCACAAAACAAGATGTCTGCTGCTGGACATAGGTCTCCCAAAAATTTCTGGTCAGATCATTGACATTGAGAAATTTGGTCCGATTTTAAATCCGTACTGTGGTTAATATTGTATTTTGTGTCTTATCTCAGAAAAATATTTCGAAGAATGTTTCCATGTTACTAATCATATGTACTAACAAATCATAAATGTTAGAAAAGGTATAAGTTTATGTAGCCCAGATAGGAAGCATAATTATATTTTTTCTAAGTAATAAACAAATTAACCACGTGAGACAAGATTACCATAATTTCCGTAAATAAGTAGTACAATACATATCTTAGCTGGAAATCTCGATGGAACATCCTTATTAAGTATGCGATGTGCTTCTGATAAGTTGCTCTTATTTCAATTATGCACAGATAATATTTTTTTATTTCATCCAGGCAAGTCTCTTATAAACATAGATAAAATAATTTAAGTCCTGAATTAATTATATTATGGTCAAGACTAGAAGACACATTTTAGCATTGACCCTGTTAATAAAATAATTCAAATGCGAAAACTTTAAAAATATACTAAGTATAAAAATTTTCAGATTGTCTTCATCCTTCTTCCTATTATAAAACTATTTACCATTTATTTGACTTAAATTAGAATATTAATAGCACTTATTTTAAAAGTAAAATACAATTTAAAGGGGTGCTATTAATAATCTATATATTATCGACATTTTCTAATAAAGATTTTTAAATGCGCATCGCACGAAGACACCATTGATGTAAGTAAGTGTTAAAAAAAGTTGAGTCTTAACAAATGTACCTACCTAATTAGTGTAACAATTTAATAACACAGCGTAAATAAACGATTCTTACATAAAATTTACTACACTATAGAAAACGTCCCATTGGCCTCAAAACAGTAGCCGTCTGCTTTCCGCTTTGATGTAACGAATGTAATTTAATTTGGAAGATTCCTATACGCATATAAAATAAGAAAGATTTTTTTGTCATCTATGGTAGTGAATGGCAAAATCACAAGGCATTGAAGTATATTTTATATGTTTATCTTTATATGTTTTTGTTATAAAATATAGTATCGTTGAGTTAGTATCCCATAACACAAGTCTCGAACTTACTTTGTAGCTAACTCAATATGTGTGCTTTGTCCCTATATATTTATTTATATTTTTTAATTTTAGATCTTAGTGATCTGGCTATACAGATTTCAATTTTACCATTTCGAGTAGGTATCACGGTCAATCGACCATGCAGACAGATAATCAAACTTCAACATTTATTCATGGCTGTACTATTAAAAATTCCGCTCTTTCAATCAGTTTCTTCAAACATTATAGAGAAAAAGAAAATATTATTGTAACAACGGTCCATTGTGATTCGTATCTAGTTTACAATAACACTGGGATACAAATGTTATAATTTTTTCAATTTATAATTCATATGCTTATGCGATATATATATATATCTATATATACATATTCAATGTGCAAAGCGTTCCCAATAATTACTTAGTTTATTCCCAATAAATAGTTAAAGAAAACTAAATTTAGGGGTTTTTGATCGACGAGGTTACAAATTGATAGTTCGCTGTTTTTCCCTCTTATTTTCATATAATTCACTTATTGGTTAGTTAAATTGAGTGAGTACATTTATAAGGTTTCAATTTGGTGTACGTGTTTTGGGCCAGAAACCTATAGAGAATCTTGTAGATAGGTACCATTCTAATAGGTAAAGGTTTTTATACGATGAATAAGCTATTAATATAATATCTTAATATATTAATCTAATTTTAATGGATAACAACAACAATTATTATGTTACTTACTTATAATAAGAATAAAAAAGGTATGTATGCACTGTACATTGTAAGTACAATATTTACTTATGGAATGGCGGTCAATAACAACCACATATGTATGTAGTGATACAAACATAACTCCCATTCCAATGATAAAGAATAGCAAACAAAACTGAATAAATATGTTACGTACCTTACTAGTGTGTAACGTTTCAAGATCCAAAAAAATATATTATCGTTGAGTTTAGTATTCCATAACACAAGTATCGAACTTAATTTGGGGCTAGCTCAATCGGTGTGATTTGTCCCTATATATTTTTTATATTAAATATATGTAAAACAACGATAACTTATTGTTATATCTCGATAAACATTATTGAAACGTATAAATTCGTCAGGTAAAATTTCGTACAGGTTGACTGTCCGTCAGAATTGGCACATACCTAATAAATAACGTACATATAATATATACATAAAAAAGAATGCCTTTTATCGTGCTTTTGAAGACAGGGGTAGATAGATATAAATTATACCCTCTTTAATCTAATATATTTCCGAAAACTACGATCCTTACAGAACTCATTCATTAAACACATACTTACAACACTTAGGTAACACAAATTTATGTTTGTAGTTGGTTTCTATTACAAAAAACATAATGATAGTACATATTGAATATAAATTAAATAGCGTAGTGATGCTACCGAGCACTTTAATTTGAAATTAATTGTTATTTCAAATTAATATGTTCGGTAGTAAAATTCAGTACCTATACATACCTAATATGATTTTGAGGCGACACGTTTTATAATTGTTATATAACAGCGGTATTATGATAAAAACTGGAAGTTAATGCTATTAATATCTATAAGTATATAAAACTGGGCCGGTCATTAAACATGGAAATAGAAACTTCTTTATTGGTGAAAATGGCGGTTACGTTACGTATCGTGCTACGATATTCATAAGTTAGATATTTTTTTAATAAGTAGATCAAACTTGATTTTCTTAAGAAATATTTTAAAAAAACGCCTTGATTAGTTAATTCGTACGTTTGTAAGCATTAACTAAATATTGTGTATAGTTAGTTATGTTAAAATTAGAAAAAATATAAGAGAAAATTGAATCAGGGCTTAAAAACAGTCATATATCGTAATGGAAATAAGATAGATTTGCAATATATTTATTATAAGTTTGTTGCATCTTCATTTATAATTCGTACGGCTAAACAGTGGAACTCCCTGCCAGCAGACTTATTCCCGGACACATACCATTGGGGTATTTTCAAGGCTAGAGTGAATAGGCTATTAATGTGCCAGCGAGCTGCATCTTAGACATCAGGTGGAATCGTTGTCAAATGCTGGACATTTAGAAAATTAAAAAAAAGTGCCTAGAAATGAGTACTATGATTACTTTGTGTTAGATTTCATCTAATCATTCCCATTATTAACTTCTAGGACTACTACGATTTTTTTTGACAGTATGCCCAACATAAAAACAATAGCAGCCTGACCTTGATTACGATTCATAGGATATTTATCAATTGATTAAATTTCAATTAAGTAAATTTAAGCAAGCGTTTGTAATGTAATGCGCACTTTGCAGAGTAGACACGTACAAAATTTGATATTTGTTCTATGTACCGAAACTATATACATCTACTATATTGATTATCATCTTCTACAGCAGCAGGCAGCTTCGAACTTAACATTATTTTTTTCAGTTTTTTTAATAGATTTCGTTATTCCTAGTGCCATCCTTTTTCACATAAAAAAATCGTAATTTTCATTATCTAGTGCAATTGTTTTGGTCGCCAAAAAAGTATATTACAAGATTCGCAGTCAATTTCTATGTCAGTACCTAGTTCAAGATGGATGTACTAATTTAAACAATGCCATGTAGAGCAGCTTTGTTAAAAAAATATTCCTAATTTTCATTCAATTCGCTATAATCACAAAAATAAATTCACAACTTACTTTTCTGCATTTCGTCCATAGCGTAATCCGTTTTCATTTTAAACAATGCGCACTGCTAATCACAGGATATGAAATAATTTGTTGACAACCGGCACGAACCGCAATATCGGCAGACGAAAACCGAGGAATTACAACAACTTAGTTGTAATTGAAAATTCCGATGGCGTGAGATGAAATTCGAGAGCTGTTTCGCGTGGGACCACCACTCTGTGTCGCTACATACACTTGAATGTGCGCGCGCGCAAGCTAGGGATGACAGGTAACTTGCTTTTTGATTTCTGGGCTGGTTGGATGATCGCCGAAGATTGCCGGCCGGCAGCTCGGAGACTGCGTTCATCAGACGCATGAAATTATTCATGAAAAGCCGGCAGCGGCCGACGACGCATTGACGTTCGATGCGCGTGATTCGGATACAAGTATTGATTAAATTTGAGATGGTTTAGTCAATTGTAAAAATGACTACTTTTATTTTGAATTTTCAACCTTGGCTTTTGTACTTATTTTCTTTTAAATACCTCACCGTTTTCTTCTGAAATATAAGTTTAAGTTTTTTTAACCTTCGTTTTGCGTATAATAAAAGTTGTTACTCGTATACGTATTTATATAGAAACAGAATACCATACGTAAATTAGCTGAAGCTACGTTGCTTTGCGTGTTCGCATGACGGACGGACAACTATGCAATCATTATAATATCTAAGATAATTTACTTTTGTGCAAGTTCACACCTTTGTTATGGATGAAAGTGACAAGCTGGAAATGGCATGTTTGAGGTAACATGAATTAGTTTTTCGTTTCACTTATTATGTTTATGTTAGTTTTTTCATGAAGAATTGTTTGTTTAAAGGCAGAAGTTAATCTTTGGAACCACAGTTGGAATTAAAAAAAAATACTTTTGTATGTTAAACTGAATTAATTATTGTGGGAAATATCTAATTTTAGCGCGATTAAAGTTTCAAGCATATGGGATATTATAGTTTAGCAGTGGATAGTTATTAACCTAGTTAATTAATAATAATTAAAAGGCCTTATTAGGACATAATAAAAAATATTTTTAGGCGACAGATTCCACGGAATGATAACATTTTTTAATATTAATACATATTTGTTTTTGGTTTAATTTACATGTACTTATAAACTAATTTATTGTAAAAATAAATAATATCATTATTTTTTGCAACTCGAGAAGAAGGTCAAAAGCCAAGAAACACCAGGTCGCTACGCTAAATTATGAAACTTAATACAAATATATTTTATTTTAATGCAGCAAGGTATTATTAACTTGAACTTTTATACAATATCAAAGTACTTTGGGTCAGATCGTTCAGATAACCGACAATGGTATCTCAAGGCGCGATCTAATACGAGCATGCATGTGACGCTAAGAGAATGCTAATGTGCAAGCATGTATATGCAAACAATTAGAACGCATTCAACAAATAGAGACAGTAGAGCGCTCTCAAGTATTTACATCGCTTATTAAATCGAAATTCTTCCGATATGAAATGTAACTAAAAATTACGAACCGATGCGGGTCGCAATTTTTCTAACAATATGTTATGTATGGATGGATTGGCCATAAATTATAAAATCCTGCACTTGATAGAGGTAAATAAAAAGAAAAGGCAATTGTCTTCGGGCTAACCATATTTGAACTTTAGTGATTAAAATTTGCTTCTCAACTAGTCATAATGTGTGTGAGAGAGAGAGATAAAGATAATGAAATGATTTCTCTGTCGAATACTTCTTAGGGTCTGCTCTAGAAGTATCATATTCTCTCTATGAATTCTCGCTGCCTACCCAGGCGACAGATTCCACTGAATTATAATACTGTTTTAGATTTTTTTGGTGAAATTACATATATTGTGTACTTGTATTACGTACTACAGTATAAAAAATGAATACATTAGCAAAGTAGTTTAAAATATCTGTGGGATATAATACATTTTATTAATTAAAATTTGTTTTAATTGCTTAAATACAATGTAGACCTGTGTCAAGATGAGACTGGTGAAAAAACTAGGGACTTTACTTATAGGTAGGTAAATACATAAATAATTGAATGGTTTTGATTAGGTCTTTTTACTGCCAAGCTGTCTGAATTGTAGTTTGTACGGTTAAATTGATTTGAAGACGGAAATAAAACTTCCTACTACTGTGTATTTGTTCAAATAACCATAATGATGTGTAAAAATCTTTAATCTGCCGCAAAATAAAAAACACCAATGGTATTTTTAGAATTGAAATCTTTCCGGTTGTATTTTATTTTTATTTAGTTTCAAAAAGGTCGTAGGTAAACATACTGTTTATTTTGATCAATAAACTTGTCGATCAAAAGGTCATGTCGTGTATTGTATAACACATTTGTGAGTATAGGAAGTGAAAGCTTAGGATTTTAAACTGACTAACGTTGCTATAAAATAGAGTATTTTGAAACCATTTTTTTTGTTTGAGAAAAATCTACGGCCTTTTTCCTTATCATGGGAATATTATTCCATACTAGCTGTTACCCGCGGCTCCGCCCGCGTGTCGGTCGCTTTTCGCGTAACCTGTGTTACATTGAAATGAAATGACGCAATCGAAGTAGCCAGGACAAATATAAACAAATATCATGTTTCAGAGTTAAGTTCAAAGAATCTCTTTGTAGACAACATTAGCAGTTCTTCCCTCAGAGGCTAATAAAAATAGATTTTCGGCGCTACTGACCCGCGAGCAAGCCACATACAGTTGTCCATGCGAGAAACATCTTGTTGACTTGTTCTTACGTCGATGCCAGCTGCTTTTAGGGTTTGTCCCTGCGACTTATTTATCGTCATGGCAAAGCATACAGCAACTGGAAACTGGGTGCGTTTAAATTGAAAGGGGTAATTGTTGGGGATGAGTGGTATTCGAGGTATGTACACCGTTTCGCCTGAACCACACTCTGTGAGAATTTCGGCCTGTATTAAGTTGCGCTGCAAAACCGTTACTTTGAGTCGGGTCCCGTTGCATAGTTTAGGCGGAGAAAGATTTCTTAGGAGCATAATGGGAACGCCGACTTTAAGGGTAATGTTATGAGCAGGAAGACCACTTGCAGTCAATGAACTCAGAAACTCGATAGGGTAGGTGGTAGCATCATCCTGATGCACAACACTGTTATATGACGTGTAAATCACTTCATCCCCGACAATTTCCGCCAAAACCTTGAGTTTCGGTAAACGTTTCCAAAGCCCGAGATGACGCATGACAGTGCATGGCGTTGCCTATCTTCCTCGAGTCGCATCTGTCTATCCGCATTCGATTCTTGAGATCTAGCTAACCTTCTGCTTTTAGCTATTCTGGAATGATGCGACAGATTAGATCGTTTCCTCCTAGGCATTATTTAAAATAATTAAAATTCTTTATATAAGGTGAATTTAAATCAACTGCAAATATTTTAAGGGCAGATTCAGACCACTCAACTGAACAACTTTCCTAAATAAACTTATGTCGAAATACGAAAAAAAATTTTTGACGTCCGAGAGTGAAAAATATTTTTTTTTATATAAGTTTAATTGGAAAAGTTGTTCAGTATAGTGGTCTGTAACTGCCCTTAAAATATTTGCAGTTGATTTGTGTCCACCTTATTTACGACACGGTTGTATGTTCCGTCAATCAACAAATTCAATTTTCAATTCAAGCAAGACAACCAACAATAGCGAACCGAACCGTCCACGTCCATTCACCAAACCAAAAGAACCACAAAGACAAAGACCATCAAATTTTTTAATTTGCTAGGGTTAACTTCAATCTGCTATACCATAATGCGAAAACGTAACCATAGCGAGTTGTAAAATAAGTCAGCGCCATCTATTGAGATTTTATGTTACTAAATTTACGACCAAATTCAATGTGTTATTTATTTTATTAAAATTAATAGGTGCAGTGCGTGTTTTCGTCTTTATTGATATGGATAATATAAAGTAGAAATCCTAGCCTTATCTAAATTAAATTAAACGTAAGTAAACGCATTAAAAGTTTTGAAGCAGTGTTTGAAGTAAATTTTCAATCGACCATAACTTCTTTTTCCCTTAATCGATTTTGACGAAACAAAGTTTTGACAACGCTCCTAATTATATGTAATCCAACTGTGAAAACCGCGTTTAAATCCGTTGAGTATTTTCGAAGTTATAACGTACCAGACAGACATACATACATACATACAGACAGACAAAAATTCCAAAAACTGTCTTTTTGGTTTCTGTTACTCTTTTTTAATCGCACTCTATCAGTTTTTTTTTTAAATATTTAATGTACAGATACTCGCATTTTAGTGTCTTATTATATGTATTGATATGGTTCTTACTATCACATAATAAGAAATTTTCATGAAAATTCTTGGCTCTGCGGTCTCTAATCTCAGAGACCAGCTCGAATGGAACTATTTCATTCCCGTTTCGAAGCCAGTTTCGTAATTTTTATCTCCTACTAACTACTGTTCACCCGTTTTCACTCGCTCGATGTATATTTGTACTTCCTAAAGAGTTAGGCTTTCATATATAGAAATAATTTTTCAAATCCGACCATGTCCTAAATTATAAGTGTTGAAACAAACAAACTCTACAGCTTTATTATATTAGTATAGAAGTATAGATATACAAGCTAGCTACGAAATGGTCAGAAGACATGCCTAATTGAGCTCTTACTCGGTCATATCAGTCATCTAAGTAAATATACGTTTTATCAAAGGTAATAAAAATTCAGTAGCTGCAATATGTGCGTTAGATAAGTGGCTGTTGTCATTGTGTTAAGAAAAGTGTTTGTTCGCCTCGATTCTGGAGATATGACATTAAACTTTGTTTGCATTCACACCCACCTGTAGTGCCTGTGTGGAGAACTGTGGGAATATAATTAATTCTGACGAAGGTTAGATATTAGCCCATCGCCTATCAAAAATCGTTATCGCTTATCAACGCTTTGATTGCTCATTCTTTGACAACCTCAATGTATTTGTGTCATTCATGTATTATTTAATTGTCAACAACAAATGTTTTGTGCCCTAACTAAAGAAAATTCCCTAACTCTTAACACGTGTTGGGAAACTGTAAGTGCTTCGAGTTTCTTTTTATAAAGAAATAAAGGATGGAATTTCTTCTTTCTTAAAAGAAACTCTTCATATCATGTTTACTATAAATCTACTTATATAATTTCTTATCGCAAATGTGATCTTTTCCAGGCTACCTTTGGTTTAAGCTTAAAAAAATGCATTTTGAATTATATAAGTATGTAAAGAGACACAAAATTAAACCTGCTTTTTTATTTACCTTTTTAACTCACTTTGTAAACTCTTAAGTATCTAAATAAATAAGGGCTTGATGCAGAGCTTTATCACAGAAGCATAAGGAAATCAAATTAATCAGTATGTATGATATTTCTGTTCATAATTACTTCCTACAAAATCATGCAAGAAGTCGTTAGTTAGTTTTGACCGAATAAATATTAGTTTTGACTACTTTTGACAAAGTAACAAAATATCTTGCGTTAAATAATAACATCTGTACAAATCATGTTTAAAATATATATAAATAAGCAGCAGCCATGTACTAATGTTTTATTTTCTATGTTTATTCTGTATATGTTTTTCTGTGGACATGAATTCAGTAAATAAATAATAAAAAAATGAACTTAAACTAGTACTTATTACAATTGATCATATTTAAATAATCTATACTAATATAAAAAAATCTGCAGTTTTTTTTTTGTATGTTTGAACGCTTATAACTTAAGAACTACCGGTCTGTTTTGAAAAATTCTTTCTGCAAATGATAGCCTGGTTCTTGGGCAAGGTTATATATAGGCTATAGTATATACTCGCCAACGCAACGGCTAGTGAAACTACGAGGAACAGCGTCTGTGTTTATTATAAAGTTCAGGCCTAACTTTTTAGTACGAGATACGAAGAACGAAGCTACCATGAGGTAGCTTAGCTTTATGAAATGGTTTTGTCAAAATAGTTGTTATTAAATAATAAACATGACTTCATATAATAAAATATGCTTCTAAGATAACATTATTACATATTTATGGGCAATAAGTTTATACAGCTGTATGACTTCATACTTGGCTATTATAATTTTTCTACTTTCTTTGTTGAACATATTTTTGTAGAAAATATACCTTGTTGGTACATTTTTATATGATGAACGTAAATTTTGTGATACATCATGCGCAATAAGCAAATGGCTAAGTTGACTCAAACCAGTATATTTGTTATCCAAAATAGAATAATTTCTATTCGCTTCTGAGAAATATGCGTAGATGAAATAACATATCTATTAAATATTCCAATAACAATGTTTTTTTCCCCGGTCAATAACATGCAACAAGTAACATTTTCTAAAACAGCGCGTTATTCATAATCTATTTATAATTATTATCTTCGTGTCTATATTTTTTATTGATGCTTTTATATACTTGGGATAGGACTAACTTTAAGAAATGCCTTAAACTACATAATATGGTAAAAAAAACACATTTTGAATGTAGTTTGCTTGCTGTATCCGATCTTGCTCTATAGTCTTGCCACACAGGAACAAACAAATTAGGTACGTATTCATTTGTCAATAAGATCAGTTGTTCCGGTAAGTTCTATTTGTGTTTGATTTCATTACTAGTTCTGTTTGTAGGACGGCCGTTCTATATGCTATATATAATGTTATTTATGTATCACGTATATCACGCCCAAACTTCAGCATACCAATGTATTGCTTGAGGTCTAACCTAAAAGTATTGGCACATAATATATAACGTAGTATTGGTTCCAGATAACCACAGGAAACAAGAATATTATTATTTCTAAATTCTACACTTAAGAAGTATCTGGCAAAAGCACTATATCCAATATTATTTTAAGTTTTCATGCAAATTTTGTAAGAACTTGTTACCTTTTTTAATTGTTATAATTAACGCTATTCAATGCCTAAGGTACAATTATCAATATTTAATGACAGTTCATCAGAAGGTAATAAAGAACTGTTATGTTGACTGTTGAACCACTCAATCATTATCTAAACTACTTTATTACGGTAATTTTCATATTAGGAAAGGTATTTCTTCGTGGTAACCTGCTCGTACTTCGATTCTGTAATGTTCTAAATAGAAGCCTTAAGACACCAAAAATAAGGTAATTATTTACTTACTTTATTTATTTACTTTTTTGCACTTTTTTAGAAGAATTTATTTTAACTATTAAAATATTTATATATTAAAAACTAAATAACCATTAAAATAAACTTACATAATACATACATATAATCAAGTATTTATCCCATACGGGGTAGACAGAGCCTAGGGCCATAAGACCTAAGACCACGTTTAGCACGATAGTAGTTGAAACAGGAAATCAATAGTGATGGGTTGCTAGCCGCATCGCCTATGTCATGATTCCCCCATTTGGCGATTCCTTCAGTCGACTTTTACGGCTTGCGCGGGAAGAGAAACAGCTGGTACATTCTATGTTTTTTTTTCTCCCAGACCAGCATAGGAAAATAAACTTACTAATGATAAATTAAAAGAAATTAAAACTACGATAATTAAGTGTTATTTTATTGCTCTTTAGTCATGCTGACACTCTACCTGCTTAAATACTCAATTGTAGAGACAAAAGTACTGAACCATTTCAACTAAATTGGAAGTAAATAACTTAAGCTTACATCTATATGGTCATAAAGTTAAAAGATGATCTTGCAAAAAATATGTTAAGAATGATATAGCTTGTGATTTAACTGAAAACGTTCTAACATCACTGAGGCATCATTCATGAACAGACAACTATCAAAGAAATCATTACCCTATATCTAATACTGAACCAGTAATGAACATATACATTATTCCAGTCCTATTAGACAAAAGATGATCTTGACACACTTGTCAGCAATCCATCAACAGTGGCCAGCTAATGGTTATAGAGCAAATTGGGCTCGCTTATCAGTTATCAGCCTTTTATAGTTCGCTGATAACCAGATCTATTATGGTAAACGCAGCTGGTGAGATTGGCGCTTTTACATTGAGAAACTACTTGTTATTGGCTATCGTTGTTTTTGAAATAATCGTTTATTTTAATTTGTCTGTTTGTAATTTTTATTACACCAAAATTACAAAAATTACAAATACAATTAAAAAAATTAAAGTAATTTAAATTCAAGGATGTACGAGTAAGTATTTGTTACAAGCCCCTGGCACCTGTCACCCATTTGTTTTTTGACGCTTTAAAGGACAGTATTGAAATTTTAGAATTACGACTTGGCACCGCATCTGTGTCACCTTTTGTTATTAAACAGGATAATCTCGTTGATGTCCCTGAGAGGAACACAAAAAAAATTAAAGTAAATACCAAGTATTGAAAAGAAAATATACGATAAAGAAAACGGGTGATATTAATTGTACGAGTAACTTTTGGTTATGAACCTCTTACTACTCAATGTTCATACAAACATCTAACTAATTATCTTATTTAACATATTAATTATGTGTAAAAAATTGTTCTTTAATGTAAATCAGCCTATACAAATATTCTTACTAACTACAACAATATGGTTTTAGTTTCGTGTGAAACGAATTCTTTGTGGCACAATACAAAACTTCCTATTCCTACTTATGTATATAAATACATAGAATTGTAGAAAAGGTAAATGCTAATTTTATTATTTGCACTTTGTTTCCCTGAGAAGGAGCGGTAACCACAGCATATGGAGTATAAGGAATTAGCGACTCACCACGATTTCATAAGAATTGCAAACCGTATCAAAAAAGTTGTCAGACTATACTTATAATTTTGATATATTTATGACCAAAATCGTAAAAGGAACGAAAATGGGCCTTGTTCTTCTTACTGGTAGATTTCCACCAGCAACCACATTCCCGAGAAGAGTTGACGTCAGGCGATTCGGTCATCTAAAATGCTCTTCAGGGAGGGATAAGACAAAACATTGCTGAAATTTGCTGAGAGGGAGAGAGAATAAGTCTAGTCTATACATCTATGATGAGCTTCTGGAGATATGTAGGGTTGCCACTAATTGCAACATGGTCTAAGTGCGTGAAGTGAATAGTGCCTACCCCAAATATCAAGCTGATGGGACAAATCTAATAAATATATGATGACTTCTGCCTATTTTCACTGTAGCGGGGTAGCTGCAGGTCAGGGAGATGACGGCTGCGGTGTACGGAGTATTGCGTAAAGACCGCGTGAGAAACTCCCACCTTCGAGATGCCATATTGAAGTTTTTCGCCAATGGACATTGAAATGCTCGAGTGTTGTCTCTAACATGGATGTTAGCTAACAGCTAGAGTTAAAGTAGTGTAATCTAGAGTCCCACACACCAGCCGGCATTTACGACTTGCACGGGATAAAATTCGCGTACTGTACGTCCATGACAAAGTTAAGAAATAAAAGGGTGACATATCGCCTATGGAACTTACTACATATGTTTCGAATACGAATGAGTTGTTTTAAATAGGTACGCATTGTATGTTCCCTTTATATATTAACTTACAATGACAGTTTACTAAATTATTATTCCCTTTTGTATTGTTCTGTTGATAACTGCATAATTAAGTAAGTATGCTACACTATAAGTTTGAATATAGAGTTCTATTTCATTATGATTATTTGCAAAGTATTCCTTCATTTCAATTCATATACTTCATGTTAAACCATATTGATATAAAGTATACTCATAGTACACGTTTAAACAATTCAGTTTTAAAGGCACGAAGAATGCCATGAGCCTTATTTTATTCCGAAACCAATATTTTCGCAAATCATCAAATCCACAGGAGTGAAACCATGGGTGAATACTTGTATTAATTGATATAAAAACAAAATATTCATCAACATAATAAATCACAATAGCATAACCACTGTACTCGTATTATTATCCATTATTTAATATGCAACTCAACTCTTATTAGTAACTCAACATAGGATATAACACAAAATACAAACATGAGATGGAAAATTGTTCGTCCGTGACGACCGCGGCAGACTCTGTCAGACGATGATAATGGGTAAGTAAATAGGAACCTAAATTAAAACACTTTCATAAAATAAGATGACATGGTTTAAGTCCTAACTCCCTTGCAAAACTTAAAATTAAACGATAAGAAAAATAAATGGCAAAATGAATTTCAATGCTACTTGCTAAATTGTTTTTTTATGAAATTTTGTAAGAAAGCTATAATTGTTGTTTGTATGACTTCTACTTTTAGTATATCGAGCGGAAAGTGAACCACAGATTACAAAATACTAGGCTATAAAAAAAAATAATTAAGTTTAACGGAGAAAATTAGGATGAGCTGAAAGTAACATATAACGTACTAAAATTTGAGCTACGAGTGCTACGTTATACGTAGGCTTTTGTAGAGCAACATTTCTGATCTCATAATGATCTGATCACTTTAAACTTAAATTTTAGTTATACCCTTTATTACAATGTTAGCCGACACAGCCAAACGACTATCATATAGCGATTATAACCGACCAACTGCCAAATATATATTCGAAGTATGGAGGAGCTTCTTCACATAGTATACCTAAAACAAAGTCGCTTCCCGCTGTCTGTCCCTATGTATGCTTAGATCTTTGAAACTACGCAACGGTTTTTGGCGCGGTTTTTATAATAGATAAAGTGATTCCAGAGAAAGGTTTTTATAGCCGTGCGATGTCGGGGCGGATCGCTAGTAAGATATAAATGCCACTCTTCTCTTCATCCCAGCGTTTTCTCCGTTCCCTCCGCATCTGATAGATAAGGATTCCGCTTTCTTCTCCACTTTTCACGAATTACTTTGATAGTAAAGCACGTCGAGTGAAGCACTTTTTGGGCTTGGTTTCTACCAGGCCAGAGAGGCGGGGTGGCATGGCCAGACTAGTTCCCAACGTGACTTGCCCCTATACATGCACGATACCTACAAATCCACCTACAACACTAAACCAACGAGCTACTTAAAGGAATAAGTCAGATATCTGATCATTAACTCTCATTCTACTATATTCTATTAGAAAATCAACAATATCGGCCATGACAATGAACGTATCACGCTGCCCGCTCGTCACCGGACGCTAATCATCTAAACTCACTTAGCGCTGGCACGCAACGCCACGAGATATGAAAAGTACACAACTTATTATAGAATACAATTTAGTTGATTGTATAATATTACGTTTTGTTATGTAATGTGTTTATAACAAGATGATTGTGTCCATTCGTTTACTTTTATTTATCTAGAAGTAGAAACAATTCTCTTAGTTTATCCTTAAGTAACTCACAGAGTAAAACAAAAAAACATCGGACCCTGCGCTTCAAAGTTTAAGGCTAAGAAAATGCTAGAATAATGATGATCAATAGATTAATGAGTACAGTAAAAAAAAAATAACTTATATAATTTATGAGCCATTTAAAACCTGTAGCAAGAAGCTGTTCGACAACATTTATGATATTTGACAAGAATAATCCTGACGTCACAATAGTGCCTATCAATCATACTGTGACATTTCGCGGCCTTGAACAGGATACGACGTAATATAATAAGATAGTTTGAAGACAAGTTACCAGGTACTGTGATGAAAGATCCTAGGGTTGGTAGTTAAAGTTGACAACGCGGGAGTAACATCTATACAGTGTTAGATATCTATAACTGGAAAAATACTGCTCAATACGATATTCAAGCATCTTATCATATTTCTCATACTTTCATAGGTACTTATTTTTAACACGACATTTAAATTAAAAATTATTTCATCTAAGTACCTAATTATAGAAAGTTAATCAGATCTTTTTTCCATCTCATTGGTTTTGTCAGATTTGTTCCCTATATATCTTAGAGAAAAGCAATATCACTCTTCACGCTATAATCACAGAATTAGTAATAGTACTACGTACTATAATTGCCTACTATACACTTAATAATAATATGTGTAAAGAACAGCTCAGTATCTACAAGTAAAATAACCCTTTCAATTTGAGGGCAGTGTTTTTTTTCTCCTATCTAAAGGTACCCATGAACCTCACTACCTATTTGTTAGTGTCTCAGAGCAACCTAAGCATCAGGAGCCCCCTGAAAAACTAGTTATAGTAAAAATATGGTATATACCTAGTTTATATTGATAAGTATACCTACAAAATATTTGAAAACAACAAATTTCAAGCGGGTATTATTTGACCTAAGATTTGACTGTTGACTTTAATTAAACCCAATTGAAGAATGTCTACGTGATTTTTTAAATACCATAAAAATTAGTGTACACAGTGGTTTCAATACCTACATGAAAACTGCTGTAAACACAATTCTCAAAAAGTGAAAGCCGAGTAATTTTTTGACCTCCCATATAAATCTAAACTTTGCAACATACTGACGTTAACAATTTAACTTGATAAAGATTAGGTACTAATTTTTTTAGACATTAAATATAACCTCCACTGAAGTCTCAAATAGCCCCTCTCCCTTTGCAGCGCCCGTCAGGGTTAATTGAATCTACCTATCTACCTTGTAAACCTATTTCTACATTAAGGAAGCAATAAAGTATTGAGTATCTTTTCAGATTATCACTAGATTTTTATGAGGATATATTATATCAATATATTTTCGTGTCGGGATTCGCACACGAAGATCCTCATATAAACAGTCAGTCTGCAAACCTTCACGGTTGACAGTGGACAGCGCTATGCGTATCAATCAAACGTGACATTGAGCGACCTTGGATGGTAGGGTGTGGTACAAGGTGCAGTCGGAAGCGCTATCCTCTAATTTTTTTTGGATTATCTAGTCAGTAGAGGGCCAATCGAGCTAATTGTCTATGACTTTAATCATTTACATAAATTCATATCAGTCAAAACCCTCACCTTACCGAGTATGAATATGAAAGATATGGATAGAAGATAAATCATGGTAAAACAAAACATACAAGCTAAGCGATTTCAGCTAGAGTCACACACGTAACTAGATATATTATTTCTTGCAAAATAGTAAGTATATTATACAAGGGCCTTTTGAGAGTCTTTTTAAACGAGCTTTTTATTCTCATATACGCGGAGACAGTAAAGCGCCGCTTTCGCGTCATTTTATTTATTACTTTGATGACAATCTAAATTTAAATATTGTTGTATGCATTTATAGAATTATATAGCATAATAAATATGGACTGTAATTGTCGGAAAATAAGATTTATTATTATTATACGTATGAAACTCTTTCAAAGTAAAGAAAGGATGAAATATTCGCAACTATTACGTCCTTTGGCGGTATGAGCTTTGGACGGAGCAGCTAATCGCAGCTAATAAGCGATAACAGTATTACCCTACCACTTATTTTTACAAACGATCTTGCTAGCTATCGTTTGTCGAACTTGAAACAGGAAAAAGCTTTTACATCTTCTCTTTGAAACAGATTTATCATCTTTTGTGATGAAAAAGACGCATTGGCAATCATTACCAACAAAATATTGACATGATGAAAGTAATACATCTAAAAATAGTTCACATGTGTAAAGAAATCATTCGAAAGATAAATTTAATTTAAGCTATTATTAAATAAACGAGAACTTTTCGAGACGAATAATAAATAAGCAATAAAAAAAGAAACCAATTTGTTTAAAACGTTGTAAGCTAGTGCTTTGGGCCATACACATTACTCGCAAAGTTCGTAGCCGTCCAGCTGTAGCGGCTACCACCGTGCGATATGCGTGCAGAATCGCGTTACTGACGCGCTCGTTTCCTTACGTTTGTTCTGTTCTACAATAATGCATAGAAAATTGTGGCATTGTCTAGGTACATGTACTTCACACTGCTTATCCGACGTAATAATGATTTATTATCATAATATTGAGATCTTGCCATTGTTTTGGGAAGCGTCGTTGGAATCGCGTATTAGATTTTTTATTTTGCTGTGTGATTTTAAATCGAATTGTATGACTGTTTTACAAACTTTATTTTTTTTCTCTTCCTTACCTAACTAATATTTATCAAAATTGAATGGAATAAAAAAAAACTTATAATTTCGTCGTCATGTAGCCTTTTCTGGAACAGTTAGGTATGTAACATTCTGCATAGTACTTATATCTAACAATCCGTGATAAAAAATTGTACTCCCAGGCAGATTAGTCAGGCAGAGGTCCATAATGTTTATGAGCTATTTTTGCTTACTCTTGGTTTAAAATAAAAACTAATCTAGTTCTTAGTTTGCACCTACACCTACGGAGGCTGAACTTTTTTCCTTGTGGCAAAGAACAAAGAGTGAGAAAAAACAAAATTGAATTACAAAATGAAATTTAAATTGAATAGATTATATTTATATACTTCTTCTTCGTCCGAGCGTGTTTCCTGGTTGTATCTTCTGTTGTAGCTTCGGAGCCGAGCATTACCTAGCATTATTTTAATTTATTATAAACTAGCTGTTACCCGCGGCTCCGCCCGCGTGTAGGTCGCTTTTCGCGTAACCTGTGTTACATTGAAATGAAATGACGCAATCGAAGTAGCCAGGACATTATTCAAATATAAACAAATATCATGTTTCAGTTAAGTTCAAAGAATCTCTTTGTAGACAACATTAGCAGTTCTTCCCTCAGAGGCTAATAAAAATAGATTTTCGGCGCTACTGACCCGCGAGCAAGCCACATACAGTTGTCCATGCGAGAAACGTCTTGTTGACTTGTTCTTAGGTCGATGCCAGCTGCTTTTACGGTTTGTCCCTGCGACTTATTTATCGTCATGGCAAAGCATACAGCAACTGGAAACTGGGTGCGTTTAAATTAAAAGAGGTAATTGTTGGGGATGAGTGGTATTCGAGGTATGTACACCGTTTCGCCTGAACCACACCCTGTGAGAATTTCGGCCTGTATTAAGTTGCGCTGCAAAACCGTTACTTTGAGTCTGGTCCCGTCCCGAGCATAATGGGAACGCCGACTTTAAGGGTAATGTTATGAGCAGGAAGACCACTTGCAGCCAATGAAAATCGATAGGGTAGGTGGTAGCATCATCCTGATGCACAACACTGTTATATGAAGTGTAAATCACTTCATCCCCGACAATTTCCGCCAAAACCTTGAGTTTCGGTAAACGTTTCCGAAGCCCGAGATGACGCATGACTCTCGCGGTCAGCGGACAACCGAGACTCTCTGTCAGAAGTGAAGACCGAGACAATGCATGGCGTTGCCTATCTTCATCGAGTCGCATCTGTCTATCCGCATTCGATTCTTGAGATCTAGCTAACCTTCTGCTTTTAGCTATTCTGGAATGATGCGACAGATTAGATCGTTTCCTCCTAGGCATTATTTAAAATAATTAAAATCCATACTTCCATATCCATACTAATATTATAAATGCGAAAGTCTGTCTGTCTGTCACCTCTTCATGGCTAAACTGCTGGACCGATTGTGATGAAATTTGGTAGGGATGTAGTTAACGACCTGAGGTCAAACATAAGCCACTTTTGGGCGCGATATAACCGAGTCCCACGCGGGGCGAAGCCGCGGGGAACAGCTAGTTCTTTATATAAGGTGAATTTAAATCAACTGCAATGCAAATATTTTAAGGGCAGATTCAGACCACTCAACTGAACAACTTTCCTAAATAAACTTATGTCGAAATAGGAAAAAACCAATCAATAGTCAACAACCAAAGAACCACAAAGACAAAGCCCAACAATTTTTTTAATTTGCTAGGGTTAATTTCAATCTGCTATACCATAATGCGAAACCATAGCGAGTTGTTAAGTAAGTAAGCGCCATCTATTGAGATTTCATATTACTAAATTTACGATCAAATTAAATGTGTTATTTTATTAAAATTAATAGGTGCAGTGAGTGTTTTCGTCTTTATTGATATGGATAATAGAAAGTAGAAATCAAAATCCTAGCCTTATCTAAATTAAATTAAACGTAAGTAAACGCATTAACAGTTTTAAGCAGTGTTTGAAGTAAATTTTCAATCGACCATAACTTCTTTTTCCCTTAACCAATTTTGACGAAACAAAGTTTTGACAACGCTCCTAACTATATGTAATCCAACTGTGAAAACCGCGTTTAAATCCATTGAGTATTTTCGAAGTTATAACGTACCAGACAGACATACATACATACATACAGACAGACAAAAATTCCAAAAACTGTCTTTTTGGTTTCTGTTACTCTTTTTAAACCGCACTCAATCAGTTTTTTTGAAAAATATAAAATGTACAGACACTCGCATTTTAGTGTCTTATCAATACATATAATAAGACACTAAAATGCGAGTGTCTGTACATTTAATATTTTTCAAAAAAACTGATTGAGTGCGATTAAAAAGGAGTAACAGAAACCAAAAAAACAGTTTTTGGAATTTTTGTCTGTCTGTATGTATGTATGTATGTATGTATGTCTGTCTGGTACGTTATAACTTCGAAAATACTCAACGGATTTAAACGCGGTTTTCACAGTTGGATTACATATGATTAGGAGCGTTGTCAAAACTTTGTTTCGTCAAAATCGGTTAAGGGAAAAAGAAGTTATGGTCGATTGAAAATTTACTTCAAACACTGCTTCTAAACTTTTAATGCGTTTACTTACGTTTAATTTAATTTAGATAAGGCTGGGATTTCTACTTTTTATTATCCATATCAATAAAGACGAAAACACGCACTGCACCTATTAATTTTAATAAAATAACACATTGAATTTGATCGTAAATTTAGTAACATAAAATCTCAATAGATGGCGCGAATTTGCGTACCTATAGACAAATCCCATTTGAAATTTCGCCAATCTCTAGCAACGTATGTTGGCCTATCGGTAGAGGTCGTAGATCATATTTTTAAGTCGAGGGTTCGAATCCTGCTATAGATGACTTTTTTTTTACTTACTTTCTTTTACTTGCTTTTTTTACTTACTTTTTTTTATTTACTTTATTTTTCGTTTTGTATTAATTTTTAAGAATTTTTTAATACTTTAGTAAAGAAATGTTTCAAGAAAGTACCTGGATCGAATCCTGTCACAAACAATAATTTTATGATTTCGTGTTTTATTTGTTTTCTAGAATTATTTTCTTACTTTTTTTTATAATTTTGAAAAGAAACAAATAAATTCATTTGCAAATTTTTTTCAGGATAAACGATATCGCAACCCCTTACAAATCATATCTAATAGTTTGTCATTGACGACATTGAAAAAGAAGATTAATCAAATGGTTGACTGGTAGAGAACGCTCTTAGCGTTAAGTCCGTTAATATATAAGTACTAGCTGTTCCCCGCGGCTCCGCCCCGCGTGGGAATCGGTTATATCGCGCCCAAAAGTTTATGTTTGACCTCAGGTCGTTAACTACATCCCTACCAAATTTCATCACAATCGGTCCAGCAGTTTAGCCGTGAAGAGGTTACAGACAGACAGACTTTCGCATTTATAGTATTAGTATGGATATGGATTTTGTACTTATCTATCTATCTTTACATATAATCGGACAGTAAAAATTGAATGTCTGTACATTAAATATTTTTCTAAAAAACTGATACGGGGCGATTAAAGAAAGACGTGTAACACAAACATTAGTAACACTCGCATTTTAGTGTCTCATTATATGTATTGATTACAATACATATAATGAGACACTAAAATGCGAGTGTCTGTACATTTAATATTTTTCAAAAAAACTGATTGAGTGCGATTAAAAAGGAGTAACAGAAACCAAAAAAAAAACAATTTTTGGAATTTTTGTCTGTCTGTCTTTCTGTATGTCTGGTACGTTATAACTTCAAAACTACTCAACAGATTCGAACGCGGTTTTCACAGGTGGATTACATATACGTTCAACAGTTTTGTCAAAACTTTGTTTCGTCAAAATCGGTTAAGGGAAAAAGAAGTTATGGTCAATTGAAGTTTACTTCTAGCACTATTTCAAAACTTTTACAGAGTTGAATCCGGTTTACATAAACGTATTTAATATAGATAAAGCTACAATTTCTACTTTGTTTTATCGATATCAATGAAGACAAAAACACACTGCAGTCCCTATTAAATTTTAAAAAATTAACACATTGAATGTGTGTGGGCGTATAATTTAGTTACATAAAATATCAATAGATGGCGCTGAAGTTAATTTAATTATTTTTTTCTCATATGGTATTATAGCAGATTGAAATTTTTCCAGCAATTAATTCTAATTATTTCAAAAAAATTTTGGTTGTTTATTTAGTTCTATTGGTTGGTTTGTTTATCGGTCGTTTGTTGTATTGTATTGTAAGCTATTTGAATTGATTAGTTGGTTGGTTTGGCTTTGGTTTAAAAAATAATCAAACCAGCAAGTCAGTTCAGTTGTTGTTCGACGGAACATACGGTCGTGTCGTAAGGTCTAATTTAACTAACATAACACTATTTATTGAGTTAGGTTCTAATGACCCTGTAATAGGCTGCGTCTACTCTTTTAGAGAAAAAGATGTGATAGTATGAATGTTAATATTTTTAGTTTGATATCGTAGCAATGGCTAATGGCTTTATAAAATTGGCACGGGAATAGGATACTACTTATAGATTTAACTATAGGTCTGGATAGTTGTAGTTTCCACAGGTTAAGCGAAAAGCGAACTACACGCGGGCGGAGCCGCGGGCAACAGCTAGTTATATATATAGATATAGATTTCATAATGTTAATTCTGAATTCATTTAGTTTTGTTTCAGACTGTACTTGTGTAGACGTAGAAATATATCCAAAAATATTTACGACATCTTCGTTTTATTTGGAATATTCCGAGCTGATCCAACAATCTAAATCCAATAACAACGCGCAATTTATTAAGATAAAATAAAAGCAAAGTCTGCTATCAGTTATTTTAATTTGTTTTGATGATGCAAAATGTATTTTTATGCATTGAATTTCTATTTTTATAGCGTCGGAATGTGACCTACTAGTGCATAAATATTAAATAGATTAAGACCAATTAATAATAGGTACCTTAACAGAATACCTAAAACTCGCGTTGATTGGGAGAAAAGAGAATTTCCATTTATACCCGTAAAGGAAATTGATGGTGAATTCCAAAGTATATCATATACATGCATATCGTTTAGATATGCATGTATATGATATACTTTGGAAAAACTTCAACAAAAGACACCAACGCTAAAACGGTTTGCGGACAGAAAAAAGTAACAAACTAGAGATATACGATATCATGTGGGTTACAGGGTCAATCGACCATACACGGGTGTGTATGGTCCGAGTAGCGGTTTCGATGAACTTTGATACTAGGATTAGTATCAAAGTTCATCGAAACCGCTACTCGGCCCCTGAGGTGCCTATAACGACTTCCAGATGGCACCCGGGACCATATAGACTTAAAGTACCTTCCGAAGCAGACAATCATCTCTATTAACGGACAATCAGATGATTAAAGCCTAGTAATAATATAACTAAACAAAAAATAAAGATTTCGGTAAAAGAAATTGTCACACGGTCATTGCCCGGTCTAACACGACAACACGGACGGCCTCCACGCGGTTCCACGAACTCTCTCAGGGTAATTTGATTCAGATGTTTGGCAAAAAACATGACAACTCTGCGTCCAATCTTTCCTAATAGATTGTTAGATGCCAATATTGTAAGTTTGTATGTAGGCGTACAACTGAACTACGCATCCTAAACTACCGAAAAACTGTAGTTCTAAAACTTGTGGCCCGTAATCTAGGGATATTTTTTTATAAATTGCTATTAGGCATTAGTGTAACATTTGAACCTTACATTTACCAATCATTATGTCTCGAGAAAAATTGACGTTGAAGACTGTTCTTGGTTCAGGATACTAGAGCTTTTGTCATGTACTCGTAACGTATGTAGAGAAGTCAATATAGCCGCAAACCCGCAAATTTCGTGTAGATTTTTCAAACCATTCGGAGTGACATCACACCCATCCTCCATCAACAATGCATGTCAGATAGAAAAAAAAAATTTGGCACATATTATAAAACTAGCTGTTACCCGCGGCTCCGCCCGCGTGTAGGTCGCTTTTCGCGTAACCTGTGTTACATTGAAATGAAATGACGCAATCGAAGTAGCCAGGATATTATTCAAATATAAACAAATATCATGTTTCAGAGTTAAGTTCAAAGAATCTCTTTGTAGACAACATTAGCAGTTCTTCTCTCAGGCTAATAAAAATAGATTTTCTGCGCTACTGACCCGCGAGCAAGCCACATACAGTTGTCCATGCGAGAAACATCTTGTTCTTAGGTCGATGCCAGCTGCTTTTAGGGTTTGTCCTTGCGACTTATTTATCGACATGGCAATGCATACAGCAACTGGAAACTGGGTGCGTTTAAATTGAAAGGGGTAATTGTTGGGGATGAGTGGTATTCGAGGTATGTACACCGTTTCGCCTGAACCACACCCTGTGAGAATTTCGGCCTGTATTAAGTTGCGCTGCAAAACCGTTACTTTGAGTCGGGTCCCGTTGCATAGTTTAGGCGGAGAAAGATTACTTAGGAGCATAATGGGAACGCCGACTTTACGGGTAATTTTATGGGCAGGAAGACCACTTGCAGCCAATGAACTCAAAAACTCGATAGGGTAGGTGGTAGCATCATCCTGATGCACAACACTGTTATATGACGTGTAAATCACTTCATCCCCGACAATTTCCGCCAAAACCTTTGAGTTTCGGTAAACGTGTCCGAACCCCGAGATGACGCATGACGCTCGCGGTCAGCGGACAACCGAGACTCTCTGTCGGAAGAAGTTTCTAAAGACAGAGACAATGCATGGCGTTGCCTATCTTCATCGAGTCGCATCTGTCTATCCGCATTCGATTCTAACCTTCTGCTTTTAGCTATTCTGGAATGATGCGACAGATTAGATCGTTTCCTCCTAGGCATTATTTAAAATAATTAAAATTCTTTATATACGACACGTTCATATGTTCCGTCAAACAACAAATTCAATTTTCAATTCAAGCAAGACATAACTAACAATAGCGAACCGAACCGTCAATTTACCAAACCGATCAATAGACAACTACCAAAGAACCAAACCAAAATAGCCACAAAGACAAAGACCATCAATTTTTTTAGTTTGGTAGGGTTAATTTCAATCTGCTATACCATAATGCGAAAACGTAACCATAGCGAGTTGTAAAGTCAGCGCCATCTATTGAGATTTTATGTTACTAAATTTACGATCTTTAATGTGTTATTTTATTAAAATTAATAGGTGCAGTGCGTGTTTTCTTCTTTATTGATATGGATAATATAAAGTACAAATCCTAGCCTTATCTAAATTAAATTAAACGTAAGTAAACGCATTAAAAGTTTTGAAGCAGTGTTTGAAGTAAATTTTCAATCGACCATAACTTCTTTTTCCCTCAACCGATTTTGACGAAACAAACGTTTTGACAACGCTCCTAATTATATGTAATCCAACTGTGAAAACCGCGTTTAAATCGGTTGAGTATTTTCGAAGTTATAACGTACCAGACAGACATACATACATACAGACAGACAAAAATTTCAAAAACTGTCTTTTTGGTTTCTGTTACTCTTTTTTAATCGCACTCTATCAGTTTTTTTGAAAAATATTAAATGTACAGACACTCGCATTTTTGTGTCTTATTATATGTATCTATTATATGTATTGATTAGCAGTAAATCACAATAAGAACAAAAAAAACTCGCAAGAAGTCCAAAGATGGACATGGGCCTATTCTAACGTAGGTGAATCAACACAAGCAAGCACGCACATTCACTTGCTTCAACCACAACATCAACTTAAAAATTGGAATCTGTTTTAAGTTTACAAGCGCATTTTTATCTTACAGAAAAATTTTGTTCCAGTTTGGTACTGAAATTTCGTAAACACGTTCTCATCTAAAAATAGTATAAAACAGATCGTAGCGATTAAATTTGGCACGAACACAATGACATTTTCTGCTGTTACCTAGAATTTATATGAATCGTGTCGCTGTCGCCAAGGTCGTGG
Organism: Apomyelois bistriatella; assembly: GCA_947044815.1. Taxonomy (NCBI): domain Eukaryota; kingdom Metazoa; phylum Arthropoda; class Insecta; order Lepidoptera; family Pyralidae; genus Apomyelois; species Apomyelois bistriatella. The sequence goes on from OX345691.1 coordinate 12,605,208, forward strand.
GATTCGCGGGAAAACAGGAGGATAATATCAAACTTATTGTTTTTGTTTTTCCAGTTGCATCCTCAGCTGGTTGCCTCGAAGCCCTGGGTCTGTTTTCCTACTTTTTCTACTCCACTTCTCCCAATTTTCGGCATCCTTGGTAGTGAGTCCATTTGCATGCATATCCTGCGCCACGACGACAACAAGCCAGCACGTTTTTGGTTTGCCTAAAACTTTTTACTCATTGGGTACCTATAAATACTTATGCGATAACACTAAAACAACAATTTAAGTAATGATTGACGTCAATAAGTAATAAGAATGTCCTATATTGAAAATAAACAATTGAACAACACAAAACCTTAGGGAAAGAGGGTAGTAAATCACTATCACTACATAGTATAAAACAAAGTGGCCTATGTCCCTTTGTATGCTTAAATCTTTAAAACTACGCAACGGATTTTGATACGGTTTTTTTGTAATAGATATAGTGATTCAAGAGGAAGGTTTTTATGCCGATACGAAGCCGGGGCGGGTCGCTAATAAATAATAAAGTGATTCTATGTACCTGCTGAAATTCAGAAATGAAAAGAGTACATCTTGTAACAATTTAGGTAAATAAAGTTAAAAATCTATGTGTTGGTTACACTATTTATAACTCAAGAACGGCTGAACTGATTTGGCTGAAAATGGGTGAGGAGGTAGCTTAGAACCAGCAAAAGGACATAGGGTACCTTTTATCTCGGGAAAAAGCATGTTTCCGAGGGTAGTTCACGCGGGCGAAGCCGCGGGCAAAAGCTAGTAAATAATTTATGATGGGAGTTACGAATACGATGATGGTAATTGTAACATTCTAACTCTACCTATTTCAGTTTACTACGATACATTAACACGCAATATTTCAAGCCCTTACACATGTTTCTCATCAGTACCTTCAGATACAAAAGCTTTTAATCCGATTACACTCAAGTGCATTACCAATTGGTTGTAATTTCAAGAGCTATAAAGAGAATTGCGTTTAGTGTCTCTAAAATACATCAACTCATGCGTAGGATGTTATTATTTATCAAGACCTAGTTTTGTGATCAAAGTCATTCCGACAGAAGAATAAGTACTGACACTAGGTACATATGATATTAGACGAGCCGTTTTTCATAGGAACTTTGGGCATACCTACAATGGGCCACAAAGAAAAGTATTCCACTTAACCCTAACACTCACATCGAGGGTGGTATACTGTTATATGTTGCCCACTGTACACTATTTTTGTTATTCATCTTTTTCTACTACTTATCAGCATTTTCCCGATCAATTCTTAGCTGTATTGTAATTCTCAGAACCACACTGTTCTAGGAATATAAGCACAAGGCTGGGCGTAATGCATAATGAGATCTGGTTAATATCTAATAATATATGTATGATTTTTTAAGCGATTTTTTATTATTTTTATTTTAATTTAAATATAGTAAAACCAATAAAATAAATCTAATCTATCTCCTTTTTATGCCTGCCTTTCTCGTCAACCCTGTGAATCATCCATGTCATTACTTCGTCGGTTTTTTCCTATTAAGTAATGTTTTAAAACCCAACTTGTATAAAAAATGTCGCAAAATCTTCAAATATATAAAATCGAATCAATTATATTTACATACATAAGCTCACAAACAAATCCTCATATGCTGATAATTAATACTTATTGTAAGAGGGTGATATAATTTTCTCATTTTACATAGGCATTTTTAAAATTTGCTGGATTTCACATATTGCACCGTAATTAGAAAACTTTTTTTTTATTATTATTAATTTATTATACCCGGTTTTTAACTTTACTACGTCTCACTTCTATGTCTGTAACCTGTGCTAGTCTAGAGAACGCGATTATAAACATTGATAATTTCTTTGTTCACTAAATACCGCCGAATATTATGTCAGTATCAGATACATACCTGATATTCACCTAACAAGCACCGTGACACGCCATCCAGCTTGTATCACTTTTATGGCTGTGTACTTGCGGAGTCACGCACGCACCACTTTGTTTCAAATCTAGTTTTTTGTGGTACACATTCCGTTCGGGTAAATTGTCGTGGTGCAATGCAATCATAGCCAGCAGGTGGTATATTGATATTATTTTAATATCAGTGTTCAAGAATCGTATAGGTATCCAAGTTATGCCCAATGAATGTGACTATAAAGGTTGTGACTCGACTCTTTAAATTATAGAGTCACACTGTCATTATTATAGGAAACAGCCTATTATATGGCTGGTACACCAGACGTACATCATATAGATATAAGCCTAAATTCGATCACACCTATACTAGAAACAACATCTAAATGTCCACGGTCACCGACTCCGCTGTAGAGGACTAAGTAATAAACTATAGACAGTGTCAAACTAATGATCTTGTTCTGATCAACACATGCCCCAGTAGAGTGCTGGACCAAAGAGGATGTGTAAATCCAGTTAGCCGCCAATTGGTTAGATTGTCTAGCGTGGGAGAACACATTTTGTGGTCCCACTGTTTCCTTCGACTATTTATAGACGATGACTCTATGACACGATGTTTATTTGGGACTAGACTAGTAGGTGACAAAGTACCTAACTAATTATATAGGCAGGAAAGTTTAATTATTTAGGAACATCACTAGCTGCGAGCAACCACTGCATAATGGCCTGATAGTTGGCAATCATGAGTATAACCTCTTCTGCTTTAGTCTGAGATGGAAAGTGTTCAAGCTCAACCGTGTACTTAACATAATTTTCTAAATATCCATTGGAAAATAATAAGGTAGTTGTAGTTCCCTCGGTAATCCGGTATTGTTGTCCTTACCGATTGTAAGGTATTTAATTTGAGATTATGGAGTTAATCTCTAATGTAATGGTAATCATCTGTCAATTTCCTACCTGATAATTCTTCTTCTTCTTTCAAGTCGTGTTCGCAATAGCTGAGGGCCGTGACCACCATAATCAAAATTGGCAGTTAGTATTCTCCAGTCAGATCTATTCTGGGCCCGATGTATGGCCTTGGGTTTGCATTTCAAAGCTGCAAGAAGAGGGTCAGTCCAGCGTATTGATGGTTTGCCCTTAGATCGTGTTCCCGCCATTCGGCCAACCTTTATAAGAATTTCAAGACTATTCGGTTCACGTCGCGCAATGTGACCGAAAAAGCAGAGAGTACGTTTACCTGATTATTACGCCGTCCCTTTCTTTATAATAATAACATTTAAACTATCAGCTATATAATTTGTTATTTATGAGAGCAACTCCAAATGAGGTAGAAGTAAAGGCACATCATCACTCAAAGTACGGCGAAAGGGAGCGGAAGCTTTCTGAGAATCCTTTCACTCAGTACAACTATACTTTTTATTCTTAAAAAACGCTTTTATGGCCATTGCAATAAAGTGCATTAAGTCTGTAGCATTCAACAATCTTGTATCGACAGATAATGAAAATAAAAAAGTTTTTATGTCGGTGAGGTAATGTATCTAATTTAATTGCTAAGCTAGAAAGTCACCACAATACCCACTAGCGTGTATAATATACCTATGTTATTTAATGTACAGCTATTCCGTATGTATAAATTTCCGATACTAATAACTCGCTATAAAATGCTATAAATACCAAAGAGGATGTTTGTGTGTTTGTTAGTTGTAAATCTGAAGCAAGGTAAAGGGCTATCAACTTTTATTGGCATGTCTACTCGTTTTTACTTACACATAAATTATCTCTCTAATTTTGATGCATAAATATTATCAGTATTATTCACGGTATTATGTTATTTGTATACAGTGAATATAACTGTATCCACGAAAAAAACAAAACACATTCAAAACACCTTAAACCAACACACTACTTAAATCTTACACATTTTATGTACCACCTCATTTACGTTGAAAATTATACTGATACGTTGATAATTGTTTTGCAACAGTTAAAGTTAATATCGTGCAACTGCACGATATTAATTCTTTGCATGATTAAGATATTTATACCTTAAAAAAGTAAGCACACTTCATTCATAAAAGCAATAACAATAAAATAAGTTTTAAATTATGGCTTCGAGTACATTCGTCGTACAAATAACGTTAAAAACCATTTATTTATTATTTTATTAGACATGTTACTTTTATAATAAGTTTTTTATAATGAATAGATAAAAATCTTACTTTATATTCCAACTTAAGGTAAAAATGAATAACATGAAACGGACGATTACCTACCGTTGAATTAGTGTAAAGACTAAAGTAAATATGGATGAATCGTAAGGTATTAATGAGTGACGACAAAATAATACGAAAAAGACTGACATGCTGTGTTGACCCCATATTATAGAGATGTATATGGAAATGGACGAAGAAGACTATGAATGTGTATAATACCCAATAATCCTAAATACGAATAGATAAACCCTAAAGTTAGTCTCATGATGTCACACGAAGAGCTAAGAAGACTGCTTTAATTAACAATAACAATTAGCTAGCTTTTAGTCGTCTATTATCAAAATTTTAAAATTAATTAATACGACCTTCATCGCAATGAATAAATGATTGTCACTATTACTGACAAATCTATTTTAAATTACGTCTATTTTATCGTTCATATTAATATTAATAACATCTTGTTGTTTTATTATAGAGATAAATACTTCATCAATCATACAAATTTACCCTTAGAACAATGGTAAGAGTTATTTTTAAAATTTGTTATTTTTTAATAAATTAATTACATTAAATAATTTTAGCTTAGCTTTTTTTAGTAATTAAATAAAACGCAAACTTCTCAGTTACAAATAGCAGGCAAAAAAATTATATAAATTCTTTATTAATAGTATGCTTTTGTATTTACTTTCTTTTTTTTTGGTACAATAAAGTTATTACAAACAAACAAAACAAACATAAATTTGCTTTTAAGAAATTCCTAAATGTTCTTATATAATTGGCATAAATATTATTACAAAAAGTTAAAAAAAAAAATTTGAACGCAACTGTACTTTAGACTGTTTAAGAAGATTTAACTTTACAATGATTTAAGTTATTGCGTGAACCCATATCCCATTACATTTTAGATTGCTAAGATGCATAAATTTCTATACCTACTATTGTAACAAAATTTATCAGCATATGTATTTACAGAAATATGTTTTGTTTACTTGCAAGGCTTGTACCATATGGCAAATCTAATGTAAAGTTGGAAGTTATCACGAAGCGATTAATATTATCTTAAATGTACCTAAGAACTTTCTTAGTGTTCTGGAATTCGCACTAGAATTTCGCCGTTCCCGCTGCTTTATGCACCAATAATTAGCCATTTAGAGTTAGAGATCATTTGGTACCTTTTCGTGTTCCCTGGAAAACTACGGCATAAAAGATCTCTATCAGGACTAGCACCCTCTGTCCTAGTTTTTTTAATTAATACTACTCTTGATAAATTTAAAAAGGAGTTAGGTATTAACTGGCCCTAAGAAAATATGGTCCGCGGACCAATTAATAACTTTTTTTAATTCAATGGATTATCTGGTCCGATTGGTCCAGTAAACTACTTCGTAGAAATACTTGGGTACAATTGGTGTGTCTATGTCCTTCATCATCATTATTTCAGCCGCAGGTTTTTAAATTAATGGAAAAGAGTAAACAAATATACAAACTCACCTGCGCATTTATAAATTTAGTAAGATAAGTAAGTTATAAAAAGATGCCTAATCAGTGAAGTCAGTATGGATTTTTCAAGTACCAGGTCGTACCTTCTCCGCGAGCGTTATCAATGTTAGGTCATAAAATTACAATGGCATTGCATCTGGCGGTTCTGTTGCATTTACATTGTTATCGCAAAAGTATGTATGGATGCTGGCATGTAGTCATATACCTACTTCTTTTATGGTCCTCTGAAAATACGTTATTGAATTTATAAGAATTTTATAACCTTACAGTAGGTACTTATTTATTTACCAGCAATGACGAGCATACTGTCATAACAAAGATGAACTAATAGAGACTAACAATAAATTAATATTTAGTTAACGACCGAGGTATAAGCATAAGCCACTTTGGCGCGATATATCAGAGTACCACGCGAGCAGAGCCGCGGGCAACAGCTAGTATATTATAAAACGTTTTAAGTGCAATTATAATTTAAAAAAAAAGTGCTCCCGAAATTTGAAGTGTTAATAGTTTTTAATATCTAATTCCCAATAAATATGCATAAAAGTTGTGAAATGTCTGATTACTAACCCCTGTATTAAGAAGCCTATTTTAGTTAAAATATGTTTCGTCTCGTTCTTTCACATGAAGAGAGAAAGAGCCAAAACATATTTTATTCAAAATGGGCTTATCAAAGGTTTCTTAATACGGCGGTAAGAATTTAATTCATTATTAAGAAGGCATCACATTAAACTGAATATTGAACATAAGAATATCGAATAGACATTCAGTGCGACAATAAGAGTTCTCAATCTTAGTTCGTGTTTGAAGATAAAATCAAACAGGTGGCTCAAGTGCATAGAAACAAACATATTATATAAGACATGCTACATATGCCAGTGCAGGCCCATGCTAGCGTGCGTCTTACCAGCCAGAAACTTATTCTTCGGAGCCGCCCTGGATGGTTCCGGAGCCTGAGCCTCTTCTACATCTGCAATCACATATCTGTTTCGTAAAACTATATCTTTAGTGATATTATTTAGCTAAATCCCCATGGGACTGCTGCTTGTTATGACTTTGCCAAGCGGTTGTACTGTGCGGGAATCATGGATAGGCAAATTTTTGTCTTTGCATTTCAAAATTGTTTTTTATATTCATTGTTTGGAAAATATACAAGACTACAAGTGTCATCGACAGCGACCATTCACTCAAATCACCCATTTTTACTTGTTATTACCTTTTCCCATGTCCCAATAAGTTTACAAATTATCTACATTCCAAGAAATGCATCTTTACTTGTCTTTACTTCAACTCAATTGACAGACACTCGACATGATCATCGAGATAGGTAAGTTTTCTGTCATGACACCTTTTTTACGGATCTATATAGATCTAGCAATGGAAATTAGATTATGAATGATCTTTCGTCAATGAGGAAATAATATATATTTAACAGTCGTATTAAGAATAACTTAACAAGTCGCTATAACAGTAGTTAAGTTAACAGTTTAAAAAAACGCTTGATAGAATGTTAAAATTATTTTATCGAATGTCTTATAAGCTCGTGATTTAAATCTTTGATAATATCCTCTATGGTATATACCCATAGATTAAAAAAAGAGACCGCGCACGATTCGAAACTTTTTTGGATATACCTCTGACAAACAAAATCCAGTCCCTGATACGTAAAAATCATACATCAAATAGAGCTTACAAGTAAAATAACTAACTAGACCTTAAAAACCGATGTTTTTTTTCAATTGGTTGGCAACATACAGTTCTTAACACGTTACGCTACCACACGATTTTGGTAGAGACCGTGTTGCCCATAGATTAAAAAAAAAATGCCTCGCGCGCGCTATTCCAAATTCTATGGGCTTGCCCATGGTTACAATCGGTAGACATTAGTGAGGAGTTTTTGGAGGGAAAGTAAACTGTCGCTATGTCGGCGCTGTATTTAATTTTCAAAACTTAGGTTTTTTCGACTATTTGTGCTTAATATTGGTGGATTATTATTCGCAAAGTGTTCGTGAACAAACGTGAGTGTTAGGAAGTGATACAGTGTCGATTACGTGACTTTTATCTTTGTCACCAAAATCTCCAAGTTATAGCTAAGTGAAATTTTTCTACCGCTTCACTTAGCCATCTGACTGACTAGAATTACTCACTTGACTAGATTAGACTACTGACTTGACTTTTTGACTTGACTTGACTAAAGTAGGACTGAAGAAGATTAATAAATTGAAGAAAGGCCTTAAAGGACTAGTTTCCATGGCCGTAAAACGTATTAAAAAAAAAAGTAGAAGTTAGTATATTTTATGAGACGTAAACATTTCAAAGTGACCCAGATGAATATGTGGTCAGTTAAACAGAAAATTTAATTTCATAACATTAAGATTGTGTTTAGCCAAAATAACATTGAGATTGGTGCCAAAAACTGGTGCTAATTTATTCCAACAAGAACCATTATTGTCGAACATCTGAGCCAACGGAAAAACAAAATGCAATCGGTTCAATATGTCGGCAAGATTAGTTTTAACATCATTAACTGTCTGTCGGTTTCGTAATTCCTAGAAGTTATATTTGAAGTTTGAACTATTTTAGCCACTACCAAAATAATGGGTATGATATTTTTCATATGCAGTTAATGATTGTGTTTGTTACAATAACAGTTCATAATACCCCCATTTCGTTTGTTCCGAACATAGTGACAACTAGATTTAAAAAAATTGTCTTGCGAGACCGCGAGCGATTCCAAATTCTTTGATAATTACCATGTCTTTCAGGTATACCCATTTAACCACCTACAATATTTCGCAATAATTTTATAAGTGATCGCCTGTCTCATATATCTTTGTTGTATATTGATCACATTTCCTGGCAATTCCTTTACCTCTTATAAATATCATATCTATCCAACTTGAATTAAATAGGGGGCTCTATTTCAGATCTAAATAAGCAAGACAGCCCCAATTACATTATGGTAACAAACAAAACTCGCAAATTGAATTTCAATTCTTGTGTATTACAAATTTTTGTTTGCCATGTACAAAGTTATTTCGTTAATAAAATAAGTATATCAATGATTTGCGAAAATATATCACCAATTAATCTAAAGGCTGTTTTATTCCAACCATGAAAAAAAATTAAAATCGAATGCAAAATTCGACCCGAAGAACCAAGAAACGGATAAAAATAACCGAACAACGACAGAAGACACGAAGTTCTACAAAGCATTCGCATAATAATAATGCCCAAGCCCGAGTAAAAGTAATTTAACCCACACAAATTATAGTGAAGTATCTAATTGTGTGCAAATATTTCTCTGACGACGTCTGTCATTACAAAGACACGTTGGAATTCAGCTTTATTAGTTTTGACTTTGCATTTTGAAATAGTAGCTATATTAAGAATAATTATTGGATAATGAGACAAATTAAATCAAAGTTTGATACTTATTAGGTGTTTGCTTTAGTATTTTGCTTTACTTATTTCATTTATAGTACTTAATAACGCAATACAGAAAATGTCATAGCACCGTCGCACAAATTTTTCGTGGTTTTGAAAGAAAATAATCTTCGTAAGTGTAATAGTTCAGCCTCTTGTTCTATAAAGGATTTTATACAAGGCGAATCACCAATTTTTGAGCTAATTCAATATTGTGCAGCCGTTTTGACTTGACAAGAAGAAGAAGTAAGTGAAGAATATGTAACTATGAATTATATCATTGACTAATCATATCAAATATCTAAATTATACTAATCCCTTGGCTCCGCAGCTCCTTCGCGTGACAATAAAATTATTTCTACTCCAATAATTCCCAATAATACTGTTGATAACACCACATTCAGAGCGATAAGCGGGGCAGCCGATGTGGATGTTCATACGTCCATAACACAATAACCGAGTTAGTCTCGCCAATCGACGACCACGACAAAGAAACCCAAGCAGTCACGAATACGAACAATATTTACATATCTGTCGTAAATAAAGCGGTTGCCGTGAACGACAGTCATTACAAGCTTTTATTTAGTTTCACCTGTCCTGTTGTCTGTCGTTCTGTAATCAAATCTTACAACTTAAATTTGATCCACTTCCCGGTTTCCGATTGAGCTGAAATTTAGAATGCATGTATAAATCGGATGACAATGCAATGTTATTGTGACATAGAGCTGATCTGATGATGGAGCTGGAAGGTGGCCATAGGAACTCCGTAATTAAATGATGCAACCCTATCGAGTTTGAGCTCATTAGATTCGTCTTGACAAGTACTTTGATACTATATGGTAACCAAGGTCTGATGATGGAGCCGGAAGGTGGCCATAGGAACTCCGTAATTAAACGATGCAACCCTATCGAGTTTGAGCTCATTAGATTCGTCTTGACAAGTACTTTGATACTATATGGTAACCAGGGTCTGTGTTGGAGCCGGAAGGTGGCCATAGGAACTCCGTAATTAAACGACGCAACCCCATCGAGTTTGGTCTCGTTTGATTCGTCTTGACGAGTCTCTTGCTTTCGTCCCATATTAATTATATATGATTGATTGGATGGATGACCCAATGCCAAGGTGAGCACGTGCTGAGGGCTGAATGGTATGAGGGTGTATAAACATGTCTTGCCGCTAACGTTGCGCCTCAGGGTACCAGGGCGAACCCTGTTGTATTGTAGCTCTTATCCCTCTACAACGGACCTCTGGGGGGATGGACCGTTATTTGTCCTATACTCGTGGGAATAACATGAAGAAAAATGAAACAACTACACAAAGAAAACGACGTTTAGAGAAGGCGAAATTGAAGAGACAGGAGAAGATTGCTAATGAAAGCGATGTCCACAAGCGGCAACGCTTAGAAATAACGGAATAACGCTGCTACGCGCTGCGAACTACGTCGTAGTACATCTCGAATTAAAAACAGAGGTACTAAAAAGTTAAAAATAAAATTAAAGAAAAAAAATTTTTCAAAAATCAATATTCTACTATAAGCAGATTTGATGATAGAATGTCTAGAAATTTTGAAAAAATAGAAATGCATGAAACTACTCGTCTCAGCTTATAATGTTGAAACACATGTACATGGTTTGGTTCCAAGTGTTCCAATGCTATGTGCAAAATCATCAAGAAGCTTAGATATCTGTAATGGAGTGTAGGGTTTATTTTTATTTGGGAATTGACTCTGAACCATTAAGTGGTAGACAGTTTCACCCGCATACATTGGACTCAATCAAAGCTATCACGTACAGTGCAGAAGTAGTACAGAGGAATTTTCCTAAACGTATTGTGTTTTGGAATCAACTCCTTGCCAAACTACGTGTGGCAAAAAGGGTGTGAAAAGATTTCTTTATGGTTGACAACGAGCACGTGACATCCCTGGTTTTGTAGGCGAATTCGTTCTATAAAAAAATTCTCAAAGACGCGGCGCTAGTTATCATGTAAAAGTCGAGGCATAAGCAGGCTAATCTTTTGAAAAAACTCATGAACATAAATAAAAATAAATAATGCTCTATATTTTTCTGCTGGATCTTCCGCGGGATTTGTTTCCCTGACTGTCTTCCAAAATCTCAAATTCTTATATTGTTTTAGTGTATATATCAACAAACAACAAAGGTATCATATACCTATAAGTTACAAACCATTTATGAGCATCTATAAGTTTTTATATATATCTTTTAGTTTTTCTTCTGATAAACAACATATTCTTTACAACTTTTTTTAACATACAACTGCGTCAATGATAAGTCATTTACATTTTTTGTGTTGAAAAAACAAATACCTCAATTATCAAAAACTGTTTAAAAACATCGGTAAAAATGTAATTATTTTCTATATTTAAAAATCAAATTACTTGGCAAAAAGTTCAAAGCATTCTATTTTGACGTGGGCCCATCATTAATGACCATTATATTTCCGTAGTTTTGATAATCATAATTGTATTACGATTATTCATTTGCGATGTTAGGTTATCGATATATTGGTAGCTTTTATTTTTATCGCTATATGTAACAGATATTTCTCGTAATTTTATATCGACTTATATAAACCTACCAAGAATCACTATCACCAGAATTAAAAAATAGCGCGCGATCTTTACCAGGCATTTTATTTTAATCTATGATTTCCACTAATGAGCAAGCTATTTATTAAAATGAAATTGTAATCATTAGTTTGCTGCAGTTTTTAAATTGCCAGTCGTAAAATCTATGTTTTATGTATTATATTGGTACATAATTTCAGCCTATTTTGTTGTCGTAGGTGTATAAATACTTGGTTTTATATTATGCTAGTTTTCGCCCGCGGCTTCACCCGCATGAATTTCGGGAACAGTGCTTTTTCCTGGGATGAAAGGTACCCTATGTCCTTCTCAATACTCCTAACTATGTGTATGCGAAGTTTCAAGATTGGTTCAGTAGAAAAAGCGTGAAAAGGTAACAAATAAACAAACAAATATACAAACTCACTTTCGCATTTATAATATTAGTTGGGATTGGACGAGCCGCGGCTTCGCCTTACCGTGACGTGTGCGAACTACGAACCACAAACTTCCTCAAGGATTGTGCAATCAAATACAATATAAAATATAATCCGGACAGTGATTCCAGAAGCGCTTTAAAACAAATTCATCCTCTCATTTATTTAGATTAACTAGCTTGTACTGTAGCAACAGCTTTATTTGGAAACCTCATTAGTTTTTGATATCAGCTTTCAACATCGTCAATTACTCGTTTTTTTATAAAAACGTCAGTTTTTGCAGCGTAGCTAATAACAAACAATTTGCGGTAAGAATAAAATAAGTGACGTGCGAGTCGGATTCACGTATTAGGGTTCCATACTTTTGGGAATATATGTAGGTGTGCAGGGCACGTTTGTTTTTTTTTGGTTTTATTAAATGAAGATTATTAGTCTAAAATTTCAATTGCCTGCTTATTGTTCACAGACATATATAAAAACACACGGACGGGGGGAGTAGAAACTTAGTACTATGAGCCCGTTTTCACCTTTAGAGTCAGTATTGGAATACCAATTACAGAACTAAATATCAATTTATTAATAATTATTTATTTATTTAACTTTATTGTAAAAATACAATAGGCGGACTTAATGCAAAAGCATTATCTAACAGTCAACCTTTGGGTCAAGCAGAGAACAGTTTGTGGGTGCAAAAATAATATTAAGTATATAGGTATTTATTTTTTATTCCATGTGATTACATGGAATAAAAAATAAATACCTATATACTTAATATTATATCAAAAATGCCCGTTATTATTTAATAACGATTTGGATCAATTGAAACATTTATTATAAGACGACGCATGCAACACATATACATGGATGTTTTGTTATTTGTGACATATCGTTCTTTATTTGAATCGGCTAATATTTTGACCCGGTTCTAACTCTACCCATGGATTTTGTAAAACTTCCAATTAGATGACAGGGTTAACCATCGGATAAAATAGAGATGATTAGTTCCGCCAAATAAGGACTATGATTAATAAAGAAACCCTGGGCTCTGAAGCTTAAGCTGAAGATGCAACCGGGAAACACGCTCGGACGAAGAAGAAGAAAATACAGATGATTAGTAAATATGAATTGGATACTCTACAGTAATACTCGTATTGAAAATTTTGTTTACTTACGAATCTACATTTTGCATGACTATTTTTGTATCAGAAAATTTATATTCATTTCATAGAGCATAGTTTATTGTAAGGTTTATACTGCATAAGAGTTTCGCAAAAACCATCTAAATACTAATATATAAATGCGAAAGTCTGTCTGTCTGTCTGTCTGTCACCTCTTCACGGCTAAACTGCTGGACCGATTGTGATGAAATTTGGTAGGGATGTAGTTAACGACCTAAGGTCAAATATAGGCTACTTTTGAGCGCGATATAACCGAGACCCACGCGGGGCGGAGCCGCGGGGATCAGCTAGTTAAATATAAGGGAGGCACACATGCAGGTGGTTTGTACCCGTTTTATAATAATAGTTCCTATACCAAAATTCATGGCAACATACCCTAGCAGGCATGCGCACTTATTCAATGGGGAATATATTTTTAAGATAACTCATTAAAAGATGTCGTGGCAATCTCTTTTACTTAATAGAAGTAAATATATATATATATATATATATATATTGTATTACGTACTCATAACGTTTATAAGCTTAAAAAGACAATCTAACGAGGCACCTTTGTAACAGCTAAAGTTACAGTTGCCATGGACAATTTACTTGGAAAAAGGTGTGCCCTCTGCCATCTTTTTAATTTATAAAATGGGCAATTAGCCACGTCGGTTACGCTGATAGTAGATATATGACGATGTTAATTACAAATTAATTATCAAAATTACATATTACCTTACTGAAATTATCTGATTAAAAGTATGTTAATTATATATTTTGCTCATCGATCATCATATCTATTTAAGAATCCTGTTGAGATAGATTTAATTTACTTCAGTATTGTAAACCGAGCCCATAGTAAAAATAATCTTCATAAAATTGTAACTATAATTATTCATAATCATTAATTACTACGTTAATAGAATCATTCTGAAATATAAGGAAATCAAGAGCCATTTGTCATACACCAGATGCATGCATTTCTAACAGTTTTGTGATAAACACAGTAATTAAATAACTACAAATGTTGTTCTGCAGTAATTCAGTGTCCCATGACGTGCATCCTAGGGGCTTAGCCAAAATCACGATTTCCAAACTGAAGAATGTCGACAAGAAAAAAATGTATGGAATTGACATAAGCTGCGGTAAATCACGTGGTCAATTTTATGTAAGTCCCATACATTTTGTTCTTGTAGTAGTACTTCGTTAACGTTCTGAGTTTGTGACTTTGGTTAAGCCCCCTGGAGTTATACATTTGGACTTGTCTTTGCCCGTCTTCTTTTATTTGTATGAATGCTAAAATAATTTGAATCAGTATGAGTAATGTGTTCTCTATGAAATATATCTGAGTACAAATTTAGTCCACCTACTATTTTACATGCAATTTCATTGCAAAACAACTTTCTTATAGATTCCGACTGGTCCTTTTCAAACACGATTTCAATACCTAACTACAAAATCACATCTCCTAATAACCTGTAACTCAGAATAAGGCATGCCTCATTTCGTGCGATTTATGTGTTTATTTATTTATTTCAGGCAAGTTTTTTATATTTTTAATTTATTCATTATATGCTTTTGTATGCCGATAATATCCCGCATTGCGCATGCCTGTTCCTTACCAGGAGTGAGGAGCACCTCACTGTGAGAGCTCCCGTCAAAGTGTACATCGGCTACAACTTGTATCGCATCGCCGCCGCCGCCGCCGCCAATCTCACTGAATGTTCCGTACGAAATGTTGGGAACTGTGGATTTTTTACATTTTATATTTAAAAAATCTATTTCCAATCCAGAACAAAATTATATATTAATGATTTAAAAGCAAAAATTTAAAATTGAATTAATTAGTTTTAAATGATTGTTCACGTATTTGTTGATATTTTTATGCCAAATATCTCCAGACGAAACGGTTTTTTTTTATCATATAAGGCCTAACTAAGAAATTAGAACAATATGCATGTATCGCTTTATTTTTGATGAACATTAATGACATAGGTAACTTGGTTTGTTACTGGATGCATATGTAGTATGTAGTAGTTGACAATATTGGAACTCATCTTTTTATCCATGAGTTATGTTCGAGTACACATGTGGGAGTAGTAAATTTATGAGGAACTAAAAGAAGAAGTACGATTTACATCCAGCTTGGTTATTATTTTGTGATTTGGTGGAGACGATCTGGTCCCATAAGTGACTTGAAGATATATATGGAAGGTATATTCTTTGCAGCTAAAAGAAAAATTTAGAAAACACTTTTGAAGCGAGAAAAAAGTACCTCCCTACTTATCTAACATGTAAAACATCGTCATAAATATATTGGATAAACTTTCTAATTACAGAAATGGAACGGACATCGAAAAATTGGATTATATTATTTTTAACTAAACGATAACTGCAATGCATGCGATATCTAATCCGATAATTGGGATTAACATTTAATTTAACTAGATATGTGCTATCTTACATGTCGATTGTCGCTACTGGAATTCGGAATAAAGGCACTTACTCACTCATGTGTCAAAGGTGCTGCTAGTACATTTACATACCACGGAATAGATAATACACGGACAGTACTAAGACGTACATAAGATAAAAACTATCACAACTACCTACACGCGCCGTAAAAAAATCTCCCATTCCTTTAATTTGTATAGGAAAAATGGTTTTGTTAAATTTAGATTGACTTTTTATTCTTAGAAACAAAATGTGCGCCTGTGTAAAGGCACCCTAACTTATTTTGCAAAACTTATCTGCTCTAGAAACATATATATCATTTAAAGCAAACTAGCTTTCGCCCGGGGCTTCGCGCTCCTGTGTAACTTTTGGATTAAATGTAGTCTATGTATTCCGGTCATAAGTATACCCCTGTACAAAATTTCAGCATGTTCTGACTACTCAGGAGAGTGGATAGTGTAACTAATAGTACTTTATTTTATGTATGATTAATATAACGATTCTTTACATATAAACATGTACATAGAAGTACTCTACTAAAGACAAAGCCTCATCAAGTTACTGTAATATTATCACTGAACTACGCCTAGAAAGCTAATGTTTGTAACGTAACAACAGATATTTCATAACAAGCGCATCTACTCATACTGATTCCTTGAAATTCTCACAGTTTTAAACAGATTCCCACCCAATAGAATTACTTGCGAATTTTTTAATATAATCTTTATATGGGCAAAATCATTGGAGAACAGAACACCTTTTGAAACAACAATATCAAGCAACGGTTTTATATAGTAATTAATATTTGGTTGAATAAAATATACAAACTTACATTTATAATAAGTTAAATTACGTTAATTGATCTACTCTTAAAAATAAATAATTTTATAATAATATAAAACGTTAGTATCTTTATATTAACTTTGTTATGTATTTTAAGAACAACCAGATAGGTATGTTCCTTAGTAACAATTGTTTTTGTATCAATAATAATGAAGTAAATAAAAAAGAAGTATCTAGACATATAACTGAATTTGAGCAAAAAAATGATCAAAGCGCTCTTAGCTAGAAGTGCAAGAAGTTAATTATAAGTTTAATTAACATCGTAAATTAATGTACATAATTATATTTTGTACATGCATGTATTCTTTATACAAATCAGTTAATTTATATTTTATTACTTTGAATTACGTATTTATTTTAAACAACAATATATACATCGTAGTGTACAATACGAAGTTTTTAGTGAAACTGTTATGAGTGACAAAGGGCTCGTCCTATTTTCAAGA
The DNA here is from genome assembly GCA_947044815.1 of Apomyelois bistriatella. Lineage (NCBI taxonomy): Eukaryota > Metazoa > Arthropoda > Insecta > Lepidoptera > Pyralidae > Apomyelois > Apomyelois bistriatella. Next base: position 12,622,196 of record OX345691.1, read on the forward strand.
TTAAATATAGACGGCGTATATATAATACAAAGATAGATTTAAACACTAACCCAATTTAGTAAAAGTATGTTTTGCCTTATTTATATTTTCATAATTCAAAGAATGAATTATTTAATAAACACTTTATTGCACTAATTACATAAACACCCCATTGGATTGTATAGGAACGAAGATAAAAATTAGTACAAAGGCGGATTATCGCTAATGAAATTTCTTCCAGCCAACCTTAAGGATTAGATTAGGATTTAGGGATAGGGACAAATTTTGTTTATTAGTAGGCTGGTCATTTGACAGAAATGTTGATTTTCTTTCCAAACATTTAATTTCTAAAAATTCTAATGTACCTACTCTTATTCCTGCCATTGAATACAAATATGTGTTTAGATGATTGGACAATATATATAGGTATATATCTAAACACCTTTAACTTTAAACCAGATTGGTTTAAATAAATAACCGCTTTTATTTTAAAAATAAATGATTTTCAGTAAGCCGAAAATAGTAGTTATTTTCGGCTTTTAAATTAATAACTAAAGTCAGCAGCAATAAAATTGTTGACTACATACAAACTTCGTCATCTAATAACTAAAGAAACAATGTAAGTGCATACATCCGTACATAATTTATTTAAGATAAAGACTCTCCATGACAAATATTTGAATTGAATTAATAAATTGGTTTACTTAAATATACCTACCAACAATTTATCTTAAAACAAAGTGGACTACTTCGTCGTTAGATCATAGACAGAGTATTGAATAGATGATAGTTTTTTTTTTAAATAATGCATAATTGAATATGATAATTATATTTTCCGTTCTAATTTAGGTTTCTCAGATAATTGCACTCCTCGTACCCGACTTGTAGTTAACGCGAAACGATTAAAGGTGCTCGTGTCAAGGCCAAATAATTTAAAAAAATAATGAGTATAGATAAGTGATAGTCTTTATTTTGAGGGTTGATTACAATCTTATCAATTATTGATTTTATTTTAAAAATCAATATATTTTATTTTGTTGCATTGTAGTAGTGGTTAAATCGAATCAGAAATGTATTAATTTAATGTATCGTCTCAGATTTGAAAAAAAACAAGGGTAATTATCGTTATTTCATATCTAATATGAAAACAAACTTAACTTTTTATTAATTGTATGTAAGAGCATTCAATATGAGGCACTTTTTTTTTTATTGCAAATGCAAGTGCATTCATTAATACTACGTTAAAAATAATGTAGAGAAAAAGTTAATCATAAATATCTAAGTGTAGTTTTGAACATCGCAAAGCTAAAACTTATTTTCGAAAGAGTATTCAGATTAACCTATCATGATGTTACTTAGTTAGTGATTTATTTCACCCGATACCCGATCGAAAACTGGATTTTTTTTGCTTGGGATTGCATCTTTACATAACTGTTGAGTAATATATGGTTTATATTCATTTTTCGAATATATTTATGTTTCTTTGATTTATTATTCCTTATCAACTTTTTTTTTTCATCGCTAATTAGGTATACCTATTAATTAATAAAACTTGCCATCTATATAATACTTACCGAAATATGCAAGTAAGTATATAAAATAGTACAAATTATCGATTTCTATAAATAAACCATAACAGAAAAATTATCAATTCACTTTGTCACAGATAACAAAACAATAAGATAAAATAAATACTTCAATCTTAAATGTTTTACACGGTAATGAACTCACCAGGGTTTTTCGTTGCCATTTTCGATCAAAACTGGAAAAATCTTTATCGGGAGAGTGATATGGATGCACACACGACGTCTCGTAGACTCCTCTACGCTGAGTGCTACGAGAGCCAACCGCTTTTATTTATAACCTATATTATTTATTAGGCACTGAAAATTCGTCCAGGAACCACGCGTCCGATCCGCACTATGAGCCAACTGAGAATGGCATGTTCCCCGTATTTTTGCCAGTTGTCAGGGTTTGATAACGCGGACCACGGTTTGCTTACATATCACACAATTATGATGGATGCGGGGCGGCGAGAGTAAAGGCATTGATGCGTGACGTGGTTACGTCGTCTTCAAGTTTATCAATCTTGTTCACGGTACTGGCTGATTATACCAGACCTTTTCAGTATTAGCTTCTTAGTTTAGTCAAGTCTCCCGATAGTGGGGGAAATTAAGACATTATTATTAAAAGACTATTTACTAAGGTCTCAATTTGTCTTACTTTTATCAAATAACTAATGGAGAATTTTAATCTTCTATAAAATCAATCTGAATGCTGGGAGGTGGCCAGTTATATAAAAAACCAAATCTTCTAATATATCGTTTCGTTTAGTTATTTTGTCTTAATCTTATAACCTTTTTAAGCAAAAACCACAAGTCATCGCGATTAGCGAATCCTGAGCTTCGAAACTTATATCGAAAGCTATATAGCTTGCAATGCAACTGGGAAAACGTTGTGATGACCAGACCAGTGCGGGAAAATCGGTTATTGAAGATTTGGCGCATATCTGCCAGTGTCATAGTATGGATGTACTTAAACAAACAATGGTTGGCAATTAGATATTAAATGATATTCAAGTTTGGTGTTAATGTTGCCCTTGTATAGGTACAAAAGGAAGTGATGCTAGATCACTGAATGTAATAATATAGTAGCAACATATAACTAAGTCATAAACTACCATTGTGTACAAGATTTTTAGATGATATTGTTATGATGTCAATAACTAGTTTGACGACACAGTCATACAAATGACGTTAACATTTTGCGATTTCTCAGATGTGGGTAATAAAGTAATATTGTATTGTAAGGATACAAAAGATAGGTATAGCTGGCTGGTGGAAAAATAGTAGGAAAAAAAATTCTCCCTCCTGACCTCCTCTCTGTTATGGTGACGCAGATAAATATCTACTTTAAAGGACAATTATACTAGACATAAGTTCCTATCAGTATGTTTCAATCTGATGATCAGCAGAACGATATTTATTGCGTAGTTGATTGTCCGAACCCAACTAATGGTCTAAGTAGAAATACGTATGCAAAAGAAACTTAGGAATATCAGGTATGTAGTCCACTCTTCGTCGAAGAGGAAAATTGCAAATAAAGTTATCTAAATATTACCACACAATATGAATTATAAAGACACATCACATTAACAGTCATAATTATATTTTTACATATTTATAGCAAACATACGAGTTAATTGACGAATTAATACATTCCTTCACATCGATTATTGTCGTAACTAATCGCTAGGTTAGGTTAATTGACTTAAAACTTCGCGGCAATCAATTAGAGATCAATTTATATTGATCTAATTGTATACAATAAATCGATCGAGCCATCAATTTGTTTATAGTGTGAATATCACGTGAATATAGTCAGTAAGCCACTATGTTGAATTCGTTAATTTAACCCCCCAGACAAACATGTGTCATACAAAAAAATAATACCGTGCAACATAGAGAAATACTTAAAAAGAGTGTGAGATTGGATTAGCACTTATTGGTAACTGGCACCGAGTTTATGGGTTCTATTGTTTCCTCAAATACCAAGCTGAGTGTTTAAATACTTATTCATAGCCTACTTGATCACCTGGCTTCTAATGGACCTTGCCGAAGATGACATATAAATAATCGTTTGCTTGTCCTACTGCTAAAATGTTCATCTTACCTGATAGAAAGTTCTAGAGCCAGCAAAATTCTTAATGACGGTGCAAATAAGACGCCCAATTTGCCGACAAAAAGTGGTAACAATAATAAAAATTGCGAGCAAAAAATGGGATTCGCTTTTTGTCATTGTATACTGGATTTCCCATTCAATTTTGAAATTCTTGGCATTTGTTCACTGGCCAGTGTAATATTACTATTAATACTCGATTGCTACATAACTTTTATATCATCACTGCATAGTATAAAACAAAATCGCTTTCTCTGTCCCTATATCCCTTTGTATGCTTAAATCTTTAAAACAACGCAACGGATTTTTATGCGGTTTTTTTAATAGATAGAGTGATTCAAGAGGCGGGTTTTTATGCCCATGCGAATCCGGGGCGGGTCGCTAGTCAAAAATAAACCATTACTAATTTGACTGTCGCTATGTTGAATAACATTGCTAAGTGTAAATTAATATATCTACACATGGTTTTAATACTTTAAAGTTACATTTAATGAGATGGCAAATCAAAAGGAAGTGAGTTGGCGCTCGATGGTAGTGATTCAAAATTATAATTGTGTTGCAAATTTTTTGCGTGTTTCTAACGCAAAAAATGCTAAGTGCCGAAGGTGAGATCTTAACAATAACAAAATAAGGACGGAAGTAGTAATTATCCAGATTTCCAACTGAAACCCGCTTTTTAGGTACTTTAAAATCTTCATAATAGGGTTGAAAATAGCACCATAATTATGTTTAACTGAAGAGCTACCAGTGTTGTATCTTGTTTCGATCAGATACGTGTTCTTAAGCAGACAATCGTATGTTAACATTTAAGAATCCATTTTTGATTTTACGGTACTGTAATCTTAAATCAATTCAATAGGTACAAAATAATCATTATTACATACATAACATTACAATCAAATCTCTGAACATCATAAAAAAATAATTTACAGGTGTTTTAAGACAATTTTTCAATTTAATATCTTCAAATTCGTAAATGTTTATTTTTATATGAGTCACGTTTGTAATGTTTAACCGATTTAAAAAAAAAGAGATTCTCTTTTGGTCGGAATTTTTTTATTTTTTACCATTTATATGCTTATTGATGATGAAAGGCTGTTCTCCGTCTTAAGAATCATCCTATCATTCACCGTAGTTGGTTTTGCAATTTACTTTAACTTCTGTCCCAACTTGTAGTGAATTCCACCAATTAAAGCGTTCAAAGAAGGGTTGAAATCATTTAGATAGAAGGTCATAAAAATAATGAAGGGGAGAAAAACCAAGACATTCACTTTTAGCGGAACCCGAGCTCCGAAGCCTATGGTCTGGGATCATAGCATTAGGAAATCACGAGCACGCCAGGCATTTTTTTTAATCTATGCTTGGGTTGCAATATGCTTAGATAATGATGAGGGTCTCTACATGTCAAACAAAGGTAAGGTGATTATTAAAACTAATTTATTTAAAATGAAATACAAATAAATTATTTTATGTCTGAATGCATATACCTTGCAATTTATCCGCCTTATGCATATAAATAGGTATACATCATAATTCCTTTAAAAGTAACGCACAACATTAAAATAATATATAAATGTTTCTTTGAATATGGCACGAATGATTCGAAGAAATAAAAATGCAGTTTCCTGTCGTAAATGTTTCAATAATTTATTGATTTTAGCAAGTGGATTGTGGAACTTCTTTTATAATTTAAATGCCCATTTAAGGAAAATTAATGCCTATTAGTGAGTGCTCAGTGGGTCTAAAAACGCCACTTTGAGCAATTCATCGAATCGAATTCATATTACGAATTCCCTAGCAATTCTTTAGCAATTCCTATTTATTTAAATTTTTTTGAAGAGGAATTGCAAAGTTTAGTTGGCCATTTTACAAATTACAAAAAATAGAGGAATTGCTACAGAATTGCTAAGAAATTAATAATATGAATTCGATTGATGAATTGCTTAAAGTGGCGTTTTTAGACCCCCAGGTCAAGCAGTGATGAGCGTGACATGAACTGCAATCGTTTACCACTTTAGGCATTTTTAGCTCTACTTTACGTCGCTACGGAAACTACATGATAGATATTTAGCCGTGACAAATAAACACCTTTAAAATTTGTGTTCTTGAGTGTCTTCTATCGCATGAAAATACGAACAAACGCTCGTCAACTCTAATTCGACAAAGATTCATCGTACATTCATTTTCTCCCGCCTGGCCTGAGTCCGAAATGGACAAATTACCTTGCATGTCGTAACCAAGAGAGATCAAGAGAGGTGTTAAAATTTCTTCAACGTCAAAGTAAAAAAGTAAGTAAAAATAAAGTCAAAGTAGTCCTACAGTATGTACTACTAACTACACTTATAAGAAAATATTATGTTTCTTCAGACTGAAAATCTTTGATTGGAAAGGATAGCGATGACGAAGTTTAATGGACATTAATGTGGTGGAGTCAGGATGGTGTCACATCCTCATATAAGCGACATCAACTCCTACTCTCATTTTATAAGTCTTTACTCGTGGGAGCCAATAACAGAGAAATGCCAAATAGACTATATTTATTTACTAGTAATATAATTGTATAAGCTGCCTCCGTGATCCGGTGGTTAAGACGTTTGCCTGTAATTCATGGGTTAGATTTCCACGGGAAGCATACTTTGTTTAGTTGTCCAGTTTGGTTAGGACATTGCAGGCTTGAATCACCTGATTGTCTGATAATAAAGATGATTCCGTGCTTCGTAAGACACGTTAATTCGTTGGTCCCGATCGCCATCTTCTTCTTCTCTGTCGTTTCCTCATGACTGAGGGACGTGACCATAACGGTTAACACCTGCCATGATCTTCCTCCAGGCGAACCTGTCCTGGGCAAGGTGAATGGACCCCTGCAAGGATGTACTGGTGATCTCCTGTACTGTATCCGACCAACGTGTAGGGGGGCGCCCTTTTCCTCTAGAACTTTCAACACGGCCAGTGATGAGGAGGTTTTCCAAGCTATCGGATCGCCATCTAGTAGTATTTAAAAGAACCACTTTAAAGGCCAAGAGGCGGTTTCGAAGAACTCTGATCCCACAGCGTGCATGGTCAATTGACCGTGATACCTACACGAAATGATGATGATGTTATGCCTATTCATGGTCTCCAGATAACGTGAACTTTTGGAACAACCAACAGGTAAAATACAGGCTCTTACTATGTATAAACCTAATAGAATATTATTGTGAAAAAATAAATTTTCTCATAACTATTAGGTGACCAATGGTGGGGCTTAAAATATAACTTCACGTCTACAGCAAAGATATAAGAATATTTTGGTATTTTATTTATTGCGATTTAGTGAGCAGGCTTTGAAGTCAGACCGAAAGACCAGAACAACAAAACAGAAAGTGGTTCATTATCATTAGCATCATAACTTGTGGGTTCCAGGGTATACCTATATGAATATAAAATAATTGAAGAGAGGGAAACCGGAAAATTAAAAACTATAAAATATCGATATTTTTCTAACGTTTTTTGTTTCCCAGTTTGTTGTTGTATAGGTATGTATGCGGCTACTTTAGGTCACAGTAGATGTAGATGAAAATAAAACAATAAAAATGTTATCGCATCAACATAAAACTTAGAACTAAGTAGAATATGGTAGGCAATTTTCATAGATGTTTATTGAAAAAAAAAACTGTAGGAAGAAAAAAAAATTATTTTGATAACTTTTTGTTTGTCTTTAGATCGAATTATAGACATCAGAAATAATTCTACATCAACACGATTTCTTATTTCTTAGTTATTAAGTTCATAATTGAAAGCTAAAAATATCTTAACTGAAGGTATTTTAAATAATGGCACGATTAAACTATAAAACTATATATTTTCGCACTACCAATCAGATCACAATTTTACCTTAGGTGTAGACAATTATCCTTAGATATAGAATCAATCTATCATTAAATTATACGCAAATTATACACATGAATAATTTATTACTGTTTTTTCAACTGTCGAAACAAATATAGTCTAGTTTGTAAAAATGCATTAGTATGGATTAAATTCATTTTGGTCAAATTTTTTCTATCATTTGATTTTTTTAATTCAAAATAAAAATTAGCTGTTTAAACCTGCCGCTCCTGGCTATGCTAAATCTGTTAGTGACTGCATCAACGATCAACCATCTTCATACACGAGTCATTTGTTTGACATTTGTATTTTTTGCATACAACAAGAAACATTGTTATTCTCGATTACACTCCCTATTACAATAACATTAACTCGTCATTATTATGGAAATTATATGGGACTTATACATTCCTACTATTAGTCAGCTTGACAGTAGGCGCGCCGAGTTCTAATTAAACAACGCGTTATACCTATTTATTAACAAGAGACCCATCCCAGCATGAAAATGGACATGAAAAAAATAAAGTTACGTACCAATCGAATAAATGGTATTTCACTTTATATTCACACTAGTTTTTGCCCAATGCTGCACCCGCATGGGACTCGGTTACATATCGCCGAAAGTAAGCTTGTATCTGTCCCAAGTTTAATCTTATGTAGGTACCTTTAGGTAGAAACCTTTTGATAAAAAAACGGACTGAGTACTATCATACCTAATGATAATATTACCATCGCATTTTTATTCAAATTACAATAAAGTTTATTTTTCACAAAACTTTATTCACATAACTCTACCAAAACTGTAGATATGTAAGTTAGACCGTTAAAATGCACTTATAGTAATAGGTATAGAAGTTTGATTTTTTTTCACATGCAATATTGTGGGAGGCGACTTTGCATTTACTTAACTATCTGTTTTTTCCAAAAATTTGGTGTCTAACAAATTCGAGTAAAACTAACCCGGATCGAATCAGAAACCGGAATCGGGTTCGATCCCCGGTCTGGTCAAGATGAAAAATCTTTTTCTGATTGGCCTAGGTCTTAGATGTTTATCTATATAAGTATTTGTTATAAAATATATCTAGTATCGTTGAGTTAGTATCCCATAACACAAGTCTTGAACTTACTTTGGGGCTAACTTGATCTGTGTGACTTGTCCCTATATATTTATTATTATTAACCTATAAATTGATAGTTAAACAGATTCTCATATTTTAACTTAAAAGCCATCTCATATACATAGTGGGTTTGTCTGTTAGAAAGGATTCTGGATTAGCTATTAGTCTAAAAGTATGAAAACCAAATTGCTGGCTGTAGAATTTATAGTTAACGTGTTGGTTCTCAAAACATTTTTATTATCAGCCTATCAGTCATAGTTCACGAGGTATGCTAAAAATTTCATTTGCATGTTGCTGCTGGCGTCTTAACAAGATTTTTCTATGGGATTCAAACAAAACGCCTAAACCGGTAACCGTAGTTAAGTACCTATATACATATCTGCACAAAAATTAATTCCAAAAAAAATCTATGGTGATTCTTCCATTTTATTAAAAATACATTATATTATAAATAATACACAATATAACATATTAATTCAAAATATAATACGAGTACTCTACACAGACGTTCATCACAATTATAAAACAATTCATACAGCGGAAATGTTTTATAAATTGTAATAGATACGACCCTCCGCATCAGCCGCGTTTTTCTAAAGAAGCGCATTACTTAGACATTACTTGGAATTGTTATGACAAATCTAATTCATCTAGACTGGAAAATATAATAGCTTTGCAGGAAAACATATTATACTTATGCACTGTACATAAAAGGATACATTACAGCTAGGTACTAGATTTCACCGTGATGGGCCTTCATTTCATCGGAGTCGACAACCCACATGCAAAACCTGGAGTTTTAGCCATTACGGTACTACTTCTGATTTCACTTTTTTTGCCTATACCCTAAGGTTGGCTGGATGAAATAGCAATAGCAATATACTACACAATTAAGTTTGATTAAATAATTGTATTCTTTTCATTGTTTTTTTTGTTCTTCGGTAAAATAAAGCGTAGGTATATCTATCTATCTTCTTCTACCTGTTTTCTTAGATATTCAGTAAAATAAAAATAAGAATATTGCAGTTTAAGGAAACAGTGGTAAAAGTACCTAATCCATCGTTTGTTTTGCGTCATTAAAAAAGATGCGCCTCCTACTGTAATTAAGGTTGTATTTCTATGAGATAATATATTATTTAACGTGAATACACAATTTTACTTGGTAACCATTTTATCACAAAGAAAACATAATTTAGATGCTAGATCACCGTTTAAAATAAACAAAGAGGATCTTGGACAGGCTTTGGACAAATAGAACTACTCTCTAGGGTTGTCTGTTTAAGACAATATTATTTCAGATAGAGATCATACTTTAGGGATTGCCCTAAAGTACAAACTTAATCTATATATATATCTTCTTCTATATACATACATATATCTATATATATAAAAGAAAGTCGTGTTAGTTACTCCACTTATAACTCAAGAACGGCTGAACCGATTTAGTTGAAAATTGTCAGGGAGGTAGTTTAGAGCCAGGAGAAGGACATAGGATACTTTTTATCCCGGGAAGCCCACGCGGGCGAAGCCGCGGGCAAAAGCTAGTATACATATAAAAGAAAGTCGTGTTAGTTACACTATATATAACTCAAGAACGGCTGAACTGATTTGTCTGAAAATTAACGGGGAGGTGGCTTAGAACCAGGAGAAGGATATAGGGTACCTTTCATCTAAGGAAAACGTTCCCAAGGTAAGTTCACGCGGACGAAGTCGCGGGCAAAAGCTAGTTCGAAATATATTCCAAATAGTCATTACGAGTATGACTCGAGTAGAAGTTATACTGCTATAACTGTCATTTAATTAAATTGCGCGTTGCTTTGTATTCGAACCGGAAAATCTGATCAGTTGAAAACTGAAACCGGAGACGAATTCGCATTATTTTTATACGCTAATTATTATGTTCTACACTACTAGTATTCTGTAAACTGTGTTTTTACCCTTTCTCGCCTATGATGATTTGATTGTTCTAAAATTTTATGATTAGGATAAAAAATATATTTTCTATTTAAAAGTACTATATTCGACTATTTTAATAAGGAGAGATGATATCAAAAGCATTCAGTTTTCCTTGCTAGACTACAAATAGAAGGTTTTTTTCTAATCTACAAGGATTATTCCAAAATATGTTTAGCTAATTCGAATAAAACACGTTTGTTAGAACTAAACACGATTCGGAAATTTTGTTTTAACTGGCAACCTTATCGTAGTGAAAGTGATAAGGGAGGCTGGGAGTGACGCAATGTGTGCCGGAGATAACCGGCGCCATTGTGCTCACCGAACTGTTGGCATGGTCAACGCAGTAGCGCTGGAACTATAATCTATGAAGGTCGCTGCATTTTATTCTATACTAGAAACCCGCCCCGGCTTCGCATGAGCATAAAAACCTTTCTCTTGAATCACTCTATCTATTAAAAAAACCGCATATAAAACCGTTTTAAATATTTAAGCATACATAGGGACAGAAAAAGCCACTTTGTTTTATACTATGTAATGAAGTACTTATTTTATCTGGAAACTGATATGGTCGGCAACGCGCACGTGACTCCAATGGTTTGCAGGCGTCCATAGGCTACGGTAACGGCTTACAATCACATGGGCCGTATGTCTGTTTGCCTACTAAATTGTATAAAAAATATGGATTTAACCATAACTCGCTAGGTCCAGAAATAACACGCGCCATCCCGAAGGAATGCCTTGGGATTGTTGTTGTTGGTGGGATTCACCAGCAGCCGAAAAGAGGTGCAAGAATAATAAGTCCTTTGTTTTTCTTTTTAAGATCCACGTCCATGTCACGTCTTTGACATCCACGGGAACGCCTTTTGACGTCATTCGGCCAGTTATCGCATAAATAATGCCGATTTTGTTTTATGAGAGCAAAAACAAGGCATCATTAAACTGATTCCAAGGGTTATGATCCAACTGGTAAAATGTTAGATGATTTATCATGAACAACTGCACCACAGACGCAGCATAAAGAGACTCACCTGCTATCATAGTAATAACATCATCAATATAGTTGCATATAATTTTTCCTACAAATTCATTATGCGGGTATTCCGCATGCTTCTGTGACCATTCATTTATACAATAACAACAGACTTCTGATGTTATCAAGATCTTAATAATTACATAAGTACTTAATAGCGATCGACCAATTACATTACGATTCCATCGGGACCTAACGTCAAATTGGTATTGCGCAGTCTTTATTATTTAGGGTTCTGTGTGTTAAACTGGGCCCTTTCGCATCGTGTAAACCGTAATAGATAGAGACTTGAAATTTTCACTTATTATGTAGATCACTCACTACATAGTATAAAACAAAGTCGTTTTCTCTGTCCGCAACGGATTTTGATGCGGTTTTTTTAATAGATAGAGTGATTTAAGAGGAATTGCTCCTAAAAAGATACAACGCATATCGATAACAAAATTGGAAAGAATTTCGAAAGAACAACTCTGGGTCGAATTCTATAATTAGAACATTAGACTATATTAGAACTGATAATGCAACTGGACACTTGATAAGATGAAAAATACATTCAAATTTAAATTATTGATCTTATTCTTTTTCTGCACGAGTGCCAACTGGTAGCAAGTTGAATTGATTTCAAGAAATAATTTTACCTAGGTACTTTGATATGTTATCAAGCCTTGTGTTTTATCGATAAAACAATGCAGTAGGATGCATATAATGCAGAGCAGCATCTAAGCATTGTTACTTGTATTGATAAGACGATCATGCTACGAGGAAAAGTATAATTAGAAGCTTATTGAAGTGTTAACTTGAAGGAAGGAACGCGCGATGAATTCTCCTCAGGTCGGTGACTGTTTAGTATGTGACCTAGTGTGCCTATTATTGTCTGGTGCATGTACTTCTTTTAATGATTTAGGGTTTTAAGGAAATTATAAACACTTATCAAAGGAAAAAGCTAGGCATACAAACGAAAATATGACGAGAAGGAGAGAAAAGGTATGTATAATTAATTTAAAAATTACAATACAATACGAGTATCATGTAAGTATCTTTATAGTCCAAACCATGCAGGAAAAACAAAAAATATGAATAAAAATTTGTTTTAAAATATTGAGGAAAGGCTGAATTTACTCAATAATCTTTGCCAGCCAGCCTTCGGGATTTCAACAGGTAATCGAGATACCGACATGTCAACTGGGATATTTGGAAATGAGCACAGGGGCACAGCTCTAATTAGAAGCACAAAGGTCTTACCCACCAGTGGGTATAGAGGCCCATAATCCTGTGTTATACCTACCTTATAACAGCTGCATATATCTTTGTATACCTATACCTACTTACGCCTTGGCGAACACGAAGAACATCCCGCGGGACGTATACTTAAAAATAAAATCTAACTTCATAACATAATCAAAGTTCATAACCAAGCAAAAGGATGCAGGAAATAAAATCTTTGTTCTTTCATTATTTTGGCAACAACATAAGGAAGGATATAGGTCAAAAAATTGGCATTGACCCTCAGACTACTCTGCTGCTTGGAGGGCCGTTCGCGCTCGGCTCTCGAGGACCAGTCATTAGGATCGGACGTGGAATGAATGTTGAAGACGTCATGTGAGGTGGCTTCGCTAATGATACATGAGGCGTGTATCAAATTATAAACGGAAATATTCATTCGGAGGTTTAAAAGACTGTTTTTTTTTCAAATTGGTATTAGCATATGTCATCATACATTTTTATTATTGCCTACACAAAATCTCGTCTCTTATAGAACACCATGAGTTTGTCCGGACGGAAGGCTCGTAAAGCCGTTGGTCCCGGCTACTACGGCTTTTAATGAAAATCTATATTTAGCGGCGTTCAACCAAATCAGACGACTTCAGGTAGCTTAAAATTTTTACATACATACATATAATCACGTCTTTATCCCATACGGGGTAGACAGAGCCTAGAGCCATAAGACCTTAGGCCACGTTTAGCATAATGGTAGTTGAAACAGGAAATCAATAGTGATGGGTTGCTAGCCGCATCGCCTATGTCATGATTTCCCCATTCGGCGATTCCCTTAGACGACTTTTACGGCTTGCGCGGGAAGAGAAGCAGCTGGTAAATTCTGTGTTTTTCTTTTTCTCCCAGACCAGCATGGAAGCTTAAAATTATTTATTTATTAAAACTATATAGTTGTACAACACAATAGGCAAACTTAATGCTTAAAGCATTTTCTAACAGGCCAGTATTTACGCCAGTAACGCTCGTTAATTAAGAAAGAGCTTCCAGCGCTTTTTAAAGGAAATAAAATGGTTCACTAGTTCCAAGTAAAATTAAGCTTTTAGAGAACACTAACAACTGTCGACGTAGATAATACTGCTTTTATTGTCTCGTTTATTATTAACTAGAACACAAGAAAAATATCTATAAAAGCAAAACGAGGTGCCTTGGTTAATAACTAAGGTCAAAACGTATCTAGCAGTAAAAGACATCGCCTACATGAAAACCCGTAATAAAAAAGCAACATATAAAAATGATTTGTAATCAGAAAATCAAGAACTACCAACTGCCTAATAGACTGGCACATTTGGCCACCCGGATCCCGCGATGTAATTCAGTTTTTTTTTTATTCCGGGTAGTGTATCAAGTACGTGACTCGGTCACTAAGTACATATTTTGCGTACTTAGTTACAGGACATAAAGCCTAAACGCACTTAGCATTAGCCTCACGATTTCGGCGCCTAATATTGCTCTTAAATTTGCACAATTTATTTGTTGGCGTAGCAGTTTTCCGTTACAATTCTTTATACTATGAACGATAAAAGTTGGCTTCTAGTTTGTGGCAGATTTTTATATTTTTTGTCGGTAAATCCCACCAAAAACATTTTCATGTAAAATATTGCTAGTATAGACCATATGACTGGCACTGTCAAAAAGTCATCAGCAGCGTACGTTTAACGTTATTTAACCTTCGTAAACGTTTTGATATTATGACTTTGGTTAAGCCCCCAGATCTTATAAGTAATCGTATGTAGAGTCAAGCCAACTCTACAAGGTACACGATCGCCTAAGTCAAAACGTACCCCCAAAAACTGAGTGGCTCATGATATTGTTGTCTGTAATAAATCAGCGAAAATGCATTATAGAAGTAGATAGTAGTATTAAATATAATAAATATATAGTAATAATACAGTGTTAGTACTTTGTTAGTAGACCAAGTAAGTATAATGACAAGATATTTAAACTAACAAAGTTTAAATATCTTGTCATTATACTTACTTGGTTAATTTAAATACCAATCTACTTGTGCGTCAAAAGCTTGTTTATGCACAACGCAGTTGTGTGTACAAAGAATTTTAAAATATTGTTAATTAATTGTAATTAGTAGTCACCTGCTGACTTAAAAGCTTATTTATTATGGGTAGGATTTTCCAACAACATTATTATATATTGATTTATTTAATTTCCTAGATCAAATGTAGCGTAGAAATAAACGTAAAGTTTCTTCGAAGTCTATTATGGGTACCTAGAACAATAAAACAAATGTTCTAGATAACATGAAAATAATTATGTCAACATCGATCCGTCTATTTAGAATCTATGATTCTACAGATAGATAGACTTGTCAAACTTATGACATCCCTCTGTTTGCATCGAGAGTTTATTATTTTCAAATCCATCCGATAGTTCCAAAAAATACCATCTTTCTCTTCAGCTTAACCTATATTTTAATTGGTATTACACTTCTAAATAGCTATACTATCTAAATAGGTATCTATAGATATACTTTTGGCATCATGCTTTATGTATGCACAATTTACTTTTTCATCTTTTTCCTGTGCATTAATCAATCTCAGCTCCTCAAAACTTAATGAGAAACGATTCTGAGAATTACATTCCATTCGTGATTTGGTAATTCCCAAAAGCACGAGAGCTTTGACGTAGTACTTTTGATACAGAGGAAGTGACAGTCTGATGTCTGTAAGTAGTAAGCACAGTCTGTTACCGAAACTGTCACCAAAATATCGGTGGAAGATCTAAAAGAAAGAAAGAAGTAGAAAAGTTTCCACAGATAACAGAATACTATACTATAGTTAGTACTAGGTATAATAACTGAATTGGAATGTATTCATCTTAGGAATTTTAATATTTATTTTAAAACAAGCTCACTCAAACGGCAAAAAATATATTTTTTCTGATCATATTACCTTAATCAAATAAAAAATTAATTAGGTTATATTTTAAATTACTTATAATGGGGGTTGTGGTGCCTAGGTACGTGGGCAGTAACTCGGTTACAGCTAGTATGAAATAAGTATCACAAACAATTATAATTATAATATTTTATGAATTAAGATTTCAATAAATTTACTGTATCCCTACCTACCTCACTATCTCGTGTTGGTATTTACCTACATAGTTAAAATACTAAACCAGCTTATTCTTAATTACAAGTAATGGCAAGGTCGAACCAACCGTCCGTAAACTTGACGTCATAGCATTAGAAGCTAGACTTAGGGATACCATAATGAATAAATAGCTCATTCAAAGATGTGTCGTATAATAATTGACCTTGTGAATATTTTATTAAGTAACATTAGCTACAAGCAACACAATAGATTTATTTTGCATTGCCTTATGGAAAAAATGTCAGGAAGACTTAATCAAAAATAGATACGAGTATAAGAAATAAATGATATTTATTTAATTATTTCTTTATTTCCAAATTCATGTACACAGAAAAATATACAAAAGAAAAGAACATAGAATAAAGAACATTATTAAACGTAACTGATATAATCTTCATAGATCTTCAATTTGAAACTGACGGAGACCGTACCACAACATGTACTTACTTACTTACTCGCTTGCTTTGCGTGCGCTTTAAAGCGTTTTACCAGTACTATTAGGTATTCTGTGGTTTTACCATCACCACGATTACAACAGGCATAAGGCCGCGTTTTATGTCGACACACAACATACACCATACCAGGAGAATATTTAATAGTAGTGTAAAAACGTTTGGTTGGGGTACCTAGATTAACAGTGACGTGCACAGAGTTTTTCCCCAGGGTAGGCAAATTAAAATCAGCCAAACGCGAGTCCAGTTTTAGAACTGAGTTTCGGTAAAACAGCAATAGAAATACTACCTACGAATAGTTATTATCGCTTACGAGAGAGACACAGCACGCAGAGACGGTCCGCACAAATTATTTGCATTCATGAAATGAAATTAAACTAAATATCCCTAAAGTACATACCTAGTTTAGTTTCCTATGCATTTATCAATCAATGAATGTATTAAATATCTTCTTCAGCTTACCGCTTGTTTGTACCCAATCGGGAATTTAGGTAAGAACTTCAGCTGATCAAATCCAGGTCAACCTTGTCCCAATGTTTGCACATAATACCTACACTACGTTAAACTAAACTATTTGTAAACATTTGCAACTTTTGTTATAATCACTTTTCACTTGTAACTTTTGTAATGTTTAAAAGCACACAAATCAAGTAGAAGCAGATTGATTCCTCTGTTAAGTTTTAAACATATTTTAAAAGCCTCCTTTCTGAATAACCTTACTAAAAATCGCATTAAAATAATGATGGGTTTGTTTGTAAACAACTAAAATGGCGGACTGCCGGATTGTCTTTTTTTTTTTTTTTTAGTAGTTTTTACGGCCATGGAATCTAGTCCTTTAAGGCCTTTCTTGAATTTATTAATCTTCTTTAGTCCTACTTAAGTCAGTCGAGTCAAAAATTCAAGCAATAGTCAAGTCCAGTCAAGTAAGTAAGTCTAGTCTGAGTCAGATGGCTAAGTGAAGCGGTGGAAAAATTTCACTTAGCTATATCATGGAGATTTTGGTGACAAAGATAAAAAGTCACGTAATCGACACTGTATCACTTCCCAACACTCACGCTTGTTCACGAACACTTTGCGAATAATAAACCACCAATATTATGCACAAACACTCGAAAAAACCTAAGTTTTGGAAATTAAATACAGCGCAGACATAGCAACAGTTTACTTTCCCTCCAAAAACTCGCCGGATTGTCGAAATCATAGAATTATAGATGCATTCATAAAATACAATCAGTGAAGAGTTTTTTTGATATATGAAAATAAATTAAATATATAAAATCTTTAAAAAAAAAATAAAGTACGCAATCCAATAGCATTCGAACATTCATTTATTTTAAACCAAATTACTTAATTAATGATGTTTAGCCTAATTCACATTTTATTTGTTGGGAACGCATCGAATAGACCTCGTCTTATTCTACGTAAAACGGCCAATCAAAACTTACTTTGCATAACAACTACATGCTCGCAGCGCCTGTCTGTGCACAGACTCGATATGCACACAACAGACAGTGCTTGCTGTCTATGTGTGTAAATTAAGACGAGGACTTGGATTGCCTTGCCTGCCGGTCGCATCGCGATCGCGTATTTGGTTGCTTTGCGCGTTTGATAGCAGTGCGCGAAAATGTATTGTAATGTATTTTGTTAATTAAAATTAGCGTGGGGCGCGTATTTATATTTTTTTGTTTTTATGAAAATAAAATGTATGTATGTAAGAAAGCCCAGGGTAGGCAACGTCTTAATGTCTTTATGGGATGCACGTCACTGCCTAGATACCCCTGGCACTCTAACCCGATCCGATGGCGACATGGAGACGTGAGAAATCATAACTCTAGTAAACAAACTTGTAGGTAACCGACGCTTAACATCATAATTAAATCTAAATTTCTCAAAAAATCTCTTTCTCGATTTCCGATGCTGTAAATTTTTCGATGACCATTGTATTAGATTGCCAGATCCAAATCTCACTATTTAAAAATGTTACATAATATAGCAGAACCGCGCATTTAGCCAAATTGCTAAAATTCCAGCTACATTTTAGGCACAGTCACCCTACGCTAAATTTATACTCAGGCAACAAAAAATGAACGACCTGTTTCGGCTGGACACTGCTCCTTGCTTTTTTTTCTACATTTTAAGTTTTTGTCCTAATCTTGAAACTTCTAGATCTTTCGTTCATAACATTTGCCGCGAGATCATTGACCATCAAAAACCCAAAACACATTGATTTACAGAAGATACGTCAATGAAAAAATAAAACGATTGGGATATGATACCTGTATTAAGATCATAATGCGATGTTAATACATGAAATGAAACTCAAAAGCATACTGAAGTGATGCACAGATCCGCGTCCTAATTACAAAAATAGAAAACCCGAATAGTCACACGTAGTCTGCCGGTTTTCACGTGTAGCTGCTTAACCCCTAAACATCTGTGATTTCAAATAAAATTCTAACAAACTGTGCAAAAATGGCCCAAGAGGTTGACGGTTTCTTCAAAAAATTCCACGAAAAAGTAAACCAAGCTATAGACGACGTTGCGCGGAATAATTTCGCTAATTTGGAATGCAATGCGAAACGTGCATCGTATTTGTGCAGTCTCCCCGTTATAAAAAGTTATGACTTGAGCGCCGACGTGGAGAAATGTCAGACCGGCGGCCGGTTCCCTGTGGAAAAGGACTTTCAGAAGGCGAAACTGCTGAAGGATGAAGGGAATAAGGCGGTGCAGAAAGGTGATTGGGCGATGGCGTTAGTCATGTACAGCCAAAGTATGCTTCAAATGCCAGCCAAAGAAAGTAAGTTTTCTGAGCAATTTTGAAATTATGTTAGTAGAGCGGTAGAGTTAGTCTAATAACCGCAATGTAATTATCCGTAAGCCCTTCCCTTAATTCACTTTCTTCAATTTAGGTAAGCTATACCTATAATTGAAATAATCACTTCTAGCGTCGCTACATACGTAGTATCATATACTTGTAATGTAGAAAGTAAATAATATACCTACCTACAACACGAGAATAATTATGAATGTTTTGATTTTGATGGTTTGTTTTACTTACCTACGATGAAATGTGGAGATTACAAGGTAGATGACAGATCCTAAAAGTTAAAACATTTATGTAGAGACCTTACTTAAGTTAAGAGACACACTTTGGTACATAATATAAGTGAGGTTTGCTTGTATGTACCACATTTGATGTTGAATAAAAATTGATCTCACAGGTCTTTAAACAAAAAAAAAAGTAGTCATCGACGTTTAGTCAGCATTTCAAAGAACTTACGGGAACATTCTTGAATTTCCACGCCTAATACATTTTTAGCTGCGAGTATCAACCCAATCTTCTATCTCTTTAGTTAGTATTAATTTTATACATAGCTATAACTTCTCATTAGCCGAGGTTTTTCTCGTACCTTCTCGTCGCTGCCAATACGCTGTACATACGTACGCCTATTGTGCGATACATTGTATTTTGTAGATGCAAGATTAAAATAAAATAAATGCATCAAAACAATCCATACTAATATTATAAATGCGAAAGTCTGTCTGTCTGTCTATCTGTCTGTCTGTCTGTCTGTCTGTCTGTCACCTCTTCACGGTTAAACTGCTGGACCGATTGTGATGAAATTTGGTAGGGATGTAGTTAACGACCTGAGGTCAAACATAGGCTACTTTTGGGCGCGATATAACCGAGTCCCACGCGGGCGGAGCCGCGGGGAACAGCTAGTAACACATATTTATAAAGAAGACAAATAATATACACGAGAATTTTGTTGTAAAGGCTTTGAGTCTCTTTTCCCTGCCGCTATCGGTTATTCCGAGAATCAGTTATTTATGCATAATACAAAGGCATACCTAATATTATTATTGAAATATACAGAATCTAAAAATATGTATTGATACTTCCCGGGTAGAAAAGTCGTTAATTTTTTTTAAGTTTGTTTTTTCTTTGATTATTGATTTTTTTAGAATATTATTAACTAGCAAACAGGCAAGCGGCAGTTTTAAAACAATGTAAGTAGGATTTGTAAACTATACTGATAGATACTCTATGTAACTGCTTGCATTTTGATGGATGGGGGCGTAAGAAGTGCCATAAAATAGAGTTCATTAAATTATCTGATGATGTGTGTGTGTGTATTTACTTTTACGTGAAAGTTCCTCCAGCTTTATTTATTCATTTATTAAATTTAATAAACTTTATTGTTCCATAAGTACAAAATACTTATACAATTTGCGGACTTATGCTAAAAGTATTCTCTACCAATTTTGGGTAAGGGACATTTTGGGTAAAGGAGATTTTGAAAAGGGACTTTTTGGGAAGGGGACATTTAGGGAAGGAACGTTTTAAAACCAAGGGACATTTTGAAAAATGGACGTTATGAACCTGAATGCAGTCAACCATAGGGAGTTAAAAATGTTTTGTGAAAGCTTTAAGCGCAAAGTTAGCAGACTGCAGTAATCTCATCGTGTTCCATAAAAATAATAATAATTCATTTGCCTAAAACATCTCTTGAACGAAAAACGAACGATGAAGTAATTTAATGATTGGCATCACCATCTTCAATCGTGTCGATAGTTCACACTATTAATGATCGATTTGAATTTGAATTTTACAGCTGAAGAGCTATCCATCGTATATGCGAACCGATCAGCAGCGCTGAACCATCTGGAACAGTATGAGGACTCTCTGGCTGACATCAAACGCTGCCTAACCCTAGGCTACCCCAGGCACCTCCGATACAAAGTGTTAGAAAGGAGAGCGAGAACTCTGCTGCTTTTGAAAAGGAATCGGGAAGCTATCGCGGCGTTTCAGTAAGTACCTAAATACAAGTTAAGTTTTTGTACTTCCTTCCGAAGTACATATAGTAAAAATGGAACTTAAGTTTTCATGGACTTACATCAGACGCTCTCTTGTCGTGGGCTGCTATATACATCTTTACTCCGACCCAGATCATAGCTGTTTTATAGACAATTAACAAAATATTATTTCAGCAATACACACCGACCATGTTATTGCTAAAATAACTAAAAATTTTAAAAAACATATAAATATATATTTTAAGTAATAAATACTAGATATGTGTAATGTAACCCACAATTAAAATACTGTTAGACAGAATAAAATAGAAAATATTATTTACAGAGATACAATAAGTGCGCTAGATGAAGCTACCAAATTGGAAAAGGACAAGCGGCAGAAATTGCGCACTGACGCTAAATTAATGTTGGAAATTTTGAACAAAGGTCTGGTCTTGGCGGGAAACCCAAAGGACCCAGAGCCTTTAAAGACAGCACCTCCAAAGGCCAAGTTACCAGGCAAACATAATCCACAGTATCCAGCTGCCTCTGATGCTATTCAGATTGATCATGATGAAGATAAAGGACGATTTGCTACTGCTACTAGAGATGTAGAGGCTGGAGAGATTTTACTAGTGGAGCGACCGCATAGTGCAGTATTGTTAGGCGAATTTTCAAAGACTCATTGCCAAAATTGTTTCATCAAGTAAGTATTTTTCATCTATCTATCTAATTTAAGATCATTGTTCATGTCGGTGGAGTAATCCATGTCTCCCTGTTTTCAGCCGTCCATTTTACATTTTTTTTTTTTTTTTTTTAGTTTATTGAGGTCAACAAACAATTTTACAACACAATAAATATACAATATAACATATTAAAGTAGGTATATGTAAAACCAACACCGTTAACCACATTTTTACACAAGAATACATTGAGAGTAGGTGATTTTATTTATCTATGTATATATAGCTTTACAATGTAAATTAACTGTTTAGGAAAACTAGTTATTCTAACTTTAATACTTAAGTGGAATCAATTTCGCGAACTTTGTCGCGAGTTAACCTTTTATAGGCACCAATTCGTGTTGCGAATATATCTAAGTCGCCAAAATACTTGTTGTGTATGTTAACGAGACGTCTCAGAGGGGCGCGTTCACCCGCGTTGGTCCGAGAAGTTCCAGTAGAAAATAGTGGTTGTCGACGACAGGCTCTTACCCGCGGTCTATTAGGTACATTGATACTCAAAATTTTACTCGTGATATCGATAGAATCATATTTATTGTTGCATAAATCATAAAGCAATATTTCTTGTAAATATAGTCTTCTAAATTTAAGAGTAGGCAAGTTATACTTATTCAGTAGGTTATCATAAGATAATATACTATGATAACATTTGTAATGAAGACAGCGCAAAAATTTTTTTTGTACCTTTTCTATAGCGTCCGAGTATTTATCATAATATGGATCCCATATACATACAGCATATTCCAATTGTGACCTAATCATTGATCTAAATAGATGTACGTATGTCGATGGACGTTTAAAACCATTGCTGGCGCGTACAACAAAACCAAACATTTTATAAGCTCTATTACAAA
Organism: Apomyelois bistriatella; assembly: GCA_947044815.1. Lineage (NCBI taxonomy): Eukaryota > Metazoa > Arthropoda > Insecta > Lepidoptera > Pyralidae > Apomyelois > Apomyelois bistriatella. Next base: position 12,645,052 of record OX345691.1, read on the forward strand.
TAGATTCAATATGCAAATCCAATGACAGTTTACTGTCTAAAATAACTCCAAGATCTCTTACACTGTTTACCTTTTTAATTACAACACCACATAGTATATAACTGAATTGATGTATTTTTTTTTTCTTTGTGAATGTAATGCTTGTACATTTATTTAAATTAAGATGTAGTTTGTTAACATGGCAGTAATAAGTAAACCTATCTAAATCTTGTTGGAGAAGCAGATGATCAGAGGGATCACTTATCTTGCGATATATTTTCAAATCATCAGCGTAACATAAGAACTTACTATGCAGAAAACAACTTTTAATGTCATTAATGTACAAAACAAATAATAAGGGTCCTAGAATAGATCCCTGCGGCACCCCAGATGTCACAGCAACCGTATCAGATTCATACCCATTGATGACAACTTTTTGTGTTCTATTTATAACATACGATTTAAACCACCTCCACAGATTTCCACGAATACCATTATATGCAATTTTATCTAGTAGTATTTTGTGATCAACTTTATCGAAGGCTTTAGTAAAATCGGTATACACAGAGTCAGTTTGCTCATTATAGTCCATATTCTGAAACAAGTCATTAGTATAAGCAGTGAGATTACTAACAGTGGAGCGTCCACGCACGAAACCATGCTGTTGTGGTATTATATTTTTATGTAAAAATGGATACAATTGTTCACGTATTAGTCTTTCTTGAATTTTCACTAGTACATTAGAAATAGAGATTGGTCGATAATTAGAAACATTACTTTTTGTTCCACCTTTGTGGACTGGAATTATTTTAGCTGCCTTCCACTGTGTAGGGCACACACCCTCACTCATACATTTATTAAATATAATATGTAATGGCTTGGAAATAGTTGAAGCTGTGTTTCTAAAAAATATCGGTGGTATATTATCGAGCCCAGCTCCTTTCGTCAAATCAAGATTTTTAAGTTCCTTAAGGACACTGTCATAAGATATATATATTTCACTAATAATATCATCACAATCTCCATTTACATCTAAATCTAAAATTTGGTCAACATTATAATCATTGGGTAAGTTGGACGGCTGAAACACAGATTCAAAATAATTAGAAAATAAATTACAGCAGTCTTCAGGTGTATCAGCTTCAAAATTATCATAATATAGACTAGTAGGTATGTCACCTTGATTTTTTCGATTATTAATATACTTCCAAAAATATTTAGTATCAGTATTAATATTGTCTTCAATTTTATTTATGTAATTGCAATAGGCTTCATGGGACTCCCTTTTGAATCTTTCTCTATACAAAGAAAATGATATATAGTCTGACTGGTTACCATACTTTTTCCATTTAACCCAAGCTTTATTTTTGTTTCTAAACAAATGCATGAGAGGAGATGTAAACCATACAGGAAAATGTAAGTTTGTCATTCTTTTTAATGGGGTGCGAATACGTATAATGTTATATAAGATTTCATAGAAAATATTCACGCAACTTTCAGCCGACTTATTAAAAAAGAGGCTTTCCCACTCAACATTATGTATATCTTGATTAATTAACTCATAGTCGGCTTCATGGAAACAAATTCTGGTCTTATTTTTACATGGCATAGTTCTACTGGCCACTCCACTGTTCGAAATCATTACGTAAAAGGCAGGATGTTTGTCATCAATGGGCACTAAGGATACAGGTGCAGAATATGCCTTGCTGTCAGTTATATTAGTTATAAATAAATCCAAAAACCTGTTCATACTATTTTTAAAATAGTTAAGTTGTAAATAATTATTCGATTCAATAAAACTTGACAAGTGACAGTTAGGCGGTAGCTGGTTACCACACCGTACTGGTTTTATTTCAGCCCCACTTATATACCACTCAAATGTAGGCAAATTAAAGTCGCCCACTAAACAAAAGTTACTGACATTCATTATTTGTAAATAATCTACAATAAAATTAAAGTAAATACTGTATATATCGTTTGGACTACTAGGCGGTATATAAACGGCGCTCAAAACAAACTTAAAATCTCCAACTTGTAAATGTAATAAGATATGGTCAATTATTGGCGGCAGGGTGAAGGAAGAGGTAAGTAAAGTAACAGCGCGGGCGGGGGTCACGCGAAGCGATCTTAGTACAGCCACCATCACCCCACCACCGTCCTGTTTCCCAGTCGCCGCTCGATCACGGTCACTGCGATAAACAAGGTACCGCGAGTCTATAAACTCGTTATTAGATATGTCAGGATGAAACCATGTTTCTGTTAAAACAATTACATCATAATTATGTGATAAGATGTTCATAAATAACGTATTAAGCTTGGTTCTGAGCCCACGACAGTTCTGGTAATAAATTGAGATAGTATTCTGTTTGTTATCGAATTATATTTACTAAATAATAAGGAATGGTATATATGATGTATTTAGGAATAGATTTAATTAACTGGTTAATAATAAATCTAAGTAAGGACATATGTATATAACATACATCCATCGTTACAATGATAATAACACATATGCTAAGTAAATATATATTTCTCATATCATCAAACAAATAATGCCAGAAATGTATTTGTTGATTATGACAGATTATAAGACGATATGTGCTTGAAGTCAGGATCGGGCTGGTACTGTTACATTTATTTAACAACTTATACATGTATATGATAACTAGCGTATTCAACTGAATACAATAAAGAAGAAAAGTATAAATTCTATTTTTGTAAGAGATGCAAAATATATACTTTTGTATGATTAAATTTATTTTAATGTGCTTCTTAGGAATTATTCCAAAAATATAACATTTATACAAAAGTATATGTGTATATATAGCGTTTTTAATTGCATAAAAAACAAACAACGAAAATATATATTTATGTGCTTTATATTGCCAAACCTTGTTTTTACATGCTGCCCCGTATTAGATACTAAAATTTGAAACAATTTTCCTACTTTTGTATATATTTTGTACATATTATGATAACTTTGCATTCTAACCACACAAAATACTATGTAATTCTTACGATTACTACAATCTACCGTATACAATTTGATGTAGTATATGATACTAAAATAATAACTTAAAGCAAGTGTAACAATAAGCAGCATAGATTTATTTAATTTTATTGAGATCCCGCTCAGAGCGGATTGCCAACACAGGAGCCAGGTCAGACTTACGGACAAGAACAATCCCATGCTTGACCCACACATACTTATATTCGCATTTTTTAGCACGTTCGCGGCACTCGCGAAATAACTTCTTGTTTTGAAGGGTCAAATGCTCATTGACATAAACTTTTTGCGGGGCTCCAGTAGGAACACCCAGTTGTTCTGCATTTAAACACTTCGAAGCTCGACTCGCTGTTAACACATTATCACGAAGTACCCTAGTAGTGAATTTAACAATGATGTTTTTGGGACGGGTGTCATTCCGGTCAGCGTGAGGAACGCGGTGGACCGCCACAATGTCCGATGCAAGGATTTGCTGTTTAACAGCCACCCCCAAGCTAGTAACTACGCTGATTAAATTTTCATTGCGTCTGTCCGGCACATTTACCATTTCAATGTTGCATTCGCGTGATTGCTGCTCCATTGCAGCCAGTTTGGACTCCAAGTGTGTCACTTGCTCGGAAGTACAGCTGGATTGGGATACCTTAGTTTCCACTCCCTTCAGTCGTTCATCCAAAGCATCCTGTCGCGCATCTGACATACCCATGCTTTTTTCTATATCATCAAAACGTGAATTTATAGAATCAAAATATTTTTTAAAGGACTCATTGTCAGACCGTAGGCAAGTGACTGTTGCATTTAACGATGCCAGAGATGTCGCAACATTCTTTAACTCGGTATTCATAGGTGATGCATCCAGAGCCGATCTAATTGACACTGATATCGATTCCGAAATTATTTTGTTGATTTTGTCCATATTAATACAGTCACATTCAGGCTGTTTGCGTTTCCTTTTTTCATTTCGCAAGTTACTTACAAAGGAATCATCCATTGTCGTAGCTGTTGTCAGATCTGGGTTTGACGCAAACTTCGGCGGTGATCGGATCATATTCTACGATCAATAAGCACGAGCGAGCAAAGAAATAGATTCCGTCCTTTAGTCTCCCGGGGGAGAAGATGTGTCCCTCCGCTACAACGACGCAGAGATGCGGTGTGAGAAAAAGATAACAATATTTCTGATAGTTACTGATCAAACCGCACTACTCACATACACAACAATTAAATGGCACTTTATGAAGATGAACACAACGTATATAATTGCTCCCACTTGAGTTATCAAAGCAAAATAAAATTATTTAAGCGTCTACTCTCAACTAAGTACGCACGCGGAATGAATTACTATACGATACTGTATTCCTTGGTCTCCCTTTCCCTCTCTTTTTTTCCCTTTTATTATTTTTTTCATTACTTGGTCGTATCGTAAATATAGTATTTAAATACAGAAATCAAAAATTAAAATTTCTTACAAAAACACATCAATTCTGGCAACAGCATATGACATTTCTAATTAATTGTAATTCTTTCAGATGTCCAATCCCTTTGCCATGTCCCAAATGTCCAAATGTGATATTCTGCAGCGAAAAATGTCTAGAAACAGCACAAAAATCATACCATGGCTTCGAATGTTCTATATTACCAATTCTTTGGAAATCAGGATGCTCTATCACCTGTCATATTGCTCTCAGGATGATTACGCAGAACAAAAAGGATTATTTTACAAATATAAGTAAAGAATTGGATAATAAACCTACTGGTCCATATAAAACAGAAGATTATAGAAACATTTACAACCTTGTATCTCACGAAGATAAAAGAGCCAAGCAAGATTTCTTACACAGAACCGAAATGACGGCATTCTTAGTGAAGTTATTAGAAATTTGTGGCTATTTTAATGGAAAACCGAGAGATAAACCAGTCACAATGGACGAGTTAAAATCAATGGGGGTAGATGACAAGAACAAAGAAGATGTGGCACTCTTTGGTGGACTTATATTGAAGAACATTGAAATATTGCAATTCAATGCTCATGAAGTGTTTGAACTGCAGTGTCCTAAACCAAAAGTCGGAAAAAATGTTATCAAACATGAAGGAAAATCAGTATTCTTGGCGGGAGCAGTTTTTCCAACGCTGGCTCTGTTCAACCACTCTTGTGATCCAAGTGTAGTCAGGTAAAATTTAGTACAATTAATCATTCTTTTAAGTACCTACCTATAAATTTAGTAATTTAGATTATTAAATGAGATAGAAATGAATTTCAGTTATATATTATACCTCTATGTATTTCCGGGCGAAGTAAGGGAAAGAAAAAGCAGGAAAGCGGACTCAGAAAGCGGAACTGCTTCGAAGCAGTTGGGTGAGGAAGCAACCGGGAAAGCGCTAAGATGAGAGAGACCTTTGAATGTTACTTTCAGGCACCCAGTACCAGACTAGTACTAGGACTAGTAGATACCCGATGCCTATGCGGTCATCTACTGCAGACGATGGAGCATCTGTTGCAGTGTCCTTCGTGCCCTCACGGGTGTACCTTGGAAGACCTTGTGCACTGCACGAATAATGCAATTATAGTGCCCGAGTTTTGATCCGACACCATATAAAATAATCAGACATCGAACTAATTATTTTTCAGATATTTTTGTGGCGAGAGAATTGTTGTGCGCGCCGTAAAAAATATCAAGAAAGGTGAAGAAGTATCAGAGAACTATGGACCTATATTCACGACGGTTCCAAAGGAGAAGAGACAAGCGGATATGAAAGACCAGTACTGGTTCGACTGCAAGTGTGTCCCCTGTGAGCAGAACTGGCCTCTGTATGACGACATGAATGAGAACTACATGAGATTTAAGTAATTAAAGATTTTACATAAATTACTGCTTATGTACTTACCCACTTTATAATTCCAGAGTTCCAGCTTAAAAATTAATCACTGCATTTGTTTCAAAGGAAACTACTATTATGTCGGGGTTCCAAAGTTATGGGTAAATTTTTGACGTGACAACGTCTTATAAATTGGTTTGCCGGGTGACACTTCAAGAAACTGCGTTACGCTCCGCTAACGTTATGCGCTCACAATGAGAGCGAGTGAGAGGCACGCGTCCCTTCCACTCGGGCATGGTTAGCCCGCCACTCAGTCGTTGTCACGTAAAACTTTCGCCCGTATACCGACTTTACAGGCAACCAATTTTTTTCTTCATATGTGGGTATTTTTATGCGAAGTGTCTATACCTCCATTTAATAAAGTCTAATAATAACACAGAATATAAGTACTAACGTAGTAATAATTTATACTGGGCCGCCACCTATTGAGATATTTGTCACATTTCATGTATCTTTGTCCTTGGTGGATTTGTATATAATAATATTATATTCTATTTATAGAATTTATATATTTGTACAGGTGCGATTCGGATCGGCCGTGCCCGAACGTGGTACCAGTGCCGCATGACTGCAAGGAGTTCATGGTGCAATGCGGCTTGTGTCAGCAGTACACCAACATACTGAAGGGGCTCAAATCATTACAGGTACTTAAAAAGCTGGTATTTACGAAACTCTTTCATTGTATCCAATCCTTTCAAAGATAGCTTAAGTCATGAAATTAATAGATAATTTAGTATCTACCTGGCTTTACCATAGCAAAGACCATTATGTTCAGGGATCGGAATCCTGTTAAAATAAAAAATCCAGCTTGTTTTTCTGCCCATACATTTTTACAGCGACCGATAGCATTATGGTTCCGTTTAACCGGTATTTCTCTCAAACGGTCTTATTGGTCTTAACCAGATATTTAGGACCCTAAAATGGAATGTTATATTTATGTACCGGGTTAAAAACCGTTATTTTAGGGTCTAAAAACCGGTTCCCATCCCTGCAAATATTTCCCGTTCTACCATCCATATAAATAGGTATGTAAGTAGATTTTCTTCGGTTCCCCTATTTGCATCACTTTCCTTACATTGAAATTGTATTTCTTACGGAATTACATTAACTAGAAGATATAAATGAATTATTCCATTTCAAAGCCCGAGTAATCATGTTTAAAAAACAAATGTTTTTCGGGAACATAGGTACTTATATCCGTGAAAAATATTTTGATATTCACTTAATCTCTGTGCATGTCACATTCCACAAAATATCTACTTATTAAGTGCTATACTTAGCAAAATTAGCGCCTGACAGCATCCGTATGTGAACTCAGTATTAGCCAAAACATGAAAATTGTTTGAAATAATACCGTAGCGACACACTAATAAATTGTTTAGAAATATTAGAGCACAGAGCCGAATGAGGTGACAATTGTTTAAACACATCGCTTTTGGTTATGCGAATTTTCCGTGCTTTGGTCATAATCGCCTAAATACCTAACATCTATTATGGCATAAATATTTAGATTTCCTTTTATTTTATTAAACAACTTAATTTTTCGTGTGTACGCGCATATGAGATACGATTACGATAGATAGAATGATATAAGAAAAATTTGAAATTTTTAAGAAGGAAGTGAAACTTTAAATTAAAAAAATAAAACAATTTATTCACATCATTTGTAGTGACCCTTATTAACACGTTCTTTCAAGAAAAAAAATCACAAATAAGAAAAATCAGGTACATTATTTTATGAAGGCACTACTTTAAAATCTGCCATAGCTTTTCCTCGAGTTTAGAATATGGAATATTTGACAAAGCTCTTAAAAATACTTTACAAGGGTCAGTCATGACACTGCCGATATATTAAATAAAATAAAAAATAGCCGTAATTACATCTATTAAGCGGTTTAAGCGTAAATAGGTAACAGGCAGTTACTTTCACAAGTAAAAGAATAGTAGTGAAAGGAAATTGAGGTCACTATAATTAATAACAACGACTCCGATAAGGATGTAGTTCCTTAAATATGACAATAAACTATCACAATCGGAGAGTATTATATCCTATCCAATTAACCGAAAATGTTTTATTATAACCACATAGTATCTTATAGTACTAACGTTATATAACTAACAAAAATCACTTCAAACTGAGAACATTCTAGACAACTTTGTAATGAAACCTTTTAGCCATGACATAAAAGCGTCAATACATGTAAACACCATAGACAATGGTATAGCAGAAGATGCTGTCGTTCTTATAAATATCGTCGACGTACGTATCAGTCTCGGGGTCCCAAATGCACCGCTGAGCGCATTTCACGCCGGCACCTTTCATCTCTATTATCGTCGATTGCGCCATTATTTTATACCTAAAAATAATCATCATAACAAGAATAGAATCAACGTTTATTGATATTAACGATTAACTAAACTAAATTAATGTGACCATAGTCTCAATGGGTGGCTGCTCAATATTACACTAGACATGTTGTGGAGATGTATAGCACTGATTTTAGCCGCTACCTCCTGAGGGGTCACGGCCTTACATCACGTCATATGCTTTGTCTTCACGATAGCCACCAATAATCCCTTCGACAACACTTTAAGCAACACGACCTTAGATGACGGTATAAGTTTTGTATGTAGATAGGCAAATAGATATACTCTTTATCGTACCATTAACATAAAAATTATACATGTTAAAACAAATACATATACAGTTGCACTTGTACAGTGGGCTGCAGAGAATACTGATCCCCATGCCACAAGTATCGCTATTGAAAGGGGGTCAGATTTCTCTGCAGCCCACTGTACCATTTCTAAAACAGTATAACAGTTTCTACTGACCTCTTCATGTCAAGCTCCTGGACTTTCTGCCTAACAGCATTTGCTATCACTTTCGACCAGTGCGCAGCTTGATCTGCGCGGTACTGGCGTCCTGTCAACTGTGCTTGCATTGTCTGGATGATGATCTCCCTAACATTTTCCGCCTGGAACCTATTTCATAATAAAATCTTTAATATTCAGCTTGCCTTGATGCGGTTTTTTTAATAGATAGATTGATTCAAGTGGAAGGTTTTTATACCGCGGGTCGCTAGTGTTTATATTAATTATATTGGTTACGTCATAATTTTCAATTGCCATAATAAGCCTATCATCCTGCAGGACCTGACTAAAAAGGTAAATTCTTAAAATTTTGAGTTAGCAAAAAGTTGAATATTAGTGGTATTCCTCGAAGCACAACCATATTAAGATGCACCTGAAGAGGCGCACCTTAACTATTCCTCGGAGTACCCCGAATTTTCAGAATGTTGTATCAAACTGTCCACTGCTGGACATAGCCCCCCCCCCCTCAAGGATTTCCAAAATAACGTGAGGGTCAGATGACCTGAAGAAGGTCGCAAGGCAGGCGCTGGATACAGGCCGCTTCCAACCGGTCATATTGAGAAATGCCGGAAACAAATTAAAAACTTAACATACTTTTCACCAAGGCCGGGTCGCACTTCATATTTCGGTGGGGCGAGGGGTTTCTCAGCTGCTACAGGACTGACCAAGCTCTCGCTGACCAGTTGCCCTTCCTGTACTTCCTCTTCTTCTGCAACTATAAATTAAAAAGAAAAAACATTAAAACTAAATGAAATTACTGCGTGTATCAGGATTACCTAGATAAGATTGCTAAGGTCAAATATCCTCCTGTTTTGTCTTCAGCATCCTTACCCTGTAACTTTGTACCCCTTATATCAAACTTCAGAGGACAAACCTTACCCGGTACTTAGAAAATCTCTATATGAAACTTCATCAAAATCAGTTCAGCAGATCAAGCATGAGGAGTTATCAGATACACAGACAACACCATAAGGGATGTAGAGGTTCAACTATCTTCTCTCTCTCTTTCCTTTCAATCATTCCCTTACCTTCTTCATCTGCCATGATGATGCAATTACATTCATCAAAATCACAGGTTGATAACTGCAAAAGAAAAAGTATTATGAATATAAAAATTGAATAAAAATAAAATTTCTTTATTTTGATTTTACAGGACACTGAACCATTGTACCGGATTGGCCGCGGGGCTATGGAAGAGGGGAAATATGGTGAAGCCATGAAGAAATTCATAGAAGTACTCAAATTGTATGATGCCACCTTGGCCCCTCCATACCGCTCTTATTATGATTGCGTCCAAGACTTGAGACGCTGTATGCTGGCTATGGGCAATTACAGTATTGTCTAACTGTTACGACCTTACAATGAACTGTTATCATTTGTCAATTGAATAAGTGTGTTTACAATAAAGTAAGCAATAAATATTTTATGTGTTTTAATATGATTCATGATAATCTATGGATTATCACTTATCTATACTCATATTACTAAGTACAAATGGTATTTGATATGTTTGTAGGGGGTGGTAATTTTTGGCACTAATAGAGTCTCATTTTTAGGGAAAATTTATTTATTTATTAAAACTTTATTATTCCATAAGTAAATTACGCGAGTAACAACACCTAGTGTGACCTAGTATAAAATAAAAGGTCCCTTTTTATATATAAATAAGGTTTCTAGGTATATAGGAACTGGTTTTTGAATTTTTGGCTTCATTTATGTAAGTTCTATTCATTCATAATTCTATTAATAAAATCCCTCCAATAGCTAAGAGATTAATTATTATAATTTGATTATGATGCAGCTTACAAGATGTTATAGAACGTCAATCCATTCGGTCAGTTTACACTTCTTATTGGCCTTGTGGATCTTGCAGATGCCACTGTCAATGAAAAAAACCATTTAAAAAAGATAGATGATTTGTCTTAAGCATGTCTCATCGTGTAACATGAGCATCATGGATCAGAGCAAATGTTCTATCTGCAATTCTTAATATTGAGATGAGATTAATGGACAAACACATTCAAACAACAGTCAAAGTATATCAGGTATATGAGCGAGGCAGCGAAGATTCGATATCGACCCACCCTGAAAGATTGAAGCAAATACAATTTTTTTCTCAACTCCGCTGGAGGAGAAGTAACATGGAGTTGATAAATAATGGAAACACTTTCTCACTCCTTACTTCATTGCCACGCATCCATAAGTTATTTTCAGTCAATACGCGTCTTTTTTTACTGCCTATATACAATCCACTTGTATTGTTTATTATCTTTTATAACCTCAAACAATCCCAAGCATATACGATAATAATAAAATATGAATCCTAATAAAACGGCTACACTTACTTGATTATTAAACAATTAAACAACAATTAAAGGGCTAAATTTAAATTCGTTTAAATTTTTTTTTAAACATAAGAATTCATTAAATTCGTTTTCTTCACAGTTTCAGCATTATTTCGATTTCCATGACTACACGACTACATACAACCAAACTACAACTACAATCCAATCCAGTTATAGAACAACAACAAAACAACAAATTAACAATACAACTTTTTTTCGTTTCAGCCGGTAAGTAAGTTAGGTTCATATGGCATGACATGACTGACCCAAGCCATGACTTACGAAGTCTTATTCAATGACATTGACATTACTTTATTTTTTTAATACTTTTTGTGGCTATGGAAACTGGTCCTTTAAGGCTTTTATTGAATGGAAAATACCGTATCTAGATTTGCCCCCATGGGGGCTACTGCTACTACCATCTTTTAAATCCATGCGCAAGTTCCAGTGAGTAAGCGGGATAGCGCGCTACGTGATGTAAAGGTAGGCGATAGACAGATTATGGTAGCCCCCGTGATAAATCTATTCTATTGCGGCAACACTAATGTACCGCCATGCCATTATTGACATTGACAAACGTCACTTCCATGATTTGTGCCATTCATGCCATTGCATTGCACAGACAAGCAACAAACAAAACAATCAAGCAAATGCACATTGGATTTTTGATTGGATTTGGGTTTGTGGTAGATTCGTGTTATGTTGTTGCTTTGCATTTGCACTGCAATGCATGTTTGTGCGAAGTTTTTTGTTGCAAGAAATTCATAAATAAGTGTTCGTAACTCACGCAAGACGGCATACAAACAACTATGGCAACATACGACAACAAACTATGGCTATTAAAAAATATTCGAGATGCGTTCATTGCCACCGATGATACTGGTTTATGTGAGACTGTTATGGCTGGAGAAGATTTGTCCAAAATATTCCAAAACAAATCGGTGGAGGAGAAGAAAAAGATCAGAGAAGGAAGATTTAATCAGTCATGCATAAATAAAGGTAAGCTTTTGAGTTCTGATTGGAATACAAAATTGAGTGGGCATTTTACATGTTTCAAATTAGCTAGCCTGTTTACGAGTGTATTTAGACACCAAACCTAGTTCTGTTTTGTTTTTTAGTTCTGGTCCTTCGAATTTCAGTATAAGTTATTATATTTTATAATAAATACATATATACTTTAATAACTTATTCATAGGTAAACACCCAAAACTCAAGGCCCATAAGCAATTGAAGCTATAAACATTATTTCAGTAATTGTTATACATTATATCAATTATTGTTTTACCCTCATTCTGGTTGTAAACACAATTGTCACAGTAGTTTTTCTGTAACTGCCTCTGTGGTCCAGTGGTCGAGCCGTTTGCCTTTAGACCTGGAGGTCGAGGGTTCGATTCTCACGGGAAGCATACTTTGTCTAGTTGTTTGCAGTTTGGTTAAGACATTGCAGGCTTGAATCACCTGATTGTCTGACAATAAAGATGATTCTGTGCTTCGGAAGGCACATTAAGCCGTTGATTCCGGCCGCCATCTGGTAGTCGTTAAAGGAACTACGTCAGAGGCTGAGAGGCGGTTCTGAAGAACTCTGACACCAGGGTGTGAATGGTCGATTGACTGTGACACCTACACGAAATGAATGAAACAGTAGGTTTTCTATTGTTGGTTCTATGAGCCAAATGAGTTATCCATCTTATATGGTAGGCATCATACTTAGTAAACTCACCATCTGTGAGAAAGAGTCACATACATATACCTTCTTTTTTTACATCATACACAGGAAGGTCTATTATAATAAGACACTACATAAATCTTGTCTTAAGTTTGCAAAATTCCATAGGAAAGGAAGGAATGGGTGATATATCTGAAGATGAAGATGAGAGGGAAATAGTGACCCAGTTTGACCCATATCCTGACATGGAGGACAGTGAGGATGATGACATGTGTGGCAGCTACATCCGCTATGAAGAGTTTGGAGGGCACAGGTAAACATTCAAAAAATAAAATTTTCTCATTTAAATCATCTGTTTCTACTGATTAAGATACACTGTTTAGTATACAAATTAGGTACATACAAATTATACATGTTGATACAAATTCAAACAATGTGTACAACATAGTGAATACTGATATTATTTATCTCTGAGCCATAAAGGACATAATATCATAAAATAGTTCAGATACAATAAATTAATAACATTGTAATTCAAACCTTGCTACATCTAAACCTCTACATAAGGTAATAAAACTTCTCATAGGAAAAGACTATGTCAGTTGGTGGACTGGTAAAAGATTAACTGGTTAATGAAGACAAATAGATTAGTTGATATTAATTTATATCTAGATGAGAGCATTCCATATAAAGTACATGCATGACTCATTCATCAACTCATAACAAAATTTTTACTGATGGATTTTTAACCAGGAACAAATTTAAAGAATTTATTCCAGACAAAGATCAAACACAGCGGCATTGCTGGATAAAAAAGAGCAAGCTTTGAAAAGGGCTGCAAAAATCAAAGTGGTGAAATGGGAGGACAACCACACATTAACTACTGAGCAAATGGGCAATGTGTTCATTAAGGAGGAAGTACAGAAGACTGAAAAACAGAAGTCCCTGCTCACTGAACAAATTGAAAAATGCCCAGATCTTCCGCACTGTCAATATCTGGAGTATGCAAAGTATGATGGCACGGCACAAATGGGGCTTCCAATAAAATCTTTCAAAATCTACATGACAGTACTACCAGAGAAACATCAGAACTACCCACTGTATGTGTACATCATTGCAAGCGCTAAAATTAAAGATCTCATTGGCTTCACATGCTACAAATACAGGTATTTATAAAAAATACATTATATCATGTTTTTTTTTCTATGAAGAAATTACACATCAGCTTACCAACTATAAATGTTTTATGAAAAAGATTTTATTATTATTAGTAAATGATCTACAAACTATTAAAGGGAGTCTACAACATTTTAATGATAAGTTTTAGTTATTGCAGCATATAAAATCATCATCATAAACATATATAAGATAACTAGCTTTTGCCCGCGGCTTCGCCCGCGTGAACTTTCCTCGGGAACAGTGCATAAAGGTACCCTATTTCCTTCGCCTGGTTCTAAGCTGTTCTTGAGTTATAAATAGTGTAACTAACACAATTTTCTTTTATTTAGATATAGAAGATTCATTCTGGAGGGATAAATTCATAAGCAAAATCTAGCCCATTGACATAAATATTATTAACATTTGTTTACAGCATTGAACATCCAGATATATCTCTTGGCTCTGTGCAAAACTATGGACTTTGTATAGCAGACGAAGACGGTGAAGTGGACTGGGCATTTCCTTGCCTCGATGCCAATGAACCATGCTCAAAATTCGGCTTCACCTGCCTAGGTCTTGTAGACCTAAAGAACAAGAATGCACTAGCTCATGCTCCAATATCATCTATACCTGATGATGGTGGGATTATAAGCAAAGCATTAGATGTGTTTCCAAAAGCCTCAGAGCCAGGCCACAGTCATCAAACCTTAACAAGACATTACACAGGAGAGAGCACAATATCAGATACAGTTATAAACGCCTTGAGAGCACTAAATGAAGGTTTGTTACATTATTCTAAATTTTTAACGATTTTTTTGAAGGGTAAAATGTTGCCTCATGTTTAAACTGATATTATCAACTTGTAGAAAAAAAAGCAGCAGCAGAGAGTGAACAAGACAGGATACAGTCCCAACTAATGGCGACAGAGCCACCACAGTTCAAGATGTACAAGGTGCACCTGTTGAGGAAAGTGCGAACTAACATCCCAGTGCAACTCATCATATCACTGGACAAGATCGAGGTGGAACCACAAGTGCCGCAGAAACACGTGTTTTGGGTAAATACAGATTTTCCAATACACAGTCTTAATTCTTCTCAGTAGTTGTCACCCTGCTCATCAGAGCGACTTGTGAGTAGCACATGAGTGATATTGGAACAGACAGATATTTTTATATATTAAACAGTGATTGTTGGTTTTTCTAATCACTAAACTGCCTATCAACCTTTATTATAAAGTGAATGGTTGGTAAAATAACATAAGATAAAGGGTTTCAGGTTCTTTTTAATATGGCATTGTAATTTTATTTACTATATTTTTTACAACCTTTATTGACAATGGGTTATTAAAACCATCATAAACAATCAATTATATAATTAGGTACATTTATGATTCAAGTGCCGGTAGTCCAAGCTGCTATCACTAGATGGCAGTTATGCTAAGCCAAGCAGCAACTAAGCAGAAGCATGATAAGATATGTAGCCTTCACTGACAAAATATGACATCAGTGTTGGGCACTTATACACAAGATAAGGAAGAAACAAAGGGGAATCAAATTGGAATTGAAGCCTATAGACTCTTTCATTATTTTTTCCAGTCATGTTCCACCTTCCTTAAGTATCAATTTAAGATTCAAAACTTATAGAAAATTACTTAGTTTTTTGTTTTTCTTGCAGTCAAGATCAAAGTATTTCGTGCATAATATAGACTGCATAGCTTGGTGCCAAATACTAGAAGCCAGAGCCAATAAGACAACATTCAGAATATTATACTCACCAACACACAATGTCAATTTCCATGACAGAAGCACTTCAGGTAAATCAGTATAAAAAACATGTTTTTTTTTTTATGTAGTCAATGACCACCATGATATTTGTACAATAAAAAAAAATGGTACCAGACAAAAGGATTAGGCTTAATTTTAGGATCTGCCACCTGCCTGATATCCTTCTTGGGAATACTATCATTGGTGGATTCGGCCACCAGTCAAACTATTGTCAGACTAATAAAAGCGGATGTAAATTAAGACCTGTGTAGATCTTTCAATAGTAGCAATAGTAAATAATTCTTGTTTACACACCCACAGGCAGAGAGGGGTTGGTCTTTTCTTAAGCTGGACACCACACGGCTATTATATAATAGACAATAATATATGTCTATTTTAAATTGATATTGTTTTTATGTAAGCTCAATCTTCTGTTCCCCAGGCGGCACTAGTTTCTTTCATCCAACGACAGCGTACAAAATCCACGACTTCGAGTGCGAACACGACACAGCCAAAGAAATCGTAGACAAAATAAACATAATTTTAGACCGCAGAAACAGCCCTTGTAGACGCGAGTACAAAACTACCAAAGAGAAAAAATTGCAGACGCGGCGAAGTTTTCACACGAAAAATATGAGTTGAAAAATATTACTTTTGACATTTTCTTTAATTTAATCGCACTCTGTGGTGTCGTTTAAGCGTTCTTCCGCGCTGCGAGCACGGATGCGCCATACAAAATGCATACAAAAAAAATCAAGTATAAAATGACCAAACAACGCGCAAACGTGCACGCGCTGGCCAGACGCTCGGACGCAAAACCGCGCCACTGTATAGGCGCCCTCTACAATCATCACTCAGCATAAACCTACAAACACTACTCAACATTAACCTACAAACACTCGATATTAACCTGTAGAAAAATCTTGTCACGAAATGAATAACGTGTATCCCCCGTATTAAGAAACGTTTGTTTAGGCGCCTTTAAGCCCATGTTAGCTAAAATGTGTTTGCGTCTCTTTCGTTCACGTGAAGTGTCAGGTAAGAGAAAAATAGACAGACATATTTTAGTTAAAATGGGCTTAACAAACGTTTCTTAATACGGGGGTATAAGTTTTTGAGCGCCACGCCATGCGCCATCTGTAGTTGTACTGTTGGAGCAACGAGCATTGATATTTACACAACTGTATTCAATTTAAGACCTTATGACATTGGTTTAAGAACCAATGGTTATATTATAAATACTAATGCTCATGACTGTGCAAACATTATAATGGGGAATTTAAATTTTGTGTTGTATTTGCTGATTTTAAGGGGAGGAAAAAAGTTTTACTTCACTTGTATCTAGAGGGATAAAACATAATTTAAAAAACACATAAATTTATAGATTCAACAGCAGTAAGTGATCTCTTTTTTATTTCATCATCTCATACTCAATGTATGGGTAAGTAGAAGTTGATTGATTATAGATGGAAGAAACATGAAAAACAGGGACAATATTATTGTACATATATTTGACATGAGCCTTTAAATTATACTACCTCTGGTGGTTTATATTATTCAATGTTATGTTGACAAACTGATTGAATTTATGTAAATATTTTATTTTAATTTGTTCTGTTGCTAATAAAGTCCATATTGTAAAATTACAGATATTTCATGAATCAATTTCAATACAAATAAATTATAAACCTCATTTGTAATTCTGTAATATAATATACTGCCATTATTGTCTACTTTTAATATATAATCATTGTTTTAATTTTAAGTAAAAGTTATTTAATTCAAATGTATGAATCGAATTTTGTAAAATTAATGAAATTAATTTATTTGTAATTTGGAAATGAATTTTTATTAAAACAAATTTGTTACAATTACACATTTTTATTATTCCAGACATTTACGAAAGTATGGTGTTATCTATATAACACCCTTACCATTAAGGGGTTGCTAGTAATATTATAAATGAGAAAGTCTGTGTGTCTGTTACACTTTCATGCTAAACTGCTGGAGTTCATGACCAGGGTTCAAACATATGCCTTTTTTTGGTGCGATATAACAGTCTCACTTGGGCAAAGCCGCAATCAACAGCTAGTAATCATATAAATAAAACCCAATCAGTCTAAATCTTGCAGCAATACAGACACTTAAAAACATGTGATGTACAAACAAATTGTACAATTATTGCAAATGTATTTCATATAAAAATTACATTTCTTCTGTATTTTTAGCTTGACTAGCAAAACAAATAGTTTATAGTTCATCTAACACATCTATAAACCTTTTTAACATATCTTTGTTCATCTCATATATTTTCTGTTTTTGATTAGTAGCTGAATTTGTTGTTAAAACAAGTTGTAACAATGAATATCTCAATGTTTTTAGTTCACTGGTGCCCAATACCATCTTCAAACACCAATCAAAATTGACAATAGCTTCGCCGAATATACTATTATGATGCAGTAGAGTACTGTACAATAATTCTGAACTTCTTTCCTCCAAATGAGACATAAACCATTCTATTCTATCTCTGTTCCATTCTTTATTATTTAAATCATTCCGTACTTTCAACATATCAAAATTATTTGCTGATAAAATTTGCTTCAACTCTTCTTTTGCCATTGTAATTATATTGTTTTCTATGCTCAAACTGGAATTACTGCTGTGTAAATTATTTATGACTTCTTCAGAGGCCTGCAAAATGAAAAACATAATAAAAATGTAATCCTGCAACTTGTAATCTAACATACTCATTATCATATTCACTGTTGGAGCAGACATTGAGCAACTGAGAATTTCAAGCGGCGAGCCTGCAATATGAGCATTAAAACCTTGAATCTGTTGGTAGCACCATTTACATGATCCAATAGGATTGAAGAAATACCTATCTATAACCCTAATTGTAGTGAATAGAATTGGTCAAGTACGAGTTGTATTCACCAGTGTAAGTAAAATTTTGGGTGGGTATGGAATTCCCGGTTACGGGTCTCAAAGCCGGTTAAAATTACAGCAGCACGCAGTAATTAGTCTAGAAGATAGACAGTATAAGTAATCTGTGATAGTACTTACGTTTGTAAATTGATCTTGTGATTCTACTTCAAACAAATTATTCATGGTGTTAGACTATTATCATAGATTGTAAAACGTAGTGTTTATATACTCTGCAGATTGGAACAATTCATATAATTTGCTTTACCCAAATCTTAGATAGACTAGGTCTAGGCACATTGTGTTTGTTTGTTTGGTTGTCAAAGAAATTTTATATCACAGCACAATCACACACAGGATTCACACCTCTGATCGTTCTTCTGAGATTGACACACAACACAATCCTAATCCTTATCCTAGTCCTACCCAAAGTACTCTGTGGTCCTACCTACTCTTTGCCTACACGTACTTGTACGTCCATGTTCACACAGCAGAGAACTTACCAACGTGACGTTGACAGCCGTTGACTGTCGATAATTTGATGTCAGCCATTTTATGAATTGCTTAATGCCGTCATAGTAGGTTATAAAATATGAGGAGCGTTCCACACTATAGCTTACTATCACTTACTATCAAAGAATTTATATACAACACTAGAATGCTTACGAATAATAATCGCAAAAAACAACATTCAAAATTAATCCTTATTACTCTACTGCAAAGTTGATTTTCCTTTAAAGCCTACATACAAATACCTAACGTTCCAGAAAAAGGTCCAAAATTTGTAGGTGTCCCTTTTCCTCTTGAATATTATACAACTTACTAGAAAGAGATACCTACAAACTTTAGGTTTTATTTCGGGGCTTTTGTCCTCCGTAAGCATTCTAGTGTTATATATAAATTCTTTGCTTACTATTTACTATTATCTCGTAGGCCTCGTGGCTTACCACCATCTCTTAAAACTATGCAAGAACGATTAAGGGAGATGTCACGCAATACATAATGTAAGGCGACATCTCCCTTACTCAATTGTTTTTGCATGGTTTTATAAGAGATGGTGATAAGCCACCTTGTTAGCCTAGCGGGGCGTGCCGCCGGGCGCGCGTGTCTCTAACGATAGCCCGCGTCAAGCAACAGCAAGTGGGCGGCTATGTTTGGATTGGTCGCTACTCGCCATTAGTGGCATTTCTTTCTTGAGCTCCTCCGTGGCTTCAGAAGGCACGTTAAGCCCTTGGTTCCGGCTGCTATCGACACATGGTAGTCGTTTGGCTATGTCAGATGCCTTTAGTAGGCAGCCTGAAAAAATTGACAGTGTTGGCCACTTACACACCTTGGTGACACGAGAAAATACGTATGAATGACAATGAGGAATGTTTATTGTACTGTATTGACCAAAGCACTACCACTACCACAAAGTACTTTTAGCACGACTGTTACAATGTATCTACGTAAGGGGCAGTGCAGTCTATGGATCATCTTATGATATGTCTTAACTGCCCTGACTCCTGAGCTGAGGATCTGGGAGCGGCCAACGATAGAGCAATCAAGCCATTTCGACTCGACAAGAAGCGAGCAATAGATTTTTTTGGGTGGGCATAAAAACTTTCGCCTTGAATAAATCTATCTATTTAAAAAACCGCATCAAAATCCTATGCGTAGTTTTAAAGATTTAAGCATACATAGGGATATAGGGACAGAGAAAGCGACTTTGTTTTATACTATGTAGTGATATTTCACAAACTATTGGAATAATCAAAAAACCGTTTTAGAAACCTTCATATCATTCGTTAACATAATTATATTTAAAAAAAAATCTTCTCTTAGTTACATGTATGAAGTGCCATTAACAGTTTTATTTTTCAAAATCGTACTGCATAATTTGTAGCGGTTTATTCGTGGTTTTATTGAATAGTTTCAATACAGCTATATTGAAACTATTCAATAAAACCACGAATAAACCGCTACAAATTATGCAGTACGATTCTTCCAAATTTTAACCACAGACAGACGGAGATGACGAACCTAAGGGTTCCGTTTTTGCCATTTAAATACAGAACCCTAAAAACACGAAATAAAAATAAAACATCAATATGCAAGTTAGTAGCTATTTAATTTTATATTATTTACACTAATCTATGTTATTTACAAAGTACCTACCTAGTATCTATATGTTAGTAAAGATACATAGTTTATTTACAAGTTTTGTTTTAAAGTAAATGAGGATAAGTGATTTATAATAGTTCTTCACAGAAAAGGGACAAAAATGAGCTATTCACAGAACATTCGACAGTGAGGTTTACTTCATTAAAATTTATTTTTCATCGCAGTTTGTTGAATATATTCCTGAGGTTCCACTTCCCCCTCTCTGTCAAAATTTAACACAAAATGGCACTACGAAAACAAAGAAGCAATTAATGTTTGTTTGTTCAATTAGTATATTGCTATGTTAGTACTATTACTAATTTTGTGATATTGCCTTCAATATTTCCATAGTTATAACAATACATAACAACTTTTTCTGTAGGCAGTAGCATAGCAATGGCAAAATTCGGCTAGGCAGTGCCGCCAGGTCATAAAGCCCTGTACATTGCAAAAAAATGGACCTAAATAATTTTAAAATTTATAAAAGTACATATAAAACGAAATTGTTTTTCATGAAGTACCTTTCCCCTCAATTTAGGGCTGGCTGGTCAACAAGTCGGTTGGGACCAAGGCTACAATGCATTAGTCCCAATATAGGGTTAGCTCTAAATTATATTAAAATAAACCTAAAATATATCAGCTGATATTACAAATATTTTCTATAGATTTTGTAGTGGTATAAGCTACTTCAAATTATTTACAGATGATATTGTATGTAAATCCTTAGTTACCTAAGTTTGCAGACACATGTACCAATATATAAAAAGGTTTCTATTATATAATTTATAGTTTATAATATGAACAAAAAGACAAAAGCAAAATCACTACCAATAAACCAGAAAAATATACATTTAACTATACATGCATCTAAAGAAATATCAGTTGTGTTAAATAGTTTGAAAAGAATCATGTTTGATTTGAATATTTAATAAATCAACTTCGAAAATAATATATTACAAGTCAATCATTTTTCATGATTTCTTCCTCCACTTATTTCTAAAATGACAATGGATCCCCATTGAAATATTTTTCTGATATTGTTTTTTGTGATTGTACACCTGACTAATAGTTATAAATACATGTCCAGACATCTACGGCAGGTAGGTCCCAGGTAGAACGTATCAAAATTAATTATAGCTTACTAAAAAGTAGCATGTCATTCCCTTGGGTCCAATCTATCGCAGTACTAAATTTCATCAGAATCAACTCACTAGATTTGCTGTCAAGAGGTAAAAAACTGAGCGGTCAACCCTTCATGGAAACCAGTTACAAAACCCCATGGCTGAAGGGGTTGAAATATCTATACACAGCAATTATTACAATTTATTTATTTCTACAGGAGATTTCGTTTCTACTGGTTCCACTGTGCTGTTTTCTAGTATATGTTCCATCACAGTGTTGATCTTTCCTTCACAATCATTTAATATTACATCGTCCAATTCTATCGCTCTTCTGTACAATGCACGAGTTTCTTTCATGGATTTGTGTAATTTTTGTTGACTGTCGATCAATTTTGAGAGATTCGGTTTTCCATTCAGAAATTCTATATCTTCCTTTGAGAGTGCCGCCAAGGACATGGATATTGATTTACTTGATGACTTTGCTGCAATCTCATATTGCCTAAAAAATATATATTTTGGTAAGAAATTGTAAAATATCATAAAACTTCAAAAATGTACTAAAGATGTATCAGCAGCAAATAAACACATTTTTGAATAAAATCAAATTTCTTGTATTGAGATCCCCCTTTAATTTTACATGAGGTGACAGAAATACATAATTTTGTGTAATGTATGTATGTATGTAAAAACTTTATTGTACAGAAAGAACATTGATGATACAACATAGAACACAACAAAAGGCGGACTTATCCCTAACAGGGATCTCTTCCAGTCAACCTGTATAATAAAGGAAAAAGAATGAAATATTACTTAACTTTTTTTATTTTGTACAATATACAAACAAACAAACTCTATGAAAATTTTAAGTCTGCCTGCACAGACAGCAGTAGCTATATTAAGTGTTTTTTTAAACTTTACCATTCCATGATAAATAAGAATATGAAGAGATATTCAGTATCAAATATTTATTTAGTCATTTATAGACAGCAGCAGTTAATACTTAGACCGCATCTGAATTTAACACCAGGTGAGATCGTGGTCAATCGCTGGACATTGACAAAATAAAATAAAAAATACTCTATACAATATGGCAGCAATATGGACTACTTACTCCTTCAAGTCATCATATTTGTGCCGTCTGCTCCTTACTTCTTTCTTCCATTGCTCTTTTTCCGATAAGAGCTTCTCATAATATCTGAAATTGAATTGATAAAGGCTACTTTAACAACATAGAACATTATACATATTTTATTGACATGCTATTTGGTTCGAAAATAATAAAAAAAAATTATTAATTATGACCACTTCTACTCTATGGATGTTTTACAACAGACTTCCATGTTTGATTGTAGTTTTTTAAGGTTGTTGGAAGATTCCACTAGCAATATTATTCTGTTCACTGAAGTTGAGTTTATTATTTTTATATATGACGGATTATAATTTAAGGTAAAACATTAAGGTGGTGTCAACAATAATGGTAACATTTCCATTAAACAATTGATAGATACTTTAGAAGTTAAAAAGAAGGAAAGCACCCCCTGGGCTCCAAAGAAGCCATTCAAGGATGCATTGAGAAAAACACTATGACCATATATATTTTATGAAAGATGTGTGGAAGTTCATTAATTCTTCATGCTCTGACAGATAAAAAATTAACCCATAAATTATCTAAATGAATTTATTTCAAGACATAACAAGTTCGATTGGACTTTTTATTAGGAGACTTCCTTCTTACCCCACATCAGGTCCTGTTTTTTTACACTGAGAATAAGATTAATTACCTTGATAACTCTTCGTTACATTTTTCATTTAAGTCTGCGATTTTACAAGCATTGGCATCAACATTTTGTGTTATGAATTGTGGCACTGAAAATTTGCAAAAACAGAGATGATTAGATGTCAGATATTACACAAATAATAGTATTAGAAGTTGTTAACAAAGTGAAGTCTCAATGTTTCTACTTAATTGAGAGGTAATATCATAGGTAAATAACTACATTTATTTTAGTGCAAAATTCCAATATCACACACACCTATGGAGTCTCTTCTTTCAAAAAAAGTAGAGCGACGACGTCGCGGTGGCGATCTAAAAGATTGCTGCGCTTCATTATCATTCCTAGAATTATCCATTACGAAGGTTTGTAGCAGTTTTTTAGTTTTGTATTCAAATTATATCACGACTAGAAAAATAAATTCAAAACAAACTGTGACATACATGAATTTTAAACGGACGCCGTCAACCATAGAGAATAGATTCATACATTTTTTTATAATACTTTTTACGGCCATGGAAACTAGTCCTTTAAGACTTATTTTGAATTTATCTTCTTCAGGGGGCTACCACCATCTCTTAAAACCATACAAGTTCCAATGAGTAAAGGGGATGTCGCCTTACATCATGTATTGCGATGTCCCGCTTACTCACTGGATCTTGCATCGTTTTTAGAGATGATAGGAGCCTACCAGGGTGACTAATACCGTCTCTTAAAACCCTGCAAGATCCAGTGAGCCAACAACGCAGCGCAATACATGATGTATCATGTATTGTGCTGTCCCGCTTACTCACTGGATCTTGCATGGTTTTATTTATGAGATGGTAGTAGGTCACCTGGGGGCCTACTACCACTCTTAAAACAATATTAACCACCAAGGAGACATGTCGTTTAGTCACTAGACTAGTAGATTCCGATCAAATTCTACTATAAAAGCTAATAAAAGTCTAGTAAGAAAGCCTAGTTTTTGTTAATCCGTGTTAAGGTAATTAATGTACATTGTTTAATTATCACTAGGCTAGACTAGACTAGGTATGGCATAGACTAGGAAACTAGGACTAGGACACTAGCTATGTCATGTACGGTTGTCACTTTTTGTCTCTGTTCCGTTCAGTGTTTCTATCTGTGCGTCCGTCTGTCTTTTCTTTCTTGCCCCATCTACACGCTGGCCGAACACTTCACAAACAGCCATCACAAACATTCATTTGTTTGAAGTGTTCGGCATTGCACTGATATCGGTTTTTTTCACAAATCAAAGGATGCTCAGCAAACTGCTAAGCATCCACACGCTTGGCAAACACGACTGCCAAAAATACAAATAAATTACTTTTCCAAATATGTATTTTAACATATTATGTACTTACATTTTTTTTAACGCCTTTTAATACCCTTCATTTTGATACAGCAACGGCACTCGAATAAATGGACATTTTTTTTCGGTCTGTCTTTAATTATTGTGTGATACAACATATGCATTTTGTTTTTTTATTTTTACTTCACATAGTGGAAGAATGGAACATGGAAGAATAAAAGGAATTTAAAGATACCTTATGTCTGTTAATACAAGGTGGACACAAATCAACTGCAAATATTTTAAGTGCAGATACAGACCACTATACTGAAAAACATTTCCAAATAAACTTATATCGAAATAAGAAATTTTATTTTTCACTCTCCATACTAAACTCGCTGATTCTCAATTAGTATGGGAGGTTACAAAATTTTTTTCGTATTTCGACATAAGTTTATTTGGGAAAGTTGTTCAGTTTAGTGGTCTGAATCTACCCTTAAAATATTTGCAGTTGATTTAAATTCACCTTATATTTATATATGGCAGAACATGTAAATGGTAATAAAATAAAATAAATTAACCATTTAAGACTAGGGTGGAATAAATACTATGGATGTAATAGGTACTTCTCTCTTACATACACGAGTCCTGTGAGATTCTCCTTTTTAGTCAGTCGTGTAAATAGTTAATGTTGTTTTTTTATACAATTAGGAGGCAAATGGACGCCTATTTCCACCATCGTCTCAAGAAGCAAGAATCTGTCTCATATCATAGTATTACATCTTCTTTACTATTATTGGTACTTATTTATTTACAGGTGGTATGTATGTATATTTTATACATTTATTTAAGTAGGTTTATTAATGTGATTGTCTATAATTAGGTCTTTAATTAGTCTTTAATTTATTAATTATCTTTCTGCATCGCTCGCGCTCCAATGTTTCTTGTTTCTCTCTACCCTAAGGTTGGCTGGAAGAAATTGCATTAGCGATAAGTCCGCCTTTGTACTAATTTTTATCTTTGATCCTGTACAATCCAATGATGTATTTTTGTAATTGGTGTTCAATAATTCATTCATTCATCGTCTCATCTTCCATCATCATCCATCTCTCGTCGACAAGTAATATACAAAAATATCCCAATCTTACTAAAATTAGAAGGGTTCCCTCGATTCTTCCAATATTCCATAATCAAATACTAACTTGAACTATGGGACCATCTTGAACGAAACAAAAAAAAGAATTTTTAATCACTTCTTTATCCCATACGGGGTAGACAGAGCCTGGGGCCATAAGACCTTAGACACGTTTAGCATGATGATAGTTGAAACAGGAAATCATAAATACATAATACACAATACATAAATTTTTGAAGTCGGTTAAATTTTTTTCTGTAAAAGCAGTCGTTTTTGGCAAGCATGTGGATGCCTATTTGTGCTGGGTGTTTGTTTGTAGACGGTGTTTGCGTCTGTTTGCTATTTGTGTGTGACAAACAGCTAACGTGTGGATAGGGCATAATTTGTGATCTCTCTCTCTATCTGTCTTCAACCCCCCTCCCTCCTATAAATAATAGATAGGTCATTTTTATTGTTACATTTTTTGGGTACTTTTCCCATGTGGTATTTTGCTGCATACAATAATTAAAAGAGGAAATTAATATATTAGGCAATAATTTATTTATTTCTGTTAATTTTAGCAGGTTTTTTTTGGTGAGTAGGTCAAGAAAGATTTTAATAATAATAAATTGTTTTTTTTATTTTTTGTTACATATTTTTATAAATAACACTAAAATACACTATACGAATAAAAAAGAACTACTATCTACTATGATTTGTAAAACTTATTATGTTTTTGCTTTGTATACTATGAAATTAACCACGTGAAACAGAACATAAAAAAACCTATACTATCTTATCTATAGTATACCTACGGTTTTTTGACGTTTGTTGTTTGCATTGTCGAGTCGGTGAATGAAGCTGAAGATTTAATTTCATTTTTATTAAACTTTTTTCATTAAAAGTCAAAACTAATTAACTATAATGTGTTGTTCTCGTCAGAGAACCTAATATTCAATGGGTAAGTTAAATATTGTGATAGCATCTGGATAGAAGATTGATTTCGCAAGTGGAAATCGTGCAGTGATGTTTGTGAAGTAAATATTTTTTGTGGTGATTCTTTACAGCTTATAGTGATGGAGTTCAATGAAATTCTAAAAAATGTGGAACTAGAGCCTGCAGATTTCGATTTTTATTCGGATCCATCTCGAAGTCCTTCCCCGACACCTGTTTTAGCAACAAACGTGTGTTGTGATTTGGAAGACATTTTGAGCGACGTAAGTATACTCCATTAATTATTTAGTACTCTTTTTCTCTTGAAAATTTTGTATTATAACCAGAAGTGGCCACAATCAAGTCAAACCGAGCCCAAAATGCTGCAATGAAAGTGATTCGTAATAGTAATTTACTTATCGTTATTCAAATTATGTGTAACACAAACTTGTAAATTCCTGATTCCTGAATTTGCTAATTTTTTATTTAATTATTTATGTCTATCGTCTTATGCATAAAACTAGAAACGGTTGTTTACCTTAACTAGATATTATATCTTTTGATATGAGACAATTATATTTTTATAGGAGTTTCACAGTTACATCTTGAACCGAGGGTTTGCTTAAATTACGTCCTATATATATCTCTAATAGAGATGATTCAGTCCCGGCTGCCATCCAGTAGTCATTAAAGGAACCACATCAGAGGCCAAGACGCGGTTCCCAAGATTTCTTACACCAAGGTGTGCATGGTTGATTGACAGCCTCTTTTGTTCATACAATTACATTTTTCTGACAGCCAAAGGAGGGTTTTCAGTGTACATATGTGTGTCTATTTCTTTGTAGGTACCATATGTACCTAGCCTAAATTACTAATGAATTTTACTGGTAGGTGAATGGGTTGCTGTTCTTATCATATTTATTTTAATTGTGAGACTGGGTACATTCAATGCTAGTCAGGTTTTCCTTTTTTTGCAAATATTTTCAGACCAGGTGGCCTACTAACATCTCTTAAAACTGGTTTTTAGAGATGATAGTAAGGGACCTGTTTGTACTTGTGACTATGGACTTCAACCTAATACAACCAAATGAAAATTAATAACACAACAATAGAGCAATCAATGAAGCCACACACTGGGCAAAAATAATATAAGAGTCAAGCCATTTCGACTCGACAAGAAGAAGAAGAATATAATTATGCAATTATTATGATCATTTCAAAAAGTATTGCTGGTGTGGTGACAGATTAGACATTATATATATATTTTTTTTATAGATATTGACAGATTACTTATTATAGTTAATAGAAAATTATGTCTTTTTAACTAACAATAAATATTTTCTAATGATTTGTTTATATTCTATATAATAATGACAGAATTTAGTGATGGATTATTTGATCTAACTAATTAGGTACCTAAGTTATTTTATCTTATCAGTATTATATACTAGCTGTTGCCCGCGGCTCCGCCCGCGTGGGACTCGGTTATATCGCGCCCAAAAGTAGCCTATGTTTGACCCCAGGTCGTTAACTACATCCCTACCAAATTTCATCACAATCGGTCCAGCAGTTTAGCCGTGAAGAGGTGACAGACAGACAGACAGACAGACAGACAGACAGACAGACAGACAGACAGACTTTCGCATTTATAATATTAGTATGGATTTAGAAGTATTTTATTTATTTAACTCATATAAGTACACTCAAATACATCGAAACTTAAAATTAAAATAATTAGTACAAGGGTGCTACTTATTTCTATTTATTTCTTATTTAAGTAAATCTCTTAATAAGTAAATCTTTTTTTGGGGTCAAGAATCAATGACGATAAATGGACTTATCAGCATTTCCATTAGCATTAGCTACTAGCACCCCTCACACAGAATTTGTATATTTGTTTATTCAAACATATAAATATAAAAATGCTTTTATTTATTCAAAAATAAATTACAGATATTTATGTAAAACATGATAAACAAAGCCTCATGCTGTGGTTTCCAGCTTAATAAACCATTTCTTCCTATGGCCCTCGCTCCTAAGAAAGACCATAATTATAAAAAAAAGACAGGAACCATTTAAGATGGAAGAGAAGGAAGGAACATATAATACACTAGCTGTTCCCCGCGGTTTCACTCACCATTAGTGTGTATATACTATATAACCTTCCCCAACAACCCCAACCAGTAGTTTTCAAGTTTTGAGCGTTCAAACAAACAAACTCTTCAGCTTTATTATATTAGTATAGATTTAGTTTTATGATCAGTGCCAGATATTGCCATAGAAAAAAATTGGCTGTCATGGGATGTTCTGTTCGGCACAAGTGAAACGTCCTGCATATAACATCTTGCACACACAAAAAAGTCTAGAGCGGTAGAAAGCAAAAAAATCTATACATATAAATATATATTATACTAGCTTTCGCCCGCGGCTTCGCCCGCGTAAATTTTCCACGGGAACAGTGCTTTTTCCCGGGATGAAAGGTATCCTATGTCATTCTCAATACTTTTCTATTTATGATTGATGCAGTAGATAGGGCGTGAAAGCTTCACAAATAAACAAACTCAATTTCGCATTTAAATAATTTTAGTTAGGATTTATATATTTTATTTAACATCTACCATCATAGTATGTTTGGCGCACCAAATGAACTCCACAGTCTTTCCAGTCAGTAAAATAAAAGAAATAAAAGAATAAAAAAAAGACAGGAACCATTTAAGATGGAAGAGAAGGAAGGAACATATAATACACTAGCTGTTCCCCGCGGTTTCACTCACCATTAGTGTGTATATACTATATAACCTTCCCCAACAACCCCAACCAGTAGTTTTCAAGTTTTGAGCGTTCAAACAAACAAACTCTTCAGCTTTATTATATTAGTATAGATTTAGTTTTATGATCAGTGCCAGATATTGCCATAGAAAAAAATTGGCTGTCATGGGATGTTCTGTTCGGCACAAGTGAAACGTCCTGCATATAACATCTTGCACACACAAAAAAGTCTAGAGCGGTAGAAAGCAAAAAAATCTATACATATAAATATATATTATACTAGCTTTCGCCCGCGGCTTCGCCCGCGTAAATTTTCCACGGGAACAGTGCTTTTTCCCGGGATGAAAGGTATCCTATGTCATTCTCAATACTTTTCTATTTATGATTGATGCAGTAGATAGGGCGTGAAAGCTTCACAAATAAACAAACTCAATTTCGCATTTAAATAATTTTAGTTAGGATTTATATATTTTATTTAACATCTACCATCATAGTATGTTTGGCGCACCAAATGAACTCCACAGTCTTTCCAGTCAGTAAAATAAAGGGACCATCAAATCCTCCATATAATAAAAAGATTCAAAGATAGCCTAAACATCTGTAAATTATAGTTAAAAATTACTTTCTTTTTAATTTTTTTTTAACCTGAGGATAGGATTTGATACGGATTATTTGATTGAAAACTCAGCTACAAGTCTTCTACCGATTTAAATAAGTGATATTACGTTAGATTCGTCTTTATAGTAAGAGTGTCAGTAGTGGCGGATTTTGTCGTCAAAAAGTACGTCTTGAAAAAGAAATTTTATGCATACTCATATTCTCTCTTCATTTTGTTTGCATACTCATATCTTTTGTGTTTATTTCAGGCCATATCTGAAAATCTTCAAGTCTCCCTCAGAACCAGTCGGAGTCAGCTGATTAGTCAAGAACTTACAATAAGACCAGAGGCTAATATAGAGGCAAACGTGCCGGAAAATTTAGACTTATATAAAGTCATTTTTGAGGTGGAGACAGAGATGGACGCAAAAAGGGGAGATGTAGATGAACATAATGCCCAGCACAACACAGTTAAAGAAGAGGTGACTATAACATTTTATATTATTTTTTTTATTGATTATTAAAAATCAAGGTCAAGCTAGGGATGGATTATCGAACCAAGAGTTCTGAAGCATTTATTTCAGGGTTAGGAAAATAATATTTACAAAATTTACTGCAATTCCACTCTTGCACGCTTCATTTAATATCATCATATCTACCACTCCAGAGTATAAGATTTTATTTTATTAAAAGTAGTGAAAAAGTAGGATCACATTTTTTTTTTTCTGCCTATTGTTGTGTTTTGTATGTTGTGCAAATCAGGTCAGGTTGAAGACGTTTTCAACTTATCTACAAGTTTTCTATTATTTAATATAACCAAATTTGTAATTTATGGTATGTATCTATATTATGCTAGGAAACAACACTAATTTGGCTGTTTTTACCCGACTATGATGAAACCTCCTGCAGGTTATTCTTAATTCATTGGTTTTTGTACCTATGTCATCAATCTTGAGGCCTTTACTTTTTGGGTTATATACCTCTACACTATGTACCTTTTTATATTTGCTATTGGCTTGCACTTTAAAATTGAGTTTAAGATGCAAATGTATTAAATATTCATTTAGTATTGTCTGCAATAGTACTACACTGTTTCTATGCAATTTAGTATCGATATATTATTGCAGTACTTACCATGTTGCATGTTATCACGTGATAAAGCCATTGTCATTCATAAAAAAATTATATCTACAAACTGGATTCAAGTACATTTCTTGTATATTATTATGTAAGGCCATAGCTACTAAGCTCATTCACAACGGATGTGTATATAGACACGCATGTGACACCAAGCCCGTAAGTTTTTAATAATAACTCTGTTCTAATTCATCTGAGCGTATTTACCAGTTACCTACATTTTAAAAGTAGGCTATAGTTCTTTACGATGGAGCTACTGCCGCCTGACATACGTAGTCTATGTATAACAGGTAAACCAGTCCGATAGGATTATGACTCGGGTGTGCTAGTGGCCTACACTGTCAGATTTTATATTTATGCCTAAAGGCAAACCTGACAACCTAAGAGATGGCTTTCTAGTGATAACGGCTGGGACCAACGGAGAAACGTGTCCCTGGACTAAGTACAGTGGGCCACAGAGAAAAGTATACCACTTTACCTTAGGTTAGTACTATTATATATTCTGTGCCTTAGGTAGTAATTACAAGCGACCCGCCCCAGCTTCGCATGGGCATTAAAACCTTCCTCTTGAATCACTCTCTCACTCGCTAATAACTAGATATTTAAAGAAACCGCATCAAAATCCATTGCGTAGTTTTAAAGATTTAAGCATACATAGGAACAGAGAAAGCGACTTTGTTTTATACTATGTGGTGATGAAGTGATGTGGCCCACTGTGCATAAGAAAAGAATGGTCTGCCATAGAATTAGAAATATTTATGTTGGTCTCAATTTGAATTTTATTTGGTAAAAATAATGGACAAAAGAATTTGCAAAGCAGTCACAATGTAGTAAAATTGGCTCTTTACCTGACCTTTATGACAATGTGTCCACGTCCACGTCATCTTTGTCGTTTAAATTTATTTGACCGTAAAAGTAGGGCACCAATTCCCGCCTAAATTGCCTACACGAGCCATTCATTGTTAGCCATTTTCTTTCGGGAACTGCAGTTTTTTCACTGATTATCTTATCAATTGGTGTGAATTTATCCGTATCATTTGTTGTTTCAATTGCAATAATTGATTAATTTTTACAATCAACATTTTAAAGTTGCAAACAAATAATGTACAGACTTATTTGTTTATGACAGCATAATAAATATATGTATTTTTTTTTTGTAAAACCGTCTTAATTGTTTATTTATTCTTAAATGAGTACATATGAGAAGTAAAAACAGAAATGTTAGTAACATTATAAATCGTCTAAGTGGGTTGTTGAATGTTTGAAAATGAAAACATCAGTGGCGATAATGATTTACAAGGTAATTTATTTATTTCAATCATTTTTATCATTGTAGCGTTTTCCTGGTTGTGTCCCATGACGTACGTCTCAAGCACAAGGTCCGCTTAGGCTTATACGCTATGTTTTATTGTTTTTCCTCCATGAGGTACTTAATTAACATATGAAATAAGGCTTGGAAAGAACATCATATAATCATCATCAGATAAATCTGCCCTGATCTGGAAAATCAATTAAATATAGGCAATTATGCATGTATGTATATATTTTTACTGAGTTTCAGGCGAGATGGTGGCAATTATTTTCACAAATCATAACAGTTTAATAGGAAACCAATTAAAATCAAATGCGATAACGTTAAACCTTTAATTGACTGTAAAATGTCGAGTTGGTGATTGCTAGCGGTGGTTAAAGCGTCAATCGTCGAAACGTATAAAATTGTAGCAAAAATATATTGGTCTCCTTTTTTTATTGCCCCAGTTTACGTTGGGTTCTCTATTAAGTTAGTGAACTTTTTCTCCGTCCCGGCCGGAGCCCGGGAACTTGATGTGTGGACAGCGCTTTACTTGCTTGGATTTAAGTACTTTGTAACAGATATGTTTTAAGAAACCGCGCTTTCTTTCATTGTATGAAGTCATAAAACTTAATACCTCATTGAACAGTGCAAAACATAGACATTTCGGTTGAACAAGATTATGATACATTGTAAGTAGACTTTATTTTCAGTCGGGTCGTATGTTATGTATGAAGCACCTTGAACTGGCAAAGGTGCCTATATTCATTAAAAATACTTTATTTAATTGTGCATATATACTTACCAGCTGATAGTCTGTTAAAAAACAAGTATAAAATAAAATAAAAATACGGTACAATCGAAGCAGATAGACACATAACTCTCCATATGGCGTTAATCATCAGACGTTCGTCGAGACCTCTGTTTTTTCCCTTCCTCCTTTTACGACACCCACATGAAGTCTCGAAGCGGTCTTTTCTTAAGCCAGGTACCATACGGAATTGAATACGGGTATCACAGATAATTATTATTGACGGACCGATAGATAGAACCTAAGTTCGCACTAATATTGTTACCATTTCTCAATTTGATCAAAACACTGTTCTCTGTAAAAACGTATGAGATGACCTATGTCACTTTCCTCATATTATGTCATAAATTACTTTTCATGTGCATGGTCGATTGACCATGACACCTACACGAAATGAAATGAATTACTATTAAAACGTACCTACGATTTGTGTTAAGATAATTGACGGTTGTTTTGATTTCGTTCATTGTGCACTCGTTGTACTCGTGAAATTGACGGTAGTGGCCAGTTGTCAATCTGCTACTCAAACGATGACCGTCTTGGTCGTGTTTTATTGAGAGGAATTACAAGTGTGCCCTGTGGTGTCCAATTGAATAGGATAATGTCTCGCGTCCAGAATTGTGTACATTTTATAGTGCTATAAGTTATATATTCTTCTAATAAGTGCTATAAAGTTATAAAAATATGTATAAATGTAGTGTCCTTAAAAAATAATAGTATTTGTATTAAAGAGGCGAAGTCTCGTATTATGATAGGAATTATGTTGATTAACTTAGAAATTTGTTTTTAAAAAACATTATTTAGTGACGACTATGACCAAACCCAGCGTTATAATAAAGGTACCTATCTACTTACATATTTCGTAGGTAAATTTTAGAGAAATTTCGCAAATATATTGAACGTCGTTAAAAGGTACAGACGAAATGCCTGCATTACATTGGTTTAAAAAAAACTCATTATGGCTTCTAGTGACTATATGTATAAAGCACATTTGTTGCTACTATCTATGGGACTTATACCTACGTCTTTTTTATCCCGTACGAAATAAAGAGAGTTTTAGAAGCTAGTTATTAAAGGTATATAAATAGATACTTAAATTGTCCTGGCATTATTTCCGCTTATCACAGTAGTCGACTTTGCACTGGCAATGAAGATGTATATTTGTTAAGGGTAATGGCCGGAACCGAACGACCGAACCATGCTTAAGTAATAAGTACTTAAGTATTTCTATTTTTAACTGCTCACTCATAGTAAGATAGTTAAAAAAGAGATAAAAAGCTACTCTAGAAACAACTGATACAAGTATCTAAGCTAGACGTTAGTAAATTTAATGCGATTTTTAAATGATTCCCAATATTTAGATCAAGTATCGGTAGCCTATTAAAATAATAGACCAGCTTATTTTTCTGCCCAAACATTTTTACAGGTATCTAAATAATAACGGTCCATAGTTTTCTAAAATGGAACTCAAATTCCATATAAATCAGGTTCACGACCATTATTTTTGGGTATTTATAACATCAAATCAAACTTTTACGGATTTAGATTTACAAGACTATTTGTATTAATTTTTATTATAAACTTTCTTACAATATACAAGCCGCGAGTTTTTATTTAGCTAATTACTGAATGAGAATCAGAACTAATTAACAAGGATAAATGATGGCAAGTAAATGCAAGTAAAAGTGTTATGAAATTCCTCGTAATACGTTAAAATACCATGATGTACGTTATTCAACACTTACTAACGTGCGTCAATGAGAAAGTTATAGGTTTTTTTTCAACATTTTCTTCGTTATCGGCCATACCATACATGTACATACAATAACGTCATATAAGCACCATACAATATTAAATTTGTTATGATGCCTGGGCGCCGGTCTTCACTGAGTCACAGGCCATAATGTAATCAGTATCCTTATACTTGTGTAGGTCGTGCCACATTTATGTTAAGTTCACAATTATTTTACTGATATTTAAATACTTTCAAATAATGTTTGTAATTTAAAAAAAAAAATTGTGTGAAACTAAGTTAAATATAAAAATGACTCGTGGTATTCTGTTTAAGGTATTGTATAAATTGTGACATAAAGATAGAAAACAAATTTTAATATAGATTTTCCCTATACACACAAGTAGCAGCTTTCCGGGGCTTAGATTCAATTCTCCATTATAGCAGCAGTCCATATGCGATTAATTATCTCAATAAACATTAATTCTTTTCTCTTGGGAACTTCTGATAAGCCATTCTTAGATAAGGTCTTTTGACTAATAAACTAACTACCTGCCATATTTTTAGCTTTGTCCAGTAGTTTTACTAGTGAATCGAGTTAATCCGTGACCATTTCGCTTTTATACATACAATTTTCGAATGTATACAATAATGTTAAAAAATAGGTATATTCCTTAACAGAAGACAGTTAGGGCGTTTTGATTTAAAACCATGAGTTCATAGACCTTTTGACATTTGGAACCCTTGATATACCCTTTTGTTTATCGTTTGACATTTTACTTGTATCCTAATCCTACATTCGTTATTTCTAAGCAGACGGACAGTTTCAAATAGTTCATGGTGAGCAGTGTACACTACAAGGCAATAGAACAATTAGCTTGTGTCAAGGACAAGTGCAAGTGTAAATTATTGCCTTTGTATTCGTTTCAAGCCAGTGCTTTGATTTTTAATGGTGTCTAAAATAGTTTTTTTTTTGCTATGGAATTGAGTGACTGGTTGATTTGGTAGATATATTCCATGCAGACTATTTTTTAATGAATGAGTATCAGAATAATAATTCGATTCATTGCACCATATTATGGCATTTGACCAATTAGTAAGTGGTAGTTACGCATATATAATACAAGCGACCCGCCCCGGATTCACATGGGCATAAAAACCTTCCTCTTGAATCACTTTATCTATTAAAAAAAACCGCATCAAAATCCGTTGCGTAGTTTTAAAGGTAAAGCATACGAAGGGAAATAGGGACAGTGAAAGCGACTTTGTTTTATACTATGTAGTGATAGTGATTGTATATAAGTATAATCGCTTCCCATCAGGTGGGCCGTAAGCCTGTTTGCCTACTAAATGGTATAAAAAAATACAT
Organism: Apomyelois bistriatella; assembly: GCA_947044815.1. Taxonomy (NCBI): domain Eukaryota; kingdom Metazoa; phylum Arthropoda; class Insecta; order Lepidoptera; family Pyralidae; genus Apomyelois; species Apomyelois bistriatella. The sequence continues at coordinate 12,681,719 of OX345691.1, forward strand.
ATATGAATTTTATGATAATGTTAGTAATAAGTCTAGCACACAGATACTGAATATAGGTTGAAACAATGAAACTATTAGACTATAATTATTGTTTTTCCACAGGACTCATGCCGCCTCGTCGGCGGGTCTAAATTCTACGAAGTGATGGAGGGTTCGTCAACCAGCGCAACCACTCCGTCGCCCACTGAGAAACACGACCACATGAAGCCGATCGAGAGTGATGATGAAGGTAACTTGATTCTACATTCTTATTATAGTAAACTAGCTTTCGCCCGCGTGAATTTCCCAAGTAAACAGTACTTTTTCCCGGGATGAAAGGTGTCTATGTCCTTCAATATACTTCTATCTATGTATATGCGAAATTTTAGGAATATTGATGCAGTAGATAGAGCGAGAAAGCGTAACAAACAATCAAACTCACTTTCGCATTTATAATATTAGTTAGGAAGTTAGGATACTAAACTCTATAAAGTGTTTGAGGGATCGTCAACCAGCGCCACCACTCCGTTACCCATTGAGAAACACAACCCTATGCATGAAACCGATCGAGAGGGATGATGAAGGTGCTTGTTTCTATTTGTAGTTGGGTCCAAATCCAAATTCTACAATATGATAATTAAAATGAAAATATGAAAATTCTACTTAATAAATGTAACATAAGTTCTGTAGATACAATATAAGTATTTAATTGTTTCCCAAGCATAGATCGGCCGGTGAGAAACATATGAGGCCATTTAATTTGTCTCGTCTACTAACTATCCAGTCTACTTGCTTGTTTATAGTAAGTAAAAAAGTTTTTTTCAGATCTTCAATTCATCCAGTCTGATGACATTCAAAGGCACTTAATTTGCAATGTTTTGTAAATCTTTTATTGTTTCGCTGTATTGGCTAGTATAACAACTATATTCATAGTCGGTTGATAAAAATAATGGTAAGACTTCATGCGCATTTTCTTAACTTGTCTAAAATGTTTCAGTGTCAGACGTGGACCAAGAATGCACGGTGTTCAGTGGTGTAAGCTACCTCGGCGCACAGAACATAGGGGACCCTAAATCTGAGAGTGACATACAACGCATCATGAAGGAGCTAAGTTCGATGCCCGAAAGCCGAGACGGGATTGCTGTGTCCATATCTATACCAGTCTGCTCTCAAGGACTAGTAGTGTAAGTTAATACTTTTCTCACTCACACTTTCATACTTTCAGCACTTCTACTTCGTACGAGCGTGTTTCCTGGTTGCATCTTTAGCTTATGCTTTTAATTATGGTCCTGATTTGGCGGTATTGCTTATAACATTGGACCAACTGTCGTCTCACATTCGTAACCCCTTTTTACAGGGAAACCATAACCTATAGGAACATGATGCGGGTGTGTTAGTGGCCAACACGGTCAGATTTTTCAGGTTGCTTAAAGGTATCTGACATAGCCTAACGACTGACATCTATCAATAACAGACGTGACCAACAGCTTATTGTGCCTTTCGAAGCACGACCAAATCCAAGCTTGCCCGCACTCAAGTAAGTTAAAACCCACTCAATCATATTCAAAAACACTTAAAGTATTTCCTATAATCTCTTACAGATTGTACCAAGCCGATTCGAACAGCGTGATGACCCGATACGCAGTGAACAGAATTTCTTTCTACGCGCGAGGCGCAGCCGGCTCTCCGGTGGCCTCTTGCTTTGCGTTCACCTGGTCTCATGGCGAGACCAAGGAGTCGGCGGTCTACCGATGCCATGTCTTCAGGTGCCATATTGCGGAGGCGGTTAACCAAGTTTCGAGTAAGTACTTGTTGTATTTATAAATAAAAAATTAAATAAAACTTAGAACTTACTAACTTACTCCGCTGGTCAGCGTGCCGAAATTTGGATCTTTGCCTCCGACAAGGGAGAGCGGTAGTTTCCATATCCATATAGAAGGAGAGAGAAATCCATATCCATACTTTAATTCTATCCATCGAAAATCTTTCAGTCTCTTACGCTTTTCGATTTTGATAAAATTTGTTGTGGATCTTGTTAAAGATCGGGGGTCAAACATGGGCTACTTTTTGGTGCGTAGAACCGAGTACCACGCGGGTGGTGGTGCCGCGGGCAACAGTTAGTAAAATGAAAATATAGTTAAAAATGGAATTAAAATAAAGCAGCACAAAATAAAGTACGTTATATGCATACTATAAACATAACCGAGAAAGTGCCTTAATCAAAGAGAGATCGGTTCGTAAGTAACCAAAAGGCAGGCGGTGTTAAGGTGATACCTCAGTGAACACTAGCGCCACCGTCATTTAAAAATTATTACTCACTGAAAACACAAGTTATCAAAAATCCCTCTGCTGTAATTATGGTTCTGGAACTGAAGTTAATTTTAATCATATTCAATTATTAAATTATAGTTCCATATAGTTCAAATTGCAAAACTGCTAAAAGTGGCCGTTTTAAGCAATAATACAATTTGTAACTATAGGGAATTATAATTTAATCCATACTAATATTATAAATGCGAAAGTCTGTCTGTCTGTCTGTCTTTCTGTCTGTCTGTCTGTCTGTCTGTCTGTCACCTCTTCACGGCTAAACTGCTGGACCGATTGTGATGAAATTTGGTAGGGATGTAGTTAAAGACCTGAGGTCAAACATAGGCTACTTTTGGGCGCGATATAACCGAGTCCCACGCGGGGCGAAGCCGCGGGGAACAGCTAGTAATTTAATATGTTTAAAATTAACTTCAGATCCAGAACCTTAATTACAGCAGAAGGATTTTTGATAAATTGTGTTTCAGTGAGTAATGATTTTTAAATGACGGTGGCGCTAGTGTTCACCGAGATATCACCTTAACACGCGTTATCTACGGCTGAGGACGTAAATATGTATGCCACTCGTATTGCTTTCTTTGCTGATATTTTCACATGTCACATATCCAGAAATACCTCATTTTACGGAAACTTAATCCTGTATTATGCCGAGCACAACATAAGCCTACGCGGGTCTGTCGTAGAATATAAAATCAAGAACATATCAAATTTTATTTGGGAATACAAACTGGAGACCAGGGTGTCGATTCTGCTAACGTTAAATCACAATCGTGTCAAAATAGTGTTTCAATGGTAGTGCTTTTTTACACACTAGTTACAAGAAATGTATCTTTTTTTTATATCACTGCTGATGGTCACACCACACACTACATTCACGTCACATCATACTGTCATAACTCTTGTAAATAATGTGTAAAAAGCACTACTATTGAAACACTATTTTGATACGATTTTGACTTAACGTTAGCAGAATCGACGCCCAGACCAGTGCGATATTGCGAGTCTGTTTCGTCATCATTTCGTGTAGGTGCCACGATCAATCGACCAGGTGTCAGAGTTCTTCAGAACCGCCTCTCGGCTTCTGACGTGGTTCCTTTAACGACCACCAGATGGTAGCCCGCACCAACGGCTTAACTTACTTACCAGAAGCACGGAAAGAGAGTCCGATTTATCCTGTACTGTGCTGTTTTTGAAATCAGGATCACGTGACATATATTTTCATCTAAATTCAGGTCAAAATATAATTAGTTTAATTAAACCGTTGGCTCAAGACACAATAGAAAACTATTTTTTTTACGAAATGTGACAATTTCGTGCGCGAACCGATCGAAAACATTAATCACGTTTGTGTCTAGCTTGGAACAATCAGTTGTATTTGAAAAAGCGATTTGGTGTATTTTGGCCTTCGGGAAATTTTCTCACAAAAAATATTTACCTTTGAAGACAATATTACAACGAGTGTAATACTCATGATGATACATTTAAATTGATTCATCAAACAATACTGCGTGTGTTTGAGAGTCCAGTTGTCATGATTAGAGCAATCATTACAACCAATGACTTCAAATAAAGGTTGCTAACATTCGATCAGTCAGTGCGAAGTGACACGGTTCACAGATTTCAGTTTAGACGGAATACAAAGAAAAAATTGTGCTTAAACAAGGTAAGATTGGCTGTGTGCTACCCGTCTTAAAAAATGTAATTTTCATCTTTAAAGGCTTTAAATAAAAGCTAACTAAGGGACTGTTTTGTACCTATGTCCAACTAGTGGCGGATTCCACCAATAACCCTAAGAATTAGGATTAGGTTGATATAATAATTATCTACTTGTATCATCATAATTAAGCCGTATAGATTCGGAGGATCAGGTTTACTTAGACGTGATTTCTTATTATTTTTTCCCATTTTATAACGGTAAGGTGAAAGATCTATAAGCAATCTTCTTAAAGAAATATAATATTGTTAAATGTAAAAGTTTGGAAGGATAAATATTATTATTCTGTTACGCTAAGAAGGCCTCACAGATTCTGTTGAAATTTGTTACATCTGGATTTGAACATTATGGATTAGCTTAGCTTCCGAGTTTTACCCATGTACAAGTGAGGCCCATCCCTACTGCAGGAAAAACAAATAACCCCTATTTGTAAAATGATAAATTATCAACAATTTCACAAAAAAATTCACATGACTGATAGTTTGTAAACAGATAAAGTTAGTACAGCCTAGATAAGCTTTGCAATGACCTAAATAGGACACCCACCGGTGCTATTGTTTTGTTATTGTCATGTAATCGGATATGATTCATGCAATAACTGTACCAAGTGCGGGAAATTGTTTGAAAACATTTAGCATTGAGTTCTTTTAGTATTATTTTTTAGTATCCCATAAAACCATTTCGATCTGTGTGATCCGTTCATCTACAGTTAAACCATTTGCCAACTTTCTGCTAAAAGCATTATCTGCTCTCATTCTAAGCTTAAATTAAATATATTGGTATAATATGTAAATATCGGTTTTTTTCTTTTTATGTACATGAATTCATTTAGACAGTCAGGTTTCATTGACCATTGGGAGAAACAGAAAATAAATATAAAGAAGACTAGAAAATTCAAGAGGTGAAATGTGAGATACGGTAAACAACATTCAATTTGACTGGAATACCGAAAACAATAATCAAAATAGTTCGTTTATATAGGTACTTGATAATGAATATTGTGTTACCATCCGTCCTTATTCTGTATACTTGATTATGTCGTTAACTTCTACTTTACATCTTACAATTAAACAATTTTAACGACAACATCATTAGTCTTCTATTTCTCATATATCTATCATTACATCATAGGTTATTCACGTTTGTAAAATAAAAAAAAACCGTGCGGCACTCGGGGACTGCCGTGGTGAAGCTATTTCATAGCATTTTTTTTCAACTTATGCAATGCACGAACGGTGAATTTCTTGATTCGGTCGCCGCGCTAAAAGCCCGCGATGAAAGCTATGCAATAATAATAGCTTAAAATAATAATTCATGGACGGCATCAGTCGAATTTATGTCCAGTTTCGAACTTAAATAAAATTGTATTACATTGAATCGACTAAACGTATACATCATAATCGTTATCAGCTTTCGTTGAAATGCATGTCCTCTTTGATTCGACGCAAGTTCTTAAGACATAAAATAAAAATAAAAAGGGCGTTCTCGTCTCGGGGCTCCACCTACATCTCTGGGGCCAAGCCAACATCACCTGCAAGCTGGTGCGCCTGTTGATCGACGGACGAGGCTCTGGCGACGGCTTTCTACTCGGGGTTAGGTCAGAAAGCAGTCTCTCCCATTAAAGGCAATTACCGCCAAATCAAATGGTACGATCTAGAAGGCCGCTAAAACCGGGAGAAGTGGAGTAGGTATATTAGGAAAGATGACCCTGGGCTGGGTAACCAGCTAAGTATGCAACCGGGAAGGCGCTAAGATGAAGAAGAACTTAACACTTAAAATAAGATTTAGCATTATTTTAATAACCGATCTATCTGAGCTGGTAAGTTGTTTATTTTGCTACTTTATTTTAGCTTGTTCGTTTAATTGCACCTAAACAAATAAAGTAAGAAAATATTTGTGGAATTAATCATCAGTTTAACAGAAGTACAATGAAATTTGGACCGCTATTTGTGCTTTAGTCTTCTTTTACTTCATCTTCAGAAAGAAAGAAACTACAGCGAAGCCAGAAGGAAGGGTAATGATTTTGGCAGTCTATGTATGTAAGTATGTATGTATGTATGTTCCACCGTAGCGCCTAAACTACTGGACCGATTTTAATGACTGAGGTGTCAAAAGATTCGTAAAAATAGCGCGGGTAACATAGGCTATATAAATTGTATCAATATTTTAACTGACGGAATTTAAACATCAGATTCTAACCTCAAAAAAATTAAACTGAGATTAGTATCGTGTAAACGTGTTTGGTATGAAACGAAAGGTCTTGGCAAGCACATTACAAATATGTATATAACTCATATTTTTTAAGTTAAAATATTGTTTAAAATGCATTCGTATAGTGGTACATTTGACGCGGTTCAGTCATTTCCGTTGGGGAAACGGAAAAGTATTAAATAAAAATTAAGTTAAAAAACTATAACCCGACTACGTGGTGTCTAAAAAGGTGCGACCACGGCTTTACCATGACCATTTATTTACTTATGCATTTATGGATTTCTTTTTCAATTATGTCCTTGTTTCATCCTTTTTAGACACCATGTAGTCGGGTTATAGTTTTGTAACTTAATTTTTATTTATCTCTTATAATTATGAGTTTAGTAAAGCTAATTAGCTTTACTAAACTAATGCCTGCCAAAGTCTCAAACTCAACATAACAATCAGCCTACAAGAATGTAGGCTGAATAACCGCTCATTTGTTATCGCGAATGTTCAGAATAGTGCCGCGTACCTTATCATGACACCTAATTCGTTTGTTTTTATTTAGTATTCGGCTAGAGTGGGCGCGCCTCGCGTTTCATGTGATTGATTGTTTCTCATAATTAATTAGATGGTAATTTTTTTTATTGAAAATATCCGTTTCGATTGTATTCGGGAAAAATATTAAATTTTTGTTATCAAATAGTTTTCTGTATATGTGCAAATGTATTTCTCAAGTGTTTAATTCTAATGACTAAACGAATATAGCTGCAAACGTAGAAACATTAGTGATTGTGACTGTGATTTTCAATTAATTGTGAATCAGTGGATTAGTGTAATATATGGTTATCCTGTCCTGTACCTGGTACGCTTATTTTTTATTTAATCTATTGCATAAATGAAAACTTTATTAGTAATTTTGTAACATATTTCCAAAAGCTTTCTTAGAGTTGCCTTTGGACAAAGGTATTTGGAAGCAGATGGGGAGACCTTTGTCCAACAATGGGATAAATTATTTAAGTGAAATATTTGTTAAACTATATTTTTATCTTGTTATTTACTGTTCCATTCTGAAGGATTCCTACGCCGTGGTATAAATGAGTCTACATACGTATTTTTTACATAACTCATTTTCCGTAATAATAACGCATACAAAATGGGACATTACTGACAAGACTTTAGCTCTTAAACTTAAGATGATAAGGATGATGGGAACAAAATAGGAAGACAATGAATGAATCAAAGCAGGAAAAATCTAAAAAATAAACCATGTACCGCCTGTTGACTCAAAACTAGGCGAGATGATAAGCATGAGCGTAATACATCTCCTTAGACCGTGATAAGTGAAATGATAGTGAAAGTTCGTTAACTCTGCCTATTAAATTTACGTAGATTATGTTAAACACTAGAAAACAGTTGCGACCGGGTTACGCCCACTCGAAATTCAATCCTTCCGAACAAAATTTAATCGGAATATTTTACCAGAATATTTTTTGGTAGATCGTATTCATAAATTACTACACGTACAGTGAGCTGCAGAGCAATATGACCCCCTTTCAATAGTGATACCTGTGGCATGGGTGTCAAATTTCTGCAGGCAGCCGACTGTACTACAACGTACTACATTTTTGGGCAACTACACATTGCTAATTGTTACTGTATTAATTAATATAATATATTTAATAATAGTTATCAATCTTCACATCACACTTATATTATAAAGAGAAAAAAATAGTATGTTTGTATTTTTGTTTGCAATGAATAAACTCAAAAACTATTAGACCGATTTCAACAGTTCTTCACTATTATAATGCTAGATTATCGCTAAATTACATAGGCCATAGTATATGAACATACTGGCGAGCGAAACCGCGAAATACAGCTAGTATATTATAAATTACAAAACTAGGACTGGTTTCGGGGACATTTAGCATGGAGTTTTATAATTATGTTTCTTTGTTTGTAAAAACTTTATTGTACTAAACAAAAATAAAATAAAAGCATAGCAATAAAACAAAAGTACAATGGCGGACTTATCCCAGAGAGCGAAACAAATATACTGGGTGTAAAAATGGTTTAGATTAACTTTAAAATTCGCCAAGTTACATATATAGTTAAAAAAACATTTAAATACCGGTCCATTGTATTGTAGTAGATATTTTTGAAGGTGATGAAAGTTTCTTTTAAAATTATAACTACCAAATCTACCCACTATAGCTGCCGTAACTTTTATATCCGCGGTAGCCGCCATGACCATACCAACCATGACCATACCCTCCATGACCACCATATCCGCTATGACCTCCATAACCTCTATAACCGCCATGACCTCCATAACCGCCTTGACCACCATAACTGCCTTGACCTCCGTGATTGCCGCTTGCGCAATTGTTTCCGCATCCTTGGCGGAGGAATATCTTATCGCCACTTCTGGCAAAGTTACCGCCGCTTCCACCGCCTCCGCCGCCGACACCACCACCCCCACCACCGCCTCCTCCACTACTAACCGCATCTTCACCTCTTATATCGTCATCGCCACGTCCACCGCCTCGTCCACTTTCGCCGCCGCCTCCACTTGCACCTAAACCTTCCCCATCGTTTCCAATACCAGTCCAATCTTGACCGCCTAATCCTTTTCCACTTCCGCCTCCGCCCCAACCACCACCTCCACCTCCTCCACCACCACCACCACCGCCTCCTCCACCGCCTCCGCCACCACCGCCGCCACCACCGCCGCCACCACCGCCACCACTACTACTACTATGTACATGATTGTGACATGGCTTATTGTTACAATTAATACCTTTATCAATGTAGTTCTGATTTTTGCTCTGATGATTGTAGTTCTTTTCATTATTGTAGCTGCTGTCAATACTGAGGCTGTTGGCATCGTAGTTCTGCTCATTGTTGTAGCTGCTGTCACCATTGAGAAGGTTGTCATTTTTGTTCGTATTTTTAATGTATTGAATGTAATTCTTGTTATTATATAAGTTCTTGTCAATATTTAATCGGTTCCCTTTGTAATTTGGATTATTAATGTAATTGTTGTAGTTTTTGTCCTTATTGTCACTGCTGGCACCAATGAAGCGGTTGTCATTGTTCTGTTTTTTGTGGTGATGAGTGTAGAAATTTCCATTTATGTATTTGGTGTCAGTATTGTAGTTATTGTTAATGTTACTGCTATCAAAGTTATAGTTGCTGTCAATGTCGAAGTTATTGTCAAGGTTCAACTTGCCACCAATGTTGAAGATTTTGTCTTTATTGCTATTTAGGTTTTTTTGATTGTTATAGTTTTTATCACTATAAAGGTCCTTATTATTATAGATGTCTTGATTGATTTGTTTATTATTGAACTGGTTACTATTGTAGTTGCTACCTTTAATTTTTTTATTGTTGTAGTAGCTCTGTTCGTTGTAATTGTAGCTATTCTTGTTGTAGCTATTCTTATTGTTACTGTTCTCAATGTAATTTTTATTTTGGAAGTTAATGTTATTTTCATTATTAATTTTATTCAAGATGCTTTGATTCTGGTTGTTCAGGTTTTTATTGCCATGAGTCTCAGTTCCGGTAAAAATGCCATCTATCATTTCTGTTATGCAACTAAAACATCGTTCTTTAGGACGTACTGAATTCATTTCGTCATAAGAGGAGCCTGATGGTAAATAACATGGTCCTGTGTGCCACATCTTTAAATATGGCCGTGACAATTTAGCTAACTTAAATTCTTGAAAATTATTGTAAGTTCTATAATCGTTCCCGCAAACTGAATTATCCTGGTCATTCTGCGGGAAAGAGTTATCGTATAAATTTGTATTCTGTTCTTGAAGGAGAGAATTTGGTTGATCATAATCAGGACTTTTCTGATAGTAAATTGAACTTACTTGATAATAATTTGGACTTTGTTGATAATAATTCGGACTTTTTTCATTATAATTAGAACTTTGTTGGTAATAATTAGGACTTTGTAGATAATTATACGGATTTTGTTGATCATCTTCATCGGAAATTTGTTGGTAATAATTTAGACTTGACACCGAATATGGCGTATAGATAGTGAACAACTCTGTGCCACCGTCGAATGTTCCGGCGTCTTGATTTACCGATGTGAACATGTATTCTTCATCATCGTTGAATGAGCCGGCATCATTTCCGAATAACTGGTTTATAACCAGTGTTTGATCGGTTAATGGTTGTAGAATGTTGGCGCTCTGCTCTGTGTATAGGGAATTCAATCCTTGTACTCCATTTTGAGCCAAGGAAAGTTCTGATTCTTTTGGAGTCAGGCCGTTTGTATCACACAATAATACTGCTTGTGAACTCGGATGGCCGATGATTGCTTGAACCGTCAATAGTAATATGGTACCTGTAAACAGTTGACGAATTTAAATTTTATGGAACAGGGGTTGTAAAGATTATCATCAAATCAAAATCAGAGTTACCAATACCTTATAATACTAATATAAACTACAGACCTAGGATTGTGGAACGACTACAATTGTAAAGAAAGAAACGCGATACAAAATATATTTTTTTTTAAAAAGGGGGTCAACTGAATTATTTATTGCCTCTGGGGTTTCCCCAATAACCCTAAGGATATGGGTTAGATAAAAAAACGACTAAAACAAGCAAGCAACTCAAGCATGAATTAAGTCTGAAATCAAAAATATTTTGAGTTGAGCTTACCTCTCCATAACATAGTTGTCGATCATCGATTCAGTGAAATGTGTAAAATCTTTCAGCTTGTATTTATTTAAGTATAAATTACCCTGTGTATGTATTCCAAATTGAACATAATTTTCTATATAACACATTATTGAAAATAACAATTGTACGTAATATGCTTGAAATTAAACATGTAAAATATGTACGGTTAGGCTGGAATATGTGTTTTGCATTTTGTAGTAAATAATTTTTTATTTTACCCATCTACCCAAAAAATAGGGCTATGTATTTGGAGAGTATGTATTTATGTCTATTTTTATGCATCTTAAACGATTGGGCGGATTGCAACATTATGAGGTTTAATTAGATTCGTCATAGTTTTATTGTTTGTGTTGACAATATTGGGTATATATTTTATATTTTTTGTTATATTTTACTCGTTGAATAACTGTATTTTTTATTGAAATGACATTATTGAGGCCTTTAATAAAGCTATTTACGGCCGAGTTGTATTGGCGTTGCCAAGTGTCAAGTATATAGTACTACACATACGAGGAAACAATATAGTAGAAAAAAATTTCATTGGCACCAAAAATAAAGCGCATCTACATCGATCACAAATTTCAAAAATTTTTTAATTTTAGAAATGTGCGATCTGATTTTAAGCAATAAAATTATTTTGATCATAAATAAAAGTACCTTATATTTACATAAAAAACCTTTCAATTTTTTTTAATACGCTGGCCTTTTTCAACATAAAAAAAACGTAATGTATGAAAAGTGAATATCCTTTATATGTTGGTGACTGTACTAAATTGTTTTAAATTGTATTTCTATAATCTAATGATGTAAGATATTTATTTAGAAAAGTATTTGCCACTATATTTTATAATTAAATGTTAATAAATACTTAACTAGCTATAACCGAATCTTTTTGCATAAATTACATAAAATAATTATCCAAATATATATTTTGATTGATTTTTTTGATGGATATTGAATCTTGACATTCAGCTATGAATTTTATACTCTACAGCACTAAAACAGATGTTGCGTTGACGCATGCTTTGTGGGACTATCTTCTAATATTACAAATAGCTACTCAATAGTTTTGTGTCAAGAAACTGGGGATCGGGATAGTATATTTGTAATCCCGGCGGCGGTTTCTCAAAAGGCAAAAAATAACCCTTATAGGATTACTTTGTTGTCCTTAAGTCTGTCTGTCAAACTTTGTTTCTGAGGAACGCATGAATGTATCAATTTGAAATTCATAACATATACATAGACCTACGATCTCTTTCGGCTGTAAAATAATCAAAATTATAAGTCAAAGTATTGTGAATAATAGGTTGTAGTATTACTTTAATGTGACCCATTGTACATGAATTTAGTAACTAATTAAAATAAATGATTCTAGATTTATATCGCAATCGTACAAACTGCTGTTGTTATTCACAGGTTGCTTTTCGAAAGCTTTCGAACGCATACCTCGATCGATGGCGTCGTCTTTGGTCGGGGATTTGAGCGCAGCGCCATCTATGACGGGATCTCTCACTGAAGCTGTGGGGACTGTCGCGCCGCCAATGCAATTGATGCATATGTTGGAGTGTACTGTCGATATAAAAGAGACTGATGCTAAGGTATTATTTTAGATTTTTTATGCATAGGACTCAGCACATCATGCTAAACGTGGTCTAAGGTCTTATGGTCCTAGGCTTTGTCTACCCCGTATGGGATAAAGACGTGACTATATGTATGTATGTAGGACTCGACACTTTTATAGCGTGAACCTGTAAGTTCCACGACCAAAAGTTGGTCTTGACTGGATTTTTTTAAAACAGTTTCCAACCTGACCGATCCGAAACTGGAACCGCCATGACAACGACTGGACTGGGTATTAAAATATGCGTAAAGTAGGAGTGATATTGAAGTTCAGCAGAATTTACTGTTTAAGTCCGTTCTTTCTTACGACAATCGGAACAATCACCGTTGAGTCAACATGCCACATGACAATTACCTCGTAGGCCAAGATTAAAAGTACTTGTAAGTTTCTCTTTCTCAGTCCTTACTAGGTTCTTGTTTCTCCCGGTCTATTTTTATTATAAAGTCCATTATATTGAAACTTCTGATTGACAGGGTACATTCAGCCACGTGCCCAAAGAGAGACTCGGATTCAAACTTCGCGGCGGGATTGACAAACAAGTGACCATTATGGTGCAGCAAGTGAACAAGAATGCAGTGGTCGACTCTGATGATCCAACGGTAAACTCCAGATAGAATTATATAGCCTTCCATACTAATCTAGAATCAGAGGATACATTTTTTTATTAATTTATTTAGGCACATAAAACGGGTTACAATTTATAATAGTACTATACAATAGCAATAAAATATGCGTTCTAGATTGCAACCCAAAGCATACGTGCACAGATTAGTAAGAAACAAAACAAAGGTGACATAAAATCCATACTAATATTATAAATGCGAAAGTCTGTCTGTCTGTCACCTCTTCACGGCTAAACTGCTGGACTGATTGTGGTGAAATTTGGTAGGGATGTAGTTTAGGACCTGAGGTCAAACATAGGATACTTTTGGGCGCGATATAACCGAGTCCCACGCGGGCGGAGCCGCGGGCAACAGCTAGTTAGTGATAAAATCTAAAAAAAATCTAAACAATAAAATTAAACAATGTAATATACTAAACTAATTACTAAGCGGTCAATCTGTCGTCGCTCACTATGCGATAATTTAAAATGTCATCCGCTTTCTTCTGTAGATCGGCATTTTACTGACCGGCAAAATTAGAGCACACGATTAGTGAAGATTGTACGTAATTGAACGCAGCTATGTATATGTATAATTGACCTAGCGAGCGAAGCGAGCGAGTCTCCATTTCGAGACTGGCAAATTTTGCTTTTGTCCGGATGTCTGTCAGTCTGTCTGTCTGAGGTCGCATTTCTGAACGGATTCTAATAAAACTTGGCACACGTGTTCCTTGATTTTATGGAATAGTAGTAAGAAAAATTATTTTTCTTACTACTATTCCTTAACCCCCTTTCCATATATATTTTTCAAAAATATATATGGAAAGGGGGTTAACGGAGGAGGTTCGCGAGGTCTACTGTTCACAGAACCACTAGTATGTATGTATTCATAAGAATAGCGCGATCTTGTTGCTTAGCATCTTTCCATTAGTGCTTTTAATTTTTATAAAAAGCTCATTATATTTTAGAAAAATTTAACACAACCACCAATTGCCCTGAAATTTCTCATACGTAAGTGTAGAGAAGGGTGTACCTTTCATCCCGGGGAAAAGCGCTGTTCCTGAGGGAAATCGCTTTTACATGGCATTCATTATTTCAGACATCATACAATGGCGGCTTGTACATCGAGCGATGCTTCGGGATTCTTCTAGCTCCGGGCCGGAGCGTCAAACACTCGGATATGAGACTGCTTGAGATGGTAACATACGATCAGTAAACTTTTAATTTTAGAATCGTAAAAATGACTTGAGATGTGGAAAGGGTGAAAATGGAATAAAGTCGTTGTGTTGTAGAGGATCCAGGCTCCGAAGTCACACGGCCTTAGAGCGAACGCGCACTGAAGCCTGTCTGGTATTTTTCCGGATATAGAATAGGCTTGTTTTAACCTAACGATACTTTTGTTAGCGGGTAACGTTTATTCTAACGTTAATTTTCACCGAAATCTGAGTTAACGATAGGTACCTAAAACGTAACGTGAGATGACGGTATCGTTAAAACTAGCCCAGTCTTTATCCGTCGGTCCAGCTTTCGCGTTCGCTCTGGGTGTCACCATTAATGGTGACACCAAGAGCGAATTCGCTCAACGCGGCGCGGCGACCGCTTCTGTCGAATTTAAATAAATATGTGTGGGTGATCCACACTGAACGCGTTGCGGTTAGAAACGGTGATACTTCTTAGAAGCAACAGGACAACGCTTGTACTAGATGTTGACCACTAAAAGGCTCGTAGGATGCTTTAAATATTTTTTTTTCTTTCAAACTTCTTTATAAAGCTTATTTTCGCCAGTGTCGAGTTTTCTTGAAATTCAATTTATTGGTGTTCTTCATTTAGTCAAATCAAAAAGTCAAGTCAGTAGTTAAATCTAGTCAGTCATAGGGCTAAGTGAAGCGGTGGAAAATTTCACTTAGCATTATCTTGGAAGATTTTGGTGACAAAGATTAAAAGTCACTCAATCGGCACTGAACCAATTCCCAACACTCATGATTGTTCATGATCATTAAGCGATTAATAATCCACCATTATTATACACAAATAAATACAGCGCGGACAACACGACATTTGACTTTCCCGCTAAAACTCCTTCCAATAATTGATTGAATGAATGAATAAACACTTTATTGCACCAATTACATAAATAAATCATTGGATTGTACAGGACCTATTATAATTATAATATTATAATATTGATTGTTATTATAAAGGTGAGTGGGGCATCTGGAGGGTCAAGTTGTTCAGTGTGCGCCCTGTGGAACGCTGGGGAGTCGGCCCTAGCGGCTTTCAACGCGTCCAGTGGAGATGGCGCCCCCGCTTACATGTCTTTGGCTGTCGACCTCGTAATCAGGGGCATTCCGGACCCTCTCAGGTATTATGCTTTTAATCAATCGATTAATCAATCAAATCAATTAATTCATCTTTCAGGGATATCTTTCTGATTTATGCGTTGGTTGACTGGTAGAAAAAGCCTATGGCTTTAAGTCCGCCATTTACCTTTTATGTAATGAAGTTAGATAAATAAGTCCGTCATTGTACTTTTGTTTTATTTCTATGTTTTTGTATTCACTTTTGTTTAGTACAATAAAGTTATTACAAGAAAAACATAATTTATTTGCATGACAAATTACATTATAAATGAATGAATACAGTAATTTTATTGGCGCGCCTTGGAAATAAAATCTACGCTAATGCCGTGACGGCAAACAGGAATATAATGTCATCTGTGATTTCCAGGACGCCGGCGCTCTTCCTTTGTGTGCATGCGTACGCGCATGTTTTGTAGTTTCATATATGCACCGTGACGGCCTACCCATTTTTTAATAAACTTTTTTCTCTTTTTACAGATTGGTCATAGAGACGCCAGTGAAAATCTTCCCTCCCACCGAGCGGTTCTGGTATTATTCAAAGCGGCCGCTCGTACAGGAGTTCTACATAAACTTGAAAGAGGTAAACTCATATTAATAAATTAAGATTATATGCATAAAATGGCAGTTACTAAAATTTTCTTTTAAATGTATACTCGAGTTTACTTTTGCTATACCGATTGATATTTATACATTAATTTCATCTTAATGTAAAATTGTAAATCTATACTTTTCAATAAAATGAAAGAAAAAAAAAAATAAACATTTTTGCAACGTATCCGTAAAACATCCAGTTAAAAAAAAGTAGGAAAAAATCTTTACTTTTTTTTTCAGAGCGTCGACGTTTGTGGCCAGATGCAGTACGAAGTAGTGAACGTGGAGACTTCTGGAGAATTAGACCGATCAAGATTGAATCTCCCTTTATCCTTATCAAGCTTACTGCCATCTCCGCTATCGAGCGCCCCCGCACCGCCTTCCCCTTCCGAGCCAGATTCAGGTGAGAATGAGAGATAGAAAATTTATATTTGTGTGATTAGTTATTCCTTATGTTAAGGAGTACAGGTCGCGTCACGTAAGATGAACGCTGGCGTTAAGACGAGACCTCGGTGAACACTAGCGCCACCACAATTAAAAATCATTATTCACTTAAAACACAAGTTATCAAAAATCCACGTTATGTAATTAAGGATCTGAAGTTAATTTTAATCATATTAAATTATTAATTTATAGTTCTATATAGTTACAAATTGCAAAACTGCTAAAAGAGGCCGTTTTAAGCATTATTGCAATTTGTAACTATAGGGGACTATAATTTAATTTGAAAAATTTTATGTTTAAAATTTACTTCAGATCCAGAACCTTAATTACTTATACAAGTTATCAAAAATCCGTGTTATGCACATAAAACGGATTTTTGATAACTTGTGTTTTCAGTGAATAATGATTTTTAAATAATGGTGGCGCTAGTGTTCACCGAGGTATCACCTTAAGCTGCGCAGCAGGCGATGTGTCGATGTACTCGGTGTCGTCCGGCGCACGCGATTGGTTCTTGTGTTGCGCAAGTTTACTGTCTCCTCTCTCCTCCAGCGTTCTTTTTATATGACGCGACCTGTATCATCATCCCAGCACTTTCCTTGTTGCGTCCCAAACAGTATGGCTTAGGAGCCCGTGGTTCGCATAAATGCGGTGTCTGACATAAAATAAGATTTTAAACATTATTTTTATTAGCGGTTGTATGCCTGATGTCAACCATCCTTGGGAATGCTTTTGTTGGTGCAAACTTGTGTGTATAACTTTCTCGATAAATTTCCAATTTTATGTGTACCAGATGGCGATGAACCTTTACTCAGCGGGACTGGGGAGGTCTCCAAAGATTGCGGAGAAGATGTTCTGGTCAACTGGGCTCAAGTGCTGCGAAAGTGAGTATTCTATAAATATTATAATTAATTAATTTCGGATAAGGCTAAGATATAAGGATATGATTAGAATATGATCATAATATATTAATGTTTGAAAAACCCGTTCTTAACTGTTTCTTATCTATAAACGTAACCTGCCAAATTTCAGCTTTGTCTTAAGTGTTTTTCAAACATGACAAACAAGCCTGATGCTCTCATCGCTGTGATTGCTCAGCTTCCTCAAATTGACATATTCAATTTGAAAAAAAAAATGTGTAGATATTTATTAGTTTTATGTCAAGTACATGTTGCGACGGCAATGACAGATGCTCTTCGTGCTACATCACGTCGGGGTATTATGGCAGGAAATGAGAGACGAGGTGAAGTGTACACCGTTTATTCTCTCGACGACTGGATAATATTAACAAAATAAAATAACTATATATACTAAATTAAGACTTAGTTACAAACACGTATTAGCCAGACGTGACGCGATGAATTTGCAATAATGATTTGCTTACAATTTATAAATATTTCCTTGACCACATCACGTCTGCTAATTAGGGACGCAATAGTACTCCCCCTTTTTTAAAAAGAAAAGAAAATTACAATAAATTAACAAATATTGAATCGAAGACGGCGCAGTTGCCTCGTACGTGTTATTTCTATTTCTTGAATATTGATGTCCTGATTAATTTTCAACTCTAGAACGTTGTCTTCATGCATTGCGTAAGGTAGCCTTGATAGGTTGATCCATATACAAGTTCGCGGACAGCAACCAGGGTCTTGTCGATAACTGGAGCGTAATCCGAATAGAACTGATGGCATCTTGATCCCTTTTTCACAATTTTACTTCTTGTTAGGCTAATATTGTTCCATTGCAATCTTGACGATAAGATTTTATCTATTCCCATTCATTTTGGGGTTTCGTTTCTGGACACAACGGATGAACATATTGGCATATTTTGCCATTTTCCTTGTCGATAGAGCGTATGTGCGGAAGGTTGATGAATCTTGCAGGCATTGTCAGCTCTGTAACTTGATCCACTTATTTTTCTTCCGGAGATTTCCACCAATAATCTGCAGTATTCCAATATATTTGCTCTTAACATCGTTTCTTCACGTCATCTGTGTCGAATTTTCCCCTGTTTAATTGTTCCATTTTCAACGTTGAGTTTGATGTCGCTCGAGTTTCCTTTTCTGTGCAGGCTATTAATATATTATGTAATTTATTCTTGCATTGTAATTTTGATAAAAATATATTTACTTATTTGTCATTACACTTCGATAATGAACCTGACCTAGTTGGTCGTCGCAATCGCATTTGCTTAGTCGGCAAAATTGCGATCTGTGCGTAATGCAGCGTTTGCCAGCTGTACTGACGTAATTTGTGACGGAAAGTGTTTTCATCGTAGCGCATTTATTGTGATTGCAATGAGTTATTTGACTCAATTTGTGCAATTTGTCGCTTTCCTCGTAGCAGCTAATTATTCTTTTCTTCGTAGCCATATATTTAACATTTTCAGCGGCTGCTGAGGATATCGCTTTTTTATTTTCCTTGTGTAACTGCGGTGCGACAATGGCTTCCATTTGCGACCATAAGCGGGGCGTTCTTCACTGGACTGATAGGATCCATTCTTGCAAGTTCCAGTGGTCAAAGTGCCTCTTGACTTTCCGAAAACCGGTGAGTTCCGCTTGTGGAAGGCCGGTGGAAATGCGCACGCTACTTCGCTGCTTGACCCAGCCGTTGTCCGCTGCCTTGTGACGACGATCGCGTCGCTCCCGTCTTGACGGGGTACCCACTGTGGCGGGAGCTGTGCTCGACCGCAGACGGATGTTCTTCATCACGTCGGGGTCACCACTGTTGCGACGGCAATGACAGATGCTCTTCGTGCTACATCATGTCGGGGTATTATGGCAGGAAATGAGAGACGAGGTGAAGTGTACACCGTTTATTCTCTCGACGACTGGATAATATTAACAAAATAAAATAACTATATATACTAAATTAAGACTTAGTTACAAACACGTATTAGCCAGACGTGACGCGATGAATTTGCAATAATGATTTGCTTACAATTTATAAATATTTCCTTGACCACATCACGTCTGCTAATTAGGGACGCAATAGTACAAACTTACCTCTCAGCACGTGGCAAACTGCAAGTGTACTAACAGCCACACTCAAGTAGTTTATTTGATTACGATTATTTCCGATTGGTTCGCGCACTAATATGTCACATAAAAATAGTTTTTCTATTGTGTCTGAATTCTGCGAGCCAACTCCTTAGTATAGTTTTGCCTCTAGATCTATAATAAGGAGTTGATTAAGTAATCGTAAAACGTCAGACGTTACGCCTGTTAGTAGCTTTAAAATAATGAGTGCGTGTGTGACAATCCGCTTTTATGAATATAGATTGCCTTACCAACACAGTCAAAATGTTTTATAACTAACAGTTGGACCGGGCCCCGCCCTCGCGCTTTGAACCAGTTAGTCAGAGTTGGCGTCCCTGAGGCACTGCGCGGGGAAGTCTGGCTGAGACTGGCCGGCATCGACCAGAATGACAAACTGATGGAAACATACAGGACGCTGATCAGCAAAGTGAGTACATACATTATATTTGGAATCCAGGATAGACAATCTTGAAGACATTACGAGAAGAAAATACTTCAGTTGAACTGAAAAAAAAATCTATAAATGATAATGAATGAAAAACGGTTTTCTTCTTCTAGTACTTCCAGCTGGTCTGGGAGATACTTCCATGCTGGTCTAGGAGATACTTCCATGCTGGTCTAGGAGATACTTCCATGCTGGTCTGGGAGAAAAAGAGAAACATAGAATGTACCAGCTGCTTCTCTTCCCGCGCAAGCCGTAAAAGTCGTCTGAGGGAACCGCCGAATGGGGAAATCATGACATAGGCGGTGCGGCTAGCAACTCATCACTATTGATTTCCTGTTTCAACTACCATTATGCTAAACGTGGCCTAAGGTCTTATGGCTCTAGGCTCTGTCTACCCCGTATAGAATAAAGACGTGATTATATGTATGTATGTATTGATTTAAAAGAGCTTAAATACGCGGACACACCTTCAATTTTCACTATGCATTCATTGATGAAATTGACGTAACGTAATCGTGGTGGAACACAATCGAATAGAAAAACTTCTATGTTATCTTTTACGGGAGCGATTACCATCTACTATTGTATACTGTATACTTTTTTAATACCATAAATAATAGAAAAATCTACAAACAAAAATATTTGCAGGACTGTCCATTCGAAGCCGTGATCCAACGTGACATAGCCCGGACATTCCCCGCTCACGACTTCTTCCGCGAAGCCGGCGGTTTGGGTCAGGACTCACTATTGCGCATGGCACGAGCATACGCAGTATACGACCACGAAGTCGGATACTGCCAGGGATTGAGCTTCTTGGCAGCTACATTGCTTTTACACGTGAGTATAAAAAATTTCAGAGCGGGTATTTTGGGCCTGGACTCGCTACTATGTGTGGCACGAGCATATAAAGTATACGACCACGAAGTCGGATACTGCCAGGGACTGAGCTTCTTGGCGGCTACATTGCTTTTACACGTGAGTATGAAACATTTCAGAGCGGGTATTTTGGGCCTGGACTCGCTACTATGTATGGCACGAGCATATGAAGTATACGACCACGAAGTCGGATACTGCCAGGGCAGCTACATTGCTTTTACACGTGAGTATAAAATATTAAAGAGCGGGTATTTTGGGCCTGGACTCGCTACTATGTGTGGCACGAGCATATGAAGTATACGACCACGAAGTCGGATACTGCCAGGGACTGAGCTTCTTGGCAGCTACATTGCTTTTACACGTGAGTATAAAATATTACAGAGCGGGTATTTTGGGCCTGGACTTGCTACTATGTGTGGCACGAGCATATGAAGTATACGACCACGAAGTCGGATACTGCCAGGGAATGAGCTTCTTGGCGGCTACATTGCTTTTACACGTGAGTATGAAACATTTCAGAGCGGGTATTTTAGGCCTGGACTCGCTACTATGTGTGGCACGAGCATATGAAGTATACGACCACGAAGTCGGATACTGCCAGGGACTGAGCTTCTTGGCAGCTACATTGCTTTTACACGTGAGTATAAAATATTACAGAGCGGGTATTTTGGGCCTGGACTTGCTACTATGTGTGGCACGAGCATATGAAGTATACGACCACGAAGTCGGATACTGCCAGGGAATGAGCTTCTTGGCGGCTACATTGCTTTTACACGTGAGTATGAAACATTTCAGAGCGGGTATTTTGGGCCTGGACTTGCTACTATGTATGGCACGAGCATATGAAGTATACGACCACGAAGTCGGATACTGCTAGGGACATAGCTTCTTGGCGGCTACATATTTCTTTTACATATGA
Organism: Apomyelois bistriatella; assembly: GCA_947044815.1. Classification (NCBI taxonomy): domain Eukaryota; kingdom Metazoa; phylum Arthropoda; class Insecta; order Lepidoptera; family Pyralidae; genus Apomyelois; species Apomyelois bistriatella. The sequence goes on from OX345691.1 coordinate 12,703,526, forward strand.
GTAATATGGATATGATTTATTTCAATTAGTTTAAGCCAATACTCACTATTGTTCATGACACGAGCGTACGGCGATGTACGCCCATGATGTCTATAAAACAAGCTTTCACTCTCTACTTCGCCCGCGTGAATACTCCTCGGGGTCAGTACTTTTACCCTGGATAGGTCCTTCTCAATATTCCTAGCTATGTGTATGCGAAATTTCAGCAAGATTGGTTCAGTAGATAGCGCGTGAAAGCGTAACAAACTAATAAAATAAACTCACTTTCGCATATATAATCTTAGTTTGATTGGATAGTTAGGATGCTGGGATTCGTAATGTAAACATACTCAATAAAATGGAACCTCAAAACCGAGCTCCAGCTTTGATTCTAATAATAATAAATTGATAAAAGAATCGCATATTTCAATTTCCCAACTTGTTTACAGATGCCAGAAGAACAAGCCTTTTGTCTACTAGTCCGTCTCATGTACGGCTATGGTCTACGTGAGTTATACAAAGACGGGTTTGAAGCTCTCTACATGAGATTGCATCAGTTGGATCGGCTTATGGAGGTGAGTAAACTTCTAATTGAGGGAATCGCCGAATGGGGAAATAATGACATAGGCGATGCGGCTAGCAACCCATCACTATTGATTTCCTGTTTCAACTACCACTATGCTAAGCGTGGCCTAAGGTCTTATGGCCCTAGGCTCTGTCTACCCCGCATGGGATAAAGACGTGATTATATGTATGTAAACTTCTATTGTATTTTCTAACTACATGCTTTTATTTAGCTTAAACATCTACTTTGGTCTTTGTTACTTGAATTAATATTTCATTCTTTCCGTGCTTCTGAAGGCACTTCAAACCGCACTGCCATCTGGTGGTCGTTATAGAAATCACGTCAGAGGTCGAAAAGTAGTTTCGAAATATATTTACATAAGGGAGTACAGCGATAATTGACCTTGTTATTTATATTATATATTAATTTATTTATTGTTTTTGGTTTCAGGAACAACTGACAGACTTGCGCGCTCACTTCCAAGAGTTGGGCGTGGAGCCACACATGTTCGCCTCTCAGTGGTTCCTCACTGTTTTCACGGCGAGGTTCCCATTGCCATTGGTGAGTTTTCTTACTTTTTAATGTACCATCCCAACCCGCCATACTTTTTACCTTGTAAAACTGTAATTAGGTCCTAACTGCAAATTGCCAAGTTCAAACTTTAGATTTATTTATATTTATATTATATAGTAATTTTTAAGTAGTAGTGTAATCGGTTGTGACGTCAGAACACAGATGGACAGACAAACCGTTTTAATGATTCCGTTATGTCATTTTTATGTGCGGAACTCTAAACTCTTATTTTTTATAATAAACAAATACAAATTACTGTTTACATGGCAAATCCTCATTGGATTTTTATATTAATTAGCGTTTTTTAAATAATGCTTTCAGGTTTATCACATTTTGGATGTGTTTCTCTTGCAAGGAGTGGACACGTTGTTCCAAGTGGCCTTGGCGCTGCTGTCTCGGTCGAGAAAGGATTTGTTGACTCACGATTTCGAAGGTGTACTTAAATATTTCAGGTAGATATTTGTTTAATACTCTCATTTTGTACATACATTTTTAATTTGTGTATGTTCTAACTAAATTGCGGACATGCTGGGACTATTCCAATTATTTTGATGAAATAAATGGCATTGAACGAAAACAGCGAAACTGAAATGGGACTGGGCAGGACATGTTTGTCGTATGCGGCCAGAAAGGTGCAGGCAACAATTACCACTTTTTGTATACCGGGCGCCTAGCGAAATAGAGGCAAACCAAGGAGAAGGTGGCGTGACTATCTCGACAACTTTTTGGACAAGTGGCCAGAGGTTTCCATGGATAGTAGGGATGAAAAAAGAAGGAGGGGGGAGGCTTTTGTCCAGCAGTGGGACACATTAACAGTTGGCTTAAAAAATGGCATTCAAAATACTAACGCATGTAAAGACAATAAAATATTAATTGATATATTAATTGAATTGTTGAATAAAAGATCGTATCGACTGCTTGCTACAGATCCTTGAACATTATTGGTGTATTTATAATACGTATAATGTAGGAGATATCAACTGCTTTACTTGCGAAACTCGTGCTTTTAAAGTCCTGGAACTAGAATAGAAAGGCTTCCCTCGAGTTTTTAGCGAAAAGTTGTTTACTGGGTGTACCCTTTTTTTTATTTATTACTCTTAAAAGTTTATTAATAGCGGTGTGGGAGGCCAGCAAAATGGAAGAAACTCCGAAGACAAGGGAGACTCTTAAATTAATGATGATGATCTTCGTTGCAAATAACCGATAAAAATTTATACCATCGGTGGCTTCTACTCATTCTTTTCTTTATCTGTACGTTATGTTTTCAGAGTAACTTTACCAAAGAAGTGTCGAGCCGAAGAAGCGTCGCGACAAATTGTGAAATTAGCGTGCAGCATCAAAGTTAAAAGGCTAGGGAAATATCAGGCTGAATACGAGAAATTTATCAAAGGTAATACATATTATTTATTTATTTTTTGTTTTTATTTTAGCTACTACCTTCCGCCCGTGGCTTCGTAGATGCCGGTTATCACGGCCAAAAGTAACCTATGCCCATCCTCATGGTTCAAGGTATCCCTATGCCAAATTTTATTCAAATCCGTTGCTCCGTCTCGACGTGAAAGATGGACAAACACATGCTTAAACATTTTATCATATTAGTATTTATACAGTTCCCGCTGCTGGGAAAATGGAATTTGAATCGACGATTCGTTTTCACAAAAATCTTGTCTTTTAATTTTGTTTTTCAATTTAGTCAAAATGATTTTGTTTCCTCTTTCCATCGTCTTAGTCTGCCATATTAATCTGCCTGTTCCTTCGCCCGTCTGAAACCTAGATTGTAGCAATATACTAACATCTCGCGGCTTCAACTGAGCTTTCATTCCTAAAACTATTTACTTTGTTTGTAGAGATATCTTTGAGAAGAATCGAAATCGATACTTAATAATTTTCCAAAAAGCGTGTCTTTCATAAAAATATATCTTTACAGAATCGGCTGAAAAAGAGAAAATAAACGTGGAACTGGAAAGGCTCAAGAGTATCAACGCGCAACTGCAACAGGACAAGGAAAAACTCGAATTACAACTCAGCCAGGCAAGTTTTTACTGTTTATAAAATCACTTTCCCTCGGGAACAGTGCTTTTTCTCGGGATGAAAGGCACCTTATGTCCTTCTCAATACTCCTAGCTATGTGTATGCGAAATTGTAGGAAGATTGGTTAAGTAAATAGGGCGTAAAGAGGTAACAAACAAAAATACGAATTCACTTTCGCATTTATAATATTAGTCGGGATTTACAATGGAGCAGCAATCATCCAAACATAGTCACAAACTTACGGTTTTGAATTCTAAATCACTTACTAAATTAGTATGTCCATTTTTCATGTTTTAACTACGATATAAGATTTGTCCTGAGCCTCTGCTATGAGATTTTGTAACAGCATTCGCTATCAACATTGTTAAGATTATTTTATTTATATTAAATGAATATTTATGTTTTCCAATAGGCTCGGTCCGCGATGGAAGAAGCAGAGAAAGACGCAGCACATCACGAGGCAATCGCCAGGGATTACAAGATGATATGCGCGAGGCTTGATAAACAATTACATCAGATGCAGGTGAGCGATGAATGAAAATAAAACGAATGAACGATGACTGTGATGAATGACAGAACGAGTGAACTAACACTTGATTACAACAATAGTTTTTCGTATTGTTTCTTTATACCTTTTAATAGACATTATCGATCGATCCAATCCAGCCGGTCAATCGAGCACGCTCAGAGTTCTTCGGAACCGCCTCTTGGCCTTTGATATCCTTTTCTATACAATTTTATTGGCAGTTGTTATTTAGAAAATATGAATAAATTTTATTAGAAAAAAATTTAATCTTCCCGTTTACGACCTGGATTACAATTTATTAAACCGAAATCAGAAATGACAAACTCAAATAAAAACTTGAAATATTCTTAAATTTTATATTTATTTAATAATCTGAACCTAGTTCAAATAAATTAACCAAATACATCTCTATATTCGGAGTTGAGATGAGATTTTAAAATTAATATTCTTATTTTCAGGATTACGCCAAAGATTGCGTGAACTGTAGTCTCAAGTTAGCGCAAAAGGATAATAAAGAAGGTAAGTGAAAATAGTTATCGTTTTCTATTTATACATTTGCCAAACGTTATTACTATTACTATGGTGCGAGTGCCATCTGACATTCGTAATCTTTTTTATATAGGGAAACCAGCCCTAAGATTTGGCAGTGTTAGTGGCCAACACTGTCAGATTTTTAGGCCGCCTTAAGGCATCTGACAAAGCCTAACGACAGCTATCTACCGATAACAGCCGGGATCAACGGCTTAACGTGCCTTCCGAAGCACGGAGGAGTTCAAGATAGGAATGCCACTAATGGCGACCAATCCAAACATGGTCGCGCACTCGCCGTCACTAGACGGCCGCTATCCTTATGAACACACGCGCCGCGCTAGGCTATCGTAGTGGTTGTAATGATATGATGACGTTTATATGCAGAGTGTGAACAAAAAGGGGACGAAAAAGAAGAGGGGTCGAGTGCCACAGAAGCCAGGTTGAGACAGCGTGTTCGGGACTTGGAGCTGGAACTGGCGCAGGTCAAACTGGCGCATGTGCAGGCGCAGTGCAGCAACCAGGTAATAGGCTAGTTGACAAAATTTCAATAACTGCTTAATATTTTAGCTTATTAGGCATTTTATCGAAAAAAAAGGTTTATTTATTTTTAATCGAGCGTTTACATTATAAATTTCGGGTTTTAAAAAACCATTTTTCAATTTGGTTCCAAAACGCACAAGACTGTCATGGCGTCTTGAATGACGTCACGCCGTGCGAAACAAACCAAAGAGCGATCGTGTCTTCGTACGTTATAGCTAGTTTTAATCGTTTAAAAATAAATTTCTCATATTATAAGTACTGTATAGTGCCCCAGTGTGATAGCACGACTATAAAAACGCCAAACAAGTTATTTATATATGTTCCAAACAATGGAGAAATACGGAAAAAGTGGCTAAAACTTGCAAGAAGAGATGATGCTCATACTTTAGAGATCATACTTTATGCTAAGAGATCCCTTCCTGGGATAAGTCCGCCATTGTCTTCTGATTTTAATAATGTTCTATTTAAGTACTATGTATTTTAAAGCAATAAAGATATTACAAACAAACAAACTTTATCAACAGGTTCAAGAATGTATTTTTGTGAAGATCATTTTGATTAAGTATTTCACACAATACAATCTATTACTTAATTCGAGCAAACTAGATGTGTTTTGTAGAATCCCTATTTTCTAAATAATAAATACATGAGTTCAGGTTAAGTTGTTTCACTTTTAGGAGGGAACGTTTCATTTAAGTTTTCTAATTAATGTTACAAACATACTCTTTTTATTATTCTAGTTGCCAAATTATATGACTAATTATATGGAGTATCATATGAAGGGAACAGTAAAATAGTAAACAGTATCTTGCACAATGTACGTCACAACATTAAGTTCTTGTGTACCGAACTGAAATATCACATAGCATTTAAGCTTATAATAAATATTTTATACTTACAAGGAAGTTTTAACATTGCGAAATTCAGATGAGCAAAAGTTACTGATCGACGCGAAAAACTTTCCAAGCATAGCGGCATCGATTCTGGGCAAATTATTACTGTCTGCTTTGCTGAATCCAGATTCCATGGTTAATTCTTTCAAATTATAATTAGCAAAAACTGTATCAACTTGATATTAGTTGTTAAAAACCAAAATTTTATCAAGAACCGGTAGTGATACTCGAAACGTCAAAGACAAGATTGGAGTTTCGCACGGCGTGACGTAACGCTTTCTGATTGGTGTTCACTGTCACGTGACTAAAGGTTTCATTTTACGAAATTTATTTTTAAAAAATATTATTAATCTTTAACGCTTTTAATAATTAAAATTGTTTGTTATTTTCTCCATAATATAATTAATCATTATAAACCCCTATCCATTATATTTATTCTTAATGGAAACAAGCCTATTGTGTGAAACGGTGCGATACGATACTATGCGGTACTATATGATATGATGCGTACAAAGTTTGTACTTTTTCTTATTTTTCGAGTGTGTTGGTGGCCAATAGGTAAATAATTAATGTCTGCCATTTAGACGATAAGACAATTTAACGGCTTTTTACTTAACGTACAAGTGTAAAAGCCATTTTCTTATTAGCAACAAAAATTAAATATACAAAAAGAAAATACAAAATTGAGTTGTAAATTAATTAAAAGTCATACACACTTTTTAACCTTTGTTTTACAAGTTAAATTGTTTTAATTCGATACCGACTGCACCATTTAGTAAGTCATTCTTCCAAAACAAATACCTTTTATTCCACTTCTGACCACATGGTCAAGTCCACCATAAGAAATATTTGTTTATATTTACTAAGCATAAAGAAATGTTTAATTTCAGGAGCTAAGCCACCAGTTGAACGCCGCCCTACAGGAAATGCAGCAAGCCATGAACCAGAGACAATCGGTCGCGCCGTGGCTCGTCCGCACGCTCAGTAAGTATTGTATTATGTCGTCAGAATTGTTGTATATAAGGCTCGTTCCAGGAGATACATATTGAGTTTTTTATAATAATATGCTTGTGGCCTTTGTAACCTGATTGACTTAACCTTAAAATATACTAGTTTTTTATTTTTTATTTTGTTTCTGTAATCAGTATTACCAAAAACGTTTTTTAGCTCTGTGTATAGTGTATAGGAAAAGGATCAGTCAAATCAAAACAAATTCTTTGTTTTCAGTATTTGAATGATTAACTTTTTAGTAGAATATTTTTTTTAGTTTTATTTATTTAAAACTTCATTGCACCAAAAAAAAAAAAACAAAAAAAAAAAATGCAATTGGTGGACTTAATGCCTAGTTGTGAGTGCTCTCAACACTACGAATATTTAAATTTACTAAGTTCACTATACATATACTAGCCATAAAAATATTTTTTAAATGAATATTGCATGAAAACATTTTCTGATCAGAATCGGACTAACCCGCTCCTGGAACGCTCCTAGCATAGCTCCGCACCATGCATTCTGTCGCAGTACGTACCGTGCGTGTTCGTTAGCTGTTGTATTTTCATGTTGTTCTTTATTCTAGTAATCTTATAATTATATCACAAAATATAATCTGTATCGTACAACAGGCGGGTTAAGAGCATTGACTAATAATATTATAATGCAATTGGGTTATCAGTGTTCCACTACTAGCTACTATCTTATCTTAAATATGGGTCCTAAATTAAAGGAAGCACGTCGAACCTTTGGGTCCTTTTGTACTTACCCCATTCCTTGCTCACCCACACTGGGATTTCTAAAGAAGGACTGCATAAGCTTCAGAACATCACCTGGTGCGAAGTGCCTATAGTCCTCCAGGTCAGGGTACGCTGTTCCAAAGAGGTCCATTCGCTTGCTGGCCAGTGAGTCACAGCAACACAAAATATGGCACATGGACTCCTCTGCTTTTGCACATGCCCTACATTCGGGGCTTTCGACAAGCTTCAGTTTAAAGAGGTGACTGCGCTTTTCAATATGTCCGGTCAGAGTTCCTATTATTGTTCTTTTAAAATCCGCTACTAAATACCTCAGCACGGTACTGTGACTAGAGATGGGCGGCAGGTAAAATCCCAGGGTATTTGCCCAATTAAAACCCGAAACTTAGGTATGAAAAGTAAATTTTCATATATTTTTAGTCTCATACTATTTAAATGCTGCTTGTTTTAACTTTGGGAGTGTAGAAGTGGTGTATAAGGTATGCTAAAATCAGCGTCAACGAGTTTTTTCTGTGGTATTAAACAAGCGTGTTTGTAACAGTGCATACGTATAGGTAATGTAATGAGAGTCCCATTAACCTACTAACACAGCAGTAGATACAGTGTGTTTGTTAGCCGTTGTGCAGTAATAAATTTATTTTTCATCCCTTCTATTCGAAATGTTCAACTTTGCTGCCCCAAAAGGGGGACCAAAGTAAGTCTTTTCCGATAGGGTTTTTAGCGGGCAATAATGAGTTTCAAATACAAAACAATACGGTCATGCCGAGTGCACATATTATGAAAAATAAAACACTGGCTGGTAAGAGTAAACGCAATCATCGGATGAAATAAATTTCTCATAGAGCGAGATGAAAAGTAGAGAGTATCATTAGGGCGGGCGCAAACATATTTTTGGCTCGGGCGATGTACTTTGAAACCCCCTCCGTTCAGGATTCAAAAATCGCCCTCGCCGTAAATATATTATTTTGCTCCCTTTTGATACAATCTACTATATGGTGTGGTCCGACTTATAACTCCTATAACGCTCCTGTAGCATTATGTACAGTCGAGGGCAGATAAAACTGGACCCTCTGCTCTGCCTTACTTACTTACGTAATGACCGGGGGATTAGGTTTATTTGCCCCCGACTGTACATATAGCACGCTTTAATAAACTGTTGTGTGTTCCTTTAGTGCCGTAGTAAGATGTATTGTCTGATTAGTCCTACTAACCCGCACTTGGAACGCTCCTAGCATAGCTAGCTCTGCCTTATGCATTTTGTGTATTTATTTTTTTATACACTCTTTATTTAGTTTTGTAGTTTTAATATATGATCTTGTGCGGTCATTAAAACTGATACTGACTTTCGGTTAATTTAAAGGCTGAGGCTCCTGTTTATTTAAATCTTAGAATAAAATTAATATTGCAACTGATTGGTTTAACACATTTCTCATTGTTATAGATTCCATAATGGATGCAACACAGACGCGGCCGACCTTCCAAACCTATGTTCCGAACCAAGAGCAGCCGCTTCACAGACAAAACTCATTCTCCAAAACACAAAGCCACAGCCATACGAACCTCGACCGGCGCGTTTCAGAGCCATACAGCCCCGACGTCGTCAGGAGGAAGAAAGATATCAACGCGAAGCGACACTCGTTGCTCGTAGAAGCGACAATCGCGAAAGAGAAGGAAGATAGGAGAAGCCATGATATTACCTCTATTAATAAAATGTCAATGATTTGAGTTGTGCGCCGTTCTGCTCTTGTTAAGGAAATTGAGTGATTTTTTTGTTGAAATCCTGTATAGAATATTCCTCTATAGTACCGTGATGATATGAAACTAGATGAGAGCGATGGTCAAGATTTTTGTAATAATCGTCCATATCACGTATACAGCATGCGCACATAACTTCAATACTAGTCAATGTTGTCATTACATAATTATATAGTGAGGTTTATCGCATCTGCGGGGTCGAAAATGCAATTTTTTTTATTTATGACTTGTGCACCATGTTATTACGAATGAACTGGTTAATATTCTAATAGTAAAAGCATGGTGGACTAAGCCCTTGACCTTCCATAAGGAAAGGAGATTCAGGGTCCAAAGTGGATATACATATACTGAATGGTTAAAATCGTAACACTTATAGGTCAAGATATAATATAGCGGTATATGAAAAAGGGTACGACCTCATATTTGATATAAAAGCTATCGCGAATGGTTTTTTTTTATTTCGCCAAATATTATTTAGAAAAAGATGGCCAGTATTATGGTCTGAACTTTCCAATGAAGGATACAAGTTGTAACATCATTACCAATATTATAGCAGTAGAGGATACGGTCCTCACTCAGTAAATTGAACTTTATTTCTAAGTGGTAAAGATGAATTACAAATTCCTTATGAAAAACAAAAAGAAACGAACACTTGATTTTACCATATTGTATTAATATTAGTTGATTTTTGATCGCAATATATAAGAATTGATATAAAAGATTGATTTGTGTATGTGTGTTTTTGTGTATTGTTTCTAAAAATTATACTTGGAAAGAGGGATGGATAGGACTTAATAACTCCTCGACAGTCACCAAACCATAAAATATCAAAGTCTTACTTTACTACACTGGGCCTTCGGCCTAAAAAAATTAAAAATATTTTTTTAAAAATAAAAAAGGATTAAATAGAAACACAATCTATACATTCTTAAGTCATTATTTGTATAAATTAACACACATCAAAATACCAGTATGTCTGCAAAAAATCTAAAAAATAATTAGCCTGATTGTTGTTTTGTTGGTTATTAAGTCCTATCAAGTATACGGTGTCTTTTAAGACGCGGTTATGCTATATGTAAGAATGTGTGCCTTCTAAGGTGAAATATATTTAATGATAGAAAATATTTGTGATTTTGTTCAAAATGACTATATAAAGCTTATATAATTCAGTGCGTCTATGACACACGACACTCCGAAAATACGCACTACGCTGTCGGAGAAGTTTAGCGCCAAAATCAGGCGAATTAATAACTTTGAATGTGCTTGTTGACTGACAAATTTTTTATAAAATTAACAATTTATAAAAAGTTAAGGCAGCGGTCGATATGCTGGATTTCTTATGATTAAAACACTTTAATTATGTTATATCAGATAGTTATTAAAAATATACCTTATGATAACTCAGTATTCGATTGTTTTTTGTCCACTATAATGTGTTTAGAGTTGATTGAGATATTAAAAGTAAATTAAGATATTAAGTCTGGTTTATTGATAGGGATTATTAATTAATTTATCGGATTGTTCTCATGGGTGCGGAACAACGTATTCACTTCTCGAATAAAAAAAAAATATTTACTTAGAATCGCTGTTTTGCAAAGACTAGGTTATATATTACTTGTATTCATGAAAAAATATCCATTGTTCTTATAGTCGGAAAGGTATACAAACTGTATATCAATGTTATTCTAACTGACCCTTAGATTAGTGCACAAGAGCTTAAAAGTATGTATATAAAGATAGCTATTGTTGTGGTGTATTTGCTTTGTAGTGCCACAATTGGTTATAAAAGCCACATAGAGTGAGATATGGCGTGATGAGCACTATTAAATAAAAGTTTATAAATGTATTACATTGACCCATACATGGATATTTTCATCAAAATTCATAATTAAATAATCACACTGCCATAACAACAGTATGATAAATGTTTGTATATTTATAATCACATTAGATTAACTTTTAAACTTTTAGAAATACTCTATAACTGTACTCTTACCTAGCTTTCGATTACCAAACATTCCTGTTACCACTCGTACATCACATAATAATGTGTGCCATTCTACTTCAATACAAAGCATTGCATAAAGCGCTTCGCACCAAAGCCGCCGAACCGCCGCCATATTTCGGCAACTTTTTGCCGGCGGGCTAGGTTGGCGGCTTCACTCATTACAAGTCAGAAAACTATGCCGGCGGTATGTCAGCAACTCGACTTCAGTGACTTATTTAGTAATTTGGCTGGCAGTTAGTGATTGCCGTGCGTCGAAAGAGATTGTGTCATATAATAACTGTATCTCAAGGATAATTCGGTAAATAAAATTGCATCGTCGTCTCACTTCATGTCGCTAAAACGAAAATACTAGCACTTCACATGTCGCTACGTAGCGACATAGACCGCCGGGTTGTGTCGGCGGGCTAAGTCGGCGGGTCGGCGGCTTTGGTGTGTAGTGCGCTTTAATATAACAGATATCATTTTGTATATATTGTCCTTTTATGTTAAATCGTAGCTTTTTTAATTTATTTATTATGGCTCAAGTCGCAGACTGCTTTTGTTTCTATATATTGATCTCTAAAGCTTCGTGCGTAGATTTCAATTTAGCTTGATGTAGTATAAAAAACACGCAGCTACGTACTCTTCTAACTTGATTGTAAGGCTCGTTCTTATGATAATTGGTTTCTTAGTCGGTAAATACAGAAATTATTTAATTGACAATAATAAATATGTTTAATCTAAATTATTATAACATATCTATAATTCTTGTCATTTTCTTTCTCTTTTGTGTGTATTATATGTAAAACTTATGAATGTTAATGAATCTTTACTAATAGTTTGTACAATGATTTAATCTACTAAATCTACCCTACGCAAGCAATGTAAATACTATCATTTATTACTAACTAGCGACCCGTCCCGGCTTTGCGCGGGTGTAATATTTGGTTATATTAAATTAAAAACCTTGAATCACTCTATTAAAAAAAAAAACACATGAAAATCCGTTGCGTAGTTTCAAGCATATATAGATAACCATTTTTGATATAAGCCGCATATTGTTATTTTTTTGTAATTTATAAACTTGCGTTGCAGCCGTACTGTCATAAATCTGAAATTGTGAAATAAAAATTGTTGTGACTTCATGTATACCAACGTTTATAAAACATTTTCTGCTTGGTCCCATGGTTGACTGGTAGAGAATGCCATAAAGTCCACCATTTGTACACTTTATTTTTAAATATAAAAATACGTGTATGAATTTTCCAAAACTTTCTTGAATTTCTAAACCGAATGTGTGGGTTTTTCTTGTAGTGCTCATGCTTTTTGGGCAATTTTAGATACCTTGATCTCTATATTATAATTTATTAATACCAAATGATATATTTATACGCAAGAGGCGATAAAATTGAAATATGATATTTTACCTGTAATGCTTTTCTTCGTATGTACCATAGCGATGTAAAATTTAGACTAGACTGTGATCTGTTTTCAAATTTTTTTGTAAATATCGTTCTTATACATTTTTACGTAAGATATGAAAAAAGAAGATTTTAAAATCTTTTTGGATAATAAGCGTGTTGAACATGGAAACTGTTGCTTTTTTGAATATTTCTAAATCCTCGTAAAAATGTATATGAATGCACCATCGATTTAGTCATCTGTGCCCCTAGTATGAGTTTTTCTTAACGCAGACGCTAGCGACTGCATTAGCGATTTAGTATGGCAAACCTGTACAGCGCCTCTGGCGGATAGTAAGGCAACTAAGAAATTCCATACAAAATCCTAACGCAGTCGCTAGCGTCTGCGTTAAGAAAAACTCATACTAGGGGCACTGTAGTTTCACGTTACGCGCCATACTGTAATATAGTGGGCTATATAGAAGAATACTCCACTTTACCCTTGCACTTGTACCTTATGTAGTATACATTTCCATATAGCCCACTGTACGCGATGTAGCTTACAGCTTCTAGATGATATCTAACATAGTGTATAGCTTTATAAATACGCGGATCACCAACGCAGCAGTAGTGTTTTCGCTGAGATATGTTGTTTTAATCTGTCATTTATGGAAATAAACATTTTACAATGGATGTGTTTTTTGGTTATTTGTAGATTGACCTTTTCTCCTTGCCTATTCAAGTGCCCCTAGTATGAGTTTTTCTTAACGCAGACGCTAGCGACTGCGTTAGCGATTTAGTATGGTAAACATGTACAGCGCCTTTCGCTGATAGTAAGGCAACTAAGAAATTCCATACAAAATCCTAACGCAGTCGCTAGCGTCTGCGTTGAGAAAAACTCATACTACAGATTCTAATTTTGAAAGCCCTTAAATAATGTATTTTAAAATTATGAGTAATCATAACATCATAGCTAGATTTTGCCTGGATGACAAAGTTATATATTGCCTCTAAGCTGAATTAGAAGTTGACTACCTAATTAAAATGTACTTATGTAACAAATGTTCACGATACATAAATACGTGCTCTAAAAAGTACACAGAAATATTAAGGAAAAATTATAGCAAGCCAGTAAAAAAGTGTACGTGTGGATTGAGGGAAGCACCCTTTAAAAACGAATAAATATATATTTAACAACTAACTAGTAAATATGGATGTACTCTTATATACTTTGTTAAATGTAATAGCCATCGTTAGCCCACGGGTACAAAGATTTTCCATTTCATAATTTCCTCCAGAGGGCACCGTTGTGTTAGCATACATTAAGTTCATGGTGTCGTCAATGGTCTAAATATAGGGAAGATTAAAACAATAGATAGTAATTACTCATTGGGTTAATTTAATTAATTAACCTTCCCTGAACTTCCACAAATATTTCAAGAACAAAATTAGCCAAATTGGCCCAGCCATTCTTGAGTTTAGCCATAGATTTTATGTAATATTAAATTAGGCTCTTATTGTTATTTAGTTGATATATATTGTTAAAATTTTGAGAATATTATAAATAATATATATTTGTATATAAATATATATATACAAAAATAAATGTACGTTACAGTACCTAAATACATTTTACTTTTTTATTTACAGTGCTGCCATCTATGGGTGAATAGCTGTTAATACAATGACATCTACCGGTCGATAGTACGAAATAAAACAGCTTTTCTTATCTTGAGAAAGTGTTTGACATGTAGCTTTCGGTGCTCGTTATTTCTTTATTATTTTTATTTATGTACTAGCTGTTCCCGCGGCTTCGCCCCGCGTGGGACTTGGTTATATCGCACCCAAAAGTAGCCTATGATTGACCTCAGGTCTTTAACTACATCCCTACCAAAGAGTCATGGCGAAACTCCATACATCGTTTGTACGAATAAAAAATTGAAATACAGATAACATAAAATAAATCGAATTAGCAAGAATACATAACTAGTAACATGTTTACCACCACAAAAAAATTTTAAACCCCGGGGTTTTTTTAATATTTAATTTTTTTAAAGTCGACCTTTAGCTTCGTTTTCATTCGCCATTATTGTCGCAGCTGAAACATTATGTCATCCTGACAGTTGTTAGCATTGTCAAAACGGTATTGATAGTTCATTATGGTAGGTTAGGGTCATAGATTAAGTAGTTGTACCTGTGATTAAGCAATTAATTTTTACTTGGTGAAAAAGTAAGATGGCGAAATAGGGAAGTCCATGAGTAAGAAAAGGACCAACGATATTTTTTATATTTTTGTCTCTGTCATCGTGGCAATTTTTTCTTTGTTTGGCCAAGTCGACGCCAAGCAAAATATTACACCAAACTAACAGTGAAATTATTTATTTTTTGTATTCAGAAAAATATTCATTTTAAGTAGTAGAATTTGTACGAAAGATATACAAAAAATAAGGGCATTCCAGGGTGCCTACCACCATCTCTTAAAACCATGCAAGATCCAGTGAGTAAGCGAGATGTCGCCTTACATCATGTATTGGGCTGTCTCACTTGCTCATTGGATCTGGACAGCGTAATATATGATTTAAGGCGACATCTCTCTTACTCAATCGTTCTTGCATGGTTTTAAGAGATGGTAATAAGCCCCCAGGGGGGTTACTATATACAGTCTCTTAAAACCATGCAAGATCCAGTGAGTAAGTGAGACAGCGCAATACATGATGTAAGGCGACATCTCCCTTAATCAGTCGTTCTTGCATGGTTATTGGAGATGGTAGTAGGCACCATCTCTTAAAGCGTAATACATGATGAAAGGAGATGACGTCTTACTGTGTCACTCTGTCTCGCCTACTCACTCGTTCTTGTATGGTTTTAAGAGATGGTAGTAAACCATTTGATAGTGAGCCTGCTACTTAAAAAGTTGATGGTAAACCCCCCCCCCCCCCGGTGGCTTACTTACCATCTCTTAAAAACACGCAAGATCCAGTGAGAAAGCGGGACAGCGCAATACATCATGTAAGGCGACATCTCATTCACTCACTGGATCTTGCATGGTTTTAAGAGATGGTATACCCCCCAGGTACTAAATCGATGAATCTAACTTACCATAATGAACTGTCAATATCGCTTTGACAATGCTAACAACTGTCAAGGTGACATATTGTTTCAGTTGCGTTAAAAATGGCGAATGAAAACGAAACTAAAGGTAGACTTTTATAAAATGGAATATTAAAATAACCCCGGGGTTTAAATTTTTTTTGAGGTGGTAAACATGTTACTAGTGAAGTATTCTTACTAATGCGATTTATTTTAAGTTATCTATATTTATTTTTTTATTCGTACAAATTCCGCCATCATTCTTTCATCACAATCGGTCCAGCAGTTTAGCCGTGAAGAGGTGACAGACAGACAGACAGACTTTCGCATTTATAATATTAGTATGGATGGTTATAAACTATCTTTGCCATAAAGATTTTTTATAGATTCTTTGATTCTTTATTATTTTTATAAATAACATAACACGTCACACTTTGTCTCATCTACCCAGCTGATCCAACTAGCTGAACCAGCCAGTCTGCGTGTCGTGTATGACGCAAACTCTACTCTCTCTGGTTGTTGACGCAAACCTGCTGGTAATAACCATTTGCCAGTATTAGTGTTATTGTAAACACTAGGTAACTTCCATGTTACAAAAGTGTTAATTTCAGTTCGGATGTGTAATTCCTACTTCCCTATTAAAAAGTATGCTAAAGTAACAGCCTGTCTATCGTTCTGTATGTCTGTTACTTAATCACGCTTAAACTACGGACCCTATTTTTACAGTTAGTTTTTACAGGCAAACAGGGCGCGCCCCTGCCCACCTGATTCTATCAGTATTTAGTGTTGTCATAGGCATACACGGTTTAACATGGGGTAGCCAAAACGATATCTAAAGAAAATATGTTAAAACAATCGTATATAGTTACAAATGTACAGAGTAGACAAGTCTACCTAAACGATAATTCCCGTCGTCCC
Organism: Apomyelois bistriatella; assembly: GCA_947044815.1. NCBI lineage: Eukaryota > Metazoa > Arthropoda > Insecta > Lepidoptera > Pyralidae > Apomyelois > Apomyelois bistriatella. The sequence goes on from OX345691.1 coordinate 12,720,062, forward strand.
CCACTTTCGTCACCAACGCTGGTAGCCAACGGGAACGATTTTAACCTATGTAAAGCGTATATGTAGCCTATGATGAATGGAGTGGAGGTACAGATGAGTGCCGGGGAAGAACATAATATGCTACTATTTGGCGCGATACTCCTTTATGCCATGCTGGTAGAGCCGTATGTATAATACAATATCTTGTAAACAGTCTCTAGCGACTAGCGTTTTTATATAACATGCGATAGCGAATGCGCTTACAATATCTCATGGTAGATTATTACACAGATAGTTAATACACATGAATGAACGGGTTTTTGTTATAGAAACATATCGGCTCGACTGTCTAAAACAAAAAGCCACTCCTAGCTCCTAATGGCCGGATGCATTTCTTGCATTATGCATGTGCAGGAAAGTAGATACTGCACGCATCACTGGAGATAAACGTGTTGATGTAAGTTTTCAATAGCTCTATTTTAAGAAACTTGCAATTTTTTTTCTGTTTAGTGGGTTGTGCAAGTTTTCTTGATCAGCATTTTGTTATATACCTACTTATATAAATTAAAAAAAAAAGTGGTTAAATGAATTTGATTTTCTCTATCTAACTGGTGGCGAACCACCAACAATGGCACCCAAAGAGACGGTTCACGTCAGGCTAGCAGTAAGAGTGATGCCAAATCGTATTATAAGTAAATGTTTTATGAAGTGAAGAAGGGGGGAAAAAGATATATCATTTGAAGTTAATTTTGCCACTTACAAACTAGTACTTACCTACAACTCTTACGTACTTAAAGTTCTTTGAAGTATGTACGTAGGTAGATCAGAAACCCTACTAACACAAGTAACATAGGTGAATTCTTAGTATAGTATCACAGGTGAAGCGATAAAAATTACATCATTATATATCATCCATCATGCCTACTTCCTATATAATATGTATGGACCTCATAAAATAAAAATTGACACTTTTGCACGCTTTTTACACTGTGGCGCCACAACACGTCTTGATTTTAATTTATATGTAAATAACTTAAATTATGCTGTTTACAACGTATATCATTTCTACTATCTCTTCACACTAATGGAGCCAAGAATAGCCCGGCGTGGGCTGCTTATAAATAGTTGAAAAACAATGGTAAGCGCAGGCTAGAATTATCTAAGACCTGAAGGTGTTGCCACAGTAAGGATTTAAGTTTATGTAGGTACTTTTTTAGTAGAGCAATCTTAGGTTATTGATGAGATTTGGCGTTTAATCGAAGCAACGTGAAGTCAATAATCTAACCTTTCGATTTTACATTATCAGTGTTATTACTTTAATCAATGCCGGTAATGTGTTAGTAAAGTTATAATTTCATTAAGACGAGGCAACAAAAAAAGTGTGGCAAAAAAAGGGAAAAAAGGGGGGCAGGTGAGCTTTATAAAGAACACGCGGCTGGCACACCCTACACTACAAAATCGTGTGAATGGAAATGTTTAGTTCCGTAACATTTGAATAGGGGTGAGTTTTGAGTATAAATATATCAGTAATACGTATATCTAAAATCTATAAATAATTAAATATATAGGGTCAAATTAGAGCTAGCCTCAAAGTAAGTTTGGCACTTGTGTTATGGGATACTAACTCAACAATCATCATCATCACCATCATTCCAGCCGCAGGTCGTCCACTGCTGGACGTAGGCCTCCCCCAAGGATTTCCAGAACGACCGGTTGGAAGCGGCCTGCATCCAGCGTCTGCCTGGACTAACTCAACAATACTAATATTTAATAACAAATACACCGAACAGATAAACATCCAATTATTGACAACACCTTTATTTTTCCAAAAGTACAAAATACATAAGTATAAAATTGGCTGACAAGGCTTAGAGCATTCTCTACAGTTAACCATTGTAACTACTAATACCAATCAATCAATCAAATTCTTTATTTAATTTAATGAACTTATTTGATTCGTTGTCCTATGTACATCATCATTAAACACGATAAATTAATGTTTTAACTCAATGAACTTCGTTGACCGGAGTAAAATTAGAAATACCTACCTACATAACAAAAATTTACTAAGCTTTGGCATTGCACAACTAATATCTCGTAAAATTACTGAGTATTAATTTATATAATATATGTTGATAAACCTAATAATACCTAATACAGATTGTTACACGATGAATAGTACGAAACAGTAGTTTTGATATGTTGTTTTATTCATCTCTATTTCCCTATTATTAAAGATGTCTATTCCAGCTACCACGAGACTGAAATGGGTCAGCTGCAGTTAAATGAACAGGTATAAGCCGTAAACAAGTCTCAAGCAATAATATCAATTCGAATGGAGCTTCATTAATCCGTAGGCCAGGAAACGTGCGGTGGATTTCGCACTCAAGCGGATTGTGAGTTACTAGGTATTATGAAACTAATAACATAACATTTGACATATCTAATCTGAGATCCAATGTTTATTGTATAACCGTGCGAATGCGTATAATAAATGTAATGTTAATGGACTTGGTGGCTTACCACCATCTCTTAAAACCATGCAAGATCCAATGAGTAAGGGAGATGTGCGCTGTCTCGCTTACTCACTGGATCTTGCATGGTTTAAAGCAATGGTGGTAGGCACCCTGGTAGCATCTGCAAGCTCAGGGTAGAGGTGTAAAGGCCCATCACTAGAAAAGAATAGAAAGAGTAGATTAATTTTGTGTTTTTACTACACCAGCAGCACGATATAACCAATAGATAGTATTGAATAAATATAACCGATTTTTGGCATTGTCATCGCTATTTTTGTGGCCAACTGTACAATATTATTGATTGGTTTGACCCTAATTATTTGATAAGCGCTGACTTTTAATGAATTGACCCTGTTTTTTGTTTACTCATGTGCTGGATGTGCTTCATAGATTTGATGAAAGTCGTGAAATTTCGTGTAGTTAAACAATAAATACTTCAATTTGCTGATAAAGACGTAGCTGGCTTTATATGGAATATTCGTAAATTTAAAAATTTGCACTATCATTTAATTCTGTGCAATAACTATGAATCTTTAGTTAAATTAGTTATAACATAACAAAGCTTATAAGTGGCGTAGTTTGAAAGATTTTCATGTTTGCCAAGTTCTGTGGTCCTCATGGCTATACAAAGTACCTAGCCGTATCACTCTCATTCTGGTTTGAGCGCGTTGATGTCGATAAGGAGGGACCAACAGTGAGTAATCCCAGTTGCCATCTTGTTGTTTAAATAAATTTCAATTTCTAATTTTGACCCAAATAAATTCCCTACGGGTCGAGCTAAATAAAACCGTTTAAAAAAAACATTTCAGATGTAGCAACCTTAACTTTCCCACGGTATTTTTTTAAATTAATTTTAATAATAGTCGTAAACCTCCATTATTTTTTCCAATGGAATTTTATGAAAACAGTTAACTGCTTTATAAACTGAAAGTGAGGAGAATTTCATGGCAAATAGGTTTGTACGGTAATTGGAAAATAAGGCGAATTGATTGAGGAGTAAAGAATCAACGTCTCAAACGTCGCTTTGCAAAGTTTTAGGAAGTTCTTCCCGTCTCTACATTTCTAATTGTACCAATAATGATGCCGCATTATAAACTAGATCATCGTTTTGTGTAATCTACATAAATACTTGTGATGTGGACTTTAATAATCAAAGGACTGAACATTGTTATGTAGGTATAATGTCTTTCTATACTTAGTTTTATTTATTTTACACTAACGACCCGCCCCGGCTTCGCACGGCTATAAAAACCTTCCCCTTGAATCAGTCTATCTATGAAAAAAAAATGCATCAAAATCCGTTGCGTAGTTTCAAAGATCTAAGCATACATAAGGCCAGATAGTAGGAAGCAACTTTGTTTTATACTATGTAATGATAATGATAATCTTAGTGTATGGTATGTTTTTTTGTGTATGTGATGCAGTATTGGTAAATAAAGCATTTATCTATTTATCTATCTATTGATCAAAATAGTTTCCACATGGGGTTTTTCGTCGTTTCGCACCACAAGCGATTCGAACTGCGGTGCGAATCGCCGAAGAGCCGTTTTTGAATGGGTTCTTTCGCACCGCAGTTGTTGGAGCGGTGCGAAAGGCTCAAAGTATTTTTTGGAATGGGTTGATTCGGACCACATGGCAAAACGATCCAATACTCTTTGCGTGGGGCCGATTTGGACTCATATTAAAAATTATAGTATTTAAATCATTTATTTGTACAGATAAGAAGAAAAATGAATAGTGATAAAAAAACTTATAATATTTATGTACTGTAATTATTATATTTATGAAAAATATAAAATTTCAACATGGCATTATCACAGTTTGAATGACTATAAGTCTAAAATAAAAAACTTGTAAACTAAAACTAAACTTAAAACTTAGGCGGCGGCGATGTTCACATAATAAAAAAATACTTAGTGGGCATATGATATCACTTTCTATCTTAAGAATTATTTTGGTTGTCCTGTTATTTTTAGTTGTACTACCTATATGAGATGTGTAATTAAAATACATTATTTTTGTCAGAATATTCACCAATTAAAAAAGAAAACTACTTACTTTGTTATTCGAATCGTGGTGTGAAAGAACCCATTCAAAAACAGCTATTCGCCGATTCGCACCGCGGTGCGAAATAACCCATTCAAAAACGGCTCTTGGGCGTTTCGCACCGCGGTTCGAATCGCTTGTGGTGCGAAACGACGAAAGACCCTCCACAAGTCCACATGTACCTATGTATCCTACATAGCAGACTTATATATACCACTTCTTTTTATGCAGTCAATCCTCCATTATCTAATAGTGAGTGGCCTAAGTTACTTATCGAATAGTAAACTTTATGTAACAGTAATGGACTTATAAAGTCAAGTAAGATCTATAACAGTTTTATCTAGAAAGTGGATCAGCCTGTCAGTCCAAGAACGAAGAGCGATCGTATAATTATCTAATTCCAGAGATAGGAATTAGTTTTTATAAACCTCTCCTTTTTAAGGGTACTATTAGACATTATTCTTTATTACACCAGTAAAAATATTATATGTTCTGAATATTTCAAAATAGGGCCCTCGGTTCCGAAGCACATGTTTTATATATATAAGCTCCATATTATGTAATCTGTGACTTTTCAGAAAATTTCAATTTTTTTTTGATGTGGCTATATTCCACAATATGGCAATCAAACTTTTTATTTTTGCCAGTATCAAGTTTTATAATTATATATGTTCTTCATTTTGTCGAGTCACAGAGTCAAGTCAAGTCAGTAGTCATGTCTAGTCAAGATAGTCAAGGGCTAAGTGAAGCGGTGGAAGGTGGAAGTTTCACTTAGCTTTATCTTGGGAGATTTTGGTGACAAGGATTAAAGTCACTTATACGACATTGTACCACTTCCCAACACTTATTATGCACAAATACTCGAAAAATTAAAAAATAAATACAATGACGACAACTGAGCGACTTTAGCTTGGCGCCAAAACTCCATTTCCATTTTTAGTTATTTTGTGTTCCATGAATGTGAAGGTTTATTACTTCACTGAGACGATGGTAGAGTTTCAAAAAGTACCACAGAGAAAAGTGGAAGTACTTACCAAGTTACCCTGACACAGATATCTAAGGTGATATTCTTGTCTATGTGGCCCACTGTACATGTAAAAAAAGTTATTATAAGCATGAATTTCGCTCGTTCACACGCTTGTCGGTGAAAATCGGAGCTACTTCATAATCGTTGAGCTTTCTCACGCCACCGCACCGTCGTCGTCACGGTTGAGGAGAAAATACCATGGAGTCGCGTGTCTTATTTGTTTTTCATCACGACAATCGTGTGATTATTTCCGTTGTTTCTATATATGCAAACCTAGGTGTGCCCCGCGGTTTTATTCGCCATCTGTGTCCTCAAAGAGTGTTAGTCTCTCCGAGGACAGTTTTACGGTACCTAAAGATATGTCAATATAAATTTATTTATTTATCTAACATATGAGAAAATAAAATAGGTAATTCAAATCAGTATTTTTTTATACAATTAAGTATAAGTGTTTTCACAAAGAAGTATTCTACTTTAGCAGCTTAGCTACATATCGCGTAATGCATCTAAATAAATCTACGCTTCCTTTTGTAATATTCGTTTGTTTGTTTTTTTTTGTGTACACATTAGGTAATATAAGAACATTGCACTCGCTTAAAAAACTGTGAATGAACCCTCAATGACTTTGGAAGTCGCATCAATCCAATAAACTGGTAATTCAATTCAACGCGTTAGTCTTCGGTATGTCTGATGACAGTAAAATTGCAGATTGCCTAACAAGACGTCGATTTATAAGCGAATCAAGCGACGATAATCAACTTTAATTGACCAATTGTCATGTTTTTGCAGTCTGAATAAGAATTTACTCACTTTAGGCAAAGAAAATATGCACTTTAGGTAGATATGACGTGCCTATTCGTATAGGTACTTATAACGATAGACAAGTAGGATTCATGATTAAAAAAAAAAATGCCTGGCGTCAAAGACCGCGCGCGTTTTCTTCAACTGAATAATATAATAAACGCGAAAGTCTGTATGGATGTTTGTTACTGTTTCACAGGAAGACGGCTAAATCGATTTGGCTGAAATTTAGAATGCAGATTAGACCTTGGAACGATACATAGGCTATTTTTTATACCGGAATTCCTACAAGAGCATAGCCGCGGGCAACAGCTATTATTTTATAGGTAGGATTCCAATGCTTTGATTACAATCGACGACGGCCAGCTTGATAACAAAGTTCTTTAGGCAAATGTAAAATTTTATTTATAAATAAATTAATAAAAAGCTTCCGTTATAAGTCACTATCAAATACGATATTCGAGATACTAAGTAAGCTACTATTTATAGAGCGTCTAAATTTCAGATTTACTGAGCGTGAGCGGCCTACACGTGCTCTTATGAATCAAAGTGGCAAAGTTACAAAGAAAACAAGACGATTCTGTTGTTTTGATCTTATGCATGGCCACAACCACAATAAACAGAATACAAACAAAAGTTTATAGAAAATATTTTATATTGTATAAATAAACGGTATAAACTAATGACTTTTTTGAAACGAATAAACTAGAAGCCTAGAAATTATCTATTATTGCTAGAAGTTCAGTTTTTTATAAATAGATATATAATTAGAATTGTCTCTCCCTCATTGGCCATAATCTCTTCTAATATATGAGAAATAACCATTGAATTTGTTCATTGTTTCTTTTATTATATATTTATTATATTTATAACTATCTAGAAAACAAAATAATTAAATAGCTTAAAATAGCCTTTATTTTTTTACAGACTGTAATTTGCAATTAAGATATATATTTTTATAGTGGTATATATTAATTTATCTTTCTGTTCTTCTTATATTGTGGTTAGGCGCACGCGGCGCTAGCCCCAAATAACCAGACGGCTCTCCATATTGTTTGTTTTTAGTAGCGCCGACGGCGGAGGATTTGAACTGCCTTTTTGATCATATAAGGGTGCGTCTAAAGTCTATATAAAAGATATAGAGGATATTAGTATCTATAAATGTGTATAGACCAACGGTAACGACTACATAGAAAAAAATCAAAAAGTCAAAAAACACTATTTAATGACTCCATTAAAAAAAATTCCACAAATTACGACATTTTCCATTTACAATGTTCATATTATTGTGATGTTCATTCCTCCAGAAGTGCTAACGAAATAAAGGGGAGAGAAAAACTAAGTTGTTATTGTGCTTATGAAGATCTTTCACGTACGTCACGGTCGGTCCATATTTCTTTCTTGGTCTGCTTCCAAATGCTGGTAACTACATACATCAAAAAGTATGCGTCTCGTCGGACTGGAACTTACGACCTTTGTCAGTCGCAAGAAAAACGCCTGGACCAAGGAGGCAGTTCATTGGGCAAAATAGATTTATTGACCCCTGAATACTTGAACTACTTACTTTTTGATTCTACTAATGCTAATACATGCATTCAACATCAAGCTTCATGCACTAAATATATTTTGTAATGGTTCACGTTTAAAATTTCTTGATGTGTTTATCTCATGTGAATGCACCCTAAGTAAATTTAAGCCCGCCGCTCTTTACAAATTAAAATATATTGCCCTTGTTTAGGTTAAGTTAATCCCACAAAAAACATAAATGTAAAAAACGAGAGCCAAGTTCAATACAAAAATTATGCTTGGCGGTGAGCTTCGCCGCAAAAAGAATGGCGATCTAAATGAGTGCCAAGTTCTATGCAAAATCGAAATATGTTTTTATAGGAACAAAATAACATTATGAACAAGTATTAAACTCTATTTCTTTGCTTTATTAGATACCTATAACAATTGCTGTTATTTAAAAATGTGAGATCTTGAAGTAGGTCAGATTTGACTTGGCCAGTTTTTAACACAATTAAAATGTTGAATAACTTTATAAAATGACTTATGTAATGAAAACTGGCCAAGTCAAATCTGACCTACTTCAAGATCTCACATTTTTAAATAACAGCAATTGTTATAGGTATCTAATAAAGCAAAGAAATAGAGTTTAATACTTGTTCATAATGTTATTTTGTTCCTATAAAAACATATTTCGATTTTGCATAGAACTTGGCACTCATTTAGATCGCCATTCTTTTTGCGGCGAAGCTCACCGCCAAGCATAATTTTTGTATTGAACTTGGCTCTCGTTTTTTACATTTATGTTTTTTGTGGGATATCATTACTTTTTGTAAAGAAAACTAGGCAAGTTTCCTATTTAATGTTTTTTTATTTGCGTGACAAATTAACCTAAAAGAGCTACAAACAAATGAGGTTTTGAAAGAAACGATTTACGTAATATTAAATAACTCACAAATGCCGTTAAAGTACAATACTAAAAAGGAATAATTTATATCTGGACTATTCCAGCTATAACTCAAATAAATTTAGTCGAACGACGCAGCATTAAACGCAATCTAATAGGTGGGTTTCCGCTAAACAACCGGGCATAACGAGGACGCTGGCGCGAATGAGCGCCGCTAAGAGCATACTTTGGTTCGTTCGCATTTTAAGTCGTATAGCGCTGTGAGCCGCGCACAAGTGCAAGGCGCGAGCGAGTTCAAGCAGCATTCTTAGACTAGTCAATACATACATATATCGGTACCAATAAGACTTCGCTATTGCCTTGACCTTGGTATACATACACATTGGAGTTTCTTTTAGGGTACAAAGAGTTCGAACTAACAAATTTATACCTTAAAATATTATTTCTTATTTTCAAAAGAAATCAGAGAAACGAACCTTGGGCACTGATCTTTGTTAATTTTAGTGAGCCGTGGACTATAAGATAACTACTATGCAGGTATAAACCAACCGACCCGCTAAATTTTAAGTAAATCGCTACCGCTTATAATTTTGTACCATAAGTCAGAGCGTGACGCTGATTGGCTGGTGTGCTGCCGCGCGCCGCTGACGACACACCGTTGTTGGTCGGTTGTTTAGCGCGTAGGTATTACAAGTTTTTTGTATGGGGACACCACTTATTTTTTGACTTTTTTTTTATTTTTTGATTTTTTCCTACGCTTTCACACAATTTCCGAGCTGGATTCCAAATTTCATCCTTCTAGGTCATCTGGAAGTAGGTTAGGTTTAGGTACTATAAGTCAGTCAGTCAGTGCTAAAATTTACAACTTTTTGACCTTCATATCTTTATAACCGTTTGAGCTAGCTTCATGAAATTTGGGCTTCTACATGTCCTGATGGATCTTATTAAACACACGTAGTTTTATGTATTTACATAAAAGAGGTTTCGAGTTATAGAAGGGTCAAAAGTGGCACCAAGTGGTTCGTGTAATATTACACTCGGCGCTGGCTAGCCAGTTCCTTTGCTTGAACTTGGCTTGACACGCTGCCGCGTGTCTAGATAGAAAACAATGGCAGCTTATTGTTGTAGTAAAATAAAGATCAAATGTCTCCTTTTAAATTTAAAATTGGACTAAATAGTTTTATTTCTTGAATCTAGAGTTTTACTTTTAAATAACATACGTACCTATAAAGTCGGGGGTCACAAATATCGATAAGACTTTAGAATTACCTAAGATATTTTTTCGTCGCACAAGCTTTCTGTTTATCCGTATATTTAGTGGACTGGTAGAGAATAATATTTTTTTTATTATATGATTGTTGATTAAAACGTAGGTACTTATGGAAAAATAAAGTTCTATTTGATTAATTACATTCCATTACTATCACAAGATTGTTAAAATTACGTACTTATGACGCAACTTAAAAAAAATATAATTATCACGGACTTTCCATTTTAAAAAAAGTGCCATTTGTCAAAGTAATGAGCTAAGTATAACGTATAAAAGTGTGTGAATTCATGTGAATGGCGTGTTAATTTTGTGTGCCTGAAGACAATAAACACCGAATTAATTAAAACACCACGCAATCTTTGTATGAAGTGTATATAGGTATATATAGATCCTTAGTTGAAAACGACTAAAATTATGACCATAATAACTTACGTATTTCTTAATAATTCTAAAAAACATATAGAAATCACACAGATTGAGATACCCAAAACAGTTGACCTACTTGTGTTATGGGATACCACCTTGTTGATAAACACCCAGAGTAATTTGAAAAAATCTAATTGTCTTGTCCTGACTGAGAACCAACCCAAAACCTTAAGATTAAAAAAAAATGTTGACCGTTGACATCATGGAGGTCGTCACTCATAAGTAATGACGTCACCGACCAACGGGACCTACGGCTTAACGTGCCTTAACGACTGAAGACACGTTAAGTCGTAGGTTCCAGCTGCCATCTAATGCATGGACGTTAAAGGAGGCACGTCAAAAGCCGAGACGTGGAAACCACGTCAGAAGCCGAGACGCGGTTTCGCAAAACCCTAATTCAACGATGTCCATGCTCAAATAACCGTGTAACCAACTCGATATGATGATATTAAATTATTCCGGTATTTACAATATAGTATATTATTATCACTCATTGATGCCATTAATTACTTATTTTAAGTTTACTCCACTTCCAAACCGCAACGGAAGAGAAGCGGCGCCACAAACTCCACTGCAGCCATCAGCGGTGCGATCGGTCTGAAGTATAACATTTTCTTCAAAAACGTTAATTTACAAAATTTGAGTCAAAACACAACAAAATTAATGTAAAAAAAATAGTACACGAATGTGATATTTTGATCAACGACTGAATCCGCACGGCACAGCTAGTAAAAGTACTAAAATCTATTCCAGTCCAGGAATCAAAAACAATGAGGAAAGCATCCAATAAAGATCCTAATTGTGCAATTTTGCATGCACATTGCACATTGTAAGGCTAGGTTTAGTGTGAGTTTTACGGGTAGTCGTAAAACACTCGAATTAAATTGCGGTTTGGTAGTTAAATTGTTTCGAATTTAGGCCGTTTGTTAGCTTTTGGCATTCTAGTAAGAGAGAGAGTAGATTTTTGACATATTTTGATAATGGAGGTCAAAATGTAGGGCCATTGCACTAGTGGCCTACCAACGTTGGTGAGTAAGATTGGATTTCTTTCTTCCACCTATCTATAGGTATATTAGGAGAGATCCTTGGAAATCGACTTCCGCTTATCACCCCATGTGGGTAAGAATTGTACCTGGCACCTACCTGTGCCGGTACCTATGAAAAATGAAAATAATTTATTCAGATAGTAATATGATACAAAAATTTGTGGCGCTCAGACCCAGCTGATACATGATAGTATAAAAATAAGACATCATCCTAGCCTTTTTCCAGTTGAATCCCAAGTTCTCCTCCTCTGTCTTCTTTTACCACATCCACGTAAAGAAAGGAAATTTAAATCTAAAATAAACTATTTGTCAGATACCACACGTAGGTATGAGTATTTCTGTCATATATGTTTATAAAAAAGCAAGAAAAATATAAAGCAGTATCCGCAAAACCAGCGAAATGATTAGAGCATTAAACCAACCAGAGTGAAGTTAATATTTTGGCCACTCATTAAGTACAGTAGAACACCACCATTTTGGATTTTTTATTTGCATGTCAGTCGATGGCATTTATTTATTAATACAAAACCGATATAATAAGCTAAGGAGGACACACACTCGTAGAGCGTGCATGCATTGGGAAAAATTAGTACAAATACTAACTTACTATCTGAAAATAGCCATAGATAAAGAGGAAGACTAAGGAAGTGGTCAAATGAATTAAAGTTTTTTAGATAGAATTTAAAAAAAGGGGTATTTGCTTAGCTGTGGATTGAGATATAACGGAAAAAGAGGTTCCATTTTGCAAAAGTTAGTATTTCTTGGTCTTCGCAAATTTAATGAAGTCTCAACTCAACTGCGATGGGGCTTGTCACGTCATAATTCTATTTATTTGTTTTTTTTAATGGCACCTAATACTGTGTACTTAAAATTAAGTTTCAGATAAAGAAATTTTGTAAATTTGTCATGACTCAGTGACACAGGCTTACGACATGGAGTAGTCTATTCTGCGTCACTATTTACCAATTTAATTTTGGAGAGCTTCCATAGCGTATTTACTTCAAGTAGGTAGGTATGTTAATTTACATACAAAAAACAAATATTCTTTACGTTTCTTAGTTAGGGCAATTAACCTTTAAAGTTATGACGAAATCGTGAACCTTTCACATTGTAACCTCTAATGATCTGATGGTTTATTGTAATCTTCTCTTCGATGAAAAGCACGACATGGTTTATTACTTAAATAAAACATTTTATTAACTTATGTAACTTGGGAATTGAATTGTTAAAGTTAAAAGTAATCGGTGAATGATTTAGAAATATACAAACATTTTAAAAGTACCTTGTTGCCAGCGATTCTGCCTGCGAGGCTTTGTTAAATCGTTTAATTAAATCCCACGATTTAACTACAAATATTAAAAATTTACCAATATTATACTAACAACCAATATTTAAAATTTACCTATATTGTTGAGGTAGTTACATAAAGTAAATAACAGACACAGTTAGGTACTTCGCATCAAAAATATCGGAAAAAATTTAGCGCGGAAAATAATCTCCTAATTAAAAAACTTTTTTATTTCAGGAGCGGTTCGCAAAGTGTTTTTATTTTGTTTGGAAGTGGTAAAATTCTAAGTGCCTAGCTATGTCGACTAATTAATAAATAACTCATATTATTATCGTTTGCACTTGCGCTTTGTGTTTGGTATAAGTATAAGTATGTATACCTTAGTTAATACATATTTCCGCAACCTAGTAAACAAATTGATTACCCACATCTTTACCCATAAAACTTTCCGATTCTATACATGATTCATTGAAAAATATTTAACAATAGCGTCGGGGTGGGCACAATAGTATACCTTATTAGAATACAATGAAGACGATAAGTAATCATCAAAAAATCAGAGGGCAGAAAATTGCGTAATTTCTTTTATTTTACAATTCTTTTTGTCTTTATTGGAGCCATAGGGATAGTTTTTCACATTAGTATCCACTTTAGGTGCGCCTCAAATTTTATATATTAGTAGAGTATCCCGGGCAAGAATATCACATATAAGCATAACTCATGGAATTACGAAATTGCGAGCGGATTTTTTTTTAACCTATGGCATTTACTGATACTTTAATATTAAATAGAAACTAAGTTTCATCTTAACTATTGTGAAAGCTAAGCTAGTTTGACTATGACATAATGATTATTGAAGGGATATCAGTGCTTTTAATTTTTTACACATTTAAATATATCTGCAACACACAACCCAAATCATATATTTTTGCAAACGCAAATCGCTTAGCGATTATATTTTTTACGCAAATCCTTAAATTAGTACATTAATTAGAGCGTTACTTACCTACTACTTGAATTTATTCTGTGATTAGGATCGCTCTAGGTACCTAAAGATTTCTATACTAAATACTATCCTAAGATCCTAACTACATAATTTGGCTTAGCTTAATTCATGGTAGAGTCGATCACCTAAATTGTGTGGTGCTTCGCGATCAGAATTCAAAAACAAGTGAATTGAAACCGTGTTACTTGGCCAGCCATTATTTTATCGTGATCGTGATGCTCTTCATGTCATCGTGATGAGACATTTTACATTCTCATTGTTGCTAGTCGTGAGCCACTAAGTAATGCATAAATCAACCACAAATGCACTTAAAAATGTATGGCTTGATCGCATGACAATGAATTTATACGATATTTCTCCATTTCTCCCTATTTTGCCGACTATTATGTCGGCTCATTGGATGGCTTTCAGGTCGCTACATATTTCATCCCTTATTTCCCCCCATATCTCCTCTACATATTTGATACTGAGGCTCTTGTGTCGGGGCCAGAATCCACTTTGGTTCATTGAGCTATCGCAGTATCCATTCCTGCCATCGAATGGAATACACTGAGTGGACTCGCACACTCGAAGGCGACGATTGGTGCCAATGGCACCTGGTGGCATAGGAAGGTCTGTAGGTATAACAGAACACAGACAAGAACAATAATAGGAGCTCTGACCGGACATTTTGAAAACCGCAGTCACCTCTTTAAACTGAAACTTGTCGAAAGCCCCGAATGTAGGGCATGTGCAAAAGCAGAGGAGTCCATGAGCCACATTTTGTGTTGCTGTGACTCACTGGCCAGCAAGCGAATGGACCTCTTTGGAGCAGCGTACCCTGACCTGGAGGACTATAGGCACTTCGCACCAGGTGATGTTCTGAAGCTCATGCAGTCCTTCTTCAGAAATCCCTGTGTGGGTGAGTAAGGGATGGGGTAAGTACAAAAGGACCCAAAGGTTCGACGTGCTTCCTTTAATTTAGGACCCATATTTAAGATAAGATAAGATCCATTCTGCCATTATACTTCGAAGATAGCACCTCAAAAATGAGCTAACTAGATCAGGGTATTACCATGTTATCAAGGAAAACCGTCTAGAAGTTCTTATATGAGAATTTGCATTGGAATGATGGTATTACACTACCTCACACCTGCCGCCGCAAGATGACTGAGAATAAATGATTGATTGATTGATCGATTGATTGAGAAACCTGGATATAAATATCCATGCAGGATGAATGCCATACGCAATGAAGATGATGGTCGTTTGGTAATGACGTTTGGTGAGTTTAAAGTTCTGGAAGTTAACTGTCATTACTGCTCTCCTCTTGTGATTACCTTACATACCGTCAAGAAACAGTTTGAAATAGCTGCTTAGCTTTTTCCCTATTTTTCAATAGCTTAACACTTTCGCTGACAGTAACGCCTCTCGACGTAGATAACAATTGACTGCCATTGTTATTTCGATTACTGTCCGCGAAAGTGTTAATAGGTTGGGAATGTGATGTGATTATCCTCGAGTTGTTGGGTGTACATCGACTACAGTAATGCCTTTATTAGATGGGCCACCTGAAGGATAGTTGCCTTAATTATGTTAAAATAAATGCTGGGGAAAAACAGGCTGCGTACGCGCATTGTCGTGATAAAAAAGGACAACATTAATTTAAGAAAGATCTATCCAGCGAGATGATAGAGTAAGAATTTAATAAGCAATTCATGGTTTTGATATTGCAATCTCCGATTTGTACCGCGCATGCGATCACGAAAGTCATGCCCCGCCGGTGGGCGGAATAGTGGGTTAAATATTGTAATCAAAGAGAATGCTGCAATTTCATAGCTGTGCAATCATTTAGATAGTCATATCTCGTGAGTTTTACCTAGTATTACATTGCTGAAAAAACTTATCTTGTTCATTATCGTTGCCTCATGAATGAGAGGAGACCATCACAGAACATTCGCCACAGTACTTCTTCAAGCGATCGTCTGATGTTTTTTAGCTTTGTAACGATGATGTTTTTTTTTAATTTTTTCTTATAACTTACAGGCTAATTACAATATTGTAATTAATCAAGTAAGTTATATAGTTTAACGGCAAAATGACAAGATCCAAGTGTATTATTTTGCCTAATTTATACTTGATTAAAGTAAAAAGAAATTAAGTATTTAGAACAAAATAATTTGTTATATATCTAAAAGTATCTATATCCATAATAACAAGTACTTATATGTAGTAAAATAATAAAAGAAGTTTTCACTTAATATTCTTAGTTACTCCACACAATGTTGGACATTTGCCAGTCAAATGTGCAAAAAAGTCTAGAATTGTCGAAATCTGCGGCGTAATGGTTACCACTTTAGTTAGCTAACCTGGAGGTTCTGGGTCTTGCTTATTTTATTACTACCCTAGAGACCTGGGTCAATGCGTATTTTTAAGTTCTTCCTGTTAGGTGTTCGGAAAAGTAATCTTGGCAGATATGTAGATTTTGTGTCAAAATTATTACTCAATTACAGCGCGAACTAACAATAATGTTTATTAACAACAAGCAAGTTTATTATATTTTCCGCACCATCTCTTGGTTGACTAGTAGAAAAAGCCTCTGGCTGTAAGTCCTCCCTTAACATCATTATAATGAAGTTAAAGAAATACTCGTATAACTTCAATATATTTGACAAGTAAGTACTTACATGAAATTACGCAAGTGAAGCTGATATGTTACAGTTGCAGTACATTAGTTCAACTATAAGATAGTCATCTCTGTGTTATGACGAAACGAAAATGAGGAGATAGCTCGTTGCGGAGTTTTGAGGTTCATACAGTACTGCACTAACAAGTGATGAATAAGCGAAATTAACTTTTGTTAGCAATGTTAGCGTCTCAGACTGCGATGAAGAAATAAAAATATCTTACTACATTACTTACCTATTACGGTTCATGAGATACAGCTTGTTAAAAAGCAGACTAAGTTTATTGGACAAACAAAATATGTTGTACATTATATTAATAAACTAAATAAAAGTACTTATTAAGTACTTTTATTCTATATTATCATATTTATTTATTTTGGAACAAAATTATTAGTAAGAACACAAAATCTTAAATACTAATTTTAGTTTCTTACACAGAGAAGTTCGAATCGCGCTGTCCCTCTAGACAATTTTTTTTTAAATCTATGTTCTTACACATACAGGCTAAAACCATGACGCTTCTAATGATGTATCACTTGTCAAAATATAAAGTAGATAAGAATTTATCATAGAAATAGGAAATAGCGCGCCCAGGCATTTTTTTTAATCTATTGAATTTATGAAGGATGATCAATGAAAATACCATTTATTGTCGGAGGTTCACCCGTTCAAGTTCACCTCCCTATATGAATCACGCGAAATTATACATAGCCGTATACTTACATATGTTGATGTGTATGTTGGTACGTACATACATACAGGTTTTAACCGGTAACAGTAGTCGGGTAAGTTACCTCCATGTATAATATAATATGTAACAATATATGATCATGTATGGATTGAATGGAATCATTACATTTAAAGTATCCCTAACACAATGCCTTATTTGATATTATAATTAAGTAGATACCTAGAGGTACATCAGTGCAACGACCCAGCCCAATAGATATATGGACATGTATCGCGTTGCATTCCGTGTAACATAACTAGTCTTGCCGACACGTGCACGTAATCATACCTTATTGAAACTTACTCATATAGGGAGATACTTCCAGGAAAAGATTTCGAAGAATATTTCAAGCGCTAATGCAACAAGCGACAAATATTTAGGTATAGAGATGGATTGGATCTTTTAATGCTTTAAGTTTGGTGCATTTGCCCAGACTATGGTATACCTGCTGACGAGCCCACGGTCCTGGATGCGCTTAGACCTGCACACTGGAAGACTTAAACAAATCCACAACAAACGCTATACTTGTTGCCCAATTTTGGAAGAATTCAAGAGAATATATTGTATAGACCATCGAATCGCTAGGAAAACCATGGCATCGGTATCTCATGCGGTTGCAGCCGCGAGGAAAAGCTAGTTTACTGACTTATTTTATAACTGTTACAATATGTGGTAACAATATCTGTACAGTTTATGAATGAATGAAACCATAATTTATTCGGGTTCCCTATTACCTCAATGGAAGCGTGAAGCACCCTAGGGCATGGCTCGTGGTACCAGGCGCCCAGACAATAGTAGCGGTTGCGCTACTCTTTCCTGTGTGAACGGTAACAATAGCCATTGTAGTAGCCACTACACTACCATTTCACTCTTTTGATTAAAGAAAGAAGAAGACATTTGTTACTCAATTCACTTGATTTTCTGATCAACTGGTCGTACGCAGCTGTCTTTTATTAACATTTTTGTGTAGGTCTTTCTGGAGCGGCGGTGAGATGGGTCGATATTAGGAAAGTTGCTGGCAACAACTTGATTGCGGTGGCTCAAAATAGGGATGGATGGTGTAGGCAGAGGGAGGCTTATGCCCAGCAGTGGGTTGTAGACCACTGGTGCTGATGTAGGTTTTTCGCTACGTGCATATATTTACTAACGATACATGGTTTTATTCGTAGACAACTGTTTTCAGTTTAAGCTTTTAACTTTTAATTTTTAACACAAATACTAAGAAAATATTTAACACTAACGTTGATCGGGCACGATTAAAGAAAAAATATATGTTGAAATGGCAGGCCTAAGGTACTTTTAGATTAAGATACTTTTCCTACCACACTTTTCAAAGCATGAAACTCAAGAGTAATCATATTATATGACGTAATAAGTTCGTAGATTTTGGAGCCGTCGTATAATAGAGCGAAATCTCATCTATCTCCTCGTTTCTGTTACCTAAGATGCAACCAGTAATTATGTACACATGGCCGTTGCAATCAAACACCTTATTATTGCTTTGCGGCGCGGTACCGCCGTAACAACAAATTAATGAGAATGACATGTCGTGCGTAGCTTGTAAACAATGAATGCAAAGACAATATAAGGCATGATTTGGGTACATGTTTTTTTTTTTTTTTTTGACAGGACCTACAATATTAGCTTCTAAGAGCTTTAATATTTACAGCGGGACGGTTTGAGGCGAGGGCTTGACGCCACTCAGCCTTTTCGGCAAAAGCGCAAGGGGCTCCCAGTTGGGACGAACCTCGGCCATGGGCTTTGCCTTTGAGCAATGGTGGGTACATGTACGGTACCCGGCTTTATATAGAAAAGTATACTACATGAGTCATAGGTATAAGGTTTAGTGGTAAAACCTGCCTCCGTGTAGTAACTGTCCTAGTAACTGTCTCCGTGGTCCAGTGGTTAAG
The DNA here is from genome assembly GCA_947044815.1 of Apomyelois bistriatella. NCBI lineage: Eukaryota > Metazoa > Arthropoda > Insecta > Lepidoptera > Pyralidae > Apomyelois > Apomyelois bistriatella. The sequence continues at coordinate 12,739,186 of OX345691.1, forward strand.
GCGTTTGCTGTTGACCCGAGGGTCGAGGGTTCGATTCCCACGGGAAGCATACTTTGTTTAGTTGTTTCCAGTTTGGTTAGGACATTGCAGGCTTGATTCACCTGATTGTCTGACAAAAAAGATGATTCCGTGCTTGGGAAGGCACGTTAAGCCGTTGGTCCCGGCTGCCACTAGTAGATGTCCACTAATAGTTGGTAGTCGTTAAAGGAACCACGTCAGAGGCCGAGAGGCAGTTCCGAAGAACTCTGGCACCAGGGTATGCATGGTCGATTGACCATGACACCTACACGAAATGAATGAGTGGTAAAACCTTTGTATTGACGCACTGTTTATTACTTTTGATGAAAATTGATCTGATTGTCAGTATTGTCACCCTTAATATTACCAAAGTGCACCATAGTATTTTTTTTTATCATATCACTATTTTAAGCTTTTTTTAGGTAGTTAGATTGGCATCCTGTATAACGTCAACCACCATCATCCTCCAAGTGAGGGCCTGTCTTACGACGGAGGTCCGCTCTCCTAACTATTCCTTTCCCCTTCGCTGTACCATAATAATCGTTTTTGAATAACTGACAGACTATCGTAAACATTCCTTGGATTTTTTTCCCATCTTCAAGTAAATAAATATATATATTTATATTTATTGATATATATACGTATGTATATATCAATTTTCCAGAAAGTGTAACTATACTTTACTTCCTTTTCGAGTCTATCTATCGTGTTTCGGAAGGTCTGTCATTAAGCCGTTGGTCCCGGCTGCCATCTGGTACATAATTGTTAAAGGAACCACAAAAGCGGCCGAGAGGCGGTTCCAAAGGACTCTGACACCAGGGTGTGCACGGACGATGAACGTGACACCTACTCGAAATGATGATGATTGTTGACGTAGATTTTTCTTCCTATTGTGTGTCTATTTCGCTTACTTTCCAGTATTGCATAACAAATGATGACATGATGATGAATGATGATCCATCTATCTCCACATTAGTGCCCTGACCGTCCACATAGATTACAAACAGCAACAGAATCCATACAACTAACCGTGACTCCGGCATTGCGTGAGCCGATCGGGAAACGATCGAAACTCGGTCACTGATCGATTACTACTTGATTGTGTTCGCGGGTCATTTGGCGCCGACAATGGTGGAAATGGCGGAGCAATCTGTGGTAGGTCAGTGGAAAGTGGGGCGGTGGAGATTTGGTCTAATCTACATATAGAGCCAAACATTGTTATTAAGTTAATTAATAATTCCTACCTTTTATTAAACTGACCTTAGCCTCGAGTCTTTAGTAACATTTATTTTTATGATTTAACTTTATTACATAACCTGTAAGATGCGGACTTAAAGCAGTTAACCGGCCAGTGGTGCACAGGAGTCAAGGTTCTTGGATAATTGATATAGGAGGAGGAGTTTTGTTACAAACACTGTCTATCTATCTATTTAAGAGCTGGGCTCTTGTCGGTGGAGTCTCTTCTTGGTGTTTCTGTCTTCCGCTAGCCCAAACATTATGACACTAGAATTTTATATGTTTTAGAAGAAGTAGCTTGGATAGAGTAAGATAATGGACGGCTAGATCTAATCTAAATGTATAAATAAAAAAAATTATTATTAGGTAAATATACTTTTACCATATGGAAACCCACTCACCACAACCGTTTGTTTGCTGTGTATCCAGAACCAATTAGCCTACAATACGATCTGAACAAATGCATACCAATAATTTTGATTATTGAACCGCGTGCCTGCTTCGACAAACAATCATATAGAATTGCATCAAGAGACATCGTACATATGATTCGTATAGCCTTTCCCAACCAAAGTCAATCGCTTAAATTTCAATATGTTATAGGGGGAGGTAAAATGAAAATTATACAAGAAGTGTGTTAGTTTTTCAATCCATTGAATCGAAAAACTAACCAAAAAAACTTACCTTTTCTGAAAGATCTTGATATAAATAAGACTCAAAAGGCGATTAAGTAAAAAAAGGCCTACATTTCTTTGTGCCTTAAGGCAGCCAGGCAATCATAAAATAATGGTTCAATCATAAAACTTTGGCCTTCTGAGACCGGAATCTGTAGAGCCGCAACGATAAGAAGATTGCAACCTATATTATAATCAAGATCATGGAGACAAAATTAAATCAATGGATTGTTTTTACAACCAACTGAAAATAGCCGCCCATAGCCGCGAGGGTTTCCGATTGCTTACCTCCAAACTTCAATTCGAGATCCCATGATGATAATGATCGTTTCGCTTTTTTGTAACACCCTGTGACATACCATTGTAGAGTTTGTCTTAATCGGTGAAACGTGTTCTCGGGTCATGTCACGATTGACTCAGCACACAATGTCGAAATGTTGTATAATTTTCTTAATGATTTTGTTTATTAGAGATTTTTTTTAATAAAAAAAGAGTTGTAAGCAATAAATGGCAGACTTATAAGTAAATTCTAAGTATATATCAAAACTGGTAAAGGTCGTCCGGAGTTCCACTCCTGTTCCCGTAGAAATTTCGGAAAATCTGTTCTTAGCCGACATCCGCTAACCATAATCTTCCTACCTTCCTTTCAGCTCTAGGTCCAGTAGGTTTGAGAATAAGCCAGTGAACAACCGTTTCCTTTTATTTAAGATTAAACTGAATTATTTCGCGTATGTTTCGCGTCATCAACATTTTATTTATTTTATCTTTATTCAGAAGATTAGTATAAATGTATACAGCAACTTATATAATTACATGCCGATAACAAATCTTCATATTAAGTATCATATACATTAGAGTCCGTAGAAAGAGAACATGGTTGATGTACTTACCAATAAAGATCAAATGAAATGGAAATGGACGGGTCATATGCTGAGAAGCAAATACGAAAAGTGGAGCAAAACTGTGACACATTGGTATCCCAGAGATGGGAAGAGAATAAAAGGAAGCCTACAACAAGATGGGAAGACGAGCTTAAACTAACGGCAGCCCCATTTTGGAGAAGAGTCGCACTGGACAGGATGCAATGGAAAGGGTTGGAGGAGGCCTTTGCCAAGAGGCACACTGAACTCAGACATTATATGAGGGACACAGGATGCAGCTCAGGATCAAAGGCTGTTAGATAGATAGATGTTTTGCGTGTCTCTTTATGATAATTCCATCAAGACATGCTTTGTGGAGATCGCCCTAATCGACGAAACGTGTTCGCGAGTCAAGATCGTGATGCACTGAGCACACAATTCGCAGACGAAAATGTTGCCTAATTTGGCGAGGTTGGTGCACTTTGCTTCAAATGTTAGTCGTGAGTACATATATGGCTTTAATTTGTGTGCTAAAGATAAGGTCTTTATTTTCTATATTTTTTTAGCTTATAAGGTAACCTTTCAAAGTCAAACGGAGTTTTGGCGGGAAGGTAAAAGTCACAAAATGTCGGTGTTGTTGCACCTATTTATTTTCCAAATTTTATGTTTTTTTCATTATAAGTATTAATATCATTATCACTACATAGTATAAAACAAAGTCGCTTTCTCTGTCGCTATGTCCCTTTGTATGCTTAAATCGTTAAAACTACGCAACGGATTTTGATGCGGTTTTTTTTAATAGATAGAGTGATTTAAGAGGAAGGTTTTTATGCCCATGTGAAGCCGGGGCGGGTCGCTAGTTAATAATACTTTAAAGTTTTAGTTTTTAATATTGTTTATTTTGTATGGATTGAATTATAAGTACGATTTTTAGTTAATAAATATCGATAAAAAACTTACTAGGAATCGTGAATTATATTTCCACGAGCTATTCATATGTAAGTACTTAAGCTTTACTGATTATAAAACGCTTATCATAATTAAAAGATACTCAAAACCGCTACATGTAGAGCACTTCAATGTCCCTAGAGTGTTTTATGACTACTTAATTTATGCTAAGTTTAGAGAGGGGCGTATTTTTATCTCTTAATTGACCACTGAGCTCGATAGTCTATGGCAAGCAACGTGAATGTGGCCCGACTTGAAATTGGTAGAGTGGCATTTCTTGAGCTCCTCATCAGAAGGATTTTTTTGCCGAGGGTCCAGGCTGTTATCTCTAGATTGCAGGCGTTAGGCTGTGTCGGATACCATGAAATTTCATAAACGCAGACGTTAGCGACTGCATTAGGATTTTGTATGGAATTTCTTAGTTTACCTTACTTTTCGCCTGAGGCGCTGTACAGGTTTGTCATACAAAATCGCTAACGCAGTCGCTAACGCCTGCGCTTATAAAATCTCTTATTGTTATGACATTGTATACCGTATTATTGGAAACACATATTATGAGAGGGAAAATTCCGCTAAATGCAATGGCTTTATATTTAAGGGAAATCTTACGTGGAATAGAATGTATAATATATACCCTGGGTTTTGATGCGTTGCACAGCTGTAACTAGGAAACGCGTTTGGATTAGAAACTCAATCAATCCTTCAACATATTTATTGATCCATCCAAATAATACTAAAATGATAAATATAAAACTGTAGACGTTGCTGTATTTTTATGTGATCATCGATATAAATAGCCGTGAGATGGCGCGACCGGACATCGACTGCAGTATGTCACGAGTCGATAAGATAATAGCAACGGGATTATGTGGTCTGATATGCAGGCATTTTAAATGACAGGTGCTGCATTATAACTATAATATTATTTATGTTATTTTCATCTTTTTGTATATATCTCCAATATTAAATCGATATTCTTATGGTGTTGAGATTTAGTTTATTGATTTAGACTTGCTAGATTGATTACAACAGTCTCTACAGCAAAAAAATGAAGCAATATTTCGAATCGGTAAATTTCATGACATATCGATATTACAAATTTTATGTTATAGGTATACTAATTTCTAAGAGAAACTATAACCTCAAATCTATGTTATACTTTTCATGAATTAACAAAAGATGTATACATCTTTTGTTAATTCATGAAAAGTATTTTACCTATATCAATAATAATGTATACATTATTATTGATATAGGTAAAATAAAACATCGAATATACAGTGGGCAACACAGAAAAGTATACTACTTTTCCCTAATACTCACATCTGATATGGTATACCTTTCTCAGTGGCCCAATGTACTTACCTCAATTTTGATCAATTGTTTCTGCTATTTGTAGTCATATTTTGTTCTTATCAATGTATCAAGATAATTTGTTCTCTAGTGTATTGTTTATATTTTATATCAGGTGACAGCTGTCGGCCTCGATATTACGATAAGATGCAGAATATAACGGATTTTTATGTTTTGACACGTCCTTTCACTTTAGGTAACTTTAGTCGCGACAAGGCTTTAGTTTTGGAGATAAAGTGCGAAAGTTTGGCCTGTCTTTGAAGTGAGAATATTCACAGTACTGACAAATAGCGAGTCAAATTAATAAATTTAAAACTTCAATATAGTTTAACAATCACCATTTAAGGTGATACCTCGGTGAACACTAGCGCCACCGTCATTTTAAAATCATTACTCACTGAATGTTTTCAGTGAGAAAAAAGTGCTAAAAGTGGCCGTTTTAAGCAATAATGCAATTTGTAACTATATGGAACTATAATTTAATATGTTTAAAATTAACTTCAGATCCAGAACCTTAATTACAGCAGAGGGATTTTTGATAACTTGTGTTTTCAGTAATGATTTTTAAATGACGGTGGTGCTAGTGTTCACCGAGGTATTACCTTAAGCAACAAAAATGTTTTCCCGGATGCGTAATCAACTGGTTCCTTCGGAGCCCAGAGTCCGCTACATAGTCGGTTTTTAGATATGGCATACTGATGATAACCGTCATCATCATCGCTAGACTGGAACTCCATTCGATGTTGTTTCCCGTCGTCAGCTTGTCATATGTGTTATGACTTTTCAAAATGGTTTTTCAGTCATCCTTTGGTGATTTAAAAAGCCATAAAGTCATAGTATTTTTGTTATCGATATTTAAAAGTGCCTTGAGAAATATTGGGCGTTTGAAATTTAACACGTTGATGTCTTTTCTACGACGACATAGCCTAAAAATAAATATTTTTTACTTTTTTTTGCGGTTAGCTTATTGTCGAAAAATATTATAAGTAAAAAATACACAAATCAATCAGTTAATAACACTAAAATAAGAACAAATCAATCAGTTCAGAGCAATGGAAATAAAACACATTTCTAGGTAGAGGTCGATATAGTTATACATAGTTCACTACTCATTGTCACGCTATTTCCCCATAAAATTCACATGTTCATTATAAAGGGTAATTAATTTTGTCAGATCAAACCTTGGACCGTCTGACCTTACATTGAGAACGCTGGCCTTTTGTATATAAGTCTCAGACTCAGCAGGTTGTAGTCTACCAGAGCCACAATGCAATGAGTACAAGCAGCTCTTTGATATAAAAGCTGTTCATTAAAATTTGTCTTATTTATTTTAAGCACAGATTATGTCATTTATGTAGTCAGCTGAGGAAGCCGGGAGAGCGCTAAGATGAGAGGAAGACAGATTATGTTATAGGTTGATTGTACAAGTAAGATGCAACTAGAAAAGACGCTCGGACGAAAAAGGAGATTAACTTTATTAGTACTAACAGAAATAAGTAGTAATGAAACTAGAAGTTCGTAAACAAACTAGGTACAAGTGACGAAATTATTACTTACAATTCATTAATCATGAAGACCTCCATGGCGTAATGGTTAACATGCCTGACCGCTACTCAAGTGGTCCCGGGTTCGATCCCCGGACAGGTCAAGATGAAAAATGATCTTTTTCTGATTGACCTGGGTCTTGGATGTTCATCTATATATGTATTTGTTATAAAATATAGTATCGTTGAGTTAATATCCCATAACACAAGTCTCGAATTTACTTTGGGGCTAACTCAACCTGTGTGATTGTCCATATATGTTTATATTTATTTATTACAAAAAAAAAATCATATCGCGTGGGTTACACGGACAATTGACTATACACACTCTGATGTCAGAGGTCTTCGAAACCGCCATTATATATGGTAACCTATGTAGGTTTAAGTAGGTTCAGATGAAGAAATAAATAAACGAGAAAGAACTATTCTTATAGATACTTAAATTAAGGATTTTGTATATAATGTTAAAAAAGAATTTATCTGTTCCATTCGCCAAGTAAAAGGTTACCTACTTCTAACCTACTTCACTATCACTATATCACTACATAGTATAAAACAAAGTCGCTTTCTCTGTCCCTATATGTATGCTTAATTCTTTAAAACTACGCAACAGATTTTGATTCGGTTTCTTTAATATTGTTCAAGAGGAAGGTTTTTATGCCCATGCGAAGCCGAGGCGGGTCGCTAGTCAGCTATAAATAATCCCACGTTAACAAGCCTGTGTCGAGTTTCTCCATCATTTCGTGGCTGCACTTTCTTCCGTCCATCATCTGATACTGTCAGATATGCACGCTACTCCACAGCGTCATACGTATCTAAAGAAAAACTTCGTGCATTGGAACTATTGGAAGTGACCAGAGTGTCGTTTCTGCTAACGTTAAGTCACAATCGTGTCAAAATAGTGTTTCAATTGTAGTGCTTTTTACACACTATTTACAAGAATTATGACAGTATGATGTAATGTGAATGTCGTGTGTGGTGTGACCATCAGCAGTGATAAAAAAAAAGATATATTTCTTGTAACTAGTGTTTAAAAAAGCACTACAATTGAAACACTATTTTGGCACGATTATGAATAAGGTTACCAGAATCGACGTTCAGACTGCAGGCTTGTATTCTGGACCAAAGATAAATATTGCTATTCAGCGATGGGGTCAGAATTTTGCTGCCTCAAATTGTACTTTTGAAGATAGTTTTTAAGGTTGAAGGTCATTTTATATTGGAAGTTATAACAAATATTTAGATATACTTATTAGCAATCTTATGTAATATAAAGAAACGCGAATTTTAATTGGTTTATTTCTTTGTTTATACGATATCACGCTAAAACTGCTGAAGCTATATTGAAATGTAATTTAGTCTATACTAAATCACGAGTACATCCGTATGATTTGTCGTATCTGCATCCTGAGATAGGACTTGGTAACCTTTTAATGGAATATTGTTTCTATTGGTCTTGTTTCCCTGTAAATAATGTAATAGTTCCAAGGGTCCCTAGACCGTGGCTCTATTGTAATAACCAGACCGCCAAATCTAGAACCATGATAAGTCCCTAAAAGCCCTAGGACTTTGAAGCATAAGCTGAAGATGCAACTAGGAAAGACGCTCGGATATAGAAGAGTACTACGTAAGCGAAAGTGAAGAGCTCATTAGTTATCATTCAGTATTATTGGTATTCATTCATTCTTAGGTGTGCATGGTCGATTGACCTACAGGGTCAATATTATACATGAGATGATGATGATGAGTAGCGTTGTAGATGTTATTGAATGGAAAATTGATTGAGTGGAAAAGTTGAAAATGATGACTGATGTGCCTGTGTTTGAAAACTGATATGGCAAATGGAAAGCTTGTCTATCATTCAACTGACCAAAAAAGAAGCCTTTGTGACTGCTATCTGGGAATGGAATTGTATATATCTGTGAGAACAGATTTCTATTCGAAAGATAGTGCGCAGTGCAGTGGACGTCTTAGGCTTTGAATACTTACAATCTTTTAATTCGACATAAGTATAATGAAATTGTAACAGTCCAATGTTAGAACATTAAGTAAAGATGTTGAGTAAAAACTAATATGGAATTTTTATTTTAGGTAAACGAAGAATGAATAGATGCGAAAAAATAGTTTCAAGGTTTTTTTGTCTATATCTCTTTATATTTGATGTTAATTAATCCGTACATTTAGGATAAAACTACTTCATGAAAATGTATGCACTTTTTCTACTAGACTAATATATTATTCGGGAATTCTATATCGAGAAAAATCTTATTCTCACTGTTCAAAAGTTTTAAGTTAATTATTTTTCATTCGTAATTAGACCGTACTACTAGTGTACAATAAGCATTATAGTAATGTAGGTTATATGGTAAGTAATAAAATATAGCATATACCTAACTATAATTAAAGAACATATTCAACAAAATGTAAACACGATCATAAATAATCAATGCAGAAATACCATAATTTTCAAACAAGTAATTAATATTCGAGAGAGAAACCAGACAAACATTTCGCCAAAACGCGATTCAAATTAAAACTGCTAAATCAAGACATTTAAGGCGATTCGACCACAGATGTGTAATAAATATGGACAACGCTGGAATAGCAATGCTTCGTTGATTCACGCGGGAAAGTCTTGCTGGGTATTCTGATCAATATGTAGTAGATGTTTTGCTAACTAGGCAATGCATTGCAAAGACGACATAACTGTCCGTTGTAAAACGATAGAGCTATAAAAATACGCTGCGTGCTCTTCTCCTATTGATGAAAATTTTCTTCCCAATTCATGTAAAATGCTACTAAATGACACACAAATAAGTCTCACAGCCCAAGAACAACCCGTATACTCACCGGCGTTCTATTAAAGGGTTATTTTCAAGTAGATTTAAAGTATTCTATAGAGAGAGTAGTAAATTAATACCAATGCTAACTACTACTGCGATACGAGCCAAAGAGGATCTTGATCTACAATAAAGACCATATACTTGATACATGCATGCGACTTTTTAATTATAACATAATGTGTATTGTTGCCTTAATAATCCCAAAGTAACGTCGATGCGTCGATCAATTCACACAATAGAAGTTGGTCGCCCTCCAACTCAGCACTTCAGAATACGGTCGCCAGCTCGGCATTAACCGTATGTTTAGGTACTTGTGAGGTTTCCGAGAAAAACTGGCGCAACCCGCCTGACGACCACACGAGGAAACGATATTTTCATTGAGGCTGATATCAAATGCAATGTTGTGTCAAGCAAAAACGCGAGTGCAAAGATGTTTGCAAATATGTGTAGTTTTAGATTTCACGCAGTCGAGTCAGATCATAAACAAATTAGAGATGATATGTGCATTTCGGGTTAATGTAGCGATATTAAGAGTAACAAGGCTACTAGATCCGACTACAGGCGTAATGACAATCCTTAATATAAACTTATAAAACTTAAAAAAAAACGAAGAGACATCCATACTTCCATATCCATACTTCCATCCATACTTCCATACTATCCATGCTAATATTATAAATGCGAACGTCTGTCTGTCTGTCTGTCACCTCTTCACGGTTTTACGGCTGGACCGATTGTGATGAAATTTGGTAGGGATGTAGTTAACGACCTGAGGTCAAACATAGGCTACTTTTGGGCGCGATATAACCGAGTCCCACGCGGGGCGAAACAGCTAGTTTTATCATATTTCTGCCGGTAGCTAGGGCTGTTTTACACAAATCACGTAAAACTATTCTAACATTGTAATTTTGCCGGTGGTTTTGCCTGATATGATCAACTAAACTAAACCACACTGTTTAAATATTTATCTCAGACTGTATATTTTGTTTTATTAACTATACTAAATCATAACTATATAAGGTGAATTTAAATCAACTGCAAATATTTTAAGGGCAGATTCAAACCACTAAACTGAAAAAAAAACTGAAAAGTTGTTCAGTATCTGCCAGTAAAATATTTGCAGTTGATTTGTGTCCACCTTATATATATTCTGTGTTAACGTACTATTCCTGCCATATCGCACCAGCTTACGAGCGATCGGCTTTCATTTTATGTTATCAAGATATCAGTTGGAAAGTATCTATTGTTTGAATATTTCCAGTCATCTGTTATAGTCCAGATTATGTACTTTCTATACAAAAATGATCTTAACCATTATCATTTTTTAAACAATATCGATAAATAATTATATTCAGCCCAAAGTAAACACACACAGAAACTAGTCGAGGCTAGGGTTCATACTTATCATAGTACTAGCTGTTCCCCGCGGCTCCGCCCGCGTGGGACTCGGTTATATCGCGCCCAAAAGTAGCCTATGTTTGACCTCAGGTCGTTAACTACATCCCTACCAATTTTCATCACAATCGGTCCATCCGTTTAGCCGTGAAGAGGTGACAGACAGACAGACAGACAGACAGACAGACAGACAGACAGACAGACAGACAGACTTTCGCATTTATAATATTAGTATGGATTTGGCGCATTGCATTAGTAATATTTATTAAGGACTAGTAAATATTTTCACAAAGATAACTTAAACTTTATAAACAGCAGCTTTTTTGATGTTGATTGAGAGCTATAAGGTCTTTGAAACATGTTGGAAATGTATCTTACAAAAATGAATACCTATATCTGAGAATTAGACAGGTTGTCTGCCTTAGTCGAAAGCTTCGTCATTGGACGTGCGTACATTCACTGGCGTTGTTCCAGCTCATCGCATATCGTAGTAGCAACAGCATCATAATCAGTTAAAATCGAAATGTGCCTTAATACTATTTCAACAGCTTAAAATAAAATATTATATCCCCGAAACCTCCATGAATACATATGTTTGTTAACGTTGGAATATAGATTATAGTACTGATATAATGAGCAAGGCGCATCTATGTTTGGTTGGCAGATGAATATAAGATCGATGAGATACAAGATTGAGGAATAAGCAAATAAGAAAATTATTATAAAAATTCTTAGCTGCCATTACTGCAAAACACAAATATTAACCAACACTTTTAATTTGTCACCATACACAATGTTTTAAATGAAAAAGATAGTCTTCTTGCTTGGATAACTTATACTTCTCTATTGTGTGAATGTGAAATGCATGATGTTAACATTTGTTCCTTTCCCTGCAGTTTCTTTGTCTCCAAGTTGATTTGAAAGTACTGTCATGTCTGCAAAAAAACAATGGTGTTTAGGATTAGTTGTAGGTGACAGCTTATCTTGTTTAGTCAGTAGTTATGTTATCAATATCTCTTTCTTATATTACTATGTTATCGATAACAATTTATCGGTCAAACTTTGCTTTTAAATTAGATCACTGTTTATAGCCGGAGCTCATAATTTTATCATTGATGTAAACACGTTGGTAGGATACGGACTAACTTTATTTTTTATAGGTACACATAGACAATACAAGGAGTATGTATACAACATCTTCCCTCTTATAAAATGTGAAACAATTAATAAACTTCCTTCTCTCTCTTATAAAAACAAAACTTCTACTCCAAAAGAACATAAAATAAACACTTTGCTACTACTTCTAACAATTAACTATTACTTATAGTTAACAACAGCTACAACATCAACTTACTTAAACAAATTTGCAAATTTAATTCTAGCTTTACGAGCAGCAGCTCGCTGAGGCGGGCTACGCTCTCTTCGCCCAGAAATATTAGGCTGGTTTACAAATTCAGTTTCATCATTAACAGGAAAATTGTCATGTAATGCTTCTTCATAATCATTGTCACCACTATTCTGTCCTACTTCATTTACAATATTTGCACATGACTTAGATGCACAACGTGGCGGTAACTTAATTAAATGACTCCTATTGCGCCTGAACTTATTGCCACGTTGATCAGTTACAAAGTACGATCTGGGAGCAGGTGCCCGACCGGCTACTTGCATCTCACGTCGATTACTAGCATTCCCATCTAACACAACCACATCGTCTCCGACGTGTAAGTCTGGTAAAGTGCGCGCTCGCGTATCTAACCTCGACTTATTATTCTTAGCTTTAAGCATTAATTTATCATAATCGTTAGAATTATTCCTAGCCGGTTCTAACTTAGATGCATGAGCCGGCAAACGCGTGCTTAATTTGCGACTCATCATAAGTTCCGCGGGACTAGCCAGACCATCTCTTGGAGAAGTTCGATAATTCAATAACCCTAAATAAAAATCTGAATTGGAGGCTAAAGCTTTCTTCATCAATTCTTTGATAGATCGCACAGCACGCTCACTTCGTCCATTAGACTGTGGATAATTTGGCGACGAAGTTTTATGTACTAATTCCCATTGCCTTACAAAACTAGCAAACTCTTTAGAATTGTAACAAGGCCCATTGTCCGTTATTAATTCTGCTGGAATACCATGACGAGCAAACTGATCTTTCATAGCTATGATAACACTTCTGGAAGTAATTGATGGTAAAGGACACACTTCAACATAATTAGAGAAGTAGTCTACCAATATTAAAAATTTCTTTCCATTTAACTCAAAAACATCAGAATCTTCTGGTTTATCAAACGTAAACGTACAAAAAATGTCATACCCTTCCGGCCCTATGAGGTTGATAAGAAGGCTAGCCTGCACTTCTTGCGCTTCTTTATATATACCAGATGCTTTTAAGAACACCATGAACTGTTTCTCCCACTTTCTCCATGCATCAGCCCGACTAGCTGGTCCACCCTCCAGGACCAACTCACAAGGCGGGCGCGCGTGCTCCATTTTATTTTTATGAACCTATAACTTTTAAAATGCATTTATTTTTAAAAATAAAAGGAGAATAGCATCAAATTAATTTAAAATATATCCTGAGCACCGCTGTCACCATGATGTAAACACGTTGGTAGGATACGGACTAACTTTATTTTTTATAGGTACACATAGACAATACAAGGAGTATGTATACAACAATCATGATATATGTTATTACTACTATTAATAGTAGAACTCTATTATTGAGGAATCCTAGTCTACGTAAGGTCGACTGCAAGAGATTGCTATAAGATAAGTCCGCCTTAATATTATTCTTATCTTGCTTTTTCATGTTAATGATTTGTAATAACTGTATTTTGGTGCAATAAAAAGTAGTTATTGAATTATATATTTCAACTTTCTTTTCAACAATTCGGCAACAACTAGTTTTTTGTTCACGTTTCATTTTGTTGTTGTTGACTTAGAGACAACTACACAAAAATAAAAAAGTTTAAATAATCTTAAAATATGCGAATTACGTAACAAATTTGACGTAACTTTTCTAATACACATAATAATAGATAAAAACCTAAAAATATATCGAAAGAAAGTAGATCACTGTAACGAGTAGGTGTAAAAAGCCCTTAGCAGCTAATGTGGGGCGGATGAGCGATGGCGCTGGCTCGGCGCCAGGGCAACGAGTTATTTCCTAGCTTTTGTATCAATAGAGTAAACAAACTGCTGTTAGAATTGCTTAGTATAATGTTATTGCTCAATGTAATTTTGATAGTTTAAGAAAATCATTTACTTACTTACTTAATGCGATGGCTCAAAGTGAGTCCTGACCTCAGACAAAATTTCTCCACTTCTTATTCTGCACCACTTCTTAGTAGTTGGCTCTTAAGAAGGCTCCAGGTCTCTACATACTTCATTATTCCAGAAATACCTGGGTAGCGATACAGAAAATCGTTAACGAGTAGTTTTGTTCCGGTATTTGGGTAAATTTCGCCGGTGATGGTAGCATGACGTTTTTGCTTTTCTTATTGTGGAAGTTTGGTGACTTCATTAGAGCGTGATCTACGTTAGTAGGTAATTACTAATTCCGTGGCATTTGTTTTCTTAAGACGAAGATCAGACAGCTAATTAGTGAGTTAGTTGGTTTATTTCATATTTTATTAGTTTTTAGTGTATTAAATAGTAAAACAAAATAAGCCTTATTTTATTTCTAATTTTAAAATCACTTACGTGCTCACAAGACATAAAGGTCGGTGTACAAATAGATAGCATATGGGGGTGGAAACAACAAAAAGTATGAAGGGGGCTCACTGTTGTGGAACTCCGCAGGTAGGCGTTACAATTTGTGGAGTAGGTGAGCGTTTCGTCCCATTAAATTTTCGTCCCAATCGCAATGGGACGAAACGCACACAAAAAAGTATTTAGAATTCTGTGTGCGATTCGTCCCATTGATTTTTTTGAAAGTAATGTCAGCAAAAAAAATAAAATTAATGATATATTATTAATATAATATTAGGCTTACTAGGTGTTGTCTCAGCGCCACCTTAGTTTAATGTCTTTTAATGTATAATTTTTGAGTGTCGACTCGTTGAGAGCAGGTAGTTTTCAGAGAACCTAATAATGATAACCCTTACTGCTATCTCTTTCGCACCGTTCATTGTGCGTGCTGTTGTCTCTTTTGCACTATTCATAGTGCGTGCTGCTATCTCGTTGCAGGTCACAGGTCTTTGTTTTGCACTATGTGCATGAGCATTTCACAGTGCTATGTTCCTGTGACGCAGTGCAGATAACATAAATATGATTTGAGTGCGCACTGTTTCGCTGTTTTATATTGTTTTAAGTTCTCCTTTTACATTACAAGGTAAGTACTTATAAATAAAGACTATTACAATATTTTGTGATTCTATATATAATATAAATATATTCTATCATATAATATAAAGGCGTAAAATGCCTGGCCACCATGTTGTTTTGTCTTATCAAGCTTGTTTTGATTTACGGAGTACTGAACATTTTAATAGTTCCAAATGGTAAAGTTAAGTTTATTAATTAAATGTTGTTTATATTTATCGAACTCTCTACCTGTTATGCCTATCTTTTGTAACACTTCAATACTTGGTTGGCTGGAATAGATCTCTAATGGGATGAAGTCCGCCGTTATACAATTTGTAAGGCTAATTAACGCTTTTATGTAATTTTATTGTGTACAAGCAAAGATATTAAACAAACAAATAGCTCGTGGCGATATGTTTTAACTATATTAATATTATTTCAAATATGTTTATAAAATGATAAATAATATTTTATAGATGGATACAACGGCACAGACAGAACCATCAACTTCACACAACCAAATTGGATTTGATTTGATTTTAATTTTGATTAAGTTTGTGTTGCTATCTGTACAAAATAAATTAAAAAAATATAATAATATAAATATTGGGACGAATCGCACAACACATGTTTTGAACTTTTTGAAAGTAGCTTTTCGTCCAATGGGACGAAAAATTAATGGGACGAAACGCTCACCTACTCCAATTTGTGTAAAGGTCAAAGTTCGTAGACTCTTCAATTGCCGCCCACATTATTATACTTACTTAATTTTATTAGTTATTCGCTCTGGTTTTGTCAAAAATATAAGAATGTTAGTTAATTACTTTATGTATGGTCGTATTTATTTGCTATTGTTAAGAGAATGAGAATAGACAGGTAAATCCTTACTAAGTAGTGTCTTAACTTTAAAACGATTGATTTCGTTCTTATCAACTATGACGGTTATAAATGTCCTACAATAGATTATTTTATACTAATTTAAACAGATAAAAGAACATTTCAAAGTAAAGACCTTGTTGCCTTCTCTTAAAGTCCTTACTATAAAACTTTCCCAGTAGTTGTTCACTTTTATTTAGGTATTTAGGTATTTGCTGTTGCTTGTGGTTCTGTAGTTAAAAGCAACATACTTTCGCGTTGAAGTTTCCAAGCATGGATTACGCTGTATAGTCGTATATGTTTACAACTGTAAGTTCCATTATTTCTACATTAACTTATGTTCAAACACATAACATTTTACCATTAAATATAATTACTGTGTAAGCAAAGTTCAAGAGTTTCTTCTAAGAGATCGCTATCGTTTCGCTTCAATAAAATAACGAAATTTTTTATCTTTAGTGAGATCGGATAATGCGTTTGGCCAGATATTTAATGGTCAAAACGGTACACGGAAAAGTATGTTGCTATTACCATTACCGCCGGCAGCTACCGTATACGCAAACGATTTGAATGTTAAGCTTTTGAGGAAAATCTTATAAAGAAATACAGAACCCTAAAAATTACCAAAAATAAAATTATCTGAAATTTTTTTATACGGCTATAAGTTATCTCTCCCAGAATTCCCAAATAAACACCAAAGTCCACGGTTTTGTGTATGTGTTTCTTCTACTTTTGCAGCTCATTTCGTTCACTACAAACCCTCCCTCAATGAACGTCATTCACTCCATATAGTAATAAATACTAAAGGTTAATTTATTTTGCCTAAAAATAGAATTCGCCAACGAGAGACGCATCTTATATGAGAACCAAAAATAGAATTGGTATATTTTCGCTGAATCAATACGAAGTCCAGACTGGGAATAGGGAAAAGGATCACTGTGTTTCCTTTCGTTGGGCTTAGGATAATATATAAAAGAGTAATTTTACATAGATATAGATTAGTCAGTATTGTCTTTGATAAAATTAAGTCCCTGCAGGTGAAAACGAGCGGGGTCTTAGACTTTACCTATCTACTAAGAAGGTTCTTTTACAGGGTCTAACTAACTATACTTTGTGTATTTAATATATAATATTAACATGAAAATATAAATAACAATAGATTTGGCCGGTTAATAATAAGAAAATCATACTATTTCATGTAGAGTTTCTAAGAATGCTTTCTAGTCTTAGCTTTGACATAGTGTTTAATACATTACAAACATGAATCACTACCTGTTCACGACTCGGTAGTGTAAAACGATTGTGATGTAATGTAGAGTCAAAGGCGGTCAAAGGCGTGGTGCAGATTTACTGCATCCTATATATTAGCTGTTCCCCGCGGTTTCACTCGCTCGTGGCGTGTATGTACTCTATCTTATAATCTCCAAGAATCAGGCTTTCATATGCAGAAGAAATTTTTGGAATCCTACCAGTAGTTATAATGTTATAAGCATTCAAACAAACTCTTCAGCTTTATTATATTAGTATAGCGTTCTAAAAATTAAAATAAACTGCTGAAGTTACAAAAAAAATATGATGACAGCTAACAGCACTGAGTCTGCTGATCTTTGCATCAAATATGAACAAACATGAACGTGATGTTGACGGTGAGAAAAGCCGAAAGTTGATTTGGGTCAAAAATTTGTTTATATCAGATTTGTGCAGATTGTGTTTGAAAGGGATTATTTTAATCCCTTTCAAACACAAAGTTTAACATTGTCGTAAACTCAAAACATCAAAATCCTTTCGGCTGACTTAATCTACTTTTCAATTCACATACTTTCCATAATTAACGGTTTTAATTAATAAATTAAGGAAAACATATATATAAAAATGTAGAGCCATAAAACGAAATATAAGCATGAAGAGTTTTTTATTAGAAGTATACAAATTTTATTTAGAAATGTTTATCTTCTCTTATTCGCTCAAATATTTCTACAGTCAACTTTGCTTGCACAAACTTAATTGTCTCCAAAGCATTCAGACAACAAAACAACTGGTTTCAATAAAGCTCGTAAATCTAGTTTCACGATGGTTTCCGTCGCAGAGGCACCGCCGCCGCACAGCTGGGCTGGCGGCTGCATGTTTTTTGTTGCAGCAGACGTAGCCTGGTGTCTTGGTTCCACGAGCCATGGAGAGATCGCGGCGTGCACGACGCCCGAGGCGCGCCAGTATTCCGCCGCACCTCACCGCGCGCGCTCGCATATTAGCGACACCCACGTCCACCTGTCACCACATCGAATCGTCGACCGTTATCGCCCTAAATGACAGACTAATGGACGAACGGAGAGGTAGTCCATGCATGCTTGTGCTAACGTAGTGACCAGTGGAGTGCAGTGTTGTGTCTATGCTATGGAGGAGGTTCGCATTTCGGATTGGCCTGATCCACCGGGATCCCATGCATGGCTGCCTGCTTATGGTTTCCAGCATGAGATAGTGGATAAAGACGACTATTTCTGTTCCAATGGTGAGTGCCGCTCTCTCCGAGTTGCGGTTGCATTCAGACCGTTCCAATCTGACAATTAAGAACTGGAACTAAACAAGTTAAGGCTCCAACACATCCGGCAACTTGTTTTGAAGTTTCTTTAAAAATAGTTTTGCTCATAATTGAAGTCGTTGAACTAAATGTTACAATCGATAGAGCTCGCCGAAGTGAATTTCATGAATGTTGGTCATTAGATAGATGCCGTAGAATGTTTTTTGTGATTCGATTTCGGTCAAGTCGTGACATTGATGATGAAATAGTCCAAAGCATGAAATGTAAATTATTTAGTTGTTAGTGCTAACAATAACAACCGTATTCATTGTTTCTCTAACAACCTGCATGGTGATGTATACTCCGATTGTGTTTGAGTAAGAGCATTTGTTTTGTAACATTAATTGCTTTTGAGGTAAGACAATTTACACTGTAACTATAGATGGATATCGTACAACCTAGATGTTCTGTTTTGGAAACATCGCCCATTAGACGAATTGAACTTTGAGACTGGAACAACTTTCGAAGTCGGGTATGTAGGTAACATTCAACAACAGACAGATATTATTATCATTTCCATTTTTAATGACTCTATGTCGGTAGGAAATCTATAATCACCTTCAACCAAAGAAACTATAAAATTACCTATATTTAAGCTTTGATTATTTATTCTCAATGAAAGTTTTAAGGACTTAATTTTCCTACGGATAAATATATATATCCATGTTATCTCTGCAATAAAATGTATCCATAACTAGCTTTCGCCCGCGGCTTCGCCAAGATGAATTTCCCTCGGGAACAGTGATTTTTCCCGGGATTAAAGATACCCTATGTCATTTTCAATACTCCTAGCTATATATTTGCTAAATTTCAGGAAAATTGGTTCAGTAGATAGGGCGTGAAGAGGAAACAAACAAACAAATATATACAAACTCACTTTCGCATTTACAATATTAGATGGGATTTGTACATAGGTGAAAATTTTCAAATTCTTCTGAATCTTTTATTTTTATACAACAAATATTGGGTTCAATAATTTATTGTAAAATCTAGTACATACATAACATAAAAACTGCATATTGCAGTTGAACTTCCTAATTCCATGAGAACAAAGATATTATAACTACAAATATTAAAACAATTAACGCTTTCCTAGTTCTTAAAACAAAGTTAAGTTTTTTTTAAACCTACAAATGATTTGAGTGAAGACACGAGAGGACAAGAAGAGTTTGAGTAGCACAGAATATCCATATTTCCATACTAATATTATAAATGCGAAAGTCTGTCTGTCTGTCTGTCTGTCACCTCTTCACGGCTAAATTGCTGGACCGATAGTGATGAAATTTTGTAGGGATGTAGTTAATGACCTGAGGTCAAACATAGGCTACTGTTGGGCGCGATATAACCGAGTCCCACGCGAAGCGAAGCCGCGGGGAACAGCTAGTAATATTAAAAACGCGAAAGTTTGTAAGAATGTATAGATGTTTCACAGAAAAACGGCAGAACAGATTTGGCTGAAATCTGCAATGGAGATTGCTTAATACCTGCTTAATACAGCACATCCATATCCATATCCATACTTCCATACTAATATTATAAATGCGAAAGTCTGTCTGTCTGTCTGTCTGTCTGTCTGTCTGTCTGTCTGTCTGTCTGTCACCTCTTCACGGCTAAACTGCTGGACCGATTGTGATGAAATTTGGTAGGGATGTAGTTAACGACCTGAGGTCAAACATAGGCTACTTTTGGGCGCGATATAACCGAGTCCCACGCGGGGCGAAGCCGCGGGGAACAGCTAGTAGGCTATATTTTGTCTCAGAATTCCCACGGGAGCGGAGCCCCGGGCAACAGCTAGTATAATAATATACTATACTTTCTCACGTAGAGTAAAATCCAAAAGACACTGTAAATGAGACAGATAAACTAGCATCAACTCAAGAGAAAAGAAAATAAACGATATAATTTTAGTCTGCACGCAAGAATTCCAAATGATGCTGTAAATTACTTTGATGTTATTTCTACCTAATATGCAAAAAGTGAGAGTTGCACATCTATACAAAGGAAAAAGTTATCATCAGTTTAAATAACAATATTTCAACCTTTACCAGAGATAGTTAGTTTGAGAAAGTGTATAATTGATAAAACCTAGCAGTTTGAAATATCAGAGGCCGTAAATCACTTCAAGAATAATAAAGTTCGTTTGATTTATAAGAATTTTATTACAATCTAAATAGTAAAAATTAAATATTTACTCTGATAGGTACAGTGGCTCCGTCTTTCTTTATAAAAAATATCAGAAGAAATCAGTATTAACTTCCTAATCAGTTGCGCAGAAATAATAAAAAAATAGGTACTTAATGCAATAGAAAAAGTGTTATTTTTAAAGTCGAGAAAGTCTACACTAAAATTTGTCTTTTCAAAACAAAATTACACAAAGTTTACTAAATTTTTATTTAATTTTGGTGATGCTGGCACACTGTAAAGGGAGAAATTGAAAATGGAATGTGCATTTTCCTTTGTGACTTCGTCATTGAAATCACTCGAATATAAATATACAATGTCCACTTAATATGAAGGTGCATTGCATTAGATTTCTGTCCCCTTCGTCTCAAGTTTATATTGTATTCATACATTGTAAACATTCTATGCTCAACAACAACAACTTTACTTTCACATATTAATTATACCTAGGTATAATTAATATGTGAAAGTAAATGTCATTTGTTAACTAATCTTCAACAAACTTAAACCGGTAGTCATTTTATTACTAGCATTAACCGCAAAATGAAACCAAAACACGTCATTATCACGTAACCACACGTACTTTTGAACAGTATTCTGTAAAAAGTTCAAATTTCAACTAGTTCGGGTGAGAAAGAGCAATTCACACGGCGTCAACGACCTCGTCGTGAATTCGTTTACATATTAATGAAATTATGACAACACAGTATGTATTATCGCACAGGATTTCACATAAATGTGTACAATCATTCGCGGTGAATTGACAGTAATTAATAGAATAAAATAATACCTCAGTCGATTTGTGTTATTAAAAATTGGATTCCAACACGCCAAGTTTCTTAGTTTATGGGAGTGTATATATTTTCAATCAGACATGAAATTAACTTCACACAGCGAGTTCATTAGCATCTTCCTAGTATGATGTGTTTTTTTTATAAATATTTGTTCTAGTCTCTGATTCATAGAGGTTTCAATTATACATGTCCTTTCTGTAAATGGTCCTTTCACCACGTCAAAATCCTTTGGGTATAGAAGAAATTAGCGTACAGATTGTGACTTAAAATTGAACCATGTATTTAATGACAGATAAAAACCATTTATGCCTATTATTAAGATATTTAGTAATGCAGTACATCAGGCAGTATTGGTGAAAACATGGGAAGTTGTAGCGCAAATGTATGTAACAAGGGGAGACCCAATCCCGACCCGTGATGGTGGAACTGGGAAAAAGAATGGACAAAGATTTTACATACATACCTACAAAAAAAATATATTAGTAAGTTTTTTTTTAAGTTGCCTTCAAAAATTCTTACTGTCTCTAACACATGGAAGTACTACCGTCTCTATCAATACTCTGAAATCAAATTTAAATTTAGAATTTCATCAGTATTATAGCAAAAGTTTGGACGTGTGTGTGAATGATAAGAGCGTTATTTAGATGAAATAATTATTAGATTAACACCCTTACTTTCGCGAGTTGTAAGTGTGAGTGAATTTCCCTTGGGTTGAAGGATATGGTTTAGCGGGTGGAATAAACCAAAATAATGTTAAAGCATAGATTACAGTAAACATGCTAGTAGTCATTGATATAAGGTATTTTGAA
This sequence comes from Apomyelois bistriatella, assembly GCA_947044815.1. NCBI lineage: Eukaryota > Metazoa > Arthropoda > Insecta > Lepidoptera > Pyralidae > Apomyelois > Apomyelois bistriatella. The sequence goes on from OX345691.1 coordinate 12,761,603, forward strand.
GGTGCAAGAGATAATCTGTGATCACGATGATGTTGATGTCATAATCCGTGGTTATTATGAGTCAGATTCTTTTATAATGTTTGACTAAATATATGCATACGATAACCTAGACCGCCATGATATCAAAAGTAAATATTAATAAATGTTACAATTTGTTGATTTAATAAATTTTTTAGGTATTGCGATTCAGGAGTTAATTACACATTTTAGTAATGTAGCAAATCGGAACATTTTTAAAGCTTTAAAATGTTAATGATTTGACCTTTTTGTTTTTTTTTTCTATATTTATTGACATCTATTTCGATATTTGTTAAAAATCTCGTTTCTTGTGCAAGCTTATAATAAAAATACATTTGAGGTTATCCGCTTGAAGCTTTATTGAAAACCCGTAAATAATAATATAAATAAAAGTCAATGCCACTTTTCGTTGTAATTTTGTAACTCAAGAACGGGCTCACCTATCCAAACCAGATGTGTAAGCTTTATTCGGACTATTTAGTAGATGGTTAATGATATGTTTGCACAAAATCGGTCGATCGGTTCTTCATTTTTTATTATTTCACTTTAAACGTAGCGAAGCACGTACCTGATATTTATAACAATGTGTTATCACTAAATAATAAATATTATTACCAAAAGATTTAGAATTATTACTATATACCTACCTTCATAGGGGATGACAGCCACAGTTCCCTTTTTACCATCTCACACACATGTTCGATGGTAACGGGAAACTCGTTGCTTTTTCTTCCTTGTATACGTCCTTGTACTTCCTCTACTTAATACTTTTCATAATACCACAAAGTAAATGTTTCTGTTCGTTACAAAACGAAACCAGAGAGTTTTTCAATGAAACCCGTTTTACGATCGCGAGCCAGCGTTCTGTATGAGACGTTATAAATTCCAAAACTAAATACCGAGGCAAAAGTCTTTATTGAGGTAGCTACAAAGGTCAGATTCGAGCAAACTTCGGGCTAAGCTAGCACTGAGAAGCATGCAGTCGAACCAGTCGCAGCCCTAAAGGTCATTTGTTATCTGTGGGCGAATCGCATACCTGATGCATTCCGCATATTTTCAAAAAATTTTAAAATTAAATACAAATTTCGAATAAATGAACTCATTTAGAATTGTTTTTTTATTATTTTTTTATACCCGAGGTGTAATAAAAAGAAATGAAGGCAAATCTGTAATGTTGCTTTTAAAAATTGTACCAAAAATTGTTGTACGTATATTTTTGAAAGGAATTTTATTAATGTAATTTATTGTCTGCAACGTAACCAACACTTTCTCAATATCAAACAGGTATCGCGAATTTCATATACGATGAGAAATGCGAATAAAGTTTACTTGCATTTACTTATTAACTTTGCTATGAAGATTTACAAAATAAATAAATAAAATAATTTACAACCATTAAACTAATTGAGTGATGCAATGAACGGAGTTCTTCTTTTTCGTTTTCGTGTATATGGTTTATGGTTTCATAGTTTGTTATCCTAAAAACAGGCACAGGAACAGCTTTGTTAGAGGGTCACATACGAGTAATTCATGGTGCTTGTGTTTGGGCGCCTAGAACAGGATACTTAGGTAACAATTGCACCGTAATTAAAGGAGAAAAACCACACTCGCAGTGGATAAGATAGGTATTTATTTCTCATTTCTTCCAAAATGGCAAAAATATATCTCTCTTGTATAGTCATTGCTTGATAAATAAAATGTGTTTTGAGTATGTATCTGATATACCTTGTAATCATAGCTACTTGTACTCTATTTACTTGCAGTAAAGTATTTTTAAATGATAAACTACTGCCAAGATCAATAAGTCCTTGAGGTGTCTCGTCTTGACATTTGAGATAAACCTGGAGATAACTCCGGCAATAACCTGTTCATTTCAGAAGATGCATAACACTTTAATATTGCATTAGGTAACGTTGTTATTTAAATTTGTCGGGTAATGTTACCTAGTCCAAGAAATTGTTTGTTATTTTATTGGCTGAACCATGTGGAATGTTGGTTTTCAAATGCAGTAATCGTAATATTCAGGTCACAATAATGATCACTTGATCAGTTGACGAGGTGTTATTATCCGTGGTTATGACTAGTAATTCTGTCGCTTTACGATTATTACTTACATTTTCATCCCACGATGTTTTCATATTATCGTTATTTGCCCACATACGTACAATAATATTATTGGTAGTTGATAGTTGTTCTACATGAAGTGTTTTCCATACCTATATATTATTTTTATAACAGACGAGTTAATTCCTGTAATATCCTAGCAGAAACGAATTGGTAAATGGTCTAGGACTCTAGATCAAATGAACAGAGCCAAGCAAAACCATAGGAGGAAGAGAATGGCTTAATAATTCCGGCTTGGAGCCTAATCTTGAATGTGCTTGCCAAAGAGTTTCCAATATTCATGACAAGTTGCCTAACCAGGACAGCCGGTGCCTGGAGGCACGATTAGTATTGCCAAGTGTATGTTGTTAATATTATCTAAATTGCACCTAACGAAATTTGGGACAATGATTCAATTAAGGGTATCAGATTTGGGTAAATCCCCATTTATTATACTTACGGTGATGGGTAAAATTGTTATCGATTGTGTCAACTTTAATTATTAAGATTATAAAAAAAATATTACTGACAAAAGGTCTTATTACTTTAAAAATACAAAAATCTACGACATGCGACTGCTCTTATCTATCACACAGCTAGTCATGTGAATCTGAATGCTGTAAATGTGAAATCATTCGTCACTGCAGGCAAACAACAAGACTTATCATTTCAATTGTTGATATATACTATTTAAAGCGACATTTTATATGTAAAGAAAGAGTTAAGAACACTACAACATACTCCGATCACAAGTAAATTAATGTAAGTATAAATATAAATCCTGGTACAGCCTATATATAATTTGAACACAAATCAACTGCAAATATTTTAAGGGCAGATAACTTTTCCAAATAAACGTATATCGAAATACAATTTTTTTTTTTTGATTTCCCATAGAAATTGAGAATCAGCTAATTTGGTTAAGTATGGAGAGTGAAAAAAATAATTTCATATTTTGATATAAGTTTATTTGAAAAAGTTGTTCAGTATAGTGGTCCGAATATGCCCTTAAAATATTTGCAGTTGATTTGTGTTCACCTTATATAGGCTAATATGATGATGATGATATAGGCAGTCAAGTTCCTAGTGCAGATGATTTGGCGTTATTTAATTATTTAGCCATGTTGGTTCATGAATGTTAGCGATTTCGACGCTTGTAATACTTGTCTTATCTTACGAGGCGATCGATTGGTGGCATTATTACACTCACTGTGATTATTTAATTATTTTGTTGCTCATTTTTGTCAATTTGATCGAGATTAGCGATTTTTTTTGATGGTGTGCAGTTACTTCAGATAATCACAATTTCCTGCGTTAACTGGATAGAAATTGACCATTCCATGTGCCTTATCACAGCTAGTTGGTATTTAGCTCTGACATGTTTAAATATACATGTGGTACATATAAAAAAATGTTACTTACTTTTCAAAATATACATAGTTGTAGAGACAAGCCATATAACAGAAAAATCGTCTATTGAAAGATTTTTTTTCCTTTATTATGATTGTTTCTCATGATATTTTATAAAAGCATTTACTCAAAATATTCGTGCAAGTTCTCTTTAGAATAAAAATTTCATCGTCTGCTTTTTAAGAAACAGCTAAACTGTTTACAGCTAAAATTGTATCTTTCTCGGATGAAAATTAAGAATACTTACTTTATTTTCTTTTTACGTTTTTGACATTACATAACAAAGTTAAATAATATGAAATAAATGGTATCATCATACATTTGCAAGAGGATAAAATGAACTAATATTTGCCCACGTTATCTCGGTAGATTTTACGTTTTTCTTTACATTACGAAATTATCATTGCATGGAGACCACATCATATCATATACGTGGCGTAATTCGGGTTTATATAGCCTTCTTTTTTTAAAAGAAGTTTTTCTTTAATTGCGGTTTTTTTCTTTTTATCATAAGTATCTCTGGTTTTCTTCAAATGGCCAAAAAACGCATAGTGGAAAGATGCAAAATATCATGACCGAAGAACATACTGTGGGTCTAAAAACGCCAATTAGAGCAATTCATCGAATCGAATTCATATTACGAATTCCTTAGCAATTCTTTAGCAATTCCTATTTCTTTCAATTTTTTTGAAGAGGAATTGTAAAGTTTAGTTTGCCATTTTACAAAAAATAGAGGAATTGCTACAGAATTGCTAAGGAATTCATAATATGAATTCGATTCGATGAATTGGTCAAAGTGGCGTTTTAAGACCCACAGTCCACTCGCGGATGTTCTTCGGTGGAATTGCTAATAATATCAATGCAATGCAAATAATATATGTGAATTATATTTTTACGCATATAGCCCTGGATATGAACTAATTAAGAAGAATTGAAGTTGAACAAAATAGTTAAAGATTCTATATACTTACTCGTTTAGTTGTAGCAGCTAATACTGTTTACTTTGGGCTTGTAAAGTATGACCATTACCAATGGCCGGTAATATTATCCGAAATTTTGAGGTGTTCTGAAACACAGAATAGATAATTTAGTACCTACACGAATATTAAAAAACAGGCGTCATAGCACAGATCTGTCCTTGTGTTCAACCTTGCTGAAACAATAGCGGACTAAGACAAAATGCCCAATAAATTACGTGTTATCTCAAAACTACTTATAAGTTATGTATGCGTCATAACTTACACTGAAATGTATGGGGAAGTAATTATATTTTGTTGAATGAAACCTAACAACAGCAACAGAACTACTAACTTGCGCCGGACAAAACATTTCTGTTTTCCTAATGGTTTATTGGGAGAGAATGCTTTTAGCATTAAGTCAGCCAATTGTAAAAGTATTTTTACTTGTGGTACAATATAGTTATATAAATAAATAAATAAACAGAACATTATTGCACTTTAAAAAATACAACAGTCTGTCTTTTGCTCTTATAGCATTATTTAATGCCTTAAGGCATTCTTTGTCAGATAAACCTCGGGCCTAAACAAATTAAATTGCAATAATTGTAAGAAGTCCACGGTTGGACAAAGGTTATAAGAAAAAACTCTGCATTGCGCTGTTGAAAGTAGCCTGTACTCGGAATCTTCCTATCCTATCGTTTGTAAGGTAGATGACTCACGCTGCCCAGCGTAGGTCATCTACGTATGGTTCCGATTTCCACGTCACAAGTGTATGAATCCCAGAACTGACAAAGAGGTCCTTCTTCTACTTTTGATGCCACTTCATTACTGAAGGTTAGCAGTTAACCTATTTTAATCTATTAGATTTATCTGTGGCAAGTCTGTTCTGTTCCACTGACAAAAATTGCTAAAAATTATTGGTATAATCGTATATTTTTATTTTCATATCTTGTATTAACTAATAAATATTTTCGAAGTTACGTTCATATGAATTTTGAAATATGATTTGTAAAATAAAAATATGTTTCTACTAGCATAATGGAGTCAGTGACCCAAGACGAAACGAAAATACCTATATCAAGGTTGCAATTGTTATACGGAGTAAGTTTTCAATCTAGTTATATTTATTTCATGTATACTACTTACCTAAATACAAACATTATTTTCCTTTTAATGTTAAGTATTAAGTAAGTACTTTATAACTCAGTCATTTGCAACTTAAAACCTAGATTATTTTAATAAACAATGCGGATTTGCTGTTTATAGGTAATTTATAAAGGCACAGATATACTTGCTTTTTACTGTACATCATTTTACATATATAAATATAAGTGAATCCAAAATTGGGAGGCTTACCTGCAGGTAAATCAGAAGCTAGCATTGGATAGCAATGCTCATTAGAAATCAATCAATAAAAAAATTTATTTGTTAAACAATTAAATAAAATAGGTGAAAAAAGTTATACATAAAGATATTAGATACTATGTTTTCCCGTGGCACAGCATACAAATTTTTGTGTGATATCGTTGTTCGAAAAGTTACCAGTTTGGCCTAATGAATTCATCTTCTGTAGCTCATAATTAGCCATACCTTTTAAAGCCGAAAGAAATAAATTATTTGAAAGAGAATGTTATTCATTTGTCAGCAAAGAAACAATGACCTGCAAAAACCGATCTCATGGTCAGTTTTCGCGTTATTTCAGTAAATTCACAAAGTGTGTAACAAATCTTTAAATGCCTTATTGTTCAGTTCCTACAAACGCAGTACATAAATTTATTTTAAATTTCAACCTACGTATTTTATTAAATTTTTATCAATAATGAAAATAGAAACATTATCTGTCAAGTGGTTTGCATTAACAGTATTCATGCCATTTTCATTAACATTGAGTACATCATAGTTGCAATAAAGAACTATTTCCTACTCATGTATTCCTGTTTGATAAAATCTTTGTAATTATTTTATCATTGATATTAAATTCAGGATTTTCATCATCTGCTAAACCTTTTGCTAGATCAGTGACTTCGTAACTACCATGGCGGCCTACTTTTCAACAATTAAATGTGGGCGCCCGGAGAGATCGAGATCTATACGCCCTATAAACTCCGCAAATGTTGTGAGATTAGCACGTTTAACCTCAAACCACTTGTTACTTGATTTATTACTGAGATTTGTAATGACAAGTGCATTATTTGTTTTTTCGTCTCTTCCCTTCTTTCATGCCTTATCTTTTTCTTTTACTTCTCATACTTTTGGGATATTTCTTCGCCTTTTCTAAATAATTTAAAATATTCATTTGTTGCTCTTGTAATACCTACACACACTCTCTTTCTCTCTCTCATCTTAGCACTTTCCCGGTTGCTTCCTCAGCTGATTACTATAGTAATATAAACAACACTTGTATTTGAATTAAACCCTCTTGAACAAAAACATCGTACCAAGTTAACTCTATCATGTACAGTTTTTTTATCTTGAATTTGAATCTCCTTCGATTTTAGTCTTAATAGGGAAAGTACTTCTTTGATAGCTTATTTATAGCTGGAATAATGTTAATTTTGAACATTGAAATAATTTTTAAATATGCAGTAGTTCCATCGATTACTCGTACTTTCCTCTTACATTCAAGCTCACAAAATTCGCGCTTTCTCTTTATTAGTATAGATATGTAAAGTGATCTTCCATGAACAATAATATGCCACTTCATTTTCGATCCCCGTCTGTCTGTATGCTTTCTAATCAATTCCCTGTTCCACAAGTATGAATAGGTTCCCATAGAACTACTTGTAAATGTAGGCATGTGAAGCCTTTACAAAGAACATGTATTTGCTATAAATTAGAGACTTTTTCCAGTCGCTAAACGGTTTTTCCGAGAATGAACTCCTTACCTTGCTCCCAGACATTGTTTCTGGTTTCCCAAGTAGAGTTTAGATCCCATTGATTATTTCAATATGAGAAAAAATCTATAAAATAATTCAATATTTATTTACGATATTAATGTTTAATAATACGATGCTTGTCATTCTGATGTTTAATATTAATAAATTTTTAAGTAAAGATGATTTTTTAAGGAATTCTGTTACAATTACATATCACTGAATAATATGTTTCTATGGAAATTGTATTTGTAATTATTATAGCACCTGTTGCATTGATGCGATAGTAAGAGAGTTGTTCCTAGAGGGAAGTTTTATGATATTGACGGAGCGAAGCCGCGGGTAAAAGTAAGTATATAAGTAAATAACAGATACTTGTTTTTATACTTGAATATTATCTTCGCTATTTATAACTTAGTCAATATTCGACCAAAATCAATTACACAAATACTTTTAGAATTACTTTGCTCTACAAACAGAAATCCGTAACTCTACATAAAATCTGGACAAGATAAATATTTTATTAAAGAATATCTGGGCAGGATAATAAAGTTGATTTAAGCATCTTTTGATGCTTTGTTACCATTTATGTAAAAGTGCGTGGGAGAACTAGCCATTCCATGTCTTTTTATTATAATTGTGACATCATCTTTAAAAATAGATTAGGTATAATTTTTTAGATTAAATTTTAGAAGTATAACATCACAAAGCATATTAATTCAGATGCACACATATTTTTGAAGAAAAAACTTATTTAGAGGCGTTGTGCATTTTTTGGGATGGGTAAAAAATGTTAAACCCGTATCAAGGACACGTGACTATCGAAAATTCTTAAAACGGAGGGAGAGTGGACCGCTAGCGCGTCGTAGGAGAGGAAGTAATACCCCCCTCGCTTTCTACCGCGCTGTGAAAATGAATGCCTGCTCCTGTTTTCACTTCTCCGGCATTCTTGTGCAACCCGTTGTTTTTTTTATAAGTCTATATTGTCAACTCAGTCTGCCTGCGACCATGAGCTCTGTAAAGTGCTTGAAACGTTAGGTATAAATAAGTAAGCAATAAACGCGATAGAAAACCGTATAAAATAGTTTAATTTAAGTCTATATTGCCACCTTTACCCAGCCCAACTTCAAAATAAAAGAAGGAAGAAAGGAAGAAAAATTAATTGATAACTCTGTACAAGAAACTAAAACTACAGAAGGAAAAGTATCCAATAACACGATGTACCGAATGGAAGACAAATAGTAGGTAATGGTCCTTCTATATTTTTGGAAGCTGGTGACTAAACCTATGATGATTATAATACAACTGAAGATAGTTAAATGGATATTTGTTTGAATTTGTACAATAGAGAAAGTACAAGCCCTTAATATTTTTTTGTAAGAAGTGGTAATATCATAGTGTACCGTTGCCAAGCTGTATTTTTTCGGTCGGTTACCTCCGGTTGCTTTACTTTCTCTTTTTGTAAGTACCCACAATGATGATTCGAGTATTTAAGTTGAACTTGTTTGGTGACAAATTCAAGTAAGTATACAAGATATTATATTTATATACTGCTATTTCCCGAGATTCTGTCCTCGTGGATTTGCAGTGCAACACGCCTTCAAATTTCTAAGTTATTCTTTAGGCTTGAACCCATCTGTAAACTATATTCAACAAAAATAAGTTCCTTAGTTTTTACACGAATTTCAGTATAAATTGAAGCAGATAAGTTATCCAGGGATCAAAACAACTGTGAACTTAGAGATAATAATTAATTACTTATGGGCGTAATAACTATTTTAACTTTTATTAGGTACTGAGTGCCATTGGTACATTTCGTGAAGTTCGTGCACGGTTTTGTTGTTGGGAATATAAGTGGCAACATCAATATCACCTGCGTCCTATCTACCATTTGTGTCTGATATCTACGACTATGTCCCAAATTTCTTTATTACAAATTATTTAACGATGTTATCTTCAATGCTTCAGGATTTGGTGGAAGTACTAAATACCCGACACTTGCATTTGCCATTGTCTAATAGAAAGACAAAATATCATTGAACACGGTTATTGTTATAGTTTGACTTAGTTTTACCACTGCACAACCGGCTTCAGTATTTGCCTAACAATAAACGCGTAAAGACCACAAACATGAATGGGGATAAGTTTGTTTTAGTAATTTACAAATCTATTCAAATATTTACATACATTTTCGAGTCTGCCGGCGCATTCCTTACCTTAGAGCGATTTACATAACCGACTATTACAGACGATGGGGACAAACTGACAGACTCACACACTGGAGCCTTGGTCTTGACACACGGTACTCAGCACGCATATTAATAGATTCAAGTGATGTGAATCAGTTTAGTTTTACGATGTTCGTATGAGGAACGAACGCGCGATATGATACTCGAACATAATATGTTAAAAATGAAGAAGCTTTAAGAAGAGATGTGTAGTGATGTGTGCATGTGTGATGTCGTGGAGGAGATGCAGAGTAGGTTAGTATAAGTAGAAGTATAGATGGATCCTTCTTATCTGTTGTGCCTCCTTATCAATGACATTCCTCAGCTAAATAATGTGCATTGTCTTGTTTGTGCCATTCCCTTAATTAGTTTTGTTATCATGGAGAAGTTTCATGTTAAAAAAAAAATGTTATGTATATCTTTTTTACTTTAAGTTCCAGCTGGTATAGCACCAGTCAGCGTAGGTCATTTTTGTCCTTACTATTTCAAAAAATATATTTCCTTTTAAGATTTTACCTACCCCTTCATTCACTTGTTTATACCTATGTGTATATTTTTTATTATTTTCTCATATGTTAAGTCATTAAGGATATCAGTTACGTACAAGGGCATGAATGCTGGCTGGAGTAGCTTTACAGTATACAGTAAAACAACAATTATTTATTCTTTTACCACGTAATAATTGTAATTTATTATTTAGTGAATCTTTATTAAAGAAGATATGACGTGATCAAGTGATCAAACACACACACACACAGGTTATTATTATAGATTTTAATAGGAAGGAGTGCGTGACTAGGTTTTAAATACAAGAGCTTATAAAGATATCAACCGCCATACCAAGGCGCCTGTTATCAGATATGTTTCTCTTATAGTTTACTGGTGCAACAAACATACTGTTTGGGAGTCCGGTATCCGCATCTGTACCCTAAAATTTAAGCTTTGTGCTCTTGTTGATAAAATCTATTAATCAGTTCAAATCCTGATACGATTTCCTTTAAGTAACTCCTTCTTTGCCTTCCTATTTTTAAGGAATGCCTTTATTTGCTGCGTCTATCCCATAAAATATCATCATCAGTTTTAAAATAGTTCTAGGCCTTCCTCCGTCCACATTGTAACGGCTCAAGATGAAGATTTGCGTAAAGAAAGTTATACATATATGTTGACTGAACTATCGTTATACGAGATTTTTTGGGAGGCACTGGCAGAAGAATCCAATATTTTCTATACTTTTAAATATTCTCCAATTTAATGAAACCAATACCTATTTATTCATGCTGACATAAAATACGTGCTTTGACATTTGATGAAGAGATCAAATAAGCTGGCAAACGGTACACGTTATTTAGTGGATACAGTTTTATAAGCTTTTAGCGTTGTTTTTACGCCTTGTCCCACTTGCTCATTGGATGGTTCTTGAATTGCATTGTTTGCGATTTGGATCTCATAAATATCCATGCTCATCGGCACAGCAGGAGACGAATTCTCAATTTTGACGGGTTCCAACACCGGTCTGCTAAAAAGTTTAGGTTCACGGAAAAATATTTTCCATAGTTTTTATTGTCAACTATTCTTATTCCTATTCTTTTCGTTGAAAGTATTACTGCCAATTTTTTTTTTTGCTTATGTGAGATTAAACTACGATTGAAGGAAAATAATTTATAGTCTTCGGTTGAAAACAGCTTCCTTTATTAGTCACTGAACAATTCAGCCAAAATTATGTATACTACATAAACTTGTAATATAAAATTTTCAAACAAGAAGAGTAATTGAATACCTAATCTAATCAAACTTGAGTACTGTTTTGACGAACTTTTCTACTATAGATAACACGTAGGGTAAAGTAAAATCTCCTGCTGTCTGCTACAGCTGTCTTATTATCGTAGGTATCTTATCGCCGTTGTGGTATCTTGCTTGTTTTAACAATATCGAATGTTAAGAAAAGTTTATTCTTAAGCCGGAAATGCGAATGGATCGTATCCATAATCAATATACATATGAAAATAGAACCAGTAGTGCCGGCGGCGTTTGAATAAATTGTTGGTAGGTACAAGACAAGTAATATATTCATATCGAATGAGGTACCCGGTAGCTTACATATATTAAACAGTATTTTATGAGCTTGCAAGTATGGTTGGTTTTGAGATTCTGTCTTCGAAAGACACTTTCGAGTTTGCTTTGGCATCATCAAATAGCTGTTTTTGTCTAGAATCTAAGTCAGAATAGGCAGCTTCGAGAATTGCATATACTTACCGACATTTAAGTTTATTGAACGCAATTTTTCACATATACTCGTAACCTTGGTTTCGGCTCCCTCTTTCTCTCAAATCGGGATTGCTCGATTTTAGGAAATTAATTGAATCGTGATGACAAAGATCAATAATAGCCAAAATCCTATTAAATGTATGGTATGTTATCCTCATCAAGTAGGTAATAAAATTATAAATTAATATTTTATTAATTCTAACCAAACATATTTTTTCATGTCAATAATTGATTTGTGTACTTGGACTAAGTACGCAGTACAGCTGTGTAATTAAATGAGTCAAAATGAGATATTTAAATAATGTGTAATTACGTTTGTTTTATTTAAATAAATATGGTTGTTTTAATACCATTACTGACTTATAGTTATGTACCATAAGTACAAAATACTTATACAATTATAATACAAATAATTGACATACTAGGTTTAAGTATTTAACAAGACCATGACGAAACATTTACCTATCCATACTAATATAATAAATGCGAAAGTCTGTCTGTCTGTCTGTCTGTCTGTCTGTCACCTCTTCACGGCTAAACTGCTGGACCGATTGTGATGAAATTTGGTAGGGATGTAGTTAACGATCTGAGGTCAAACATAGGCTACTTTTGGGCGCGATATAACCGAGTCCCACGCGGGGCGAAGCCGCGGGGAACAGCTAGTACTAATATATACGCATATTAGAAGCAAATGTGGTTCCTCTCTTCAACCTTAGCGTATCGATTATCGTGATCAAGGTGCCCAAACACGTGAACCATGAGTCTTTTTTAATCTTTATTTATTGAAAAAAGGTGTTCCTTACTCCATGATATTCGGCCGTGGACTGCAAATTGTATAGGTCTTTATGTATACAGCATAATTGACTCTACAATGAACGTGCGCATTATCGGCATATCAACCGAGGCACTATGTCACATTCCATAGCTAGTACTTATTGTCCGATCAAATGTATATTATCTACTATATATCAAACCGGTTTTAAATTATGTCTTTTCGTTTTCCTTAACAGTAATTTACTTAATCGGTTTTTAGATGAAAAAAATTCTGCAAAACTTCAGCTTTAATAGACTTCTTGTTTCTACTTTGTATACGTACAAAAGAATGAGTGACCTTTGACATTTGTTATTATTTATTTTATATTTAACTAGCTTTTGCCCGCGGCTTCGCCCCGGTGAACTTCTCGGGAACAGTGCTTTTTCCCGGGATGAAAGGTACCCTATGTCCTTCTTAGCTTAGAACCAGGTTCTAAGCTACCTCCCCACCAATTTTCAACCAAATCGGTTCAGCCGCTCTTTAGTTATAAATAGTGTAACTAACACGACTTTCTTTTATATACACACATATCCATACTATTCCATACTAATATTATAAATGCGAAAGTCTGTCTGTCTATCTGTCTGTCACCTCTTCACGGCTAAACTGCTGGACCGATTGTGATGAAATTTGGTAGGGATGTAGTTAACGACCTAAGGTCAAACATAGACTACTTTTGGGCGCAATATAACCTAGTCCCACGCGGGGCGAAGCCGCGGGGAACAGCTAGTATATATATATATAGATTTATTATTGTATTTATAATGAAATTGTTCCAAACATCAGATATTACTCGTAAGTATAATATCTTTATAATATCTGTGTATACATAAGTGTACACTTTTAGTCAGCTAGCCCAATTATCCGGTAAGTAAGTATACTGTAAATCTATCAGTTCAGATGGTATGAAACCCATTTATACTTTTTGGTGCTATTTCTAGATTTGATATAGATTTTTCAGGTAGAATAACTTAAATATCTGAATCAAGATGATTCCATGCCTCAAAACCAGAATATAATGAATAGGCGTCACTTGATAATAGTCTAATAAAAATGCATAAAGGCGGTTTAAATAGAAACTCTGACACCAAGGTATTACAGGGTCCACTGCAATGTAACTGACCTTGCAAACTCACTAGATAAAAAAATGCATTTCAGTACGCGAATGCAAACCCATATATACATACATAGTACACAGTGGGACACACCTAAGGTGGTATGTATATTTTTATGTGTCCCTTTTCTTCTTCGTCCGAGCGTGTTTCCCGGTTACATCTTCAGCTTACGCATTTAGAGTCATGGTCCTGATTTGGCGGAACTGGTCATGGCATCTGGCATAGGCTATCGAGCTCCTTTATAAGATTTTTATGTTTTCCTTGTATGTGCTATTCGTATTCTAGCGAAATAGTATAAAAGCCTCGATCTGCGTTCCCAAGCTTCTTATTTAATAATCTGTGGCAGCGCACCTGCGACCGGTTTCGTTTCCTGGCCAAATCACGGTCTGTCTGTAATTACGGTGCTCGATAACAACAATTTAATTGCGGTGTCCTTACTTTTCCCATTAGGGTTAGACAGTCTAGGGTCATAAGACCTTAAACCATTTTTAGCATGATGGTAGTTGAAACAGGAAATCAATAGTGATGGGTTGCTAACCGCATCGCCTCTGTCATGATTCCCTCATTCTACGTTTCCCTCGATCGACTTTTAGGCCCTGCGCGGAAAGAGAAGCAGCTAATGCATTCTATGTTTTTCTTTTTCTCCCAGACCAGTATGGAAGTATACACATAAAGTAGTATATATATATAGAGGTACATAAAAACAACTTAGATGCTCATCGTAATTTCTAAATTTCCTCTCGTCACTAAAGATTAGCATTAATTAACGAATGAGTCATCAGATACGTTTACCGTTTTGTTTGGCCAGTGTCATGGGTCTACCGTAAGTGGTAGTCTTGGGTCTTGGCTTATTTCTTTTCATGTAAGTTGTAATATTTTAGTGTATCTATATAATTTGTTCTTTCGTAGATTCAAGTTCTCTATTTTGATATAAGTACGAAGTTTGATTCCTAGCGCTTTTTCGCATAGAAAAATTATTTTAGCTAGAGAATTACATTAGCTAGAGAACTGTAGTAACAAGTTTCATCAAAATCGTTTAAGTAGTTTTTGAGATAGATAGTAAAATGTGTAGATATCAGTTAATAAGAAAATGTGTTAATGACTCTACATACATGTTGTTTAAATAGTACAGTTTTAAAGTTCTTTTTTATGTATTATTGATAGTTCTCATAATATAGGTGTGATATTTGCAACCATATCTTCGTTCGAACGTAGGTAGATATTTTTTGGTTGTATCTTCAGCTTACGCTTCACTGTCAGATTGATATTTTCAACCATCTAGGAACGTAATATAAACACCCAAAATCCAAGGAGTGCAATCCAGACACTGATCATCAACAATCATCGTGAAAGTATTTTCTTTTCTGTATTTTAATGGGCGAGCGTTGAAAAGAAAATTAGATTTTAATTACATACAGTCATCCAAAAGTTTCACGCTCTAACGCAACTCGTGCATATTTATACAAGCTATATTTACCTATATTATATCTTACTTGCAGAAAGCACTCTGCTAGGTACTAAAAAATTTTTTGTTCTGTCACCGTTTTTGATGTAAAAAATATTTTTTGTAAAGCATGTCATAGAACTTTGCGCCTTATTTATTTCAATAAATTGGCTATTTTTGTCGTAATAAGATTATAAATACTTGTCTGAAAAAATTGTAATCTTTTTTTTTTCTTAAATATTTGAGTGGTGTAAAATTTTAAGGGAATAACACCTAAACGTTTATACCTTCTTCTTAAGACCTAAGTCCTAAATATCTATCTGTGTTAACTCATACTCTTTAGACCAAATCTGAGTCGTCATATATATTATTTACCATACATTTTTCTATTCGAGGTAATTCGGAAGGATATATATTCACGTCAGAAATCAAGTTTATCAAACGCAAATTATACTTACAATGTATTTTAACTTTATTGCACCTAAAATGAATACTTATTTTGTAAAATCTGTCGTTTTAAAATTAGTTATTCGTGGCGTGTCAACATGTAATTGAACACAAATTGTCATGAGGCAACACTGTTGAACAATTTCATTCAATGTAGGTAAGTACGAGCAAATTCAATTTTGTAAGGAATTTGTTACAGTACCGCTGTGCCTCGGGGACTGGCAATTGTTTCCTATGATATTTTGAAAGTTATTAACTTACCAACAATCTATTCATTTTCTGTGCCTTTAGTGTGAGTTTTTCTTAACGCAGACGCTAGCGACTGCGTTAGCGATTTTGTGCGGCAGACCTGTAAAGCGCCTCTGGCGGATAGTAAGGCAACTAAGAAATTCCATACAAAATCCTAACGCAGTCGCTAGCGTTAAGAAAAACTCGCTTCGGAGCCCAGGGTTCCTGCTTCGGGTATAATTGGTCAAATCAAAAATTGTTTTAATTCACATAAGTTTGCTAATATATGTAGAGTTTGGTATAGTGTAGGGTTTACTGTAATAAAGAATTTATAAAAAAGGAAATTACATATTTGGGATTTTGTACTTTTTTCGCTTACAGATAACAATACTGTCAATACTTTATCTGCCTAATCTTGAGGTGACGACGTCTAAGGAAAAGATAGATATAGATGACGTCAAAGCTTTGTTAGCTCATATTAGAATTCTTCTAGGTATCTAGCCACATAATTGTACGTAGAATGTTAGAATCTTGACGTTGACGAGTTGCCGCTGCTTACGTTAAATTATTCAAACCGCGGCGATTTCTCAATGGATTCCTGAACGCAGCTGCAACCGTCACCGTCTATTGGTCGCGGGACGGCATTTTTTTTTTTTCGAATCAAGACTTTTTTATCGTGTGCCAGTGCCATGCACCTTGGTTTTTGCTACAGATAACGTAATATCGGCTTGTAAAATATTACGGTGTGTTGGAAATCCTTTGTTTTGCAATTGTGACAAGAATGATAACAAAATATGTACCTACCTAAACAAAATGTAGTTTTACATTAATGAGACGAACTATACAAATAGGTCCCTCCCCTACTCATGTGGAAGAAATTAAACTCATTTTAAACAGTCCAAAATCATTCTCGATCTCAACCCGATGAAGAAAAAACCATATTATATATCTTTAGGTCTTAATTATACCTAGTTTACAGACAAATTGATGACCTCGGATTGATTACTGCAACGTGACTTTTCAATTGGACTGAGGAATATAAGCTTCCTCATCTGATTGCCGGTTTGATAAACAGGTTGGGGTAACTGTGTAGTGTAAGTTGACATTGACACTGATTACAAAGTCGACACCTTCACCTCAACAGAGTCTCAGAATCTGTTGTGATTTGTTAATGAGCTTATTACTTAATTCATCACAATTTAATATATATATATATATATATATATATATATATATATATATATATATTTAACTTTGAATTTATTTCAATATATTTGTCTATGACTATTCTATTATTTAATGAATTTGTTTACAAGATTTATTTGGGTAAATACAAAATATCACAACTTTTCCGAATCAGAGAGTAGGTAAAAATTTCATGGGAAACATATGCATGCATTCCCCCTAACCTTAGTGGGTATTAGGCAGTTCTACATACATCTTGCTTAAGCTTACCCAACTATTTTTAAGAAGCAAATGCCTAATAAGTAGGTAGGCAACATCACTATAAATTCCTACGGTAAATTAATAGTGGTGTTGCTTTCTTAATGAAAAGCGGTGGACACATATCGAATAGTCCTTCCTCAAGAATATTTAATCTGGCCTTCTAAGAAATTAGATCCTAAAACCCCTTTATTTTTCCGCCCGCCGCGCGCCACCTTTGCTAAAAAAGCCGCGGCAAGTTCATGGCTGTAATGTGAATTGTGTCAACAGTTTCAGAATATTTAATCTGGCCGGTAGTTCTGAGAGACCAGCACCTCCAAAAACCGCTTTATTACTCCGCCCGCCGCGCGCCGCCTTCACCAACAAACCGCTGTAGCGGCAAGTTAATGGCCGCAATGTGAATTGTGTTATCAGTTTCAGAATATTTAATCTGACCGGTAGTTCTAAAATAGTAGCACCTCTAAAAACCTTTTATTTTTCCGCCCGCCGTTCGACGCCTTCGCCAACAAACCGTTGTAGCGGCAAGTTCATGGCTGCAGTGTGATTAGTGTTATCAATTTCCTTGCACAATTAATAAACACGTATGTCCTTGAAAGGTTATAAAGCAATTTATCATGTGTGTCACACGAACCTATTGTTATGTCACGCGTTTACGTAACATCCTTAAGATACACACTTGTTGGTAAAGAGATTGGTACAAATCAACGCAATCAATTGAATGGTGTAAATAATATGCTTTAAATTGACTGTTGGTATATTCTTTCATTCTTCTCACGTGATTGAGCTGTATCATTATACCCAAATATTTACTCATATACTAAATTTATGTATATATAAAAACATATAAGTACAGGACTTAACATAAAATAGTTATCATTTATGTTATCTTATGTATCGTATTTTGCAAAAACATAAGAAATAAGTAGTTATATACTTATTATTATTTATAGCACACATGTTTTTGGTGTATCTTGTAGCAACATAGCAATCTCTTTTAAACCACTTAAGTTAGAAGTAGTTAATGGCGAACTGGATAAACAGAAGATACGATTTTCTTTCTCCTTTCTCATTCGGTCATTGCGATAAATACAAATTTCCGCTAATACATTTTCATAAAGGGAAATGAAAAATATTGCCAACTTGATATTAAGGCTTAAGTATCCAAACCCGCTATAGTAAAAGCACTAAAAGTCTAAAATATATTTTTAACAAAAAAATCTACATTTTATTGTTCTTTTTTACATACAGTAATCCCGTTCGTTGAGCTTCGAGCACGTGCATCGGAGTGGTTACCGCGACCACAAGCGGTGCTACTTCTCAAGCATGACGGCCTAGCTCATTCATACAGTAAACATACTTTGTTACATATTCTTTGTTTTGAATGATATAAATTGTAGCAATAGATTTCTATAGTATCTAGATAAAAGAAATAATGCTTTAACCACCTTTTATTCGACACTAGCGATGCCCGTTGCTCGCCAATTCATTCTCGGATGAGATTTTTGCGGATAAATGGTCATATAAGTCGTATTATACAAGTACTATTTAGCCGTTAGTTACTGAGGGATAAGGATAATGTAGGATTCTATATAGTCGATAGCTATTTCAAAATCGTTGTGGTTTGTTTGTTTGTACCCTTTGGAATATCTTTATCGCTCCAATTTCGTGTAATATTGTGTGTTCGCATATTGCATGTCGAAGACTTATTATTATATAATAATTCTATGTTGCCTTGCAATGTTACCTTGTTATTGATTTGAACTACTAGCTAGGATTAAATTTAACTGCTTGTTTACCAATGGTTGCCCCTGGTTTCCTCATATTCACAGTCGCAATATATTATATTTAGGGATGGGGAGGGAACCGTGGGAATGGAACCCCAAATAAATTAAGGGAATAGGCACAAGCTTGGTACAAGTAACAAACTCATTTTTAAATTGTTTATTTATTATTTTCTTAGTATTTATGACCCATCTAGCTACAGATCTAAGCTTACAGAATCAACAAACTGATCAATGTTCTAACTGTATAACGTAATGACATTATAGTTGTTATTAACCGATATCGGAAATCCGCGAGCGATCCGCTCGGGCGCAATTTCCTATTTGTTACGGTGAAGAACACAGATTAAAGTTTTATAAGATAAGTTGCAATTTAAATAAGGTACCTTATAGTTACTGATAAATTTATTAACTCAAGAAAAGGGTTATAAATTTAAAGTGGGAATATTCTTAAGGCCTTCAAAAGAATATTCTTGTGTTTATTTCAACAAATGGAATTGTAGTAGTCTCTGCCACCCCTACGGGAGACAGGCGTGATGCTATGTATGTATGTTATTTCAATAAATACATTCTGCTTAAAAATCTGAAAACTATGATTGAATATCGTAGCTAGGTTATTTGTTATATCACGGCTATATAAACTACTAGCTGTTCCCCGCGGCTTCGCCCCGCGTGGGACTCGGTTATATAGCCTATGTTTGACCTCAGGTCGTTAACTACATCCCTACCAAATTTCATCACAATCGGTCCAGCAGTATAGCCGTGAAGAGGTGACAGACAGACAGACAGACAGACAGACAGACAGACAGACAGAAAGACAGACAGACAGACAGACAGACTTTCGCATTTATAATATTAGTATGGATAACATAATTGTTTTTGTGATTGTTTTATGAATGCAACTAAAAAAATTAAGAACACCAGTTATTCGTTACTAAAGTGGACGAAACATAAAAAAGAACTGATTGGTAGGTACCACAGATTACTATACTAGTATATCTTTTAACCCATAGATTAAAAAAATTGCCTTTGAGACCGCGCGCGATTTCCAAATTCTGTTCTAACCTATACCGTCTATCGTTTCAGCACACATCGCTCTATATAGTATTCTTTGAAATCTATCTCCAGTCTATTAAAGTCATTTATTATCGTAGGTTCGTAAAAACATAGCATTAGACTCATAAAACCGAGCAATAACAGCTGTTACGACACAATAGTAGCCCACTCTACACCTCTACAACAGGCTCTTAATACATCAACACTACGCTGTTTTGAAATGTTTAATGCTATTATATATTTCAGCCTTGCAAAAGATCTGTAAATTATATAAAGTTGTCTTAGATCATTTAAAAGTTGGAGGTTTTCAATTGGTTGTATTATATTGTAAACTCGTCATTTGTTCAAGTTAAAAAATTCATGTTTTTGTTTTGGTTGAATGGTTGTACTTTCAGATCGGTCACTTGACGTCACATGAAAATCAGTTTAGAAGTACTTATTATTTTTTAAATAAATAGAATATTTTATAGTCGTCTGAGGGAATCGCCGAATGGGGAAATCATGACATAGGCGATGCGGCTAGCAACCCATCACTATTGATTTCCTGTTTCAACTACCATTATGCTAAGCGTGGCCTAAGGTCTTATGGCCCTAGGCTCTGTCTACCCCGCATGGGATAAAGACGTGATTATATGTATGTATGTATGTAGAATATTTTATAATCTATCATTCAAGTGAATTAAATTTAGTATTACGTACGTTCTGTCATCTGTGGTATTTTGATATACTTAGGGTACGGTGATCTATAATATATCTTAGGGCACATCATTCATGAGCTTGACATAACGTAATCACACGTAATCGTATTCAAAATGATCTATTATTTACTACGAAACTCTAAAAATTCGTAGAATGATTCCTAAAAAAAATATGTATACGGTTGAATTGAAAAACCTTCTTTATAAAGTTAGTAAAAAAAAATAAAAAATAAAAACATTAAAATGATCAACCCTGCATTCTAGAGATTCTCATCAACAAAAAATCTAAAATATGCCCATTACGAAACGAGGACGTGGCCAATGTTTTTTTTACTAGATACTACTAAGTTCCTTATGTCAGTATTATGGGTTAACGTTTCCCTGTTTTGGATTTGGGTCTTTGAGATATTTTTTGAGTGGTGTTTTTGTGTGCATTCTTAAAATAGTATTGTTATGCGTAGACGAAGGGTTTAGTTCCCGAATACAATAAAGCTTTGATAAATTTAGCAATTCGCATTTGCCTCGCTCGAAGTTACATTCACGACAATGAAAAAAAAAATTTGTCTTACAAAAAAAAAAAATAACATCTCCAGTTTTCATTTAAAAAAAAAAAACTTTTTTGCACTAAATACAACAGTTGCATTATCAGACTTAATGCTAAAACTAAGGCATTCGTTAGTATCACAGAATACCTAATAGGTAGTAGTAAGTATAGTAACGTATATATTCTGTGGCATTGCCTTACAGTTTACTTTTGGGTTATGCACAGCACGATTTGTGGTGGTACTTATAATTAATACAAATAAGAAACTCTATTACGACACAGACTTTAAGATACACTGGAGATTTGTTTATAAAAAAGAACTTGCAACGAACAAACACATAAACATTTTAGTCATTAAATTTTAAAGAACAATATCAAAACTAGGTGAAATAAATTGCATACACATTTTTATCGATGTTACAATGGGTAAGCAGTAAATAAATAATCCAATTTCTAAATGCATTCAAAGTTACATAATTATGTCCGTTTCGTATCGACTATAAATTTTACTAGCCTAGTCCGTGCGTAAGTAACCACAAACTGATGCAATTTGACTTTTACACAAATGTTATATATGATTGATTATTGAATGACGTATTAGAGGCGACGCAACGTATCGAAGTATGTTCAATGAACTAATTACTCTAGTCAATTGGCGTATCATAAGGCATTCAGTAATTATCTGAATATTGCGACGACACAACTTGACAATTTTGGTCTTGGAATGGGTTGAACCACGGTTGAACAATGTCTGTTTCTGAATGAACATTGTATTGTAATGTAGACAGTTTGGTTTATTGAAATTAAATTAAGTATAATTAACAAATTAAACTAAAAAAAAAGACCATGTTAGTTAGGTACAGTGAGCTGCAGAGAAATATGACCCCCTTTCAACAGTGATACTTTTGGCATGGTCAGATTTCACTGCAGCCGACTGTACATAAAACAAATGACATATATTGACTTAAGAGAGTTTGTGAAGTTAGGCCTTGTAGAGTTTGGATCTACATACCTGTTTGTTCCTATCCACCATAAGGTTCGTCCACCATAAGGTTCGTTGGAAGAAATTGCATGAGGTGCAATAAAGAGTAGATTATGTAACTGTTTGACAGTACGAGTCATATGGCTTTGGCTTGGCAACATTTTACATAAAATGTTTTAGATTGGGATTTTTGCTTGTTGAAGACTGTTCATCTTACCTGGAATTTGAACCTAAATCGTAAGTTTTTCAAAAATATAGACCTCTTGCGATTAATATTTTCATACACAACAGAGAGACAAAACCTACAAACTAGTTATGTATGTTAATCCACTTGGTGTCGTAGGAGGACCAAGGTGTCACAACCTGGTGTGAGGGTCAATGAACTGTGATGGATATTAACTTAATGAACTAAATAAATAGGAAATGAATAAATGATGGGCGACACCATCAATCGTGAATTTGATCAATGTTTTGGAATTATAAACATTTTTTATGACTATCAAGTAGACATAATATAACTTTTACTAGCATGCCTCATAAAGGAAATTATTTCGATTTTTCGTATTTTTAACGTTTGCCTTTTATTCTTTCTAGCGTTAGGTTCAAAAAAGTTATGAGTAAATAATTAATATCCTTATTTATGCCTACAAAATTTTAGCCTAAAAAAATACTCAATATACTTATTTATTAATCAAAAATTCCATCCCGTATTGATTGTCTATAAAATACCTAGTTCTTGAGAAAGGTAGACAACAATCACATAGGAAGTATATACGTACAATACATACAAATACAAGTGAACCCACCGTTCACAGATGGATATGTTGTGGCTGAATGGTGCATATTTAAATAAATTAAACTTTATTTCAGACCATTATAGTCCATATTATAAATACATACTATAAAAGTCCCTATAAAGGTATATACGGCAGTCCTTCAGAAGTCCCAGTGTGGGTAAATAAGGGATGGCATAAGTACAAAATGACCCAAATTTTCGACGTGCTTCCTTTAATTTAGGTCTTTCCTATTGTTCTGATTTTAAAATAATACTACTTCTTCTTATCGAGTCGAAAAGACTTGACTTAAATTATTTTTGACCAGTATGTGACTACGTTGATCGCTCTATCGTTGTCCGCTCCCAGATCCTCAACTGTACAGGAGTGAAGGTAGTTGGAACATCATAAGATGATCCATACCCTTCACAGCCATACTACTAATCTACTGCAACACGAGTGATAACTTAAGATTCAATGAAGAAATCTATTTTAACTATATTTATTTTTCACCACATAGGTAAGAATGCCTCATTATGTCTCAGGGCACGTAGGACTGAACCCTGGTACCCTGAATACGAGTGACCGTTATAACATCGTGTCCGACAACTGTCCGCGGGTCCATTCCCACCACATGAATTTGTTTTGTAGACAAATTTGACCATAGAATACTAATTCAATAAATTTAGGTGTTTCATATTGATTGGTCTGATTTACTTTGTTTTGTTTACCTCTATTTTTGTGAATAAATGGATCGATTGATTGATTAATTACTTACTACAATTCTTATATAATATGGTACATACTTATTTAATACGAAAGCCTTGTAAGAAAAACCAAGAACGCAGAACAATTTAAGTAAAAATTGAGACTTCTCATAATAATATAAGGATTTGAAAAGGATAGCGGTTGTGGTTTGAAATCTAATGAAGTTAAATAAATAAATAATAATAAAATAGCGGCAGGTGAAGATGTAATGTAGAGAAGCAAGCTTGAAGCGAACTACACCGAAAAGAATTTTAGTTACATATAGGTAGTTACCGAGTGCCCGGGCCGCGTGCAAGACAAGAGGGGAGGCCTACAAAGAAGTACCTTACAATCGTTACTGGTTTGATTGTTTTTAAAGTACACCTACCTGTTGCTAAATCGCATCACGATTAAACAAGGCCGAAGAAGTTGTCTATTATTGTAGAGTTGAGAAATACACGAAAATTTCAATAAAGTTGGCTGTGTCTAGACCGAAATTATTGCTTTTTCTATTCCGTGGAAATTATATTATTATTATTGAGACCATGTAGCTTATTACCATTTCTAAATACCACACAAGAACGAGTGAGTAAGCAAGACAGCGCAATACATGATGTAAGGCGACATCTCCCTTACTTAACCGATCTTGCGTGGTTTTCAGAGATAGTAATAGCTACATGGACTATAATAATATAATTTCAATAAGAAGAAAACTGCAATTAATGTTATGAGACCATTAATAGCTGGAAAGAAGGAAGTGCAAAGACGTGACGTCATAACGGCGTCAGTGCAATGTACCGCTTGTTTTCGTGTGAAACAGCCGATGAACGACTTTTACGATATTTTTCTCACGAACACATTAATGGACTATGTAAGTAATCATAATTTAACGGCTAAACCTAAATTGCTGAAACTTGGTACTACGCAGTGCATCTACATATAATCATTACAAACACAGTCTCTACGACTGCGTAAGCAATATATGTCATATCCGTAAAAACACCCCTAGATTTTTTCAGCTGTTGCTCGTGGCTCCGCCCGCGTTACGCTCGGTTATATAGGTGGATACGGATGTAGAGTTCCGTTCTCTGACATCGTGAGAATAGATTACTCTCTCTTTTCCCGCATGATTTCTTTAATTATACCCTCACACTGGAACCTCAATATCTTTGTTGTTGTATAAAGTATTGCCTTTTTTTCACTTATATAGGAAAACTCTATGGTAGGATCATTCCCAACCGTTCCATTGGTAAAGAGTTCCATTGAACTAGTGAGATTTTATCCTCGCAAGTTCCATTCTACATAGTTAAATATGATTCCAATGGTCTCTACCTTTGAGACTATTAAAATTAAATCATGTCATATAACCGTCAGTAAACAGTTTCAAAAATAGATTGGATAAATTCTCCAAACACAAAACGCACACGCATCAGCTTAAAAAAAGCTGTAAGTGTCCAATAATATATAATCCATACTAATATTATAAATGCGAAAGTCTGTCTGTCGGTCTGTCTGTCTGTCTGTCTGTCTGTCTGTCACCTCTTCACGGCTAAACTGCTGGACCGATTGTGATGAAATTTGGTAGGGATGAAGTTAACGACCCGAGGTCAAACATAGGCTACTTTTGGGCGCGATATAACCGAGTCCCACGCGGGCGAAGCCGCGGGGAACAGCTAGTATAATATAATAATATATTCCTGCGTTATTTGAAACAAAAAAAGCCTGCAAATTCAGACGTGAGCAGTTCTCACGATCCGGTATTTGTCATATCACGACACAAACTAGGAAGTCGTTATATGCAACATGTGATCATAAAAAATCGTTCTGATGTCCACGCATGCGCAGTTCCCGCCATTCGCTCCGCTGCGCCGGCGCCACCTGCCGGCCGTTCACCTCGACCATAAAGTTAGGGTCAAATCATGATATTCATGATGAATGATGATGAGGTTAGAAATCAGAATGTATTTCCATAGTATATCTTCCATATCCTTGATTGCATAGATAGGCGACACTATAGAGAACTTGTAGGGAGATCAAGCAGGTGCGACTGGAAAGATGCGAAATGCTAGTACAGCGCACTCTCCCGAGATTCGGCTCGTATAACCGAGAGGTTGGTAGTGCCATGGGAGGTGGAGGGAGTATATCTTCCATGTAAAATAAAGGGCGTAACCGCACACAATTACTAGTTTATACTTTATATCACAAAATGAAAAGTAACTTTGTGTCTCTATTAGGTATTTCTCTTTTCTTTACGCTTAAACCTCGATTAGATGAAATTTTGTATCGCGATTGTTTTAGTCGCCTCAAAGGACAACTTACTTTTTCCCGTGATATAATCGAATACCACTCGGACGGTGCCGCGAGCAACAATTAGTGTCCTATTAAATGCCATTATTCGACATTGTATATAAAGAACGCTAGGTTTGATAAATGGTCTGACAATGGAGGTCGACGCGAAAACGTCTAGACAAAATTATACGGATGCAAATAGGCTGAGCGTGCGAAACGGAACCACCTAGGGTATAAAAACCCAAATTACCGATACAGTAAAACCATTTAACCATTTTGGTATGTTATACACACAAAATAAGAATTTAGCTAACTTCTTTATTCATCATAAATAAGCACTCCCAAAAGGATATGTTATAAATTTCTGTAAAATTCATTGTTACAGAAACTTTATTGGCAATTAAATTTTGACCACAACTAAATCTTAGTTTTGGTAACGGAACGGAATATTGTTACCTAATGCCATCTATGGACTACTAACGCCATCTATGGACGAGTAGTAGAGTTGTTTTTACAGGAACTTTTTATATTTGGTTACTGGGTAATTTATTTACATTTTTTTGTTATTTGTCTACAGGTGACAATGGCAGTACTCATGCTTTGTACCTCGAAACGATAGTGGAGGAGACGAGCGATGATTTACGCTCCGAAAGGTCGTCTGCAGCCACTTGGCTTTCCGACTCAGATGCAGACTCTGTCATACATGTACGAGGAGCCGGAGGTATGTCAATAAAAAAATCTTTATTATACTAAAGTAAAAAAAAACGTTTAATAATGTAAACTAAGAGTATAAAAGAATACCACAATCTGCTGTTTTAATTAGACAACGCCATCTATTATCGAGTAACGTAACTATTGTCAGCGTTACAACTAAACATAGTTTTAGTTCCTACCGCTAAGGGAAGATGGCGCTGGCACGAAAAATATTTCAAGCTAGAATATTAACAATCTTTTTTCACATTTCTATTCTTCAATATCAATACAAAAATACCTTTTCAGAAATTATTAATATTTACATTATAGCTTAAAGACACACATATAGGTAGTTCGTTTAAGCTTTAACTAATGCAATATTTATTATTTATTATCTAGATAGGTTTGGCATTGGATTTGGGATCTTTGGACGGGATCCAAATGTCGGATGATTCAAGTCTCAAATAAACAATTTAGTGTCACTGTCATTACCAGAACAGAACAGTTGCGACTTAACCATTTCAATTTAGTCTAATTTCGATTAAATTGCTTTATATTGCAATTTGTCCCTAGGTTCGGAGGACAGCGAGTCAGAGCGAGAGTGGGCTTGCCCTGCCAAGCGGAGGCGGCGGGAGCGAGCGGCGTCGCCGGCCAGCTCCGGATCGCTGTCACGCTCCTCCAGCCTCGCTCAATTTGAGTCGCTCGAGCGCTCTTGCGCTGCGCCGGCATCGCCCAGCCTTTCCCCAGACTCCCTCGAGTCACCTCCTGCATCACCCCCTCCGACACGTACGCCTGCACCTCGCACACATCTCTCCGCCGAAAACCTCAGCGAGGACAGCGGCTACAGCGAGCGCTCGCGGCGACCGCCTCCGCCCTCGCAGCGTCGACCGCCAGAAATAGCCCACCGGCCGCCCGCCGCCGGCAGCGTACCGTGTCTTGCTTCACCCAGTGCCGAGCGTCGCCCGCCACGAGCTGCGCGCGCATTGTCACTGCCAGCCGAACTGGACGTGTGTGCCGAACCACGCCGGCACATCACGCATCGCGCCCACTTCCGACAAACATTCGAAGTCAGCGACTGCCTCACCGTCAGCGTGGCGGACCTCACCGCCCTCGACTACCGCGGCGGCCCGCGCCGCCCGCGCCTGCCGCCGCCGCCACCACCTCCGCGCGCCGTCCGCCTTCCACCACCGCCCCCGCCGCCGGTAGATGTCGTCACGAGACAACCCTCCGCGTCGCCCTCGCCGGCCCGCGAGCCGAGCGCCGGTAGCGACTCCACCACGGAGTCGGAGCGCGCGTTCGCTCGCGAAATGGAGACCACCGCGAAGCGACTAGATGAAAGTGCAAGGAGAGCCCTCGCCGAAAGTGGTGATTTCGATCGTGGATTATCCGTGTTGACCGCGACAAGACTGCAAGAGTCGTGGGGAGTGTGGGACGATGTGTTAGATGAATTAAGAAAAAGAATGGAACCACAATCGGCGACTCCTAGCCCTCCAAGAACGCCATCCCCGAACCCCATTAGAGAACCAGCATTTACTTCTACACCCTTAAGATCGAGTGACGCTCGAGTTCGCTCTACCCCCGAACTACGAGCACGAGCGACGCCGCATCGTGAAACGCCAGAAGAACTCCGCGCTTCATTACAATTAGTAGCGCCACCGCCGCCCGGCTCAGCACCCCCGGCGCGCTCTATATCCGCGGGGTCAAAGGGAGTAACGTTCTCACCGGTAGTGGCAGAAGTCAGCTGGAGAGAAACGAGCACGACCACAACAGAGAGCGAAACAACTTCGAGCGATGACGCGGCGGACGCTGAAGTAATAGTAGTAATGGAGGGGGGAGGCGAGGAATCGCGCGCGCCGGCCACAGAGCGCACCGCCGACATGACGGATGCGGGCGCGCGCGTGCCGCGCAGCCGCATCGCCGGCTTCCTCTCGCGGTTCGCGAACTTCCGATTTTCGGGGCGCAAGGAGAAAAAATCTAGGGGCGCAGGCGCGAACGGCAGGCCGAGCCAGACCGCGAGTTCGACGGCAGACGCGGGGCAGGGACCGCGCGGTGCGGCCGCCGGGCCGCAGTATGTGCGAATCCCACTGAAGGAGGAGGGTGTGTCGCGGGCCGCGGCGCCCCCGGTGCCGGGCGGCGTGGCGCACAAGCCGCCGCGGCCGCGCCCGCCGCCCGCCCCGGCGCCCGGCGTGCTGGAGACCGATGTGGACACGCAGCGCACCGTGCTGCACGCGCGATCCTTGCTCGCGCTCGCGCCGCCTGACCAGCGAGCTCCGCGCCCACATAAGTCCATGGAGTTCCTGCTCGACAAAGAAAGCGCGCAGACTGTACAGGTGAGTCTATTATTTGTTATCTCACGAAGACGCCCAATGTTTACAAACAGCGCGATCGATGCCGGCCGACGACCCCCGCCGCCGCTGGCCCCGCCGCCTAACACCGTGCGTGCGACCCTTTTTTTACTTACCATAAAACATCTGATTGTTCACATAATGCATATGCATGCGACCCGCCAACGAAGGCGGCGAAAGTACAGATAACATCACGTCCTAACAACGTGCCACTACAGACACCCATACATTCCTACCTAGAAGCATCAAACTGTTCCCAATAAACTGATTGCAAGGGGCCTATACAATGTCTATATCCACTATAGATATTTTCGGTTTATCATTTAACAGCAGGAATCTAACCCCAATAAGCCATAAACTTGGAGTCACGCAGGCCGATAACTAGATACGTAATAAATTACGACGGGCGCGCTGTCCCGAGAGAGCCATTACGCCATTCAACCGTATTCACACGCGACGCATTCGCACGGGCATAGGACGGAGGTGAAAGTGCGCACATCTGCACATTGCCACTAAGCATTATACTTGCTACACTCTATATCCACAACCACAGTGGGCGTAACTGTAATTTTATCGCGGAATGTGCGTAGTTGCTGACATTCGACCACATTCCGATACTGACGGATCCGTAGCATATTTTCAACTCACCTATCAGCTAGTTTACATTCCCATAGGCGCCATATTCATTGCTATAGAATTCAACTTGTGGGTTGAATAAGATCAAAATAAGATAACAAAAGAATCCTTAACAAGAGACCCTAGAGTTGAACAAATACTGAATCATATAGTGAATAATTCCACAAAGAATTCCCATGCGTGCTAGGTAAAGTCAAATTATTTACGACAGCACCAAATTTTTGAGATATTGAAAATACTATGATTTTGACGTTAAGATTATGCATAATGATGATGATCGTCACTCTGCCTCAGGTCTTGCTCAACTCCGTATTCAAAGCAAGACAAATGTTTGTCTGATTTCACATAACTTCACATATTGTGTACTAGCTTTTGCCCGCGGCTTCGCCCGCGTGGGCTTCCCGGGATAAAAAGTATCCTATGTCCTTCTCCTGGCTCTAAACTACCTCCCTGACAATTTTCAGCTAAATCGGTTCAGCCGTTCTTGAGTTATAAGTGAAGTAACTAACACGACTTTCTTTTATATATATAGATTAAAAAAAATAGACTTGTAAAAAATTAATACAAAACAAAAAAGGGTAAAAACAAAAGAAGTGATGTCTAGAAGTATTCGAACCCTCTACTTAAAAAAATGATCCGCGACCTCTACCGATAGGCCAACATGCTTTGATTGTTAATGCCGAAATTTCAAATGGGTTTTGTCTATAGGTACGCAAATTAACGCATTAAAAGTTTTAAAGCAGTGTTTGAAGTAAATTTTCAATCGACCATAACTTCTTTTTCCCTTAACCGATTTTGACGAAACAAAGTTTTGACAACGCTCCTAATTATATGTAATCCAATTGTAAAAACCGCGTTTAAATCCGTTGAGTATTTTCGAAGTTATAACGTACCAGACAGACATACATACATACATACATACAGACAGACAAAAATTCCAAAAACTGTCTTTTTGGTTTCTGTTACTCTTTTTTAATCGCACTCAATCAGTTTTTTTGAAAAATATTAAATGTACAGACACTCGATTTTTAGTGTCTTATTATATGTATAGATTTAGTTACCTATAGTTATTTCAAGTCTGGGTGTGGCACTTAGCATCTGTCGACATCTGGACTCCAACTTGAGATTCTAAATTTGTACTTCGCAAAACCACTATAAGTATTCCTACCGACACATAACAATAAACAGTTTTACCTATCTTTCAAATCCCTAATAAGTCTAATCATAAAATTCCTCCCAGAGTAATTTTAAATATAATATTTTTAATTAAATCATCATAATTTAATTAAATAAATAAGTAGGAACTTTTAAGCACAAAAGTAGGCGCTACCTTCAAATTAGGAACTGAGAAATTTTAAGTTAAGTGGTTCTTAACAATAATTTGTTAATGCATTCTGCATTGAAATCGAACCAAGTCCCAGTGGAACAGTTAGGAAACACAATCGTGGTAACGCGTCGAGTGAGCGTTGCATAACAATGATCACCCATGACATAGTAATCGACGTAATGATGTCATTCCGCCTCTGTGAGTAAACAATACTACAATATTTTCCTTGAACACTGTAATATTTGTCTTTAGATTAATCAGATTCCAAATTACTACAACAAACAAGTAATTTTTGTCATTTGTACACTATAGATACATTTAATCCATCATAAGAAGAACCTGCAGCTGCAAGCTAGTTGAAAACCCTATATAGATGTCAAAAACACACAGGGTGATGATATAGATGTCTCCTTGTCCTTATTTCCAGAATCGACCCATCTTTTCCGACGATCCTGTCTCTTGCATATTCTATTCCACAATCGTCTAGATAAGTGTAGAAGAAACAAAAATGTTATTATCTTTTTTACTCGACCGATTGATTTTAAATGTGATCCTTCATCCACCAACACCTCAAGAAAAAGTATATATAAAGGTGAAATGTTAGATCAACTATAAGAAGATAAATTTCATCGCTTGAGAAAATACTCGTAAAGCTTTTCATCTTGCAAGTGTTTTGATAGCCGAGAATACTCTAGATGCTATCATAAAAATTGTTATAAATAACAAAACAATTTCAACGGCATATCAATCAAGTTAAAAGTATTCGAGCTCCCCCATCTGGAACAATAGTGCATCGGCCATGACCACTTTAGTCAACTTTGGCCTCGGTACGCGTATGTTCACTTTCGTCATCGATAAATAGGACGATTTCTAAGTTGAGACGATTATTTTAGCGAAAGATAACAACACAGTTCTACGTGTTTCAGTGATAATTCTTTACTAGAAAGATAAAGCCAACATAAATGGGTACAGGAAGCAGCAAATTCTGGATACATTCTGTCAAACATCATTCGCAGCTGTGTTTAGTTACAACTTACAAGATACTAATTTTGATAGATTTTGTGTCGTTTAGCCTTGTCTTGACCTTTTGACATAGATATTTAAAATACACTGCAATTTCAGCACCAAAGTTAATCGATCTCCAATTTACCAATCACAAAACTGCTCCGTTTCTAAAAAATTCAAAGCAAGATTAATCTTAATTGCTTGTAATCCCTCCATCACTTGTAGCAGATTAAAGGCTTAAACCGTAGATTGCACTGTATACTTTAACTTCATTAATACTGTACTCACATTTTTATTGACTGCTAAAAGCTTAAAATTTGGCAAGTGAGTAGTGTTTAGTTAGAGATCAGCTGAGAGCGAATTTACTGCAATTCCCACGGGAACAAAAGAGGAGCCACAGGCAACCTTTAGTAATAAAATGGTACCTAAAAGTCAATAAGGATGAATTTTACGGAAAAAGACGGGTACAGAAACACATGAATCATTCTCGTGAGAACCTTTTTATTATAAAAATAAAGTACAGGGTCATTCGCTCGATATTTAATGGAATTATAATTACTTTGACACCAAAAACGACAAACGTTTAGTATTATTTGACTAAATGCAGAAGCAACTGCAGAATATTTTCTTTTTTTTTTGGTGAATACACGTTTTAATCATCATTACAAATATGTGTCGTAGGTAAAAGAATCAGTATCGTAATCCGTATCCTTAGAAGAAAAAATATCCTTCACGAGTTGAATGTTCGCTCATGAGAAAGCATTATCGAAAGCTCTTAAAATGTGAGAAACACGATTTGTTTCATTATGAACCTTAGAATTGATCTTGTACACAACACGTGTAGGGCTGCTTGTCAATAACCATAGATGGGTCAACAATGTTCCTCTACATACTCCTATAACCGGTTTTGTCACATCTCGGTTTAGCGGCCTTGTCGTGCGCCGTAACTTGCATAATAATCTATGCAAACTGTACCCAACCCAGATTGCTCCTTATAAGTACATTGCCATACATATATAATATGTATATTTTGTCTTTTTCAATGAATATTGAAGTAACTATGCTTACAATGTATGTACTATTCGTTCTGTCAGGCATTAATTTCCACGGAGTTCCCATAACGTGATCTTTCTGCGCATTTAGTATTTTTTGATCGATTGTTTGTTGCTGAATGTTTCTGTTCCTAGGAAAAATTTAAAAAAATACATTATAAGTTAGCCGCTTTCTCTTCTTTTCGATTTTCAATTAGTTCAAAAATCTAAAAACCAATTAATAATATCCTGTTTTTTTTTCTTCTTTTGAATAAGACAATCAGTCGGCAGCCGGAAGATGTGCTAATATTATTATACGTTGAGCTTCGAGTGAGCAAAGCATTTCAAAAAGCTAAAATAGATTTCCTAGAATTGAAAACAGCACAGCGTATTTGATAATTTTCTATATTCATAATTCCAGTATGAAATAATTATATTGAGTACTATTATGAACCATTTGATGTAGCAGAATATGCCATGTTTGTAACATGCTACGATAATAAACTAACTGCTGAAAATTAAGGCTAACGATAGCATTAGGTGCCAACCTGTAATGAAAGATTAAACTTTTTGTACCTAAATTCGAAAAAATAGTCTTTTTAATTTCATCATGGCATGTTAGTTGCTTGGAAGTGAGGAGTGCCTTTTACAAAAGTTAGTTCTAAATATTGTTTTGGTGCTATAATCAATTTACTAAACAATTAGACTAACAATTTATAGTGTCCTAGATTGTCTACAATGCTCAAAAGCACAGTATCCGATTACTATTTAACTCGTCTAGTTTATCATCCAGTATCAAACGGTCTAACTGTGGCCGTGACATAATTAAACTTTTGATTTAACTTTAGATAATAACCCTATTTATTTATTCGTTTTGTAATTCATAGTCTTGCAATACTCCGCTGTTTCTATTATTTAGTTAAGACTGCATTAAGGTTTAGAAATCCTTTGTACCTGATACTTAAAATTCTGAAATTCCTTCTCATTTTGCACAGTAACAACTACATAATCTTGATTATCATATCTTAGATAATCTATTTCTTCTGTATTAAATTTTACAAATTGTGAATTAACAACGTAAATTCCATTATCTTTTGGATTAAAATTAATATCATCTTTTTTAACACACTCTTATCTTACGGTTATTGTTAGTATGATTGAATAGCAATTCAACAATAACTTTATACGAAAGTTGACTGGAATGAATCAACTTTCTTGAAAAGAATGGCTTAGAATTCAAACTTCTAATTATAACGTGGCCTCTCATAACACAAGTTATTAGTGGCAATAAACACGTGTTCTTTTGAACCTGCCTTGTGGTGGATTGTGGTGTGAAACTGTAAATAATAAATTCGAGTGCAGCTTCTGTACTGGACTGTGTGCACGTGTAGCTAGTGAATCATTCCGTTATATAAGTAGTAATGAATGAAGGAATGCGGTTCTGGAGAAATGCTTTAGTTTCAATTATAAGTTGGTGTTAATGCTATCTTTTTCGATTGAAGCTAAGTCTGTTTTCTAAATGCTTATAACAGGCTTCTGTGTTATGGTTATTTATATATAGTTACTAGTCATTTTCTATTCTTTATTTTTAAGACAGGTACCTATCCTATAAAATTATAATATAATATTAGATATTACAGGTATCGTATAGATTTAAGTATATTTTTATAAATAGTCAAATCTAAATGGATAAAAATTGAATTTTCGGTCTATAATTTATTATAGGTATTTATGATTTTTTGTTTGTATTCTCTAGAATTTCACTTACTTTTCAGCCCGATTGTTTATCTTTTTATATAAGTTTATTAATTCCGATAGAACAGCCAATTATTAAGAAATACATAAGTTCAATTCACAAGCATAGATTGTAAGCTATAATATAATTGCAGCCCACACTCTATTGAATTCTGCTTTCGCGTAATAATAATGGGTGTAACTTTGAATAAGGTGTTGAGTGATTTGATTTGCGACTAACAATTTAATACCGTTATGGAAATAAATGTAAAAAGCCTTTTTAAATTATATGAATATTCTTTTATCGGAAAACCAAGGCAAGGCAAGGGCATGATTTTGTCGGTCGTTGATGATTTTGTGAATCTTCTTTCATAAGGAATTGTGATCAATCACTACATAGTATAAAACAAAGTCGCTTTCTCTTTCCCTATGTGCCTATGTATGCTCTAATCTGTAAAACTACGCAACGGATTTTGATGCGGTTTTTTTAATAGATAGAGTGATTAAAAAGGAAAGTTTTTATGTCCATGTGAAGCTGAGACGGGTCGCTAGTTATTGATAAGATACAGATTCGTTTCTATTATGAACTAGGTGTTTGATTTCTATTAAAAAGAAACATCAATGAAATTTAGACTATCTTTGTAATAAAGGCTAGTTTTGTACCTAACATCGAATCCTAGCCTAGATTTAGGATACAACCGGATAGAACTAGGATGATAATGATTACGACAGTTCTATTCTGATAATCAAAGCTACAGAAAAAGCAGAATATTGCAAATATGTTTACTAAGATTATCTTGTATGATAGCGTTGCATTATGTCATCGTAATTTGCGTAGAGTCACCTTCGTATATTTCACATGAACCCGGTTTGTTCTACAGTAGGTATACTGCTAAGAATAGGCTATTCGAAAATTTTTGTTCTGATGTTCATTGGGTACAGCCAAACTCTTCATAATAGAGACTTTGGTGAAAAAATCTACTGGTGACTCTACCTATACTACATAGAATTAGTAATTTCTTCCCGCATCTCTACATGCACGCAGAAAGTTCCTTATTATAGAATAAAGTTTCTTATTAAATAAATAAAGTTCCTTATTATAGAATAAGGAACTTTCTGCGTAAAGCATAGGCTTTACTAGGCTTTACTATAATAAAATTGACATATTTTCGGATAAAACAAAAACGTTCTTATTAAAGTAGTTGCTTAATCTACTAATTTAAGCTTTATTTGACAAAAAAAAATTCTATTTCTTTGCGTGTACTATTTTTAGTTTGAACATCATAAAAAGATAGCTATAATATATAGAAATTTAACAGTCTACCATCGTACCTGGTTACGGATATTGATATTGCGGATATCCGGGCTCGGCTGGACGCATCCGGTTTAATTAACTACAAAATTCACTCGGTCTTCTCTGAAATTTTTAACGACATTAAATTGTTTTCCAACAATCACAAAGAATATTATATACTACTAGCGACCCGCCCAGGTTTCGCATGGGCATAAAAACCTTCCTCTTGAATCACTCTATATATTAAATAAACCGCATCAAAATCCGTTGCGTAGTTTTAAAGATTTAAGCATACATAGGGATAAAGGGACAGAGAAACCGACTTGGTTTTATAGTTTGTAGTGATAGTGATGTAATTTCTCTGTTCCAACAATCTATACAGTATAACAATTTGAAGTAGGTAGTAAAACTAGCCTGATTCTAAGTTGCCTTGTTCATCAATACGACAAATAGTAAAAACCATGGGCTCTGAGGCGTAATCTAAAGATTATGAAGCTCGGATGATGATGATGAAAACTAATAATGGTCGGGATCAATGAATTTTGACAACGAAGAATTACATCAGGTCTGAACCCACAAGAGTCTATAGTTACAGTAAGTCTTATAAACACATTCTAAATGTTAAGTATATTTTTGCCATGTAACCTGCTTTGATTATAATAATCAAAGGTAACCTGTCGGTGTACCTAATTGAATAAATTAACAAATAGTATTTTCAAAGACATCAACCGTTTCGTTTTCAAAGACTACGCTAAGTTTATGTTATTAAATGTTAAAACAAATTGACAAATTTTACTTCTGCTCATCTGCTGTACCCACCCCTAGTATGAGATTTTATCAACGCAGAAGTTATCAACTGCGTTAGCGATTTTGTATGACAAATCTGCACCCGTAGCCAACAATTTTAAAAACGCTAACTAATATTGACAAGAACAAAATGTATTTGATTGACATAAGCTGTTGTAAACCACGTGGTCAATCTTATGTCAATCCCATACATTTTGTTCTTGTCGTACTTAACGTTTTGAGAAATGTGACTTTGGCTAAAAGCCCCCTGTGCAGTAGTGTATAGTGCCCCTGGCGGATAATAAGACGACTAAGAATTTCCAAACAAAATCCTAACGCAATCGCTAGATCCGCGTTTATAAAAACTTATATTAGGTCTTAGCATTTTTTATACAAAGTACTCGCAAAGTATCTTATAGTGAAATGGGGTCATTAAAGTTATACGGCGTGATTTGGCTCGCGTTATAATATTTTATAGCTCCAGCCATACGGCTGCTGTGACGTAATATTTTTGTTTTATAAAGAAAGCAGATGGCGATCAGCTATTCTGAAAGTATTAGTTTATTTATGTTTTCTAAGCCCTTACAAAAAATAGGGTATTACAAGTTTGACGTGTCTGTAGCATCGGATGGTCTGCTTTTGACTTGGGTTTTCTTTTAAAGAGAACTTGTTTGAGGCGGTTCTCAATCTGTAGTTAATTTGGACATTCTTAAAATTGAAAATACTTGCATCAAATTGTCTTTAAATAGGTATATTGTTGTAGTGTAGTGTAAGGCGTAGTAAATATATGTGTGTTGGGATCCCAACACACATATATTTACTACGCCTTACACTACACTACATTGTTAATGTTGATTTACTTTGCAACAAAATGTAATTAGCAAGTAAATAAGAAAGGTTTAGGAGTGCAATTGTTTAAATGTATGACATAGCAAAATCGGTGAGTCCAATGATTATCGTTCGTTTTTGAGTGATTTTCATGTGACATACCTGTGACTCGAACAATAATTACTCGACTCACCGGTTTTGGGTATGTCATACATTTCAAAAATAGCACTCCATACAAATGTTCTAAATGCTATTAAAAAATTAAATAAAAAGAATAACGACACAAAACAGATTTATTTTTAAGTCATAGACAATATTCGAGGTCTTCTCTATACTTACCGTGCTATCACGAAGCTCAGAATTTCGCCTCAGTAGGCGTCTATCCGGTGCCCCACTTCCAGATATAGCTTATCCGGCCGCTCCAGCCAGCCGGTCATCCGTGGCGATACCGCGTTACCTAACCATACAATGTAGGAACAAAGAGTTTGTTCTACTTAATGCCTGTACATGGCCCTATCTCATCTGACACATATCGGTATGATATAACTAAGTTAAAAAAAAACTCCTTGACATATTGAGTAGGTGCTGACAGGCTTGAGTATTTTCTAGTAATGAGCATCTTAGCAAATTATAAACGGAGGAGTTTTAGCGAAGGAGAGATTTAAAAGCTTCCTGACATTACATCGCGCACGCCGGATTAACAGTTCGACAAACATTTTCGTGGTTTCGCGAGCGTCGGATATTTCTGACCAAAATACAGTTATGACTTCGCGCTGGAGGCACAAGTCTCGCGGTAAAAGGGTTAAAAATTTACAAACTACCGCTCATATAGGTCGATAAAATCAATCCCTTATTTCTGCTACAATAAGACACACACAAACCTAGTCCAAAATATACATGAGCATAGACAATTCAATCTTCTGAAGTTTATTTCATTATAGGTACTTTTCAGAGTTTTTGGAGGGAAAGTAAACTGTCGCTATGTCCGCGCTGTATTTAGTTTCCAAAACTTAGGTTTTTTCGAGTGTTTGTGCATAATATTGGTGGTTTATTATTCGCAAAGTGTTCGTGAACAAGCGTGAGTGTTGGGAAGTGATACAGTGTCGATTACGTGACTTTTTATCTTTGTCACCAAAATCTCCATGATATAGCTAAGTGAAATTTTTCCACCGCTTTACTTAGCCATCTGACTCAGACTAGACTTACTTACTTGACTGGACTTGACTATTGACTTGAATTTTTGACTCGACTGACTTAAGTAGGACTGAAGAAGATTAATAAATTCAAGAATGGCCTTAAAGGACTAGATTCCATGGCCGTAAAAACTATTAAAAAAAAAAAAGGTATTTTCATCTCGTTTGACAGCTAGTAATGGCGGGAAACTGTACATCACCTGTCAAACTGTTATCATTATCGTATTCCTTTTACTCACTATTAACTAAAACATAAAAGAATTCATTACAAAATAGCACAGTTGTATTTAAGGGTATGTTAAGTTTGTTTTTTTTTTACAAGGGTAATGTCCAAGGAATTTAAAAAATGTTTTAAATAGAATCTCTATGCCAACAACATAATCATACGTCAGACGTCCATATTGAGTAACGTTTAGCGGAAGCAAGTTTAAATTTGGAATAACATCGCATCAATAAATACGATCTTCGAATGTTAATACCAGCCATACCATAAGCAATTTGAATTCGAAATGTACTGGCGAGTGATACTTTCCGAAGTAAGGAAGGATTGATATTTGAAAATATTTACATTGCAGGAATGTATTTATAACTAGATGTGTCAGACAGAGCGTTCATTATAAGGTGAAGGTTCGCGTCGCTCTCTTTAATTATAGATTATAATGATAAGCTTGCAGCGCATTCAAACAATGATATGTTCATTAATACAGACAAGTGTTTCAGTAGCTTACTTAGTTATTATCGAAGAGAAGAACTAGGTACTTTCCCAACAGTATTTATGAAAAAAAGAATACTTATTTGAAAAAATATACATAACCGATATTTTCTTAAAACTCGATATTGCTTGGTAAGTTCCAGTTTCATAAATTTGACGACATACTATAGGTACAGGAAATTTGAAAACATCAGAAAAGAACAGGATATTTGCCTTTGCCGCCAACATCCATTACAGAGAAAAGGTTGAATCCAATTTTCTAGTTAAGCGCCTCTGTTCATTACAATTAGTATTAACTCAGCCAGTGGCTTAGTCATCGTGAATAACAAGCAGATCTAGTTTCACAGCGACACACGGATGCTTTAATTCTTCAAGAATTACCTCCACTTTCAGTTTTACGTCAGTTTTTATTGAAATATCCCTTTTTATGATGCGAAAAAAAGAGTTTACGTCGATGTCCCAAATGCATTGCCGCGGCCGACCGAAAGACATTAAGTTTTGATAGTTTAACGTTTCAAAGTACACGGAAGTTCCTGAGTATGACCAGATATAAGGGCGATATTTTATGGCCCTAGTCTGTGCTGTCGTGGTCGTAATGGTGAAAATAGTGTGCCTTATTACCGCAATGTGACAAACTAGTGATCCGGAACGGATATAATAAAAACATATTTTCAAAGAAGGAAGAATTTATCCATTTTATTAAAGAAGTTTACAAAATGAAAAATATTCTTCTAATCATATAGGATCGAAGATTTATATGAAATATCATGTCAAAATAATAGTCGTAGGAAAAAATTTAAATATGATGAAATTTTTCGCTGACAGATATTTCATGCAACTAAATTCAAAATTGAAATAAGGCACAAATACTCTGTGCTAGATTCAGGTGACCTCATTCCCGTTCCCGCTGCTGATCCACTTGGCCACAATATTGTAGATCTGTAGTACCATAGATAACTCCGGCTCTATCTTATTGTAACCTAGAAAGTTGTTTATGATTGAAAACATGGATGGACACGATCCATCTAGTTCATAAATAGTAGCGTCTTAGCCACTTGGGTGTGAATGTTTTAAATTGTATACCTAACATTTGTTATAATAACAATTTTAAAATAACTCTGTTCTACAGTTATTTTAAATCTTAATAACACACGTTGAAGAAGAATTGGTCTGTTCTTAAATATTTAAGATGTTTTTTCTGTTGTGAAATATAACAAAGATCACTTATATCGTAAATTTTTATTAATTTACAGAAAATAAAAACTATCGAATGAAATATACAGAGGCAAAAAAAAATAAGACTTTCAAATGTAACATTCCG
This sequence comes from Apomyelois bistriatella, assembly GCA_947044815.1. Classification (NCBI taxonomy): domain Eukaryota; kingdom Metazoa; phylum Arthropoda; class Insecta; order Lepidoptera; family Pyralidae; genus Apomyelois; species Apomyelois bistriatella. The sequence continues at coordinate 12,802,725 of OX345691.1, forward strand.
AAATCAAAGCTTTCTAATTTTTTTAAGGTTTCCTATTTCAACAAGTTTAAAGTAGAAAAAAAAACTGACTGTAGTAGGGACATATTCACCACATAAACTATGTCTTAAAGAAATAAATAACACATTGCCCAAACACCGAAGCTGGCCTAAAGATGCAAGTAGAAATCGGAAAAAACTAATATAGATGTAAATTTGTTTTTTTTTTTCATTCTATTCTGGCGGACGGACAATTTCCTATCTGTCAACAAATGAAACAAAATCAAATTCAGCATACAAAATTGCAACTTCACATTTAAACAAAGTTTTTAGAATCAGGTAGTAAGTGATGTGGAACCTTGGCGTTTTGCCAAACTGCAGGAGGATTCCAAATCAGCTCTCCAACGAGCTCTCTTCAAAGCACGTTGACTCCAATTTTCCACGTCCATGCACTTGGCTGAGTGCAGTTACATACATTTCTGCAAATATATAAGTTCAAAGATTGCCTGAATAGTTATGATTATTATGCTGATATGATATATCTGCACTACAGGTTGGCTGACTGTTGGAAAATGGATAGTATTCAGTTATATCTATTATCATCGATAAAATTTACTAAAGCATAGATTGCTACTCACGTACATTGAATCTGTACCTCGCCAAATTCGGCTTATTTCTAGATGGCGCTACTGAGAAGTGTTTGTTATAGGTTTCCATAAAAATTCCGTAAAAATGAAAAGTGTCGCTGCAGTCGTAACTTGAATAACATACGAGTTAGTTTATTCCCAGAAACCATAGATGGCACCACTATCTCACGCTTCGTCTGCGGCTTGCGCACCGTAACCACTCCCACATACACAAACCGACTAACCACCTCAAAGAAATTGAACTATACGCAAACCACCACTAACCACGTCCACGCACACGCATCGACTATTATTTTTCTTGTAGGTAGGTACAGGTACAAGATACATTTAGCGTCAGTGATTTAGCCACAGCCACAGCATGAAAATATACCTACACTACCCGACCATAGCGTTCGAGACATGATTGTTTTTGCCAAAAAAACGAAACCGACTCTAATTAGATAGGTACTTAACTAAAAAGGATGAAATATGTAATTAATTTGTTTAAATATGCTTCATAATCATAACAAACATTTTAATAAATCTGAATGAAGTCGATGATGAAAGATTGTGGATACCTATTTGATGTGGGAAGGGTACGGCTTGGGTCTTGGCTCAACACTTGGGTACCTATAGAGATTGCTGGGCATATTGGTTTTTGTTTTTTGGGAAAAAGATTAACAAAACAGACTCTTGGTGGGGTTCTTTCGCAGCTCGCCCTACAGGCTCGCATCACTCGACCTGCGGCCTCGTACAAATTACCCTGCCTTCGCCCTTGCGAAGGGCTAGCTACGCCTTCGGCCTTAGGCGCCAAGTTACTTAGGGGGCCTGCCTGCTATGTTACTAAGTTACCACTTTTATTAATTTTAAATATTAGACAAATTGAAAGGGGTACCTTAGTAACAAAGCAAGTATTAAAAAAATCCAAAACCCATAAACCATTATGGTCCCATAAGTAACTTGGTGCCTAAGGCCGAAGTTGTTTAGCTTCACGATGGCGAAAGCAGAGTAACTTTTGCGAGGCCGCAGCAGGTCGAGTGATGCAGGTCAAGGGGCTGTTTTGTTAATCTTTTTCTCCAAAAACAAAAACCGACTTCCATTTCTTTACTGAGGCCGATTTGAACTTTGATAAATTTTAAAACTTAAGCACCTAGGTGTGCAGTGTCAACTGACCAAGTACTCAGATGGACAATAAATAAAGTGCAATGCCTCATTTTTGAAACATTGATACCTACCAAAGCATACAGGGTCGATTGACCACTCTGACACTACAGAGTGCAGCGTCAACTAAGCTTGTTAACAACACTCTTATGAAGTAAAACCAAAGGAAAAAAAACCGTTACAGCGGCCGTGGGGGTTTTAAAAAGTTAGTACCGGGGTGGATTGACCTTAAAAATTATTCCATTATCAAGCAATCAACTTGTAAACATACGAAAAATAAAAAAAATTCTTAATAAAGGAACCTATTTAACTTACGTTTTCCAGCTATCTTGATTTAAAAACCAAACTACTGCGCCGATTTTGATAAATTATCAGTGTTACCAAATTGAACCCATGTCAACATAAAAAATCAGGATCGATTTTGAAAATTCTTTTCTTGTTCGAATTAATGACGTAGATTAGATACCTATGAGGTAACAAACATAATTCAGCCGAATTGAGATCCTCCTCCTTTTTTGGAAGTAGGTTAAAAGTTTTTGGAAATATATGATGGGCGGCCTCAGCTATTTATTCTTAAATTATTATTTTTTTACTTACGTGTTTTTTGCGTGTATTTCCGTTGACCCCATGACTTTTGTCCCATTATGGGACCAAAGGGTAAGTTAAAAATTATTTCCCGTTGACCCCATTGTTCACAAAGGCAAAGCGGCCAACGGTAAGTTAAATTTTCACGTGTCATTGTCCACTTTATTTTATTAAGCTTTTGCATAGCTTAATAAAATAAAGAGAAAACAAACGTTGTGTCGTATCAAGAAATAAAGGATCTTGCTAAAGATAGACAAAAATGGAAGGAACTCCACCGACAAGAGCATAGCTCAATTAATGATGATGATGATTGCATAGCTTTTATCGCGGGCTTTGAGCGCGGCGAGCGAATCAAGAAATTCCGTAACGAAAAACATGATACTTATTTTTATTTAAAAAGTAGAACTCATAATTTCGACTTCTAAACTAAATAATTATTATCACAATTCACAATATAGGTACGTGTTAATCATTATAACTTTATAATGAAATTTTTAATTTCAATTTAATTTATCTATCTATACTTATAATAAATCTGTAGAGAGGTCAATTCTGTACATGAAATATATTTTCAAAATAACTATCAGGGGGTGATTAGTGATCGATACTGATGCCAAAAATTCAATCAGAAATTTTTTTGTCTGTCTGTCTGTATGTTCCTTATAGAAACAAAAACTACTCGACGGATTTTAACGAAACTTGGTACAATTATTCTTCATACTCCTGGGCAGGTTATAGTATACTTTTCATCACGCTACAATCAATAGGAGCAGAGTAGTGAAGGGCAATGTTGGGAAAACGGGAGAAGTTACTCCATTTTTTAAGCTTCCGTCGCGTGTGCAGTTTTAATCGTTAAAGTTACATAGAAATCATGTATGACGGAAATACAACAGGATATTGCAAAATTCCCACGGGAACGGGAGTTAGCGGGAAAAAACTTTTGTATGAAAAAATCTAAACCGCGTAAAATAGATGATTGAAATTTGGCATGCAGATACCCTAATGAACGTAAAGCTTACTTGCAACGTGATATTGCAAAACTTCCACGGGAACGGGAGTTATTGAGAAAAAACTTTTGTATGTAAAAATCACGTAAGATAGATGTTTTCAATCTAGCATGCATGCATACCTTAGTAAATATAAAGTTTAGTTATGGCTGTATTTTGTAAATTAAGTTAGTGGGAAAAAAATGTTGTATGAAAAAATCTAAACTGCATAAGTTAGATGCTTGAAATATGATATGCATATACCTTAGTGTATGCAAAGTTAAAAATTCCCCTGGGAACGGGAAGCGAGTTAGAGGCTTGAAATTTATAGCTCGCGGTAGTGGCAACCAAGGAACGTCGCGGCCGCGGCGGCGGTTGTGGGGCGGTGACAGCAATGAGGCGCGTTACGGCAGATACCCGAGCGAGCAACCGGAACACGACCGACGCGTGAGGGCAGACGTCGTTGACGGTCGTGTCAAATATTGAATTTTGCGGGCGAACTTTTCACTATTCTTGGGCGGTTTTAATCTTTAGTAGGTAGTTTTCTGTTGTAGATTACTGTTAAATTTTCCAGGCGGACGTTTCACGGCCCTTGAATTATCTTATAATTTTCTTTTGTAATTCCTAATTTTGTTTAAATAATTGTAGGATTTTTTGTTAATTTTGTACGGAACTCTTCGTGCGCGAGTCCGACTTGCACTTGGCCGGTTTTTAGTTTTCATGTGGTCAAACATTTACTTTCATACCGACTGACATCCACATTCTCACCTCTGAATTCCAGACGAAAGCCTATAGGTACTTTAGGGTTAGCCTCCACTGATCGTATTTTCCTAAATTTATATCAAACCAAATTATCATAAACTAATAATCTTTAAATTAATAACAATTCATTATTCAACTAAGCTACTTATACTTTAACCTCATTTAAAAATAATAAAATTAAGCATTTTTTAACTCTTCTCCCACACACACAAAGATCTCTCTTTTATAACACGCCACGCGGACGCCACGCTTGGGTTTCTGTTTGAACCTCCTTTTTGCCTAAATAACGAAAATAAATTTTCTAATACGTCTTGGTTCAATTTATTAGTAATTAAAAACTTAACTGCTGGTTCAGTACTTTCCTCATTTAATAATTGAAAACATGGTGGTCTAGTGAGAACTTTTTTAAATATCTCGTTTTTGTTCTTTTTCATAGTAATTTTGTAAATTTTTTCAAATGTTTCTTTTCCTTTTAGTAAAGCTTTTCGTGTATGAGTCATGTTTTTTGTAATAGCACATCACAAACTAAATAGAGATACTACGTATGGAGCACATCTATAAGCATTTTTTTCAAATTTAGCTCGGCTATTCATACCATCAAACATATTATTCACAGTTTCTATAAACTCAGAGGTCTGATATGCAGTTTCACTGATTAACTCTTTCGTGTTTTTGGCAGTACTAATTGCTCTTGATACAGAGTGGCTAAAAATTTGAGTTTCAAGACTGACTGACATTTTTTGAAAAGCATTGGGGTTTAAATGCCGTTCTGTAATTTTTAGTAGACATTTACTTTTAGTAGATTTTTTATCAATTTCATATGTTTTAATAATGTCTTGAAAGGTGACTTCATCACGGCCAATAATAAAATTGTTATGAAGCAAATGATTCCTTACGCTTTTAATCAGGTGTGGCATGTCGTAAAACGCAAATATTTTTCGACCGCTACAGAAAAAAAAAGGATTTTTTGTAGAGATACCAAATTTTTTGTATATTTCAAAAAGTCTTTTTCGGGAGTCTTCCTGACGTAGGAGTTGGTGCTGAAAAGGGCCCTCCAAATAGTGAGGGTGATGTTGAACTCGATTGCTCAGAGTTCGACGCTTTTTCAGTTTGTTTTTTCCGTCTGTAAACCTTCATAGGGGTTTTAACCTTTAATATCTCTGGGGAGGAAAGAATACCTGGAACAATATTTAACAACTAAGTAAATATAAAGATACAATAAAAAATATTATTTTTTAGGTTAGCGTTTTGTCAGAGTGATTAATATACATTACCCATGCTAAATTAGAGCTTTCTAGTACTAAAAGTCTGAGTAAAACCAGAGACATTATAGGGGTTTTTAGGGAACCCTAAAATTACATTACATACATTTCTTATTCAAATAAATATACATTAAAAGTGTTTTTTTAAGTTCTGATAAATAGTTCTCCTAAGACATTTGATTCACAGCACCAAATCTTTTTTTTATTGCAATGGCCTTGTCCTTTTAAAAGCACTTGGCAAGGCATCAGCTGCGCTTCGGTCGTGCAATATAACTCGACAGTAATGTAGTATTGTGTTTGGGTTAGTCAAAAGTAGGTAGGTATAGGCATTAATACGAAAGAACTTACAATTTTCCTGATGTGATGGTCCAGCAGATTCACTCTGTTGATAGTGGTTTGGTACTGCAGGTCCCAGTAACCTGCATCTCTTTTCACCTTGGTGAATGCAAGCAGGACGAAAATGTGCTGCGCATATGTAATGATGGCTGAGCTCATTGTCGGTGAGTGATGTCAAGTTTGTATTTCCTAAAATAATAATATAATTGCAATATTGTTCATTTCTCCTCAATGTAAATGAAAGAGTAATCATAGTAATAGAATATAAAACAAGTGCAATTTTTACTATACTTGCTAGCTTACTTTGTTATTCTGTTGTGATATTAAATCTACACATTCAAGATAAGTTAGATCCTTGTTTAGTCAATTTCGAATATTTAGCAATAAAGCCTCATAAACGTAGATACAGTCATTTTAACAAATATAAAGACATCTAAACATGACAATACCTATTTAAAAGAAACAAAGGTACCTACCTATATCGTTTTTAAAGTTTCGTCTCCCGAAATCACAACAAAAGCAAGTTTTAAACAAGTACATACCTATTTATTTTCGGTGGTTAGAGGAAATATAAATTACCTGAGTTTTTGATCCAAAGAAGCAGACGATCTTTATCATGAACAGGAAAAGAAAACATCGATTTATTTCTGCTTGTATTGGTACAATTGAGATAAGCACACCTCGACATTTTTATCAGTCCAAATCGTAGGGCAAATTCAGTTCAAATAACTTGCTAGGGTCAACGTTAAGGCGTAATCGGAGTCCGGGGAATATGCAGAGGTCGTTAATAAAATTAATGAGTATAAAAATACGAGAACGCAACACGGAAAGAAAGAACACCAACAACACTACCAAAACGCTACAACCAACATACGTAGTATCTCTATTTAGTTTGTGCAACCAACCTACCTAGCTGGGAGTGAACGAACACATCGCTCACGCTCACTCACACATACATCTCTCAAACTTGACTTCAAATATGATATGCGCTCCTGTTTATGTAGTTTGGTCATTATCCAACAAAAAAAAAATATTTTGTATATTTATATTTTCAATATAACATAACAAATTAACTTATGTCTTAGAAATACATCAAATACCAAACAAAATAATTTAATAATCCTTACAATGGATTATTAAAATACTGTTTCTTAGCATTTGCAAGATATATTGATATGCATAAAACGAAACATAGAAAATTAATTTTAAGAATTGCGCCATCTAGTGAATTTGTGCGAAGCTACTATCATATTTACTTTGTGGTCCCACGAGGTTTGCTTTAATGGTTCTAATTTTTACAAAAATTGGCAAAAATAGTAAGATTGATACTGGTAGCGACATCTAGTTAGTCAAGGAGAAAGTAAAATTCAGGCACACTTTGATGTATGAAGAATAACCATCTATGCTTTAGTAATATTTTATCGATGCTATTATACAAAAGTCTAAGTGTAGTGCAATAAATAGTAAATAAATAGAAAAAATACAAAAGTAAAGTTAAAATTAATGAAATGTGGAGCCTAAAGTTGAAATACGTATATGTTGCAATTCTAAAAGAGAGATACTTACGTAAATATATTTTTGATTTTGACGTACGACCGTACGACGTACCACATACGAAACCATCTCACTCTTTTTTTGGTATATATCGATTTTTGTTTGTTTGTTTCGTTGAACACTACAAACGTTTATTCTCGAATGGCGACTACAACTTTCATATTTAGTAGAGAACCAAACCTTATAGATTGTAATTAAATCTTCTTAAGTTTTTTTTTTTACTTTACTTATTTTTGTTTCCGTAAGAGCCATTTATATGAAGTATTTAAAAACTTTAAAAACAATAAATATATTATTACAGACTAATTAAGAAACCTCCTTTTTTAAGTCGGTAAAAGGTAAGTAAAAAGGTAAAGTTGTTTTAAAGTTATGGTGATCAAAGAAAATTGGGGTTTATTATAAAAAAATATGAGAAGTTGGAGGTTGAGAATGAGGGACCTAATGACAATATGATTGGTTTTTCTACCCCTCTTTTATTAATATATCGGTTTTGTTCTATCAAAACGGCAATATATCTTGTATCTGGCTCAGCTCCAAAGGAAATTAATAATAAATCGCGTAACGAACGGTCTGTGTGTTTATCATAATCCGTGGAGCTTTCATTAATGTTATGGCCCATTCGTTTAATGAGAACGTTTGTGGGACTGGGCCTCTTATTTGTCCAGAGATTACGGGATCTACGCGTCGGTGTGACTTGAAATGAGGTTACAGATATTACAGTCAGCCTACCTATTTTCCTTCTTCATAAAAAGTTTTTTTTTTTCTTATTTTAACTAGCTTTAACCCGCGGCGCACTTACGACAATCCAACAGAGAAGTTTATTTTTAGTATTTGGGATTCTAACTTTTTTAAAGGCATAGTTAATCTTCCATCTTCCGAGCGTGTTTTCCAGTTGCATCTCCAAGAAGTCAAGGGTACGCTTAGATAATAATACTTACGTTATATTGAGAACAATTGCAAAATTTGAGTATTTTTGAGGTAGAGTCTATGGGTCCATAAACAATTAATCACCCCATGACCTTTGATTATTTATTCTCAATAATCAAAGCCCTCATTTACAAGTTCATATACAAAACTTGTCTTGGACTAGACGAAAGAGCTGGAAACTTTGTCACCCATTATCAGTTACATGTCTTCTTAAATTTAAAATTACTGTAACTTTAATCTCTGGCAATATTACAAATATTTTGAAATCTCACAACCCCGATTACCACGGGCTCTCGATACACATATGGCTGCCGCGAGTATGCTATGCAGTTCCGCGTCTCCAGAAATAGTCCAAACTCGAGATCGCCGCATTCCAGTGGTAAGCTTGACGCGAGTTAAGGCGCTTACTGACAAGTCTTCTGCGCGCACATCATAATACTGTTGACAGCTGTGCTATAATTAATTTGGTTTATATATAAAAATCAATTGTTGTACGTTAGTCTGGCTAAAACTGGAGAATGGAATGGCTAGACCGATTTGATTAATTTTGGTCTTGAAATATTTGTAGCAGTTCAGGGTACGTTCAGGCGGCACGGAGTTTGCCGGGTCTAGTATTATATAAATATTAGTTAGGCAGAGTCAAAGTATCAAAGACCCGTCGTACCGTATGCACCATTGACCCGCACCATCAATGGTGCAGATAAGACAGAAGAGTCAGTTTTTTAAATTAATCTATAAAAGGAAACAAAAAAGGAAAAGTTATTTTATTTGATAAGTTAACCAATAAACAATAATAAAGCCTATATTATTATAAATTCAAACAATAAAACAAAACATAAACTAATTAATATAAGAACTAAATACTTAAATATATTAAATTAAATAAAATATAGAGCCCAAATTGCTGTCGTCGCAAGAAGGTAAAGTGCCCAAGAGGCTGGCTGCATTTCCACGCTGTATGGCCAGACTAATACGCTGGCCAAAATAATAATTAATCTATAATGTACTTAAATATATCGTCATTAAATAACATATTTTGAAACCTTACTTATTGGAATAACTTTCAGTTGAAAGTGAAGGCCCTTCAGAGAGCCAACTGGCAAAAAAAGTAGAACAGAACAGGGAAGAGTCCTGAAGAAGAGAAAGAGAACTCTTACATTAAAAGCCCAGATCTTCTTTAGGTTACTGCGCCATCGCAATAAGTATACCTTACTAAACAAAGTGTAATTTAAGCCCAACAGATAAAAAAGAAATTCCTCGGAAAAAATAAAACTATACATGAATATCTCTCTTCAATGTGCGAATTTGACTTAATTTCTGCTATACTTATTTAATATTAAAGGCGAAAATGAAATTCACTTTCAATTTTATAGATTAGATTTAAGTATTTCAGCATGTGACTAAAAACCTGAAGTACACGATCGTGATTTAACTTGCGTCACAAACGTTACATGAATGAATCGCGTGTTTTTTTACAATAAACTGTATACAAATGTATGCATTGTTCTTGTTCAGGGTTATTTGTCACTTGATGAGCAATTACTGAAATAATAAACAATTTTGCTAAATCATTAACAGTACTAATAAATAAATGAACGACAAATAATACTCAACTTAATTCCCTAAATAATAAATTCTTTTTGTGGCTTGCTTGCTTTTGTGACACCTCGGAAATGATTTAGTTAAATCCGTCAGCAAATAAGTTGGACAAATGAACAAATAAAATGTGGCCTCTGTAGTTCCGTTACTCACTTTTTACGAAACCCACACAATCCTACAGTATACTGCATGTTTTTGGGTTGAGAAGTATTAGTTAGGAAGGGCTGCCCTTCTTATAAAAGAGTATATGACCTAGAAAAATATTAAAGTTCAACCTAATGGCATTTAGAAACCATTTGACATTATTTATTGACAAAAGACACTTTCGTTTTACCTCATTGATAAAATCATTAATACTCGTGTATGAAAAGATTACCTTTTTCAATAGACTTGAAAAAAAAGCCTTTAGTTCTTTTTCCATTTCAAAACGAATATTTTCATAAAGTTAAAACCTAATTTTATATAGGCATTATTACTTTCATGAACTCATTCTAGCTTTCGGTGCGTCTGTTCTTGTCTCTTGTAGAACGCACAGTGCCCCTAGTATGAGTTTTCTTAACGCAGACGCTAGCCACTGCGTTAGGATTTTGCATGGAATTTCATAGCTGTCTTACTATCCGCCAGAGGCGCTGTACAGTGTACAGGTTAGCCATACTAAATCGCTAACGCAGTCGCTAGCGTCTGCGTTAAGAAAAACTCATACTAGGGGCACAGACTGCAGAATATACAGATACTTTTGAGGAGTTGCATAGCAGCGATGTCATTGTGCATGGCGTGTCTTGGGTCTTCTTACATTTTTATCACTTTACGGAGGTCTAGGGCGAAGTCTGCGGATGTCGAGCAGGGCGAAGCCAACTAGTGTGTACAGCATTTTGATTTACGTCATATATTTTTGAAAATACACACATAATCCATATCCATACTTCCATACTAATATTATAAATGCGAAAGTCTGTCTGTCTGTCACCTCTTCACGGCTAAACTGCTGGATCGATTGTGATGAAATTTGGTAGGGATGTAGTTAACGACCTGAGGTCAAACATAAGCTACTTTTGGGCGCGATATAACCGAGTCCCACGCGGGTCGAAGCCGCGGGGAACAGCTAGTATTATATATATATATATATATATATATATATATATATATATATATATATATATATATATATATATATATACTTAGATAATTATTATTTCGTAGATTGTTAATGGAGTACTTTTAAGGCAGAAACTATATTTGTCCTGAAAACAATTAATGGCAACCCATTTAACACACTCGTTTGAATATCCTCACACAATGCTTTATTCGTAGAAAGGATAGGATGCCCACTTCAATGGACTTCAGAAGCGGACAGAGGTGAAATTATCTGCACATGCGTAAACCCTTTGATGTGCCGCCAATGAGTAAAAAGACTGGATGAGTTGCCTTTGTTTTTTTTTTTCATAGAGAAGAAAATTTCCTGAAACAATTTATTCTAACTTTTCATTTTCATTGTATTATTATTCTTTGTGGCCCTAAATTTCCTAAAAAAGTTTTTGCACGAAATTTAAAAGGTAACTTACATTGTACCTTTTTAATCTCGCTTCATGGCGGTTGTTAGGCTGTGTCAGATGCCTTTAGATAAGCTAAAAAATATAAAAGTGTTTGCCTCTATCACACCCGGATCATATTATGTCTGGTCTGGGATTACACTGTTAAAAGAGGAGTCTCACCAGTACGTACCGCCAAATCTAGGCTAAAAAGTGCCCTGAGCTCTGAACCGTAAGCTGAAAATACAACTGAGAAACACGCTGATGATAATGTTAATATTTTCAAACACATAATAAATAACATATAAATAAATACATGTCAAATCTAACAAAAGCTACGATGTTTGAATATAAAACAAATACCATGACTATGCGATGGGTGACACATGACTTGATTGCAAAAACGTTAATCGGTTTACGATCTGTCCATTGTTTTTGTCGCGTCCAGTAGTTTCCATCGTTGTCCATGACCATTGTTTATGGGATATTTGTAGAGAAAGCCGGCCTCGCTGGTTTTATTGCAAGCGGTTCTTTTGTCGGTAGCTCGCTGCGATAGTACAAACATTCATTACTATTGCGCTCCACAACGGGTGCCTGTTTCATACTGTTCCACGGAATTTTTGAATAATACGCTCGCGTGTTCTATTTTTAAATCGATAGAGATATTTTTTCTTATTACACGGCAGTTGTATCAAAGACAGTCAAAGTTGAATAGCATAATAGTAAAAAATTACATATTGACAATTCAAATTATATTTAACGAGGCATTAACGTGTCCCAAAATTCCTACGAAAGCGAAACCTGTGGAAAGGTTACTAGTTAAATCCCTCCTTTTGGCTAGGCCTTTGTTGGGCAAAGGGTCAAGAGTAGTTTATTTATTTATTTATTTAACAGTAATTTTTTTTTTTTTTGTTTTTGAATAGATAGTATGAATTATAAGTTTATGGTATTTTAGTAGCCACAATAACACAAAAAGCACTGTTTAAAATATAAAATATATAATGGAGACTTATTTGCATAACCGGTAATATAATACCGGTAAAAATATCAAACAAGTACGTTCAATACAGAACAATTCGAGTTTACGCCTAAAATAGGACTGTGCCAGTAAACGCATTTTATAAAACTTGCAGTTTTATACTTTGTAAGTATAGATAGGTATATAACCATTATACACTTCGAAACTATTTTTATAATTGTTTACAATGGTAACACGCTCTCCTAAACCAAAACATTCAAACAAATCGTTTTTGTTTGCTCGCCAACGGCACCTTGATAGTGAAGCTATTTCGCGCTCTCTCGATTTATCGAATCGATACAAATCGATTCTATTCTCGATTCATGTTTATTAACAGCAAGATTAGTGTTTATTGTTAGAGCTAGAAGTGTTTTAAGTGGTTTGACTTGGCTATATTATTAACTCTATAAGTAGTCTTGTAAGTCTAATAATTCGACCGAATCTTTGAACACAAAAGGGGAATTTATGGTTAATAAATTAATATTTGTGTTTTCAATACTTCTCTTATAGGTATTTAACATCGATATTCATGATTTCTTTAATGATTGTTGTGACAGTACTCAAAATTGATTTTTAGTCCCTTAGTTCTTATAGTCGTAAGACAAATAATTTTTTATACTTATTTTGCCACTTAGATCAGCTCTTTTTTGGGAATAAGCATCAAGGCCATAGGTGTCCCTTATTTACAAATTTTTAAGCTACTCTAAATTACTAAATGACCTCCATTCTCGCTATAAGTCATCATCGCGTCTAATAATGACCATCGTAATATCTCATGAGTCACGGCATGGACCTCTTGTTAGTATGCGGGTGTGGCATATGCGCTATCATTATAAATTTAAATGTTTCATCAGTGTCTTGACGATTTTTGACAGTTTCTGTTTTTATTATTATACTTAGTATGCGTCTTTATTTTCTTTTGAAATGGCAGTAATGCTATGAAATACATAAATACGGAAGAAAGCTTATCTAAAACCCGTAGAGCTTGAATATTATTGTAGATTTTTTTATACTATTAAGTAGGGAAACAGACTACTAAGTAGGAAAATGACCTGGGCGTCGTTATTTCGTAATTATTTGTACTACATCTATCGGAGATCCTTTCTGATTTTGTGATCGGAGAGGTCACCTAGTAAAACGTCACGAGACAGCCGTCTGCCGCTTGATTGAGTCGTATTACAAAGCCATTATAATGGATATAATTGGATTTGTATTTTTCGGTGTTCTATAAGGGCCGTATCATCTTTCTTATTTGACAAAAAAAATATGTGTATCAAAAAATAAAGAATATCGCTAGGAATTGGTGGAATTCAACCGACAAGACTTAAATTTATGACGATGATAATATTTTTATAAAAGAAAATGGAACGCTACATCGACTTGTGTAAAGTTTCATGCATATTCCGCCGATCTACTAATGCAACAGGAACGGGCGCATGTTGATGACGTCATTCATTGCAGCAGGCAGGAACCTAATCCTCAGGAATGCACTGATAACGATGTGGGGGGCCGCATTATTCTTGAGATGAGATAAACTCACATATGTACTTTTTGTAATTCGCTTTATGATGCCAACTAAGCTCAGTTATACCACAGAATACTTAATAGTATTGTTATAGATGATTTTTACTCGATTGCGTTCCGTCTGTAGTTATTATATGTCTGTGAAATCTAGTTAAGTCCTAAATAAAAAAATTGTAGAATAAATATTCTCAATAAGTACCTAAATATGTTATTTTTATGAGAAAATAAATTTTTCAGCCAGATCAATATGAAAAGCACGTGTTGAAGGTGCCGAAAAAGAATGTGGCCGGCGAGACGTTCGGCTAGATTGAAAGCTTGCTTATGACAATGTAAAGTACCTATGTACAAATTGCTAAAATTATATTGAAAATACCTCTGGAAACCAAAAAGATGGTAGGTTCTTATTTTCTCTGAGGTTCTTTCTTATTTTTTGTGTATAAATCGAAACAACTTATTAAAGAAATGCTGATTGAGCCATCGGTGCCTAGCAGTTTCAGTTTTCAGTATTCATTAATTCATTTATTGTGGGTGTCACGGATAATCGATCATGCACTCCCTGGTGTTAGAGTTAATCTGAACTACCTCTCGGTCTCTGACGTGGTTAATTACTACCAGCTGTTTGCAAAATATTGTAGTGTAGGAGTAGCGTTAAGTTAGAGATGTAATTTGTTGTGTCAATACCTCCCACCCTCACAATATAGGTAAAACTCTATAATACAAATGGGGTAGCATTTCAAAGGAAATTGTGGCTCGTAAACCAATCGAATCCTCGAGAGTCTACAACGCTCGCTCGTGATTAGAAGCCTACTTTATTTATTTACTGGAGCACCTCACGACTCCGCCTAAATTAAATTGAAAGGAAGAGCTGGCAATTCGCTCTACAATATTTACTTCTATAATTTATTCCATTTATACGGTTGCTTTAGCTTGTGACTTTGCTTGCGTCGTATACAATAGTGACGTGATACCATTAAGACGTTTAGAAAGAAAAGAAAAAAAAACGTTTAGACATTTTATTTATTTATTTATGAATATTAATTGAATGTTTCACAAGTAACAAAATACTTACCCCTGTATTATAAGAAACGTTTGATAAGCCCATATTAACTAAAATATGTTTTGGCTCTTTCTCTCTTACCTGACACTTTATGTGAAAGAACGAAACGAAACATATTTAAACTAAAATAGGCTTTTAACAAACGTGGTTAGTCTACTGCACAGAGTACATCTTCTACGTCTTTCCATGAATGGATTTTATAATTTAAAAGCGACCCGCCCCGGCATGGGTATAAAAACCTTCCTCTTGAATCACTCTACCTACTAAAAAAAACCGCATCAAATCCGATGCGTAGTTTAAAGATTTAAGCATACAATGGGATAATGGAACAGAGTAAGCTACTTTATTTTATACTATGTAGTGATTTACTAAATATTGAGTTGTTTTTTTTTTATAAAGAAATAAAATGTAATAGTTGAATAGATAAATAGAGGCGTAAGGTACCCTGTATATAAATAGAACGACATTTAATTTTTATAAACTGTCGTCTCCCTTCCATGCTTATTCTGGAGAAATTTACCTGTGGGTCTAAAAACGCCACTTTAGCAATTCATCGAATCGAATTCATATAACGAATTCCTTAGCAATTCCTATTTCTTTCAATTTTTTTGAAGAGGAATTGCAAAGTTTAGTTGGCTATTTTACAAAAAATAGAGGAATTGCTACAGAATTGCTAAGGAATTCGTAATATGAATCGATTCGATGAATTGCTAAAGTGGCGTTTTTAGACCCCCTGCACGGCAAGAGAAAGAGAAGTCTATTCTGAAATTGTAATCTACACGACTCTAGAAAATAATGTCTGAAGAATCAATTATTCTCATTTCTACTACCAAACTGTACCACTGCTGATTTTTGTAGAAAATAGGTATCATTCTATTCTTGTTTCGTCATGTGTTTTCTGTGTACATACATTTTGTTAATAAATCATTATTTTAGAAAGACTAGACCACCTATTTTGTGTGTGACTGTTCAAAGATACTTATTAAATGTAGAATGCATTCTAAAATCTAACAAATATAATTCTCAACGTCAGTGGGCATAACAACCCACACTGGCAATTCTAGTTGGCAATATTTCGCAACTTTGAGCCATATGGTGCCTAGATTATCTACCTTAACTGTGTGAAATTCAATCACTTTTATAGACTTTGTTATTTATACCATGTCTAGGTTTAAGACTAGACAAGTCTCTACTAGTTTCTTATACTTAGCTAGAAGGAAACCCCTTTCTTTTTAACCATAGATTATAGAATGTTTGGAATAATGAATTTAACACACTCAAAAACCTCTCATAGTTACCGCTTGATAACTCGAATCTTAGTAGTAGTTATTTGATATCTTCGTGAGTAGACTATCATCAACATCATGAATGAGAAAATGAAACACCGAGGGCTGCAGTATATTTTCCGGTACGAGCAACTTCTTCAAAGAAGAGAATTTTTTGAGGTTTAGTTATAAAGTTCCATATTCACTTATAGATTCTTCCATATCTTAAAAAACAATTCAGTTCTTATATCAACGCCATATAGTTTTTTCCACTTTGTTCCTATCCATCTGGCTGGAAGAAATTACAATAGCGAGGAGTCCGCCTTTGTACAATTTGTCTGAATTTGAATCAAATATTTGTGTGAATGGTACAATTAGCTCTGCTCACCATAGTGTAAGAATTTTTACAAATCCACCATATATTAAGTATGAAGATGATCATTGCAAGTGTAAATTGGCAGTCTATATAGCTACCAGCAATATATAATCTGCAGGCCACTATTACTCAGCCAAGAAAGGAAGTATTCGATTACGGCACGGTCCATTACGTCTGAAGTAGCCTTACAGTAAATAGACAGTCGTTTGTAAATGCATTCACTGGCTTTGGGCTTCGTTTGACTACCAATTTGGATCCTACTGTTATTTGCTTTTCGAGGAACTTGTTAGGTCAAAGTCTATTATATCTTGTGTACCAATATATATTTTGTCACATAGTTAAACCCTGTTTCTTTAGGATTCTGACATACGACCACGTAAAAAGCAAGCATTATTTTTTTTAGCATGATACATACCATAATTTCTTAATTTTATTCTTTATCTTTAAAAAACCTTTATTATTTTTACCTTTATTTATTGGAAACAGGGAATTTAATAATGATGTTAATAGAAAAGGTGTTTTATATATTTAATGAGTAGGATTTTGATCTTTTCCCATAAGGTAACTAAGGATCAAAGACAGTCCTTAAATTGAGATCAGTGACTATTCCCACCTACGACTATTCCACCTACACCTAAGTCGATAAATATTACACCTACTGATAAACGAAAGTAAGTGGCAATCTTTTAGTCAAACTACAAAAAAAGTATTTTTCTCTTCCTCTTATATTTTTAGCCCTTTATCAACCACATGGATGTAGGCCGCCTTCAGATAATGCCATTTTTGACGGTAACCACTTCTTTTTAGTAGTAGCTGTTCTTTTTAGTACACGATAAATAGTGTAACCATTAAATCTCTAACCGATGTTTTCATTTTGTTTCAGGTAAACATTTTCCCTGGCCCAGCAACATCTCTTTCACTTCTTCAAACAAAGGGTATAATTCGTCTCACTCTCTCTTTTCATAACGATTGAAAGTGCAGTCCATTCGATATTCTCTGCCTGATGACAAATGAAAATCACAACTATATTACGATACTCATAGAATCCATTTTACACTACTCTCAGTAACTTTCCCTAGAGTAATGAAAAGTCAATTCTATAATTTGCGTATCAAAGACTGGTTTTGTTTACATAAGTAATATGTAAAATAACTGAGCTGAGTAGGGTTAATTTTCCGTTCAGCCAGTAAATTGGATTAACTGAGTGCCGCTGAGTGCCCCTTGATCCAATTAACAATCTGCTTTTACAATAATGTTTTATGAACATGATCAAATTGTCGTGATATTGAAATTTTACATGCATGCCATGCCATTTACATGGGTACATTCAAATTATTAACAAGGACGAAAGGTTGTCACTTGTCGTGTAACACTCAATAGAAACGAAGGCTTTGACGAAGGTCCTTTCGCTCTACCTACATGTGTTATGTTTTTCTGTCTCTTTCTAATAACCGCACTCAATATTATAATGCTAAGAGCATTTTATTATATACATGTTAGGACACTTGATACGACACGATGGTTTGATGAAAAACATCATTAAAGGAAAGATACAAGAAAGGAGGGGTCCAGGTAGGCGAGGCATAGCTATATGAAGCAGATAAAGGAGAAAACACTAAAGGACTATAATATTTATTTATTTGGATGTTTGGTAATCATTAGGCATTACCAGATAAACAAAACTTCTGAAAGCATCCGAAATGGTAGGAAAGAATAGGACTGGCTTTTCCAAAAAGCCTACTCAAGTTCGCAGGAAGTTACTAAACTTACGCCGCTTTAAATCTATACTTAGTGGTCACTTAGAAGAAATACCTAAGAATTAATTACTTGAAGAAGTGATTTCTTACGGCTAAAAAGAAGCAGAACAAACCAAAATACTGAAATATTATTATAAAATCATGCGATATGTTATCTAGAACTAAATTCAAAAGCAGTATATAAAAATGGAAAAGAGGGCAGTAACACTGAAAGTAGTCCCGGTGTCCTTGCAGGCTGCAGCCCATTCATCCCGGCATTAGCCATTCATCCAACGTTCATTTTGTGGTACACTCAGCCTGGTCGCATTCAAAGGACCCTTTCATCCCGCCTCTACAGGTGCATGAATATGAAACATTATATCTTGCGGAAGATGTCTCATTTATGAATAATCCAGTAGACTTGTAAGATTCAGTTTTAGAAGGAATCTATTTTTGATAATGAGTATAATCTGAAATCATAGGTTATTTTGGATATTCAGCATGAGTAAATGCATATTGTTTGTAGTAGGATTGAGACTTGAATTTATAAAAAGCTAGCAGCTCTACATCCAATGAGAAGTAATAAAAGCTTTTGTGTGAAGAAGAGTGTGTTAGATAAATAAATGATTTTGAGGTTATGTTGAAGACAAAACTAATGCCAAAGTCTATAAAGGTAATTCTGCAGAAGAAGGTGGTATTTATTTACTGTTTCACATAGATTGTAAAAACGAAATGCTGCGGTGAAAACCGCACAGTGTGGCTCACCGCATCATGATCGTAATAAAATATACTATGGAATTACCGAAGTAATTGCACTTTGTTGTGCAACGGTGGTCTGTGCCAGAAAATTTGTCCCAAATGAAAATTATTTTAACCAGTTTATCGAGTCCACGTAGGATCGCTCTTTCATGTTAGCTTTTTTACTTTTGACAAGACTAGGTACTGAGTCTTATTGTTACCCCTCAAAAGACTACTAAACCCTGAAGATTTATCATATAGTTCCTGGCCTTGGTCTTGATCTTAGTCTCCAATTATTTTGTTGTTATCTGCAGTTAAACTTTCTATAAAATTTACTTCTCTTTAAAATGACAAACGTATCATATACCATTCCAAAAAGATTCCATTTTATCTCAGAAACCAATTAAGCTCATTCCCCAAATTAAATAAGTGTGTATACCGCCCGACCACCCTTTAGTACTAAATTTATTTGTTACTTCTTGACAACGGAAACGTCATCCGTCGCTTAACTTTCGTGGTTATTTTCGGAAGTCGTGGGACTCGCTTTGTTTACGTATCGAACAACTTAATTTACAGTTCCCGATGACTGATGGTCTTGTTAATAGTAGCCGTTAAGTTTTATATGTTTGCTTTTCAAAAGAGACGGAATGAATTCTTGTTTTAATTATCAACAATTTATTGTATCTTAAAAATTTTCTCTCATCTTAGCCCTTTCCCTTTTGCTTCCACGACTGATTTCTTCGTAGCCAGGGTCCGTTTTCCTGTTTTTTCTCCTCCACTTTGCCCGGTCTTTGAAATCCTTAGTTGTGAAACCATGGTTTCACGCATATCGTTTACTGTGACGTCGACCCAGAACTTTTCAGGCTTTTTTATTGTATCTTTTACTATGCTTCATTTATCCTAATTTGTCACTAATAAAGGTTCATCAGTTACCTCATAATCGAAATTATGAAAATTTTTATCTATTCTGCATTTTGACCGAATGTATTCTTCTACTTCGTGCAATGTAATAAGTGATATGATATCCAACCCTTTCGCATTATCTGATCCATCATCATTCAGCAATAGTGAACATACTGAATTTCCACGTGAACACTAGGGTATTTACCTACCAAAACGCCTTAATTCTCATATTTTAAAGGTTGACATATTTCTTTGAATAAAACAAAAACTAAATAAATAAAAACAAGAAATTAATCTCATGCTCAAAAAAATTCCTCCGCTTCAACATCAGCTCTCAATGACTTAGATTCCAATAGACATCACTCATCGTTAGTCCACACGAGGGATATCCAAATGGTTCTCTATCGCGGCCGCGGTCAATTCAATCCAATTTAGCCTTTCCCGCTACACCCACTTTAGCTAGATTGGTACGGATGGGCAGATGGCAGGATATGGATTAGCTGTTGACTTTTATCGCGATATTGCCTAGTTTTTCAAGGTAAATATATTTTTAGAACAAATAAATAAATAATAGTAATTGAAAGGTGTAAAACATACTGCCTTTATGTGAAATTATTTAAGAATAATTCAAATTGGACTAATTGGCAATTACTTACTAATTGTGTTATAAAAACAGTGATTATGTAAAAAAATACCCCCGTATTAAGAAACGTTTGTTAAAACTATTTTAGTTAAAATGTGTTTCGTCTCGTTCTTTCACATGAAGTGTCAGGTAAGAGAGAAAAAGCTAAAACATACTTTAGTTATAATGGGCTTATCAAACGTTAAGAAACGTTATACGGCGGTAGACTTCTATAGAAAATCGGTTCAGACAGCAAAATTATTTTGGAAGGGTTTTTTTATAAAGACCTTTATAGCTATTGTATTCCAAGAAAATATAAAAAGAAAATTGTTCATTCTACAAAACCTGTAGTAATTTCACTGGTTATTAAAAATGTATGATGTATATGCAAAACGCCAACAAATATGCAAATAGCGGCCCATATTGGTATCTGCCATTTCTCAATCCGTGGTTACCATTAACATTCACCATGACTCTGCAAATCTACCACCATTAGCTACCACAGTTTATCACCATGACTCGCTGGAACTCCCATAGAGTTATTATAAACTGTTTACGCTTGGCGAGTACTTTGATAGTATATATAATATACTCCTATGCTGCTATCGTTCTTTGTAGTTTTGTATTGGATATTATAACTAAAGCAAAATTTAGACTTGCTTTATTATAATGCATCTGCTCGACACAAAACGACGACGTGGCGACGCAAAAGCGTAGACACGGGTCGCCAAGCTAATTAAATACATCATGTATTTAATTATCTTGGCGTGTTTTTGGTACGCCATAGAATAGTGTGACTTATTTGTGCCATACACAACACGATTCTGTTAATTTCGCTCGCCACTCTGCTCGCCCATTAACTCGTACAATATGTAATGCTTACCTTGCACTTGCCATACATTTTCATTGCTAGTGCAATGAACTCTAATTAAGGGTATATTTTCCTTTAGTACAGTTGGCGTGAGATAAGATAGCGTGCCTCAACATAACTTTGAATCAAGTTAAAAATTATGGTAATACGCTCATGTTTTTATTACCATGGTATTTTAACAGAAACATTGCCATGTTTTCTAGACTAATTTAGTGTTGATGTATAGTTCTGTATATAAAAATATTAATTTCAATTTTTTTCTTATATATTGATTGAGTTAGTGGATGTGTCAGGAATACTGGTGTCAGGTTTTCAAGGCGTCCTACTTAGCACAATGACTGCTGTTAGGTATAAGTGATAGCAACCGAGATCAACGAACGAATCAATACAATACAAACTACAAAACAATTTTGGGTTTATCTCTTCTATTTTTTAATATTAAGTAATGTACGCATCTAAAAGTCTACGACATCCTCAAATAAACCAATTTCCCAATGTCAAATATTTGGCAGTTTTGTAACTAGTTTTGAGTTCAACCGAGGGTTTCAAATACAGTGCCAGACAGTATTGTGTGGTTTGTATTGCGGGGGATTGGAACTAAAAGGAATTTTCTTTATTAATCAATAAAAGTTTTAAAATTAGATTAATAATCTTTCCAAACAAAATTTAAAAATATTGATTAAAAACAATATCCAACTAACTAATATAATGCGAAAGTGAGTTTGTATATTATTTCCTCTTCATGCCCTATCTACTGTACCCATCTTCCTGAAATTTCACATACACATAGTTAGGAGTACTAAGAAGGACATAGGGTACCTTTTATCCCGGGAAAAAGCACTGTTCTCGAAATTCACACGGGTGAAGCCGCGGGCAAAAGCTAGTAAAAAACAAAACTATAATTAAAATGTGGAGAATGCAATGAAAAGTGCATTGATGTTGGCGTGCGGCCAGCGGTTAGCGGAAACTGCCAAACGATTACGGAGTTATAAAAATGACTGTTTGTATTTACCTGCCGTTGACAAAAACCTATCCAATCCAGGCAGTAGGTTCTTGCATATGAATATTATGGCTTACTAGCTTTCGCCCGCATAAACTTCCCTCGGGAACAGTGCTTTTTTCCTGGATGAAAGGTACCCTATGTCCTTCTCAATACTCCTAGCTATGTGTATGCCAAATTTTAGGAAGATTGGTTCAGTAGATAGGGCGTGAAGGGGTAACAAACAAATATACAAACTGACTTTCGCATTTATAATATTAGTTGAGATAGTAACTGCCTCCATGGTCAAGTATTTAAGGCGTTTGCCTGATAGACTGAGGATCGTGGCTTCGATTTCCACGGGAAGCATACTTTGTTTAGTTGTTTCCATTTTGGTTCGGACATTGCAGGCTTGAATCACCTGACTTTCTGATAAGAAAAATGATTCTGTGCTTCGAAATTACTAAATTGAAGTAATGCCGACAAACTATATCACAATTTGGCAGACTTTGAATTGATATATTGTAATTAAAATCATTTAAAAATTTAAATAAATCTATTTTTTGTAGAGCCACCTATTATCATAAAAAGGACAATTTACGCATTGACATCCAACAAACGCGCCTTTGACAAAATTTACGTTGATGTTTTCTTAAATCAGAAATCATCCATTCATGGTGTCTAGGAAATAATGTGTGAAAAAGTATACGATAATTAAGAGCATATATACAACTTTCACTGCTAAAAGGTCAACGCCATTTGCATTTTCGGTACCACGAGTAAAAATCATGTGCGCACGAATCTGCACGCTATTTCGACATATTAGTTATCCCCCGCGGTTACACGTGCCTTTGGCGTATTTGTACTACAGTCTTATTATATGCATTTCATAAGAATCTAGCTATCATGTGTAGAAATAATTTTTCAAAATGGACCAGTTCTAAAGTTATAAGCGTTCAAACAAACAAACTCTTCAGCTTTATTAGGAGTATATAGTATAGATAACTCTACCTTCTACCCGAAAACTGAGGCATCCCTAGCGCTAATTATCTGAGCGGAAAACATTTGCAAAGATTAACATTATGTTATATTTAAAATAAATTTGGTTTACCCTACTATGTCGCTATAATTGCGTTTGCGGTATCCCCTGAATGACTAAATTATTAATTTTCGTCCACATGTTAGCACGATGTTCACATTGATACATCCTAGAAAATAAAATGATTCAATTTGGTCGAATCAATCGTGCGAGTTGACATGCGAGTAACTTGCAAGCTGATTAAAACTGCGATGAAATAATCAAGAATGTAGATTTCACTTACCTTCAAATTATTAATCTCCACATCTATTGGTAGATTTTCGGCTTTTATACCATACAAGCAAAAATCCATCCTATTCAACATTATAGTAAAGTAAAATAAATTAATAAAAGGTTTTGTTTTTTTAACTTATATCCTTAGCAATTTGCAAATCAACGCAAATGTTTGGTTATAGCTAGTTCAACACCAAAAGATGTCCAAATGTCATAATTTGTGTAGTAACAGACGTAGCTGCAGGCTGTCCACTGGTAGACATAAACCTCCCCGAGCTAAAGAATAGAGCTAGAAATAGTTAATCCGCTGGGCTGTCTGCAACCTTTGTTCTCCTACAGATCTTCTCATTTTTGATTCGGTCTCGTAGGGAAACGAGCATAGCACTGCAATGGCTTATTGTAAAGCATAAGTTTATCATAAAGTATTGCCAGACTCGACCAATGTAAACTTTTTCTCGTCACAGAGCTGACAATTAGGAGTAACTCGACTCCCATTAGAGGGCGAGGCGCAAATTGTGACAATTAACACGTGCAGCTGCACACCTCTACCACAGTTGCTAATTGTTGGTCGAGTGGAAAGTGAGACTCTTTAGTAATTAATAACATTAAATTTAAAATAAAAAAAAAATCCACAACACTATTTCTTTTCAGTGGTGACGGTCGACGTGATTTTCATTAAAAATATTATTTTGACCCCACTCGAGTATATTTGCAGACATTCGGTTGTTCTTCCCCACTTTCACCCCCATAACTTCTAAACGGCTTAACCGATTTTCATCAAACATGTCTAAGAACACTTGCCCGTAAGTCACCTTTAATACGAAAAAAAACTAAATTGAAATCGCCTCATCCGTTCGGGAGCTATGATGCCAGAGACAGACGGACAGACAGACAGACACGTCCGTCAAACTTATAACACCTATCTTTATGCGTCGGGGGTAAAAAAGTCGATTTATAACAAAAAAAATATTATTATGTAACAATTTAATTAATCTGTACCAACACTACTATCATCAAAGTTGAAATAATTCTTCTACAGGTCTGGCTACATTCAACATTTTCCATACTAATTAGTCGTAAGTGGTCTGCAGTATACTGTGATCTTCTATCACTATGTCTTCGTTAACAACTATGGTAGGTATGTCACGCAGTAGTGCGAGTCAACAACTCCAATACTGCCACTACTTACTGGAAATACTACTATTGAATAAAGAAAGGGATTTGTAAAGTCCCTGTAAAAACTAGTTATTTAAAGGAACACTGAAAAGTGATATGTTAGTTTAATATAAAATGTCTGGAACTACATTTCGTTGGGTGAGAAACAAGACTTTTACATTAAATAGTACAATTCATATAAATATAAAAGTCACAGGCAAGTGAATCCGTGGGGCACATATAACATAATTAAGTCCGTAAAGAAGGTAACAAGAATGAAGTGCAATTTTTTCGTTTTATATTTTTGACTGTGTGACTCACGAAGCAAATACACAGTACTGTATTTGCTTCGTGGCGTGACTCTACGCATGCATGCTACGACAATGCTACGCTTCTACGAGCTTTTTCTTGATGCTACGATTTCTCGTAGCAGTTAGTATACATTTTTATATTGTTTTTATTTCACACAGACTTACATTAGCAACACCATGTCATGCATGTGCATGCTATACACAATATTCAAAGTCAACTTTAAGTTAGTAGCTTCTATGTATATACTCGTATATAAAAGAAAGTCGTGTTAGTTACACTATTTATTACCTACTCAAGAACGGCTGAACTGATTTGCCTGAAAATTGGTGGGGAGGTAGCTTAGAACTAGAAGAAGAACATAGGGTAGGTACCTTTTATCCGGGGAAAAAGTTCTCGATGCAAGTTTAAAAGCTAAATCAAAAGCTAGATATCTTGTATATAGGTATCTTGAATCGTCATAATGTTACACAAAAGACGAATGTCAATTATGAAGCCATACGGCTAAGCAATCGCTGCCATCTAGCAAGAGCAGCCAAAGTGCTTCCTAAATAATGAAACTTGACGTATAAATGGAAGAAAACTTCCCTTTATTTTTTTATGTATAATCTAATTTTAATTTAATTTTTATTGATACAGTCCCATTGAAAATAAGTACTTGAATTAAGTGTATTAAAATATACTAAACACACACACCACAGCAGCCCACTAAGAATTTTTTGTATAAACATAGCAATATCTTAGCTAATCTATTTGTCCTAATAAAATAAAAAGTGGTCACATGATATTACGTGATAGAAATGTACTGAAAAAGTCTAAAATTGTAGTTGACGTTTATTTATTGAGGCAATGACTTTAAACTCTAACCTAATAATGTTCCGATTGCGTGTCACAAACCTTTGTTGACTGTTCACTTTCACTGGCTGTTAAGTAATAAATTTCTATTATAAGAATTTACGGACAATTCACCTTTTTGTACAGTTTCTCTGAATTATTTTCTATTAATTTTTTTTTCTACAAACTATCAAAAATTATAATAACATCGATATTTTTCTCTGTTCTATAAACATGTAAGCAGTTTTTGTTATTCCTATAGTAGCAAAATAAAAATTTTCAGAACTTGATTTAAGAATTTTAATGGGAAAATTAAATTTTACTAAAATACAGTTTTCTATATTATTTAATAAATTTATTTTTTTAATAAAATAATAAACCTTTCTTTATTCACATTATCTTAAAGGTCACGAAATGATAAATCGACCCTGTTTCTAGTTAATGGAATAACTTATGAGGGTTATTAAGACCCCCATTGGACTAATATTCTTTGAACCATTTGAGTATTTATCTAGCTAATTGGAAAGGTCTCGATGGTCATAAATTTGACAATATCTCATGTTTTATGAAGCAATATTCAGATTGATAGAACCTACAAATTAATTAGGTTGGCCCTTGTCCCAATTAATAATTTAGGTCATTTTACTTTAAAAGCGTCACGCAATTCCACAACAGAAAAAAATAGCAACAAAACGACATAAACATTTCTTGTAAAACAGCTATCCAGCAAAGGTCCATCTGATTAACTCGATAATATTAACCACTTTATATTAAAATATTCTCACGAAGACAGTAACTACAATCTTAAATCTTACACTGCAACAGTTTTCTGTAAGTCGATATTCAGACGCTCCTTCTGAGATCATGATTAACAAAGCCAATTGTAAAATGACACGTGTGGACGACCTAAAAGAATGTCGCGTGACAGACTGCATTAGCGACGGAGAAAGACAAAGCTAAGAAGACTGTGTGCCATCACAATGTTCTCATTGTTGAAGGCACTAGAAACTTAGTAAAGGGTGCGAGTACGCGTGCGCGGTGGCCAAGGACACGCGCCGCGCCTCAGTCTCGACGAGGCAGTGCCGTGGCCGCCTGTGTCCGGCTGCCTCTATGTACCACGATGCGGAGACCCGCAGTGGCCGACGCGTAAGTCCGACTCGAGTGCCGCATGCCAGGCCCAGCCCACATGCCGGCCCAGCACGCAGAGCGACCCTAAGCTCCGAAGCCCCGCGGTCGCTCCGTTTCAGTCTTGTAATTGGATTTGTCGTTCAATAAGCAACGTTATTCAGATTTGATTGGCAAACGCTTTCCGCTTCAATATTGCAGCTTGCTTCTTCCTCTAAGAGGCTCTAGAGCTTTGGATGTAGCGCTTTATTTGTTTTTGGAGTATTTTATCAGTGCGATATGAGTACTTACGTAACGTTATTACGGAATCACTGGTGCATTACGATGCGATAATAGGATACATATGCGTGTATGCAGAGGACTGTGAGTGCGACACTGTTCGTGTCTGGAAATGACTTGCTGGGAAAGCGTAGGACTGCTGGGTCCGTGCGCTCTACTCGCTTCCTCCGACCCCAGGGTGAGTCCCCAACCCAAGAACGCATAACTACTGAACTATCCACCAAATTTTTAAATTCTTTAAATGTAAATCTTTATTTAAAAGTTTTGAACCTATCAACTGACCCTTGAAATTGATTGTCCCAAACTTATTTTCCGAACCATTGAACCATGCTTCGCACTAAAGTTTGTAATTGGATATCCTTGACAATAGTTTTATGACTAAAAGATTTAGTACGATATTGTACTCCACATACCTATAGTAATCAAGCAAAATCTTATGGAAGTAAACAAAACCATTAGAATCATTTTGTAATTAACAACAATAATACATTTATGTCTAGGTCTCATTAACTAATTTGCTCATTTCACTTCAAAACATGTATATAAACGATCACAATATTTACATCTCATTAAAATCTGCAAAATATATTTGAGTACATGAGTTTACTGGTTCAGTCGAAAGTTTGACTTACAACTACCAACTAGGTAGATAGCCAAAATGGTGTCAATAGTGCTTCTAACGACTGAAGAAATTTTAAAAAGAAATGGATTTTGGCATTGCCTGGACAACATATGGATTACGGAAGAGTTGGAGCCATTCGAGGAAGTAAGGCCCGAAGATTTATTCAGCAAACCTCTCTCAAGAGATGTCTATTATACAAAATTTCCTGATATACCTAGGAGTGAATCAGAAGATGAAAATTCATTAAGTGTTAACGGATTTCGAAACAAACATCGTGAATGGAAGGCTAAAATTATTGTAAGAAAATTTGAAGAAAAACGAAGAAATTCTATTCAATCAAATGCGAGTGCGCGCTCTGGAAACAACGAAGTATTAATCAATGATAGAAGAGCTACATCAGTTGGAGAAAAAACTAACGAGAATTCCATAAACCAACCAGCAACCAGCTGTAAAACGGATGATGAAAAAGTTCGTGATTTTTTTCAACGTTTACTTCAAAGTGTTCCTCCGCCACCAATAGAGGATTTACAACAAGAATACACCGATTTTAACAATTCAATAATCCAGCCGCCTCAAGAATTTAAAAGTTTAGATGATATAGACTTACCTGATTATGAAGATTTTGAAAGAAATAAGATGCAGTTGAATGAAGAAGTTAATTCCGCTCCTTGTACTTCTACTTTAAAAAGGCCAGAAAGAAGAGTTAGTTTCAATTTAGGATCGGAGCATGATAGGAGTTCTCCGGATTCTTGGATTTCTTGGTATGAATCCATATATGGCGTTTCAGATTTTATGATACAGAATTTTGATGGAATTAACAGCTCTCTACAACTGGAGAGTGAAATAAATCCACCCAACATTGAATATATGGATAAATCAGAAAACTGTAATGATTCCGAATATTTTGAATCTTGGAGTGAAATAATAAACGAATATGGAGCAAATGGCAGTATTCTAAGAAATAGAGAGTGCTCTGTCGAAGAACTTATTAGTAGATCTCATTGCGTTCAAAATCAGGACTCTGAGTTATCTGTAAGTGAAGAAGATGAAGAGATAGAATATGCTAAATTTGCTATATATAAAATACATCAAACTCTGAAAATTGAAGAAGGAATGATTGACTCGTCTCCATTGAGGAATCTTGACGATGAAGAGAATGACGATATAGCAAACAATCACGTAACAAAAACTTCATTTCGTGGATCGCTTTATCGTTTAGCGCCTAATGACATTGTGTGTGATAATATGGTAAATGTTAATATTAACAAATAAATTTTTCAAAATATAACGGCATTGTTTCGCAATTATCTAGACTTCCCTTTTTATAGTTGGATGCTGATTTAGGTACATATCTTTTTCCTATTATTATATAATCCTTAAGTAAAGTAGTTAGTGGTATTATTTGTAAGTCATAATATTTTTGTTACAGCCTCCAGAAAACGAATTGCAGAAGAATTCTGACCGCGTGCTCTCAGAGCACGAGCTTCGGGTACAAAGATCGCTGCAGAAGCTCAATGTTCCGGAATGGTAAGTACATGACTTTTTTTTTTTGGAATATTACATTCTAATATTTTTTTTATTATACTGTCTATCTAAAACTTAAGAGCTGTGCTCTTGTCTTTGGAGTCTCTTTCAGGTGTTTCTATCTTCCGCTTTTTATCATACAGAATATTAATATTTGGTTGTAGCACAGATTACAGAATACTACACAGTAGTAGTTTTATAAAAGTCCATATTTTTGCTTGGATATTTTTACGCCCTCTCTTTCTGTTCACGTATTTTTGTTAGAAATTATAAAATTAATATTATAAAACTCAAATATTGAGGTATTTGAATTTTATAATGCCATCGTAGTAGAAAAGCCTGATGATGGTGCCATTATATAAAGTAGATATAGTATTATAATCCATCTAGGGCACAGAATAAGTACCAAACTCTTAATAAGTAATAATTTTTGGTAGAGATACGGCAATCACAATGGTACGCAAATCTCATTTATAATTATAACTAAAAATAGGAAATCATTTATAAAGAACTGAAATAATATATGACCCGTCCTAACTTGAAAAAGCGAAGATTCAATCAAAACAAATATGGATATGGATATATGGACATAATAAATAACTGCGTCCAATGGCTATTACTAAATCTGTGGCAGTGGCTAATTGAAACCTATATAGGTAAATAATTCATTGTTTATCATTTTTTTGTCTCTTCTATCCACAGCTATCAGCATCAAATTATTACTACTGTATTAATGCTAATCTATCAAATTAATACTACTGTATTAATTTGTAGTTCTTACAGTTAACAAAAGATTTCGGTAGTTGTGACACTACCTATTTCTCTTATACCTATATCTATGCTATTTATGAGGAGATGGGGGATACCTTTGCCCAGCAGTAGGACAATATAGATGTATGTTTGGCGACTATACTCTACATAGTTATTGTCCTTGTAAGTTCTCACGCTCTCGTTGCTCAGCTGGCATTTGTTAAATGAATGCTAATTGTAACTCGTGCGAATATGACTTGTCAACCATGCCATATGTAATTAGACAGTGGTTGACGAACGTTACACAATAAAATTTCGCTTTTCGTAATTTACTGCTCGCTAACCTAGTTAGTTAGTCGCGAAAGATTCTGTACACTTAATAAATATGTATACACACAGATTTGAGAGAAGAGTCACACCCATATTCTCAAACGTTTCCTCAAACTTCACTCATCCTCACTCGAGCTCAATGGTATTCATAGTTGACATTAGCTTCCTCACCTTAAGGAAAATACTCAATGGAGGTGAGGAACGAACTGTCAAAATATAAGGTTGGTCAAGAGGTATCTTAAGGAAGCCTCGAACGTTTCGTTTTACGAAAAGTAGGTGCATTTATTGAGGACCAAAATTAAAAGAACTTGTACCCACTGTAATAAGTTCTTTGTGTATTAACTATTTTGTTGTTTTATAATAAAATCTATGCCAGTAAGCTAAAATAGAAAAAGAAACGATGTCAAAACTCTCTTTACGTCAAAAAGTTAAGCGGTTTACCAACATACAGAAATGAAACGAAACGTCATTCCTTGACTCATCCTCACTGGAGTTTGCTCAAGGAAACAATTATGAATACCGTTTTCAAGGAAAGTTGGAGGACTTCCTTGAGGCGTCCTCGAATGAGGTTGAGTGGAGGAGACCTATGAGGCAACGTTTAAGAATATGGGTGTCAGTCCCAAATACGTTAGTGCTATTACGTGCCCAAAGTTAGTTTGAGACTTGTGTTATGAGATACTAACTCAACGACTATAATAGTATGGTTTATAACAAATCCATTTTTAAACATCCAAGACTCAGGCCAATCAGAAAAAAATCATTTTCATCTTGACCTGACCGGAGATCGAACCCAGGACCTCCTGAATAGTCGGCAGGCATGTTAACCATTACATCGGAGGCCGTTAAAACTTAGCATAGAACATAATCAGGTGATTCAGGCCTGCAGTCTAATAATATAGATGATTCCGTGCTTCGAAAGGCACGTTAAGCCGTTGGTCCCGGCTGTCACGTTAGAGGCCGAGAGGCGGTTTCGAAGAACTCTGACACCAGGGTGTGCATGTTCGATTGACCTTGTCACCTACACGAAGTGATGGTGATGATGTATTTTAATACCTTAAACGAGAATATTTTTTATTACTTATATTCAGATTCAGTACAGATTTTTCATATTTTTATAAATGACGGAACTAAAAGCTTTGGATATGAACAAGGAAAGCTTTGGATATGCATGTGTTTCAGCCAACTCTGCTACCAGAATGTTTAAATTTAGCAGTGGAAGCGTGAATGATAGAAAAGTTAGGCTGAACACTAAAAATAAACAAAGGAAAAGTACCTTACGCGCTTGGGCGTGACTTGCTTATTAATCCGAATTAATTAAACCCTTTTATGCCCCTTCTCATGAGATTCCTACACATCCCCTATTAATTCGGTGTCGGTCCAGCGCAGCACGCGAAGTCAGATAGAATGGTAGGTCTTCACACAGGTTATTTCACTACCGAGTGTTCAATTGTCAATAAACTCCTTTTATCCACTAGGCAACCGGGCCTCACTCACGATATCAATGCGCAATTATTCCCGAAGATTGAACGCGAATCGTATTAGAATGGTCTATCCCGAGACTTCACAGGTAATAACAAAGAGAATGCATCCAACCACGGCCGCGCGATGATGCAGACTGGGACTGTCATGCCGTCACGCGCGTCCAAACCCGGTAGTGTTGTACCAAAACCGATACTTGTCGACTATCCGAATCGAGTAAATTCAACGTGAATATATATTTGTCTGATGAATGTTTTATCCGAAACAGCATGCATGTACTACTATTTAGAAACTTTTATTACTTTTGTAATTTTGTATTGATTTTCTTTATCTTATTGATGTAGTGTTCAGTTTCTTTATCTACTATAGCACAATAGAAGGAGAATATAGGGTAGGCACGCTCCCCAGATGCAAAGCCATTAAATAAAATTCCTAAACTTTCGTCTTGAATTATTTAACAATCAGTCCATTGAGAGGAATCACTGGAGTACGAGCATTTTTATATATTCGGCGCATCTCTTTTGAGGATCACCAATTTTTTTTTATGTAATATATTTGTACGGCATAAGGATAGACAAGACAACTCCCTCTCTTCACGTGGATGTTATAAAAAATAATTAAAATGAAGGACAAACAGGTAGCTTACTATCATCTCTTAAAACCATGCAAGATCCAGTGAGTAAGCGTGACAGCGCAATAGATGATGTAAGGCGACATCTCCCTTACTCAATCTTTCTTACATGGTTTTAAGAGATGGTGGTACTGGTAAGCCACCAGAGATTAACTCTATCCGACTTATAACGAATTACACCAGCAACACCATTCGCATGGGTAGGCGGTCGATCACAAGTAATGACAATTTTATTAAGTTTTCTTTGTGTTATGATAATTAGAATACCATATACTCGTAAAATATACTACACTAGCAGTCCAGCCCGGCTTCGCCTGTGGTACATACATAGCCTATGTCACTCAGGGTGAATGTAGCTTGAAATTGTGATTTTTTAAATTAGTTGCCAGTAGTTTTTGAGTTTTTTCATTACAGAGACATTCATACAAGAGGAGAGGTTAGTATAGATTAATTTTAAACGTGAAGTACCATGTAATGATACAACTTGTAGATACTCATGTTTCAAAGTATACCAAAGATATTATCAAACACGGATTCATTTTTCAGTTGGTTAGTATCCGCAATATGGCAAACAAGTGTGTTTTTCAAGTAAGTAGTATTTACGCTTGTATACTTATGCATTCACTACGTATAAATGTAGTGTTAGCGTTACGTATACTTATAATAAAACTTATCAAATTGCCTAATATTTATCAATCAATTTCAATTAAATTTTCAGTTTATGCATAAATCTGTGAAAAATTCGGCTGCCTTTGATTGCCATTGCTATTCAGTTTCACGAACTAAAAGTCCTGTTTAAAACCTCTGTGCATATTCAGGGTTCGAAATCTTAAAAAGGGGTTAAACCACAAAAATTGGTGGGTGGCAAAATAGTAACCAGTTCATAGTTACCATTTGTATTTCATAATCCATGAAAAAAAAACAAACTTGCTTCCAGGTACAAGAACGCGCCTGCCCCTCGCGAGGGCTTCCTCCTACGTAAGCGGCTGTCTGACGCGTCAGCATCGGCGACACGATGGAGTGGACTCAACTCGAAGACCACGTCGCTCGGTAGCCTCGGAGGCGCCAACGCACAGCCGCCGCCGCCCCAGCTGTCTCCACACACGACCAGCTTCGGCCGGTGGTCTACTAGCAGACTTAACTCGAATCAAGTAAGGTTCTTTACTGTATGTAACCGATCGATTTCGATCGAAACACAGAAATATTTACCACCTACATAAATGGGATACACGTGGTGAATTAATGCCCACTTAGCTGTTTTCTTGGCGGAAACGCGGCTGTTCACTTATTAATACCGCCATAAGCAAGTTGAAGAACTAATATATAGGTGGACATTTGATCCAAGCATCTTCCATGCTGGTCTGGAAGAAAAAGAAAAACATAGAATGTACCAGCTGCTTCTCTTCCCGCGCAAGCCGTAAAAGTCGTCTAAGGGAATCGCCTAATGGGGAAATCATGACAGAGGCGATGCGGCTAGCAACCCATCACTATTGATTTCCTGTTTCAACTACCATTATGCTAAACGTGGCCTTAGGCCACGTTTAGCATAATGGCCCTAACCTCTTATGGCCCTAGGCTCTGTCTACCCCGCATGAGGATAAAGAGGATTATATATATATATATATATATATATAATATATATATATATATAATCAGATAATATATTATATTCAAGACGTGATTATATATATATATAATCACGTCTTTATCCCAAAGTATTGGTTCATTATTTGATGAAATGTAGAGCCCGACAGCCTAGCTAGAGCTATCTTTAACCCTTTAACAACGCATATCAAGTAACCGCGAGGGCGTGTCCGTTAATTAGCCAACTCATCTTTCTCACCCTAGCGCTTATCTGGTTGCATCCTCAGCTGGTTGCTTCAGAGCCAAGGGTCCGCTTTCTTAATTTTTCTACTCCACTTCGACCGTTTTTCGTGCGCATTTTTTTTTAACACATCAGTGTAGAGTTCTTACTAAATCTTGTATCATTTCAGACTTCTCCGTGCTCTTCCACGCGAAGCAGCATCAGGGGCACCAGCCCGCTGTGCTCGCCCTCTGCCCGCTCTTCTTTCAGTGCCAGACAACCTTATCTTGGCTGGCGGAGTCAGGAACGACTGAACAACACTCCGCGAACGCCACATGAAAGGTAAAATTTTGTGTGTGTGTTTCAATTCGGAATTCAAACTCCGACGTTTCTATCTTCCTTGTATAACTTTATTCTGGAGGACAGATAGTGGAAAATTTGAATTAACTATTGTTTTTTTGTATGTTGGCATATAATTAGGGCCACATTATAAGCTCTACTTCTCGGACAAGTCGTTCTAGAGTTAGAAAGAGAGAACAGAGTCGTAAACTCACATCATGTAAATAAGGATAACATTGTTTTATAACGTTATAACAGTATTTTCAACTTAGCGAGTCGACTGTATATCTACTGAAGAGTTCTTTCTTTAAATGAAAATAGCGCAGGTCTGAGGTGAGGATCATGATTGAAGAACCATGAAATGTTTGGTACAAAGTCCCATACCTGAAGTCAACCCTCCGAGTTTTATTGGCAATAACAATTACCTTCTATCAGATGAAATTCACTTTTTGTTATCAACAAATAAATCTAAAATGTCTTTTATCATCTTCCAGGCTAGCATCATCCCTTCTCCAGCAGTCAGCGTCTTCGAAGGCCTCTGAGGAGATCCAGTCGTCTATAAAAGAAGTGACGTCAGCTATAGTCCACTACGTGTCTGGTTTGGAACCAGCTAACGGAGACATAGACAGGCAACCCTCGCCGCGCTCCAGTCAAAAACTCTACTGGCTTGAGAGCTCCTTTGTTGGTAAGATTTTTGTATGCAATTTAATAGGCTAACAAGCATACGGCCCAATTAATGATAAGTGGTCACCGAACCCAATTATGAGGCAAGTGCACAACTAATAAATTATAGTTACACAGGTTACAATCACCAATGGCAGTTTTTTTTGGTCACACTACTTTATCTATTATGTACCTCTGATCATTGTGTGGTCCACTGTACATTCAGATACGAGATTTACCAATGTGGGTATCGATGACTCTATTTTTTGTGCATACAATATATTAGGACCAGCTTAGCAATCCTGTATAGCCTTTACTTACACACTTACAGTACTTTACAGGATGCTACTCGTGCCACGTTTTCTTTGCAATAGTATAAAGTAATTTTGCTTTATACTATTTAAACCGATTAGAGATTATTAAAGTCGGTTCGAGTAAAGTACAAATAAAGCACCTTTAAATGCTCTACCTGGTCGTAATTAAATTAGGATAAAGTTCATGATTTTGCATGATATATGGAAGCTCGCCATAACTTCGTTCATGTCCATAAATCTGATTGTATTATTTTATTTCCAGGTACGAAACCTCTAGAATCACCTCAGACACCTCTAGTGGTGTCCGAGGCGCTCCCTCCCCCGCACCCCCGGCCGCCCTCGTCTCTCCGCCTCGACCACCGCGCGGCGCCCGGTGAGCGAGCGTGACTACACCACGTTGACCACTGCAGGTTCAGATAGATGATCAAACGCCACATTCCCTTACAGTGCTGCAATGTACATCGACATTTGCAATTAGCACGTATGTTACTTTGGCAATGGGTAGTGTTGCCAGTAGACAAATGTTGTTGAAACGTTTCGGGAGCAGAAATTATGCATTTAGTTTTCAGTATCTGAACCTTCAGTGTTTTGTTAATTAATGTTACGTTTAAATACTCGTGCATTATTTTTTGTGCTGTTCTATGTATTTAGTTTGTGAAATGAACCTTAGTTGGTGAACTGCGTTCATTTTGTTGAATCTATGTATAATAGAGCTTTATAGACTGTGAATAAGACTCAGGACCATTATAATATGTTGTTATTATTATTTGTGACTGTAATGCACTATTTTGGAATTCCAATTGTATTCATTTTGTACAAGTGTCACACTTTGCATTGTGGATTTACAGCACCAGCTTGTAGTGGCTTATATTTTATTTATATTTTTATAGATACATTCTACTACATTAATGGCGGATTCAAATAATGTTGCCCGTACAAAAATAATTTAAAATAAAAGATGGCAACTACCCGCCAATGTTAAAAATGAGACATTTGATTATACATAGTGCATTTCTTTTGTAGGTTTTATTTTTATTACGATCGTTAAGTAATTTTACGACTATTTGAACATATCAATGCACCTATAGTTAATTTGGTACCTTCATTATAAATAGTCAAATAGATCATAAATTCTAGAAATATTGCCATAATTGTAACTTCGTAGCAAAAACTAAATAAAAACCAGTTATTTCTTTATGCAATTTCAACTAATGTACAGAATAAATTATTTTATTTGTGTGTTTATTTTTAATTCTTTAGTTTTAGTTTACCGCTAGTTTACGGTGTTGTAAATAAATATTAAGTTGCTATATTTTATTTTAGGTGCTAAATGTATTTCAACTTTATTTGTATTTCATTACAATTCATTTCTTTGCTTTTATTATATCAATCGTAACAAAATAAGCTTTAATGAGTCACAAAGCAGTAAGCGCCCATAGCCTGATTTATATATTTATATTAAGGCAACAGTTATCAGAACCATAATATAATGTGGTGGTGAGAAGTGACCTTAAAGACTGAAGTCTCTAAAAATCAAGTTCCTTCTACTTAAATCACCTCGTAATTTATGTTAGGGCTTTGAATGGTCCTTAAGTAAATTACTCAGGTTCTGATTAGGTTAGAAAAACGTACGCGTTTCAAACTTGCACCGCCGAAAGAAATCGAATTCGCGCCACGAACGTTTAGTCTATGGATTAAACGTTTAAGAAAAAGAAAAGCTTATTTATATTTATATTACTTAGTTATTTTTTATAACAGGCGCCCAATAGTATTTTTATTAGCTCTCTACATTAGCTTCATAATACACGTAATAAATGCAAAAGTTATACTGAATGTAGGTAGTATAGTTATGTATTTATAGAATCTCGGTACCTTTATATAATTATCTAACAGATAGGAAGACCAAAATATAGCACGTCTTCTTAATTATTTTTTTCATTGTACGTTTAGTTATGTTTTAATTATAATGATTATTGAATATATTCATTTTTATTTTATCTATTTTGTTTTATTTAGTTCGTTTTCTTATGTTTGGCAAAATTTACTTATTAGCATTGATTTCACCAAGTTTGGTGCGTGACTAACAAAAAAGTAAGTATTCATATTTTCTACATTATGTACCTCTACATTTCCTATGTTTGCATCGCATCTGTTTTAAAACTAAATAAGTACCTACATAATCTTCTTTACATTGCGCAGTATATATGTCTTATCTTGTTAAACAGGCTCTCTGCCGTCATACTCCTTTTAATTTAAAAAAAAATACGTAATTTATTTCACATTTGCCCTGTGTCCCATGACGACATTTGTAGTCCTTTTATTCCTTTCGGCCGCCATATTGCACTCGCAGCGAGTATGTACATCAACTTTTTCAATTCAAACATTCTGCACCAAATCACCTCTCATCTTCCATAACTATTTAAAGACTCAATCCAAATCTCCAAAGGATTTTGATATTTATCCTATAGAGATTTAGAGTTACTTTATGTAGAATTCTACACGACAGGGTTCATATTTCCAGACTGGCAAGATTCCCAACGATCAATGAACCTGGGCATAGCACGGCCATCGCCAGGGTCGACAACTTTGGAAGACGTCTTGGATTCACTACTTGGCTTGCCATTACAACCAGCCAGGATACCCACTCCTCAACCAAGCCCTCGGAAAGCCTCAAGCCCGTATTACTTGATGGGTGGAAAGGTAGACTATTGTTCATAATCATCACAATTAACCAAGGATACTCAATTAACTCACATTCGATTTGAAAAGGAAGCGTCACACCGGCCCATGTTTCTACCAGATTTTACCAGCATAATAGTCTTTTTTAAGTTAATTCACCAGGACCCACCGCCATGTATAAATCTGATAAAACCTATGAATAAAATAGTTCAAGCTACGCAACACAACTTCCGTATACCGGAACGGAGTCCTTATTGCTCAAAGAAGCTAAATTACCCTATTACTTTTATCTTCAAAAAGGTTATGTATACTTGAATCAATATAGGTTACTTAGTAGGTTATATCTACCTATTCTTTTACAGATTTATTATATACAACTACCGTAGGCATATTCTATGCCAAGCTAATCATTCAGTCAGACTAACTGATCCATTTTCCACCAATTTAAATCTGTCGTTTGCTTTTCGAGTCAGTTACTTAGTGACAGGGTTCCTAAGCCGCCTATTGGCCTCTAAAGTGGTTTACTTACCGAATCCATAAACTATGTCAAAATTATTAAAACAACTGCGATAAAATTATTTTTGTTATGTACTTTTTATTTAAGTACCTAAGAAAATTATTACAAAAAAATATACCCCCAGAGTCCCCGATACGAGCAGCTGGCGAGTAGCGGCCACAGCAGCAGTTCTCCTGCTTCTCGCTTTTTGGGCACCCCCAGCGAGGGCCTCAGCTCCAATACCGACCCCAGTCCAGACCGACCAGGTAGGAACGATATGTAAGTCTGAGCCGTTCCAATTTTTATATTTACCTACCACTAGCTAGCACTTACCCGCATATAAGTTACATACAGCGCCGGCCCTAGCCTAGCTCAGGGTAGAGTAAAATCGTCTTTATGGGCCCTTTTAGATGACGCTTTCACTTCACCTTTATTCTACTTCGGCTTAATGTTTATAAATAGTAATTTCCTAAAACATCAACTAAGTACCTATTTTTGGAAATCTCTGATCGGAAACATTGCTCCTGCGCCTCTCAAAGGCCGCTATCAAAACTTTATTTTATTTACCAAGTGCGACCGCTCCTTTCGCTCTAACCCAGCGCTACTATTATATTTCCTCTGTATTTTTTATACTTAGCCATAGGATTAAGTATACTTTATTATTATTATCCTTTTATTCTATTTTTAATTAATAAAATGCAACGAGTATAACTCATATTTTATCATAAAGAAGTAATATTAAATGTAGCCATCTATTTGAGTGAACCTAACCTAACCTAACTATACAAGGGCCCAAACTTTACAAACTACAAGTCCACACCCTACTCCTTAGTCAAATATAATCGTGACTTGGCTTTTTCGATGCCGTCCCACGGGCTTAAGGTGAAAAATGTATTCACTCACTAAATGTATTTAAATTCACATTTTTTTCCTGATACACAAATAGTTCTTGTACTAATAAAGTTCACGGTATATGTCATAGGTTTATTAGTACATAGTTAATCAATACATTTATTAGGTACATGATATATCTTCAGTACTACTTAAATCAATATAGGTTACTTAGTGGGTTATATCTACCTATTTTTAACAAAAACTTAGATGTACTTGTTTTCTGAAAGATTTATACTGTTTTATCAATTTCTAACATAATCATAAATATTAATTACATGTGGCTTTATATTTAATATAAAGTAAAAATGTATAGAGATTTTTTTCTGTTTCTTAGCATTCAAATAAATCCGCTTTTTCTTTTTTTATATAAATTGCATTATTACCATATCTAAACTTGTTTTTTTTTATATTTGTCTTATATACAATTAATCTGTTTGTAGTTATTTCATCAGAGATAATAGCCGATAAAATAAATGTGTTGTAAGTAAGTATTGCTTATATATTTGCGTGAGAGCCCTTTTGTTTGGCATGATATTACCCTGTAGCATGGATGTCCAACTGTTTTTATGTTAGGTCTTAAGCATTGAAATTCTCGTCTAACATGGTTCTGAGTCTTAAACATAAACATAATGAGAAATAGTAAAGTATATATATATCTTAATTAATTAATGACATATTATTTTAACATTTCCAGGCAAGGATACAGTTGATACTTCTGGCACAATGCAAGAGACGAGACGGTCGAGGTCACAAGGCGAGCACTCACGCCGCAGGAGTGAACCTTTTGCCCAGCCAAGCGTGTCCTTTGACCGCCGCACCAGCCTTGATGCAGCTGCCCTAAGACCCTCTGAGCCCCAACTCACCCACCATGACTCAAAAACCTCCTTAGCCTCCCTTCAAACTGAAAATAGCGCAGATGAAGCCTTTATCAAATGCAAATACCCTAAATGCTCTTCCAGAGCCCCACTAGCGGATGCTAAGAGACATTACAAGACATGTCATAATTGCACTACCACTTATTGCTCGAGGGAATGCAGACGGGCGCATTGGGAGAAGCATAGAAAAGTATGTCTACATTCCCGAGCTAGCGCCCTCTGTCGGCAAATTATTTCAGCAGCGAAAGAAGACGCGGATTCATTACATCAGATTAGCACAATAGCACACAAGGGTTACCTCGCACAGGGGAGAGGAGTTGTTAAAGTGTTTTTCACTAGCCCAGAATCAGCAGAAAAATTCACAACCCACGGATACCAATATCTAACTGAGCCAGAGTTCGTCAAATGGACAGCCCTACAACCAAACGAAATGGGAGTAGAGTTGTATACCGAAGTCGTAAAATTGTGTAAAGCTTACAATCCAGAAACTAGGGTTATCTTGTATGTTGCTGTATGTATCATCAGTGAGGTTCCAACCAAGGGCGCTGTTAAATGGGAGCGGCAAATGGTGTCAAGATGCGCTAAATTACGACTTAGCAAGACGGTTACAGCTGCAATACAAGAGCAAAACCGACGTCGTCATAGGAGAGATAGCAAAGGAACGCCGGAAGATAGAGAAACATTAATTTTAACTTCCAAAGCACCAGCGCTACAGGGTGAAAAAAATGCTGCAACCGCTCATAAATTTAGGGAAATATGTTTTCGAAATATATCGAATGAGCTAGAGAAGCGAGGTGTTGCGCTAAAAAAGCATTTTCCGGAAGTATACTCCAGACTAGCGGCGTACGTGGATGGAACTAGCGATAGATTTATTCCTATGACTATTTACCCTAAAGACGTGACTAGTGGAAAATCATTTATGTGTGTAATCATGCCGGATAGTGAAGTGGAAAGCGTAACACCAGTAGACGGGAAAGTCGTGACTATCGATGTTGGGGTAGACCGTTCGAGACATCAGCTCTCAACCCCCATGTGAGAATGACAGCTCTTATTGCTAGTTAGATTTGATCGTGTAGATTACACTCTTGTCATGAGATTATATTGCCCAATGCTTCTCTATCATAATGATAATAATTTTTATTTAAAATTAAATATCCCATTTAAGAATCTCGTTTGTAAAAAAAAAATTAATGTGCCCTTAAAATGTATGATTATTTTAGATACGAGTACATAGGTACTTACCGTAATGATAAGGCCGAGGGTATACTTTCTGGATCGTATTTTTACGAATTTTAATAAAATTCTGATAGCTTAGCTACGCATAATAATAATAAATAAATACTTATATACCTATGTGAATCTTGAAAGTGTACGCTCATGGTTATAACTTTCATATTGAAGTCATTAGATATTAGCAGAAAGAAATCCAGAAACATTGTATCTGATTGTGGGCATACCTACAAGAGGGAAACTGGTGTCTTTAGCAAGTATTACTAATCGAAAAGAGTCTTATTCTATTTATTGCATAAATTAATATCGTCGTTGTTTTTCCTTAAATAAATGTGCACTTTATTTAGCTAATTTAAGAGAATTATACAATGTTGTGAGGAGTGTTATTAAAGAAAATCTCTTGTATTAAGCATTTATGTACATGTTAATTCAGAAATTGTTTCTGCATTTCGATAATAGTTTATAGTTACGAGCCGTTAGGCACAGATGTAAACATTTATTTTTCTTTTAATGATGTAGGTAAGCGAAGCGGAAATGATATGTTTTTATTAAAAAATAAATAACTTTTATACAAAAACATGCTTTTAATGCGTGCATATAGATGAAAAAGGGTAAAAGTTGTCTCAAAGCGAAGAAACATTAAAAAATTGTAATTCTATCAGATCATTTCGCTAAAAGCAATTTTTTGTTGAACCTATTAGTTATGCAATAAGATTCGACGAAAACAAATACCCTTTAAACCTACTCTTAAATAAGTATATATGTGTGAAGTGTGAATGAAGAATATGAAGTTATCAGTGTCAAATTAATTACATTCCATTTTAAGGGTTGTTTGTTCAATGGCACAAAAACGAAATACATATATTTTTTAAATTATAGTGCCAATAAAATTATACTTACTTACTTAACATGTAATAAAAAGTAAAATGTTCGGTAACAACATACATAATGTTAGAAATTGTCAATAACAAATTTATCAAAATAAAACAGTTAAA
Source organism: Apomyelois bistriatella (assembly GCA_947044815.1). Lineage (NCBI taxonomy): Eukaryota > Metazoa > Arthropoda > Insecta > Lepidoptera > Pyralidae > Apomyelois > Apomyelois bistriatella. Next base: position 12,845,756 of record OX345691.1, read on the forward strand.
AAGTTTAAACAGAAACGAGTTTGAAAACTGTGAAGGAAATATTGTATTCCAAAAGGTCGAGCGGTCATTCTGGAAATCCTTGGGGGAGGCCTATGTCTAGCAGTGGACAGCCTGTGGCTGAAATGATAATGATGATGAAATATTATGTGTGTATATTAAAATTCTTTTAATAATATACCTACATATTTGCGCTATAGCAGTACAAAAATAATAATATGTGATTAAGATCAGAAGTTGCAAGTACCATCATTTGCAATGTTTGCATACATTCTTTAATCAATGCAATGCACTAATTCAAAAGTTATGAAGATTTTGTATGAGTAGGTACTTATTTATAAATTATGTACTTATCTTCTTCTTAATTTTTGATGTGACGTATTTACTTCTTTATTCAAAACAAACTTCAACTTTATACATATAATAGTTTACCGAATAGGTATGGGTACGAGATAAGCCACTATAGGTAAACTTCAAGCGGCCAACTTATCTTTAATTATAATTAATTAAAGATTACGTTACAAATCTTCTCTCTCCATTAATAATTCTGTTAATTCTAGTAATTTCGATGTGCTAAGTATCTAATTAAATGATAAAACTTTTGAACAAATGTCTTAACTTACTTCACTAAAATCATCAAATCGTAATTTTCTATTAAAAAAATAACAATCATCGTATACTTACATACATAACACATTTTCTACCTGTTTATATTTGTCAAAATACTGAACGAAAACATAGTTAGGTAGGTAATTGAGTATATTTACCTACGTAAAAGTAAATTTACCAGTTCAACAGCGCTCTTTTTTATTAGGAACTACAATATCTAAATATAATTTAGACTTTTCAAATTAATGTATTCCTATTAAACCTACTTGTAAATGCCTTTTATGTATAAAAAATAATAATTCATACATTATACTGTCTATAATATATTCATGATGTTACCATATCAATTGTTTTTCATAGTCTGGAACACAGATTTTTTATCTAGTTGTCCCTATATGTATATGTATTTCAAATAAACGGCCCAGCTATATTCTGTTCTTTTATTTTCATTTCATAAAAAATATAAATCTTTTTTTATACCTAAGTTTAAAACAAAACTTTCGCTACGGTAAAGAACTAATGGAGGAATGAATAGGCATAACAAATACGTACCCCCCCCCCCCCCCCCTTGCACCCCTGAAATCTGTAACCCGGGACAGGGGCTACCAATCTACTCTAGATCCGGAACTGTCAAGATGTACTCGTTTGTTCTCACTAGTTCGATTCAGTAGTTCGATCGTCGAACTAGTGAGAATTTTTTTTCTCATTTGTTCTACCGTCGAACTAGTGAGAATGTTTGTTCTCACTAGTTCGATCCGTTAACTTATTATTATCATTAATCGAGAAGCAAGAACATTAAGTACCGATATAATAGATATTGGTCACAAATACATACATTGTATAGGTAATTATAAAATGAAAATCTTTTAGGTATATTTTGTAGGTATAATTATTATTTAAGTATTATTATAATATAGTAAACGTCAAAATCACAATGTTGCATAATTAGATTATTTATTGTAAACATAATATTTAGGAACAACTATAGGTATTGTCTTTGGCCAAATACGTAGATGAAAAATATTTTTCTGTCTTGCTTATCTCAACAAGCTTAATCAGAAACTAAAAAGAAACTAAAAAAATGCCAAAAATGCTTCAAAATTACAAATGTACAAAATTAGGTATAGGTATAGACATAACATTCATAAACATAACTTTGATAAAATATACATGATTAAATATATTTTTCTCTGTCTTACTTATCTCAATAAGCAGAGAGCGAAAAAACTTTGAATTTGTGTATTCCACCAAAGGATATATGTATATTGAACATTATATTAGGTACATTGGTTACGAAATCAAAAAAATAATGTAATAATCAAATACTCAATTATTTTGTCACATTGAGTCTCAATGTAACTATAATTATCGCATCTTTTCTAAAAAGTGCCCAACACCAATTTCTCCGCATATTAATTGCATTTGAGCATCAATAATGTAATCGTCATTGAATAAATCAGTTTTTCTCCTTTTACAACGTTTGTTTGATGTTGAAGGTCTCTGAAGAATGTCATTTTGATATGAAGACAATAAGGAATCGTCCCGTAAAATATGTAATATTTGCAATAGGTTTACATGCCCTTTCGTTACAAGGTTATTTATTTTATGGTGCCATCCTTCTACTGCATTATTTGTTCGGTGGCGTTCGCCATAAACCGACCAAATTCGATGATAATCACCCTTCATCCAGTATTTATCGAAATAATCTTTAAACTTAATTATAGATTCGCAATTCTTCTTCATTTCTTTTTGAATATACGCCCATCCTGAAACAATTTCATTTTCTGGAAGCAATGCCAAGTTGGCGCATAATGAAATTATTCTTCTGTTGCGTTTGTCTTTAGTTAAACCCAGGGTTTTTGCTTTGCGCCACAAGCTGTTCACGTAATGGTAGTAGCAACCTTTGACTGTAACATTCAATGTTTTCAACGCTTTCATTGTGCCTTCTTCGAAATCTATCGTGACTTTAGCAGGCTTCCACTCTGGAATTTGGGACCCAATTAAATCAAATAAAAGTGAGTAAGCTTTTTTGGTCCTGTGACTCATGAAAGCGTACACCAAAGGGATGACATTCGTGTTATTTGTATCACTGCCGATGTCTCCGTGAATTGTAAAAAGTTGCTGAAAAGGTGTCGGACATGATTTAAAGGTCCCATCCATAAAGATGTGTTTAATTTTTTTTATAATTTCTCGGGCATCATTTGAACAAAACACTAATATTCTTATTTTTTTATGACTGTAATCAGCGAGTAAGAAATCTGAAAAAGTACTAGGAACTTCGACTTCCTCAACAGTCTTTGCATTTATTTTTTTTACGTGTGCTAACTTATTTCTCCTTCTGTAAATGCGTGACTTTATTTCACAAAATTCAGGTACACTCTTAGAAGCTAAATGCAGGCCTTGATTTTTTAATGTAATTAAAGCTCTGTTGTAGACCCTAGGAGCTGGTTCTCTTCCCGTAGCTGCTTCTTCGCAAGCATTATTTAAAATAACATTGACTGTATTTCGTGTTTCATCTGGATTACATTGACCGCAGTGGGGTTTTGATTATAAATTATTAGTGAAGTCCTTAAACAAAACCAATGTTTAAAAAATATAGGAATTCATGAATTATTTTGCTTGTACATTAAAACTATTACAAATAAAAATACACATACAACACCTTTAATATGTAAATATACGTACAACAATTATCATTATGTACATATAAAATAACCAAGACTTACCATATTCATTGTGACGGAACCGGTACATTTTAAACTTTTATAATTTTTACACCGCCAAATGCTGTGGCCATTTTTGTATTTACGCATAGAATAATATTGATGTCCTTCTAATTGCAGAATCCTTCCACGACCGCTTTTTATTAATTTCACTTCTTTAGACATTATTCCGAAAATATAAACAGTAAAATAAACAGGCACCACGAAATAAACATTGCTACTGCAGAGCTGAACAGCGTAATACTTCCATTTTGCGAAACATCTACCCTCAAATCAATAACAAAAATCATGTACCCTCAAAATAAGACAACAGAACTATGACCACACTCTTTCTGGGGTGGGGCGTTTAGTTAAATATTTATAATACTAAACTTATTATGCACATACCTAAGTGCTATAGGCATAGATGCATTTAAGGAAATATACCAGTGGACGACTTCCGGGTGATATGACAATGATTTGTATTATGTATTTAAACTGTTTGTATTGTTTACTATTAATTTACTTGCAGTCGAATTTTGACGTTTACTATATTATAATAATACTTAAATAATAATTATACCTACAAAATATACCTAAAAGATTTTCATTTTATAATTACCTATACAATGTATGTATTTGTGACCAATATCTATTATATCGGTACTTAATGTTCTTGCTTCTCGATTAATGATAATAATAAGTTAACGGATCGAACTAGTGAGAACAAACATTCTCACTAGTTCGACGGTCGAACAAATGAGAAAAAAAATTCTCACTAGTTCGACGATCGAACTACTGAATCGAACTAGTGAGAACAAACGGATGTACTTAGATGCGACAATAGATTCGGCATAATTTTTAGTATCTGCCATCTGCCTGACGTCAACTCATATTGGAACCCTAACATGCTAAGTAGTTATAAAAACTGACAGATGTCTTGTAAAACTTACCTGTCTTAAACTGTTTTTTTCTATTGTTCAAATTCAAATTGTTTATTTTCAATATAGGATATTCTTATCACTTATTGACGTCAATTGTTACTTATTTTAAGTTTACCACCACTTCCAAAGCGCAAGTGGAGAAGAAGTGGCGCCACAAACTCCACAGCAGCATTTTCTTCAAAAACGTCAATTCACAAAATTTGAGTCAAATCAAATCATTCATTTCAATTCACCTTTCGAGTACCATCCCTTTGATTGATGGAAAACCATCATGCGTGCATGAGCATATAATATGTGCCTAAAAACCATGCAAGATCCAGTGAGTAAACGAGACAGCTCGATACATGATGTATCGCTTCTTTAGTATGAAGTTATTTTTTCCGGAAATCATGGTTTTAGGTTTCTGAACGACTGTGAACCTGTAGCATACAGCTTGGGCCAAGCTGTAGCTACAGGTTCACAGTCGTCTAAAGTGACCATACGTCCCGTTTTGAACGGGACTGTCCCTTTTCTCGGCTACCTGTCCCGTTGTCCCCAAACAAAGCGCCGGGACGCTAAATAGTCCCGTTTTCCGGAACCCCCGAAAGAGCGAGTATTTTTTTGCTAATTAGGCTAGCTACACGCATGTACTCAGACTTGTCGCCATTGTTTTGTTTTTGCTCTCTGACAAATATAAATACAAAATTAAAAAAATATGTTGTATATAATCATAGATTTAATTTAAAAAAATGCGTCGCGTCAAAGACCGCGCGCGATTCGAAATTCTTTGCATATAATTTAATAATTTCTGTCAGAGGAACATTACTATAATAAAGCTGGTTAACTGGTGATTGATTTAAATTTTTTACAACTTGTTTTAATAAATGTAATTAAAATTAATATAAATTTAAATATAGTGAATACTAAGTAGTTTTGAATTCGAAAATAAATGGAGAAAGAGTATGGAATAAATGAGGGCGCCACCTCTCTTGAAGTGGCCACCCCATATAACCTGACTATACTTTGAATAATTGATTTTTTTCATAGAAAAAAAAGGTCAACAGCATACGTCACCAACAACATCAGAAAAATGTTGTGATAATATTTTTTATAGATAGATATATATTATGTAGTGTAGACTAGCTAGACACTAAAGTTTCTGAACGTCTTTCGACCTTTGACCGTTTGACATTTTTATGACATTTCCGATAATTTCCGATTTCCACCAGTGTTATTGCAGTGCGCAGTGCGTATTTTTTGCTAAATTATAAAAAATAAATAGGTAAACAAAATTTAAAATGGTTTCCGCGCCAGTTCTTTATGCGGCTGTTCCAATATCAGTGATTGTGGCTTTGGGTTTAATTCGCAAGTGGAGGTCCAGGTCTTGGGCGAAATGTATAAGCAATACTTGCCTGAGGGGTAAAACATTCCTTATTACTGGAGCTAACAGTGGCATTGGGCTGGAGACAGCTAAAGCCCTGGTGAAGAGGAAGGCTCGAATAATTTTTGCTTGCCGAGACCTAAATAAAGCAAAAGATGCTATCGCGAGAATTCGGAAGGAACAGCCAACTGGAGGCGAAATGGTTAGTTCTCATTTCAAATTCAATTTCCTAATATTCTCTATTGTTTGCATATATTTTGTTACTACCTGTTCCCCGCGGCTTCGCCCCGCGTGGGACTCGGTTATATCGCGCCCAAAAGTAGCCTATGTTTGACCTCAGGTTGTTAACTACATCCCTACCAAATTTCATTACAATCGGTCCAGCAGTTTAGCCGTGAAGAGGTGACAGACAGACAGACAGACAGACTTTCGTATTTATTATATTAGTATGGAAGTATGGATGTTACTAACCTAACAAATAAAATAAAACTATTTTTTATTCAAATTTCTTACCTAATATTGTTAATTAAGTTCAATAGTTTATTACTTTCCTATCCATCATCATGTAACTGCAATATTAATTAAACTGTGTTCTCAAAGCTGACTGGTATGTATGTAAAATTTTTAGTTTGAATTGCTTATAGTAATGAATTATCAACAACATATAAATAATATTTCAGATTCCGATGCAATTAGACTTAGCCTCATTTGAATCAATAGAAAAATTTGTGGAAATCGTTAAAGCTGGTTTCCACAAGATAGATGTGCTTATAAACAATGCGGGTGTGGTGGTGCCTTTAGATTTGGATTTGAAAACAAAAGAAGGTTTTGAGATACACTTCGGGGTAAACCACCTCGGTCACTTCTATCTCACTAACTTACTGCTGGATCAGCTGAAAAGAGCTTCGCCAAGCAGGTAACAAAATTATTCAAGTTTCTAGGTTTTTTGTGTAGTATATGCCTGTTTTACTTTGTATCAGAGATGTTACGGAGCTTCGTCTCCCAACTCTGTTAAGATGGAACTTCCCATTAATCCTGCACCTTTGGTTCCGACTTCAACTCTGAACCTTTTGAATCAGAGGATTTTATTGATTTCGGAGGTTGAAGTACAGCCAATAGTGGCAGGCGCCAACCTGTGTCAACCGTAAAAACAGGATCATACCTGTCACCTGGGGAGCCTGTTGCTATGCACTTCTATAGTCAAATTCGTCGATTTATTTTTTCAATTGTTGTTTTAAAACCAGGAAAGACTGAATAATATTATTTTTAGTACCTACTCAAATAAAATAAAAAATCTTGCCACTATTTTTGTCCCTGCCTTTGACTCATCTATTTGTTAAATCAGGTTTTAAGAACATCACTGATCACAATTCAAGTTATATTCCACTTGATCAAAAAGTGGTGTGCAGTGTTAGCTTTTGCTATGGTGCAGGATATATTGAAGTTAGACTGAATATTGCCTGTAGGTCAGGCTGATTGTAAGTGCCTGTCAGAATTTTACATCTATCTATATATATAAAAATGAAACCCGTTTTCCGTTGTCACGACATAGCATGAAAACGACTTGACCGATTTGGCTGATTTTTTTTTTGTGTTTTCTAATACCCTGTACAAGGTTCTTACGGAAAAAAATATTAAGAAAGGCGGTACGAAGTTCGCCGGGTCAGCTAGTACATACATATTATCACGTCTTTATCCCATACAGGGTAGACAGAGCCTAGAGCCATAAGACTTTAGGCCACGTTTAGCATAATGGTAGTTGAAACAGGAAATAAATAGTGATGGGTTGCTAGCTGCATCGCCTATGTCATGATTTCCCGCGAGAAGAGAAGCAGCTGGTGCATTCTATGTTTTTCTTTTTCTCCCAGACCAGCATGAAAGTAATTTTATTATTTGTTATAAGGTGTCCACATTGGCATCTTTCCTCTTAGGTAGTGAGGTGCAGTGCGTGAAGTCTTATGTATATGACTTATTAATTTAGCAGGCGGCAGCCAGACCAGCCAGACATAAAAATAATTCCAAATCTTATATGTTTTATTTATTGCCCGGTCCTTAAAGTAGGCGTAGGATGCTGAATTGCCATTACAAAAAAGAAAAATTATGGAAATGGTACAGGTCAAAATTTGCATGTAAAATTATAGTGTAATGTCATTAAAAAATATCATGAGAGCAAAGCCAGAGGCAACACTATGTTGATTAGTTCCATTTTGCTAATGTGTAACTTTAAATGAAAACAATAGTACATATTCATATTAAGCATTGAGAATATTAATCCATAGCTTTTTAAGAAACTACTTTCTTAGGGAAACAATATAGTGTGCAATTAAGTGTCATTGTTGACACACTCGTCACATTATTTTATTTCCATAAGTGAGGTAATTGCTATTTTTATGTTTCTTTTCCGCTTCTTATTTTGTAATGATACATTATTCTAGCAGCAACAATAAAATCATTGATTTTAAAAACTACACTTAGAGCTATTACTAATTCTGTGCTTAGAGTGTACTGTTCCGAGCACATTTACAAACGGCAAGAGATTCATATCGATAATTTAATTAAAGGCAATAATACCTTCCTTGATAATAATTCAGACCTGCTTTAGTTCATTATCACTAACCTTAGAATTAATCGTATCTACATTATTATTTTTTTGATGCATACTGTACAGTCGGTCTTGTACAGTCTGCCGCAAAAAAAATATTACCATCTATGTGCCCTAGTTGTAAGGTATACCTTAATAGGTGACCCACTATACATAAAGTAAAGAGTTCGTAGGTAGAGAGAGCGGTGAATGACACGCGTAATGCTGAGCGCGAGGGCGGGACACGTTAATTATTGAAAATGTCGCAGTACGATAGATAAAGCCGTGATATAGTTATATCCCTAGGGATATAATTATATACCGTAAAATAGTTATACGTAAGAGAATAATTACTATCTTACTAGGAATATAATTATAATACGGTTGCAATCTAGTAATATGTTTATCTAACTAAACTAATCTAGTGAGATGATTATTTATTTATTTCTCGCTTACATGTACATAATATGAAGAAGGTGGGATTACATAATTTGGTAAGAATGTACATAAACCCAGGCTGGGTGTTGCGAAGTCTTTGAATTGGTACCAAAATCTATACATTACAATTTAATTAATATCGAAATAAAAATAAAAATAATGATAATAAAATAAGTAAGTATGTCAATAATGTTTAAATGAATTAAATTAATTAGATGAATTAAATGAATCTGCCGCAGAATCAAAGAAAACGATTCTTACGCGTATATATTAGATTTTATTTTTATATTAAACTTTTTCCGATGCTGCGCTTACCGGTGCGTATCACCATTCAAGAACTTTTCTGCCTTATCGGCCATCGGTCCATAGCGCTATGTGCCCCGTCCACTGCCACTTCAAAGAGCTAATCCGCTGGGCTATGTCAGCAACCATTGTTCTCCTACGTTTCTGATTTGGTCTCGTAGGGAAACACCGAGCATAGCCCTCCCCGTGGCTCTTTGGGCGACCTTGAGCTTTTTTATGAAGCCTATAGTAACTGACCACGTTTCGGACCCATATGTCATCACTGGTAACAGACACTGGTCGAAGACCTTAGTTTTAAGGCACTGAGGTATTTTGGACAAGAAAACATTGTGGAGCTTCCCGAATGCTGCCCATCCGAGTCTGATTCGACGATAGACCTCGTCCTTGAAGCTGGAGCTGTCAGCCTAGGCTGGATCAACTGACCCAAGTAGATATATTAGTCCACAACTTCAAGGGTGCAGCTCCCAACAGAAACCGGCGACGGTATAACATGGTCATTAAACATTAAAAAAGAGTAGTAATACTTCTTACAGGCGCGTCTTTTAGTAATGTATTAGTATTTTTACAGAAACATTTTAAATAACCTTGGCCACCAAATGGCAATAAATTTTGGCATATTTCTCTCAGCGACAACTCTTCATTTGGTACAGGGTCATTCAAAGTAATGTTTGTAGCTGTATTGCATTTCTGGGTAACCAATCTTTCAGAATATCACCTGAAGTTCCAAATTTACTAAACTTAATCCAGTAATATAACCATATCACTAAACTAGAATCGTATTATAATTATGTTCCTAGTAAGATAGTCATGAATTGCCTTCGTATAACTATGTTACGGCATATAATCATATACCTAGGGTTATAACTATATTACGGCTTTATCTATCATACTGCGATAAAAACACAAAAAAAAACTGACTGCATTTGTCAGTATAGACTTATATCTCAACAACCATAAGTTGGCTTGCAAAAATATTTTTTAGTTGTTACTTAGGGCACAGAATACTTAATACTACCAACGTACTTAGGGGACTGTTTTTCATCAAAAATGGTTCAGTAGTTTTTGTGAAGCAGTCAAATTTGTATTAAGTTACTAAGAAATTTTAGTTCTCTGTGGGCAGTGTAGTACCTGTAGTACGACAGAATAAGGAACTGCGGGCTGCATGTGCCTCGAATTAACTTCCTAATTTTAAACATATTAAATTATTAGATTATAATTCCCTATAGTTACAAATTGCATATTGCTTAAAACGACCACTTTTAGCAGTTTTGCAAATAACTATATAGAACTACTAGCTGTTCCCCGCGGCTTTGCCCCGCGTGGGACTCGGTTATATCGCGCCCAAAAGTAGCCTATGTTTGACCTCAGGTCGTTAACTACATACCAAATTTCATCACAATCGGTCCAGCAGTTTAGCCGTGAAGAGGTGACAGACAGACAGACAGACATTCGCATGTATAATATTAGTATGGAAGTATGGATAATTTAATAATTGAATATGATTAAAATCCAGAACCATAATTACAGCAGAGGGATTTTTGATAACTTGTGTTTTCAGTAAGTAATGATTTTTAAATGACGGTGGCGCTAAAGTTTTGAAAGAGGACAAGAGAAAATTAAAAAAGTTATCAGCCCGCAGCTGGGGAAACACTACTAGTCATTTTCCTGAAAGATAATTTTCCACCATATACTGTTTAAAAAAAGACTTGTACTGTGTATCATAGCATAAGATCAAGGACGGTGCAAAGGTCGCACTGATTTACTTACGCATGTGTACTGTACAAAGTAGTTTTTTGCGCTATTCAATATTTTATGTTTTTTCTCGTTTCCTTAAGTCGTCTTTATACTTCATTTCTATGCAAAGATCTCCGCCAATTCTTTAAACCTACTATTCTGATCTGGTTATACTTTATTTTTACTGATATATCTGAGTCTGTAACTTGTAAAGTTAAAAAACATCCAAGGCAATGATAAATGTAGGTATGCATTTACATCTTGACCTTGGTATACATAATCAACAACCGACGCACGCCGTCTAATAATAGTAATAGTATGATAGCAAATGGATGAAAAAAAGATTTCTGTCAGTTTCAAATACCCAGTATCTTTAATAATAACTGCTTCGTGGTTTAGTGGTTTGGGGATAGCCTGAAGACAGGAGGTTAAAGGTTCGATTCCAACGGGAAACCTACCGTTTCCAGTTTAGGATATTGCAGAATTAAATCACCTGATTATCTGATAAGAAAGATGATTCCGTGATTCGGAACGCACGCAAACCCTGGTCCTGGCTTCCACATGTTCATTAAAAAAAACAAGTCCGAGTATGACAGGCGGTTTTGAAAAACTGACATCAGGGGTGCAGATTCAATTGACCTACGAGGTCGATATGAATCAATGAATAAAAAATATTTCTTTTTTTACAGAATCGTTATCGTGTCATCAACACTTCATGAAAAAGGAAAAATCGACTTTTCCGATCTGAACCTCAAAAAGGCGATTGAGGATGCAAAGCGAAAAAAAGGCAGTTTGCGTCACAACCCTGGCTACTGCAACTCCAAGCTGATGAACTGCTACTTCATGAAGGCACTGGCTGATAAGCTGATCGGCACTGGAGTGGATGTGAACTCGTGCTGTCCAGGATTCTGTTACACTGGCCTGTTCAGGTAGGACTGCTATGGCTGCTACTTGGCTTGCCCTAGTGGATGAACTATTTCTTCACCAGGTCCCTGGCTGATAAGCTGAGCTGCTTGACACTCCAGTGGATGTGAACGCATGCTACTCGACTGGAACGTAAGGCTTTGAAACCTGGTTAGAATTAAAAACCAGCTCGTTTTTCTAACCATACATTTTTACAGCGACCGCTAGCATTACGGTTCCGCTCAACCGGTTTCCCAAAAATAACCGTCTTAGCCAAGTATTTAGGACCCTAAAATCGGCCGCTATTACTTACCAGGTTAAAGACCGATATTTTTGGGTCTCTAAAATACCGGTTTACACCCTTGCCGGTACTTACCCCAACAAACCGTCTTGCCAGATTCAAAATTCATCTAAAATCGCCCTCCGTGTAACAGGGTGAAGACCGTTATTTTCCTTTAGGGAGCCTGAAAAATCTGTCAGTGTTGGCCACTAACACAACACATCATCATATTCCTGTTGGTCTGGTTTCCCTATCATCTGGTATAAAAGGGTTACGAAGGTTAGACGGCAGTCGCTCCATTGTCATAACCAGTACCGCCAAATCAGGACCATGATCAATAGCGTACCCTGGGCTCTGAAGCGAAAGCTGAAGATGCAACCGGGAAATACGCTCGGGCGAAGAAGAAAACTTAATATAATGATATACTTATTGTATAAAATCATTTTTAAACATATATATTTCTTTTTCAGAAACTCCGTAAGGTGGTACCACTACATTTTGATGGCGCCTGTGTTCCTGATGTTCATGAAGTCGGCACAACAAGTAGGTTCACGATAAGTTATCACAATCATAAATTACTCAATCACAGTAACTTTATAACGATTTTATAATATTACGTTCGATTATCCTTTTATTGCTTATTAAATTAAGATTAAGACATTATTTTCATGACCATTCTACTGCCTGACGTTAGGTCTCTTAGGGATTTCTGTTGGTGGAATCCGTTACCTTTTCGTTTCTTTTTCTATACTAATATAAAGCTGATGAGTTTGTTTGTTTGTTTGAACGCTTATAACTTGAAAACTACTGGTCGGATTTGCAAATTTCTTTTTGTATATGAAAGCCTGATTCTTGGGGAAGGTTATAGGCTAATAGAACATACACACTAATGGCGAGTGAAACCGCGGGGAACAGCTAGTAAGAGATATGACGTAATGAAAGACTAATACTTACATGTATTTATGTATGGTGGTGTGGTATGTGTTATCATCTTACCATATCTATGATAGTGAAATCTGTGAGGCTTATCAACGTCAAGGTATTATCTCTTATAAAGGTATTATCATAGGCCCCTTCCATTGCCTGAGAAAAAGACTGTGAGGCTTATCAACGTCAAGGTATTATCTCTTATAAAGGTATTATCATAGGCCCCTTCCATTGCCTGAGAAAAAGAATTTGTTCATTTTCTTGCTAACAGGTGGCGCTACAAAAATCGAATCACTTCAATTTAGTTTTTTTTTGCAAAGAAAACGTGATTGTACTGTAATGGTGGATACATTTTCGATTACAGTTCTAATCCCATCGCATCTCAGTAATATTATAAAGGCGAAAGTTTGTGAGTTTGTTACTTCTTCACGCTCCAACGGCTGGGCCAATTTTTATGAAATTTGGTATGGAGGTAGTGGAGGGTACTCAAAAAGTACGCAATTCCCGTAATTTTATTGGTCAAATAGTCGGATAGTCAGTGGCGCTTTATAAAGTAGATGGCGCTGCTGTATATGATAAACCGCAGGTAATACTACAGTGTGCAACTAGTATCTAGAAGGACGAGTAAGAACTCGACAGTGGTGTTAAATGGTCATCCAGTCGCCTTTGTGACTGGTTTGACTTCAAAATCGACGACTGCAAACATACATATAATCACGTCTTTATCCCAAACGGGGTAGACAGAGCCTAGAGCCATAAGACCTTAGGCCACGTTTAGCATAATGGTAGTTGAAACAGGTAATCAATAGTGATGGGGCTAGCCGCATCGCCTTTGTCATGATTTCCCCATTCGGCAATTCCCTCAGACGACTTTTACGGCTTGCGCGGGAAGAGAAGCAGCTGGCACATTCTATGTTTTTCTTTTTCTCCCAGACCAGCATGGAAGACGACTGCAAACCACTTATTTTTATTTCAGGGTGCGGAAACTGTAGTGTACTGCGCGACCGACTACAGCATAGAAGGTACCACTGGCAAGTTCTACAGGGACTGCAGCCCTTACAACTCCAAATATCAATTCGATAAGGAAGAAGAAATCAAACTCTGGAACATTAGCGAGGAACTAGTAAAAGCCAGGAAGCCTTTACCTCTGTAAAATAGAGTTACATTTCCAAGCGGTAAAACATGACTTTTCTGAAGCGTTCGATAGAAAAATTATTGTTACGTAAGAGCTGGTTCACATCAAGATGTTTTCACACATATTCTATCAGTAAGTTGAAAATTTGTAGAGTTTTGTTTGTAATAAATTCTATTTGGGTTTTGTATTGTGTTGTTAACGGCGTAAAAATTGCCTGCAAATTGATCTTATCATGCTGACGTAAATGCTGACATCTAGTTTGAGACATTCTGATAACATCTCATTGAATGAAATGTCATGTTCTTGATCGCTAAAAATTATTTCATCTTCATAGTTTATTTTACCTCTAGCCGATTCGATAGAACCAGGGTGTTAGCAAAAACAAACTTTAATGCATGTACAGTTAAATTTAAATGTTTATAAATATCGATCCCTAACGTTATTTGTTTAAGGTTTATTTTAGCTTACCCTTGAGCCTAGTGCTCAAGGATAAACTGAAATAAACCTTAAACCTATGGAACAGTTATTGCTATTGGAATGGAATGTGCTTTTGATATATATCAAATTTAAAAGAGTGGCCTTGTAGCAATAATAAAAAAGGGCTTAAATATAGGAAAATATGTCTTATTTAGGCGGTGCCATGTTTCATTATAATTAGTTTTATTAATTATTGGCGCAACGCCTTATTTTAACTGCATAATAGTTTAGCTATACAATTTACACGATTAGATTTTCAGAAAGAGGTACTTTTTTTAGTGGTCCATCGCTTTAAGAAGCGGCAAAATATTCTATATTATATCTCATTTACAGAATAGTAGATTGTTATATAAGGGAGGAAAGGAATAATTCCCGTGCGAGGTATTTAGACTATAGGCTATAGTCCGAGCAGGAATTATTCCTTTTACCCGTGTTAAACACTCTACTTTTCATTTCGAATATAAGGAAAGTAAAAAAAGTAGTTTTTCTAAAATTAATCATAAAAAAACATGAGTAGTGCCTAGTGAAATTATATTGTGTTGGTAATTCAGTTTTAAATTTTAAATATGGAACATATCGCGGGCGTCAGGAGGGCCTCTCCGTTCCGCTTAAGATCAGCACACACCAAGAGCATTGCAGAGGTTTACCATCAAATTTTAGCGAGTTTAGTTTTATCAGAAAAATTAAAATGCAAAATTAAATTAACTTCTTAACGTGATGTTCAGGACCATCGTGTTTGTGTATGTGTTTACTAGCTGTTCCCCGCGGCTTCGCCCCGCGTGGGACTTGGTTATAGTTAAAAGTAGCCTATGTTTGACCTCAGATCTTTAACTACATCCCTACCAAATTTCATCACAATCGGTTCAGCAGTTTAGCCGTGAAAAGGTGACAGACAGACAGACAGACTTTTGCATTTATAATATCAGTATGGATTAGTATGGATTTAACACTGTATGTCCATATTTAAGAAGTTAATATTTTATTTTTATCAGAAATGCATTGCTCTTGGTGAGTGCTGACCTTAATAAGTATTTTTAAATTCACACTGGCTGTATACTATACCTATACTCAGATCAGGAAAACACTACTTTCCGAGTATGAGAAATGAAAAAGAATATTTCACTGTTTCGTTTTAGTCAATCAACGTCTTCAATATTAATTTTATTTTCAGATTAACTGTCAAAATATGAAACGTCAAATTTGAAATAAGTATGTGTTCTGTACCCCTAATATGAGATTTTATTAGCGACTGCGTTAGCGATTTTATTATGACAGACCTTGTACAGGGCTCCTGGCGATAGTAAGGCAACTAAGAAATTCCATACAAAAATCCTAAAGCAGTCGCTAGCGTCTGCGTTTATAAAATCTCATAGGGGTAGCGTATTTATTACGGTCGTACCATCATCGTCGAAATTAAATTTACATACCTAAATATGGCAAGAATTATTTGCAAAATCAAGGTATAATTTCTGTATATATTATAGAAATATATTATTTTATGTCTACAACGATGAATTCCGCGATGATGGTGTGTATTTGGCGGGTGTCCTACTTAACCTTATATCTTTATAGATCTGTGCCGATTCTCAATAATGTTACATACAATAGAAAATGATGTGCAATCTAAAATGAATATTATTTTTAGCAAATGTATTTAATATATTATTTTTGTTTGTATTAAGTGCCGATTTGTGGTAAAAAAAACTCCCTATACAAATATTGGAATATTATCGGCACTTTGTATTTATTTTGAATTGTATTTCCTTTTAATATTAATATTTTCACATTCATTATTTCACGAGCCAGTTTCAAGGTAGTACAATTATATGTTACTTTTAGTTTTAGTAATTTGTACATAAATGTGGGTATATAGCCTAGGATTATTTCCAAAGAATTCACAAGTGTTTTATTTAATAAAAATATGGGAAGCTAGTGCGCATTTTATTTATAAAAACAACAGCTGTGCATTTAACAAACCCTTTATTTCACAATTATAAAAATATTAAGCACATCCAACAAAAAAATATTTAATTAATAATAACGTTTTATACACAAATACTATTAAGAGTGTAGACATCGCCTAAATATTAAGATACATTAGCATGAGAAAGAAAAGTAAACTTTATACCAAGATCGGTGTCGTCTAGTTCAGCTGCATTTACCAAGAATCCATGAAAATAAAATCATCAACCTTAGGATGTGTCCTCATTAAGTGAACAGCAAGACATCAACTAACTGTAGTTTACTGTTTGTGGACGAACAACGGAGGATATTCATACATTTTATTTGCATACTCTCAGTACCTAGAGTCGACCGAGTTCGCGGTCGCAAATTTTGTTATTTAGTTACTACCTAACAAAAAGCGAAACTTGTGTAATATTTATTATTCTTTACTTCGAAAAAAATAATTATGTAGGAATACAACAACATATTTGATTAGATTTAATATCGGCCACTGTTCACTCACTTAATGAGAACACAGCCTTAAGCCGCCTTTACACATGCAATAAAACTTAAATAACCTGCTTGCAAATTTAAATGCACTTACTTGCTTGTCTTCTACACCTTAAGTTACTGACACTTGAAACTTTTATTGGTAGAGAATCGGGGGCTTGTAGTAAATACTCGGAACAAAATAGCAATTATAATTATCAACTATGTATAACAAAATAAATATCATTTTAAAAACTAGTCATACAGTTAAGTTAAAGCGCAAAATATACAATCACAGACCTATATATCAGATTTTAGAATACCTTGAGAATTGGAAGATTGCACTATTAATAACCTTTTTTGGTTGGATTGTGTTCAGTTTATTCATTATTTTTTAAGAAATGCTACGAGACCTCTCAACATACTAAATATTAGATGTAAGATACACATTTGTTCACTAAAAAACCTTATTCGGATAACGTCAAAGTAATTGACAACATTTCATATTTCTAAGGGACGGCTTTACATTATACTGTTTTTCATCTGAATTTTTGTGCGTTCTTCTTTGTCGAGTCAACATGGCTATAGACTACACTATATTTGAGTTTTTCCAAAACTTGGCTACCTCAATTTTCCTAGTGAGGTTTTGTGCGTTAATCATAGTACACATACTACACGCTACACGGCTACTTCGTTGCGTTATGTTTTTAGGAAATAAATTATAATAAATAAATTAGATTATAACAAAATATTAAAAATTTGAAATGTTGTCAATAAAATAATATGTTTTATTCAAAACAGTAAAGTTATAAAGTGAATTAATTAAACCGTCGTGCGTAATTATTCCGTGATTTATGGGTCTGTTCACAAATGTAATTATAAGGATATTCATAGTGTCTTAACCCTATAAAATACTTAAGGCGGTAAGGAGGTTGCACAAAAGATAAATATTGTCTGTTAATTAGATATCACCTTTAAATATAGTCTACATCAGAATCGGGCAGTGTATGGACGTGGACAAATATATATTACAATTATATACTTATATGTGATAATCATTCTAGATTATCACCAACAGTTTTAGACTATAAGCTTCAGTCATCGAGTTATGTTTTTTTTATTTTTTTAAACTAATTTCAAAACCTGTCGGAAAAGGCCCGCTATGTTAGATAAGTACTTAAAAGTTTTTATTTTATATTGAAAAACTTCTAAAACTGAAAGTATCCATTATTTTTTAGCCTAGTAAACGGCTAACAATATTAGTCGGTTTTTTTAAAATAAATTAGTAACATGCACAACTTAAATACTATCATATGCTGCTATATAAACAGAATATCGTACCTATTACATAACCAGAATGCTAGGCACTTAGTGAGAATATTTTATATACAACCACTCCTTTTAAAAGTACCCTAAAGTCGCGTATCCTTTAGGCAATAATCGACGAGTAAAATATCATGTTATATCACTCTACTCACAAGTGAAATAGATATCACATATTTAATTGGATATTGATATTATTAGAGATGAAGTTAGTTTGCGCGTCAATTGTTGTCTAGTCAATACATGACTTAATATAACATAATGAGATGACATATAACCATATACATAGAGAAACCTATTCTAAGAGGTAATAATGTAGGATTATTATTGAACAAATGCTACACAATACATATACCTACTACGCTGTCCTGTAATGAAAAAAGCCAATCTTTCTTTTCAATCAGGCTAGTTATGTGTGAAGGAGAAAGCAGATATTATTATGTGACATTTGTTCTACCTATTTAGGACTATAGCCGTTTATACTGGGATAGCAAATGATAATGAAAAATATGCTCAGGGGGGTTACTACCATGTCTTAAAACCATGCAAGATCCAGTGAGTAATGAAGACAGCGCAATACATGATGTAAGGCGACATCTCCTTTACTCAATCGTTCTTACATGGTTTTAAGAGATGGTAGTAAGCACGAAGCAAATACAAAGAGGAGCTGGCCTATTGCACTTTCCCTTAGAAACACAGGGTCTCCTTGTTACGGGGGGTCGGGGTCGGAAATCTGCCATAATATCCCCAAATATCATTTGGAGAGCCATCTATTATTGAATAGAATAGAACTATAATAAACAGGCTGCTATTATAAAGATCGTTATCGATAAAAGTTCTGCTTCTCGTTACTAGATGTCACAGCCAGGATCGTATTTAAGTATGTTATAAAATAATTAAACAAATTTAAAACTTCTAAAAAAGGTTATCAGTTGAACCTGTACGTGTGCAATATTGTAAAAATAACTCAATTTCGAACCAACTTCTAAGAAAGAGGTTTTTTATCAATAACAATCAAACAGTGTTAAAAATGTTTCTACTCGCCGCTAGATAGCGCATTACGAAATTTTGGCTGTCACTCCATGCTACAGTAACATAAAATTATAAAATGCAAATTATTAATTACTTACAAATGAAAAAATAATCTTTTAGCTTCAGTCAGTTTAGGTTTACACGTATAGCTTTTACACCCGTTAACACAACACTTCATTTTGTCAACCAATGTATTATTTATGATTTATTATACAGTTGAGCAAACACGTGTTAGAACGACGTCGAAAAGTTTTGTACTGATTTTGGCGACACTGGTGGCGAGAAGCTGAAACTTTTAACGTGACGTCAGAGGCCCCTTTGATACATACTCAACCTGACTGCTTAATTCATCTCCTCTTTGTATTTGCTTCGTGGTAGTAAGCCACCAGATAAGGTAATGCATTATAGTAATAATACAATTTCCGTAAAGCTTATATTCTCATATCCATGAACTATCCATAACTAATATATCCGTCACAGGCTAAATCCTGGGTTCTACTCGCTAACAACGTAATAGTATTATCTAACTTTCACCATATAAAATAAACACACTTGCTCTGGGATCAATCACAAAAGTGTAGCCGAAAAAAAACATTCTATCTAGTTACAAGGAAATCTATCTTTATATCTTAACCCGTCGCAAAGTAAAACAGAAAGTTTCAAAATCTACTCTTTAAAAATAAATTTTAATTTAATCGTCACTTTACAGGATAAAATTGTTATTTGACTGTTCAAACCAAACAGGACTTAATCAATTTATTACTTATATAAAACTCTCAAGTATTACATCGCAAAAATAAATTAGTTAAAACATTCCGTTATACGCCTATTTCTTTGGATATGTCTATGTAGTTCCCATTCGATAATTTAAATTTTAAAGCAGTACAAAATAACGCAAGAAAAATTTTAAAATTTTGACTCTTTGGTATCGGAGCTTATCACTATCACCAACTCACTCAAATTCGTTACATAAGTCAAATGGTTTTCATTTCGAAAATAGAATAATTTGAAATAGATTTGCATCACTAGTTTTTGTATCCAAAGCCTCGTTCGCACTATGATACAGTAGTATCAATTTAGTATGTGGCCATTTTTAATTATTTTGTTTTTATTTTCCTTTCTTTAATCTATGGTGTCCCCATTTTGTGTTAATTTTGATGAATTTTATCCTCATTGTGAGTCAAATTTTCTCGTTTTTAAACAGAACAGTTCAACTAAGAGTCATCTTTGTATATTAATTTTGTTTTGACCACATCTGCGCCTTTTAAAAAAACAAACAAACTTTTTTTTTCTCAACTTTATAACACGAGTAACGGCGGACTTAAAATAGCTATTTTCCTAGCCAAGAATTGGAAAGTCTAATAAATGCATACTTGCAAAATTATCCAATAATAATGAGCATACTAAGTTTATTTCTTGTCACATAAATAGTGGAATAGATAAATAGATATTCAATATTTTAAAGAATATTCAAAATAGAAGAACACCGTTCGAAGAACATACTTTCTACCGTTTAATTTTATTGGCTACCAAAAATTTAAGCTTTTTTTTTTAACGCAAGTGTATCAGTACTATAAAAGATTGTTCTTAAGAAGTATAAACTAATTAGCTTAATAAGATAATAAGCATTATCAATGTCTTAACAAGAGGTATATAACGTATATAACAATCGGAGATAACGTATACCGCTACAATTTGATCACTCAGTGCATTAAGGACATTTTAACATTTTGTCACAACATTACTATTTAAATTTTATCTCGCATTAGAAATAATTATAAATTAAATTTGTTAAGTAACATTTTTTTAAATTAGTTCGGCTATAGTATTCAAGTTGGAAGACTTTTATATTTTCCTAACCTTCATAAGGGCTTGACTTCCAAGACAAAAAAGGGTTTTAATTTAATTCTTTAGCTCAGGAGAAATCAAAAGATGCCATTACAGTACATGGTCATGTATAGATTTCAGCTTCTCATCTCAGTGCTAGTTTCAAAATGACAAAAATATTACTCTCGTTTCATAACTTAAAACCTTGAGCTAAATAAAATAAATATTAATTGACAAATTATACAGATCAAAATTAGCCACATAGGTTTACTAGGGTGTCCAATGTTGCTTTATTTTTGGAAAAAATAAAAATTTCACAACCAATTTTAAGTGTGTACATATTAAGGTACTTTAATATTAAACCAAAACTTCATTTTTTTTCGTGAGTTGAAATCATGTACCTATTACGTTAGTTATACATGTGGTTTGGGATTCAAATTATATGTATATTAATGAATATTTAATAAGTAACCCCCTTATTAAGAAACGTTTGTAAAGCCTATTTTAGCTAAAATGTGTTTCGTCTCGATCTTTCACGTGAAGTGTCGGTAAGATAAAAAGAGACAAAACATATTTAGTTAACATGGGCTTAACAAACTTAATACGAGGGTAAAATAAAGGTAATTTAAGTAATTATTATACCCAAATTACTTTCATTGGGTTATTATACTAACTTTACATGTTTGGGGCAATCGCAAAACACAAATAAATTATAAAAAGCGATATTTACATAATAACATTCAGCATTCACAAAACATTATGACATTGAAGATTGGTCCGCTATTATAAATACTAAATGACCTCATTCCACCACGCTCGGGATTTTTTACAAAGACAGTTAAAAATGAGCAAGCTTTGTACATTTACACGCGTATAAGGTCTAGAAAATAAACCCTTGTCAAATAAATTGTGTCACACTATGACCATGTCGATAAAAAAATCTAAAAGTAATTAAGGAATGTGACGAAACATACTTAGTCCGTTTTTATGTAATAATGAAACAGTAATATCAAATATCCACTACGACAACACAGTCAAACTTTGACATTACACGGCTCGACCAATCAGAACAAAAACAATAAAAGCTCACTTCTGATTGGTCGAAAATTCAAACCGTGAAACGAATTCAAAATGGGCGTGAATTTTACCTTACAACCGCACCATGCACCTCACGGAATGAAAGTTCTAAGTAGAAGACACGTGCCACGTGATAATAAATCATGCGTCTGTGAACCGAGAGCAGCAAGTCGCTCGGATGGTGGACGCTGTGCTCGATCCGTGCAGGGTCACTGTGTCGGGATGGTGTAACATTCCGAGCTCTCTTTCCGCCTTCTGATCTAAGTCTACCCACCTGGAGAATAAAAAAAGGCGATGATACTTTCATACATATGTTTTACTTATTCATGTCAAGCATAAAGCCCTTTGTTTGTATTCTATCTAAGAGTATACATTTAATACCTCTTCTTCGTCCGAGCGCATTTCCCAATTGCACCTTCAGCTTACGCTTCAGATCCCAGGGTACGCTATTAATCATGGTCCTAATTTGGCGGTACTGGTTATTAAAATGAAGCGACTGCCGTCTGACCTCCGTAACCCTTTTATACAAGGAAACCAGACCAATAGGAACATGATTCGAGTGTGTTAGTGGCCAACACTATCAGATTTTTCAGGCCACCTAAATGCATCTGACACAGCCTAACGACTGCCATCTACCGAAAACACCCGGGACCAAAAGCTAAACATACCTTCCGTAGCAAGGAGGAGCTCAAGATAGAAATACATGGCCGCGCACTCGTCGTCGCTTGACGCGCGATATCGTTACGAAAACGCGCGCCGCGCTTGGCTCCTCAATATTCTGTAATAAATGATTTTTCTATATACCTCTGAACAGCCATTGAGAATGCTTCAACAACGTTGTTGTCACTCTTAGCCGAAGTCTCTATGTACGTGGAAATCTTGTTGTCTTCACACCATCGCTTCAGGGCTTCGTGGGGCACCTCTCTGTCCTTCGATGGCACGTCGGACTGAAATAATAAACGGACATGTAAAATACTAGCTGTGTACTGAGGTTTCACTCTCGGTTGATGATAATGCTGGGTAACCGTTGACCAGCCCGAGAAATGGATGATAAAGTGGTCGCTCAACACAACACGACTGCCGTCTGACCTTGACTTGCGGTTTGGAAGTGGTAGGAAACTTAATATAAGTAATAAATGACGTCAATGAGCGATTAAGAATATTCAAAATCTTCAATCTGACACAACCTCTTACAATAACAGCCGAGCCAACGGCTTAACGTGCTTTCCGATGCACGGAAGTAAGCAAATATAAATGGAACTAGTGACGACCAATCCAAGTCAGGTCATGCACGCCGTCGCTTGACACGCAACATCACATACACGCCTTTCTAGGCTATCGAGCTCCTCTGTTTGTTTACTCCAGTTACCTCCTGTGACTACGGTACCGACTTATCATTAGGTGGACGGTACGCCTGTGTTACATGATCAATACTATAAGAAAGTCGCCAAGTGAGAGTTAAAATCGCGTTGATAGGGTTTCGTACATTCCTCAATGTATTCGCAAGTGGATACTTACTGGATGATCTTAGAGGAAGGAGGTATTCATATACATAGTATCCAGGGCGGTTAGCTAGTGAACAATATGACCTTATTAGCGGTCACCGCGTATTGCTGATCGCGTGGGCGACCCCAATTAGCCGCTTCACTTTAACCGGAGCAGGCTGTGGTCTGTGGTGCGGTCGAGCCCCGATCACACTTTGTCCTTATTGCGAAGGACATTACGAAATCCGAATGTTTCACAAGTTTTAAAACTCGGGGAATAACTATTTCGATTCCCGAAATAACAACCCACATAAAGTAAGATATCGTCATCACGGCATTTTCCGGTTGCTATTGTTGACGTTATTTTCGTACGATTATTAGAAGCGTACGATTTAGTGGTCTAGATTTGGTGGCACCGGATACAAAAGAGCTACCGCCGTCGGACCTCCGTAACCCATTTCACAGGAAAAACAGACTAATAGGAATATAATCCGGGTGTATTAGTGGCCAACACTGTCTTTTTTTAGTAAAGGCAATTGACACAGCATAACGAAGCAACAACCTGGAGTCCTGGACTAACGCCTTAACGTGCCTTCTGAAGCGCGAAGCAACACAACTCATAATTTAGTTCGCAAATGAATACATCACAAATGCTCCGATTCTTAATGTTGAAATAAAGGCTGATGAAACTAACAGTTTTGTAACTGCTATACAACTGGGGAAGACTTAGTACAATGCGTTGCGGTTTGGTGTAAGTTTGAGTAGGTACAACCTTCAAAACTTACGAAAATACAAATAATCACAACTTCTGGTCCGAAATGCGATGTATTATTGTTTTTCCCCATGTGAAAAGATTTGTCATTATTTTAATTTGACATCTGCCTGATGTCGACTTTTGTTGTTGGAATCGTCCACCAATCTGACAGAAGTACAACTCACTCTCTCTTCTTAGCGCTTGCGGTAAATCCCCAGCTTTCTTCATCTTCTCCACTTTGCTCGGTCCTCGGCAATACTCGGCAGCCTTGGTTGTAAGACCATTAGCTCGCATATCCTCCACTGTGACGCCAAACCAGCACTTTTTAGGCTTGTCCCTACTACCGTCGAAACGGCATGTTAAGAAATAGCCTTACCATCATAGACGTCTATGACAAAAGTACAAGTAAATGAAGTGACAGTGTCTTGGTTTGTAGTTAGAACTGTAATGTACAATACGAATTGCAATAAATGAATTGAATTGAATATAAGAAGTTCCCTCACCTTATTGCCCACAACCATAAAAGGGAACTTCTCAATGCCGTTCTTCACCCCAGCATAGTGGAGGAACTCGTTGAGCCACATCTTGATGTTGTTGAATGAACTGCGGTCGTCTATGGCATATGCTAGTATACAAATGTCCGAGCCGCGGTAGAAAGGTGTCCGAAGGGACTTGAACCGCTCCTGACCTGCTGTATCCCATACCTATAATATTACCATTGTCATAAGTAAATAGCACACACATTTGATATAAATTTTTACCTTTAGAAATATGTATTGAAATTTAGTTTATTTAAAAAAAAATATTACACAAGTAAATAATAGACTTGATGTTAAAAGTGTTCTCTACCTTAAGGAAAAATAAAATTTGTGTACCGCAAAAAGTTTGATAGCAAACGAGAAATTAATCTATTCGAAGTACCTGCCCAAGTGCCCAATAATTAAAGAACATAATCAATGTATGTGTAATTATCCTTGTTGGTGTGTGCGATGAGCGCGACGACCAAAGAAATGAAACTATAGGTAGCGACGACGCACTTCTTTTATTACCCGATAGACATTATTTGCTAATTTAATTTGTATTTGCAGATTAAATGAATTAAAGACCTTTTTGAATTTTGAGACAACAGGAAAAAGGGGTCATAGTATAATAAAGAAAGCAAATGTATCATATCAAGTATTAACAAAATAAATAAAAACGATTGTTATGTGGCATATTCGTGCGCGATCCAAGTGGATACCTTTATGGTCGCAATTTTAAATGAAAAATATAGCTTTACTGAAAGATACATGTGACACCCCTGGTGTTTCAGGCGTCCATAGGCTACGATTACCTTAGGTATGCCTCTACATACATACATACATATAATCACGTCTTTATCCTATGCGGGGTAGACAGAGCCTAGGGTCATAAGACCTTAAGCCACGTTTAGCATAATATATAATTTAGCATAATAGTTGAAACAGGAAATCAATAGTGATGGGTTGCTAGTTGCATCGCCTATGTCATGATTTCCCCATTCGGCGATTCCCTCAGGTAAGTCAGGCATACCTGACTTACCTGAGGGAATAGCCGAAATTAATCTTTGCCTACTAACTGGTATTAAAAAAAAAGAAAAGAAAGATACCGCCTTATCCAGATTTATTATTATTATTTTTTCAGTTAAATGCAAAATTAAATATTTTAAGTGAAATAGGATAAGCAGGTTTGAAGTGTAATAAAAATATAATGAACAACAAACAAATGCTATCTAACTAGGTATTTATGACTTATGCAAACAGCCTACAAGGTCAATACCAAACATTGAAGGTTAAACTGTTTTGAAACACATCTACAAGTGCAGAATTTTAATTTTATTAAATTGTTGACTTTGAGAGTAGACTACCACGAATCACTACATAGTATAAAACAAAGTCGCTTCCCGCTGTCTGTCCCTATGTATGGTTAGATCTTTGAAACTAAGCAATGGATTTTGATGCAGTTTTTTTAAATAGATAAAATGATTCAAGAGGATGATTTATATGTATAATACATAATACATGTATTATATAGCATTGCACCCATGCAAAGTGCAAAGCCGTTGCGGGTCCCTAGTTAATAATAAATTAACACAAGTAACTTACTTTGGGGCTAACTCAATCTATGTATTTGTCCCTATATAGTTATTTATAAATCACACACCTCACATATATGTATTTGTATTTGTTCAAATCAAAAATCGATAGCTTCACATATATTGAGTTAGCCCCAAAGTAAGTTCGAGACTTGTGTTCTGGGATAACTCAATGATACTATGTTTTATAATAAAAGTATATATTTATATATATACTAGTTGTCCTGGCGAACTCCATACCGCCTGAACGCACTTTCCTCACCGTACCTTCCCTGAACTTCCACAAATATTTTAAGACCAAAATTAGCCAAATCGGCTCAGCCATTCTGGAGTTTTAGCCAGACTAACAACATGCAATTGATTTTTATTATATACTAGCTGACCCGGCGAACTTCGTACCGCCTTTCTTAATATTTTTTTCCGTAAGAACCTTGTACAGAGTATTAAAAACAGCCAAATTGGTCAAGCCGTTTTCATGCTATGAACATATGTGACAACGGAAAACAGGTTTCATTTTTATATATATAGATATATATATATACTAGCTGTTGCCTGCGGCTCCACCCGCGTGTAGTTCGCTTTTCGCGTAACCTGTGGAAACTACAACTATCCAGACCTATAGTTAAATCAATAAGTAGTATCCAATTCCCTTGCCAATTTTATAAAGCCACTAGCTGTTCCCCGCGGCTTCACCCCAGGTGGGACTTGGTTATATCGCTCCCAAAAGTAGCCTATGTTTGACCGCAGGTCGTTAACTACATACCTACCAAATTTCATCACAATCGGTCCAGCAGTTTAGCCCTGAAGAGGTGACAGACAGAAAGACAGACAGACTTTCGCATTTATAATATTAGTATGGATGTATGTGAATTAATTGGTGTAAACTGACCACAAAACAAGATTTTTAATGAGGTCTTTTAGTTTCATAACTTGAATTTGGATCAGAAATTGATTTGAACACAGTTTAGATATAAGTTACCTAGTTTAAATTTATAGTAATATATATTCCTACCTGTAATGTATACTCCTTTCCATTGACTTCAATAGTTTTGTTCATAAACTCCACGCCTATTGTGTGAAAGCTGTGATCGTCGAAATGGTTCGATATGAACCTGCTCATCAGGCAAGATTTCCCCACTCCACCATCGCCCAGTATAACGATTTTGAGCAAGGTGTTCTTGTTGGGACTCCTGCCGTACGTTCGATCACTATCCTCGACCATTATGTTAAGTAATCACCATTATACGTAGGTACTTTAATGCTTCTTTATTAGGGTAGCCTTGAAACTTAATGCAAAACTCGCTTAATTAGTGACTCATACCATTGCTCTGATTATTGTATTGTAGTAGTTTTAGTTACAATGGCAAGGTGTCGATAAAATACACCACGATCTTTATTTAGCAATTTCTTTTAATTTTTTACAGGAATATTTTTATTACTCGCACAATACAATACCACAATACACAGCTGTTAAGAAAATTTACAAACGTCAATTGACAAATAAGTCATCTTTTGGATAATGTCAAAAGTGCCAATTGTCACTGACAATGACAATGACGCGTAATTACAAACTACAGTTCAGCCAGAACAGCCAATGATTGAGTTGAGTAACTTTGAGCACGAGCATCCCATCTTTCATCACTTTCTATCAATAGAAAACTCTATTCTATCACTACATAGTATAAAACAAAGTCGCTTTCTCTGTCCCTATGTCCCTTTGTATACTTAAATCTTTAAAACTACGCAACGCAATGGATTTTGATGCGGTTTTGTTTAATAGATAGTAATTCAAAAGGAAGGTTTTTATGCCCATGCGAAGCTGGGGCGGGTCGCTAGTAAATTTATAATTAAGAAGATGTATATACGATTTGACATTTATTGACGTGACAACGTCTTAAATTAGGTTGCGGCTGGGAGTCACTTATGAAAAAGTGTAACGCTCGGTAACGTTACGATGCGCTCACAATGAGAGCGAGTGAGAGGCACGCGTCCCCTAAGAGCGAGAGAGACAGACTCAAAGTCGTTGTCACGTAAAACTTTCGCCCGTATACCGACTTTACAGGCAACCAATTTTTTATTTTTTTATTTACATATTTATTTTTATTTTAGTTTTATTTTAATATTTATGTAATTGGTACAATAAAGTTTTTTCAATGTGAAATATTATATGGACTCTCTCTCTTCATTTGACATTTAAATGGCAAAAATGAGATGGCAAAATAAGAGTCCATGAATACAACAAGGACTAAAGATACATTTTCTGTCTTTGTCATCGTGCCCGTTTTTCTTTGTTTGAGCCAAACAAACAGTGAAATTTGTGTGTTTTAAAGACAGACTCGTTTTAAACGGTATGATTAGTATTCATGCACTTAAGGATATTTGGCCGGGGTGAGTAAAATATTCATAAAATTAGGTCTGATTTTCTGTCTCTTGGTTTTAAGAGACGGTGGTAAGCCACCAGTAAGTAAAGCTGAGAAGCAGACTTTGTTATTACGCGACAGACTAGCTAGAATCTTGCCACTGCCATCTATTGAATTATCGATAATACTACTGAGTATAGAATAAAGAGTGACTGAAGATGAACTTATAAACTTGAACAATTTTATTTTTACCTACGTTTTTTATAAAGCTTTACATGTACTTAATTTATAATTTTTATTAAAAATAGCATTAACAGTCAACTCAACACGAATTACTAATAAATCATCACTAGATGTCGTTGTATCTAATAGACTAAAGTTACGTTCATATTCTTTTTAATTTTGTGGTCACGTTCACAACATTCACATTCACCGGCCGCTCGGCTGGACTGAATTCGATTCGATTTATTCCGCTTTGTTTTGCGGAGGTGAGAGCACGAGTGTGTTGGTTTATTGTTTGAGTTTGCAGTTGTGTTCAATGTTTTTCTTCTTTGAAGTAGTTTTTGTGTAAATAGACAATATTTTGTATGAAGTGTTTACTTATTAGACTAAAGACTGTGCTTGTGATAGTTGTAATTCCATATTTACGCAATCGTTGGTGAGACTTGATGTCAATAAACTTGTCGGTGTTGTTTTATGGGAAAGGTGTTGCGTCGAGTTCGTACCTGCCCGAGGCGAAGGGATATTGGTGTCTGATGGTGGCAGCCAGGTTAGCCCGGTGCCTGAATCTGGAGACATGGAGTAGTAGTAAGGAGTGAGGTGAGTGGCATTAGAGCATTTAGAGCGTTCGGGCAGTTCGGGCCGCGGCAAGGCAGCGGCAGATTGCGGGGTGCGGGCGGGGGGCGAACCAGCGTGCATTCACCTCTGACCCGCGCGGGGCGAGCGACGCTTCAAGGTCGGTGCGCCGCCTGAAGGTCGCTTGTCACGTGACGCGAAGGGTGCTCACCCCCGCCCTCGCCATCCCGCCCCTGTTTGTTTGGGTGCACGCACAGTCGGGTACACAAGTGCTTGGATCTTTGAATTTTTAAGAACCACATTTTGACTATTGGTGTTTTTCTGGTTTTAGATGTATTTGTTAAGATCACCCACAGTCTGTTATTATCTGACTAGGTAAAATTATCCCTATAAGACAAATATGTAAATATTTGTCTTATAGGGATCAACGCTATCATATGCAACCAGAATTTTTCAAATCCATAGTCTAAAGTTTTCAAACATATAAATTCTTCAGCTTTATTATATTGGTATATATTTATCTGATAACTGAATGACTATTGATATTTAGTATACCTCCTAGACCTTTTAAAATAGAACAAGGTTTTTACTGATTAGTAGATATACAACAAGCAATCTTCGCCTTCTCAAACATACAAGGAAATTATAGAAGAGCAATATAAATATCCCCACATAAAATAACATATTTCTAGTAAACAATATCTAAGATATTAAAAAATTAGAAATTTAAATTTACCTATTCTGGTCAAAAAATCAAACTGTGCCTGATAGTGTGACAAAGTTACATTCATTCAACTAAATATTACGTACTTTAATGCCACTATCTTTACTGATATGGTAACTTACCATAGATTAAATAAATTTTAATTATATCATGAGTGCTAACCTCTATTTTATAAATACTCATACTGAGCAAAGGAAAATACCATAATTAAGAAAAAAATGTTATAAGAAAACTTTTAATCTCTAACTTGATGCTATCAGTGCGAACACCAGTCAGGGGTTTTTATAAAACACCAAATTTTACAAACAATATTATAAGTACAAATACTTACTTACATACTAAAATTTATAAAAGGTTCTTAGTGACATCCTCATTTTCTTTAACACAAACGAAGGAAAGCAAAAACTAAATGAATTTGGCAAAACATTTAAATTCTGACATTTCCATCTCATGAACGACTAGAGCCTGAAGTGGGCTTTAGGAATATCAACAACCTCTGGGAAACTGTTTAATTTTGTATTAAAGTTTTGTATGACCGTTTGTTGTATAGGAGCTTTAACGTTTTAAGACCGTTTTAGTGTTTAGATTTAGTTGTTAGAGTGGTTATCAAATTACCGTTTTAATATGTTGTGCGTGGAACCCTTATATTACTTTAAATAGCATTAAACATTCCAATACTATTAGGAATGTGAGTCGTCAGACAAATGTAGCAGAAAGATTTTTATGCTGATGCAATGATCTTATGCTTAAGTTTAAAATTTGGGCAAACCAGACTAATCTAAGTACGTTTGCACCTGCATTTCTCAAGTGAAGGCATAGTATGAATCACCGACAAGATATCTCGTTCTTTGTGATACTACATTAGTTACACATACATATGTTGAAATTCACTAACGAAATAAGTTTGTTATGTAAAATTACCCTTTTGTCCACATTAATCTGATCTAATTAAAACTATCGAGTATATTAAAAAGCGTTTTCTGGACAACAGGCAATGCAAAATGTATTCATGCTAAACTATGTGCTGATACTAAAACGAAAGGTCATATCCTTAAAATGTAAAGTTAAATAAATGTAGTAGTGTAGAGTGGTAAATACGGCGAGTGCGTGGCCATGTTTGGATTGGTCGCCATTAGTGGCATTTCTATGTCAGATGCCTTTTAGGCGGCCTGAAAAATCTGACAGTGTTGACACTAACACACCCGGGTCATGTTCCTGTAGGTCTGGTTTCCCTGTAAAAAGGGTTACGGAGGTCAAACGGCAGTCGCTCCATTGTAATAACCAGTTCCGCCAAATCATAGCGTACCCTGGGTTTTGAAGCGTCAGCTGAAGATATAACCGGGAAACACGGTCGGACAAAGAAGAAAGTAAAGTGGTAAATAATATCTAAGTGTCCTAAGGACCTGGGCTCCGCAGCGACAAGGTGAGGAAGCAACTGGAAAATCGCCAAGAGAGATGTAAGTATAGCTTTAAGAAGTATAGGGACAATGTACTTGTACTAGTTTTATTATTTATTCCCGATGATAAATAATGAAAGTACTGTACATATAAAATCATTTCTGAGCGGACGTTTCGCCGATTTGCCCATTCTAGTAACAGGGTTTACAAAATGGACTACAAGACTTAAAAGTTGTATAGGTATCTATAGTATATATATACCTTGAGCCCAGCCAGACACACCTTCGAACAATGCACCTAACGTTTCGTCACACAGTCTGTGGGTGGTAATTGTTGCTGATCTCAAAAACCGATTAAGTAAATATATATACTGCTAGATTTACATCTAATTAAAACAACGGTTCATAAGCTCTATTAAGCAATAGCCTTGCATTTAAATTAAGCAATGTACAACTGCATTGCTGCTTAATAATAAATGCCTAACGACAGTCACTAAATTTCTGTGATTTTCCTAGGTATGTTTATTTGACTTATTTGGATATAAACCGTATAGGCATTATAAAAGTAACTAAAACTAGTAAAGTAAAACAAAAATCCGACTATGCGATTACGCACTTTAAAAGACGCGGGAAACTCTGTGTGTATCATACTCGTAATATGACTTTAATTTAGACTATAGATATAAATGTATGTATTAAAATGTCAGACGGAATCTTTTGTAAATTAAATACCAGTTGTTATGCATAATTGACTTAATTAAATACTAGAGGCTATCACACAACATCTATTTGTAATTTCCAAAGGTTGACTGGCAGAGAATGCTTATAGCATTAAGTTTACCTATTGTAGCTCTTGGCTTAATAAAGTTTTAAATAAATAAATAAAATAAATAAATAAAAATGCACTTATTGCATTTTGCCTAGTCGGGGGCCTTCATAAATCATTATTCGTGTTATTATTACGTAACTTGTGAGAGTCTTGCGTATATAACCAAAGCAATAACAAGCAAAACCATTAGTTTCTGCCACATATTGTATTTTTTTACCTATGTGTAATTAATAGATCGCAAGTCAAAAAGCAATCCAGTGTGATTTTGTTTCTTTTTTATCTTTGTCATTTTCTTTGAACTCATTTCTTGATATAATATTTTAATTTTTCTTTTACGACTTAAAAACTTCGATTAAATTAACTAATTTAAAAATTAAAAATAATAAACAATCACAATTTATTTATACATATTTGTTTCAACAGCAGATTAGACAATTTTGCACCACAAATTGCAGTAAAGGTACAATAGATAGTTAAGAAATACCTACCTATACTGCGAATAAAACAAACCAATTTAAATTTTCGCAAAATTGTATATTTTATTTAATGTATGAAATAGTGAATAATTCCAAGGTTATGTTAAACATAATTACATAAATTACGTTCTTCGAAAAGTAAAATAATCATTTTTAAAACACACAACTAATTTATAAAGAATACACTACCTATATTTATATTTTTTAATCATAATTGTACCTAACGTAGAACATTCTCTGTAGCATTGGCACCTAGTTCAGTTGCAAAATGAATGTCGAAATAGGATCTTAACTTGTTCATTGTTTGTTCTATGCCGGATGGAATTGATTAGGTGAACTACTTAAGTAATTAGCAAGCGACTAGTTACAGGGTTGATACTGTACTATTAATTTAAAAATTGTGATATTCACTTAATTTTTGCCTATATGTTATAGGCAAAATAATTGATTTAAGAAATTCAGGAAATCCGTTATCTACGTGGAGGTTCGTGTATGCTATTCAAGTTTTTAATAACGAGTACGAATCGAGAAATATTCTTATTAATTTGTTCTTTATACCATGCATATTTCAAAATACAGGTGGAATAATAAACACCGTTATTAATTATCATTTAATTAGTGAAAGGATAATTTCATAATAAAAATACCTGATCAAATAAAAAAATAAATATCTTCCACAAAGATCATTAAAATGTATTCACCCTACTATCCCAATACGCACGACGCCAAAATAAATCCAAAAGAGCGTTACAATTCGTTAATTTCTAGTCGAATTAAAATTCAACAATTTGCAGATCGCGCGATGGCGACCTCGAATTTTATTTCTACAGAAATAGACTTGTTTTGACTGCTTCTTCGCGTGAACTGATCACTAATGCAAAATCGTGTACGAAATATTCCATTGAGAAAAGAAACACTCCTATCTACATTTTACATATCTTATAGATATTTTTGTTATTTTTTAATAAGCATTTTATTATTTTGGAGACTTAATTATGTAGGTACCACGCGTTATACTCTATTGATGGATTTTGTAGCATCCCAATCTATATATATGCGCATTACTAAACCCAAATGTACATACCATAATTATAGTAAGTTATAGGTAGGTAAGTAGGTACTTGAGCTTGTGTTGGTTGAGAGTTGAGACTAAAGAAATTGCTAAACTGACTATAAATTTAATTTTACGTAAGTTGTCGTCTTTATATGTACTATGTACTAAACTAAGCAATAATTTGTATTTACAACCGAGCGCAGTGCACAATTCACACCACGCACGACCGTACCGCTGCACGGCGGTACAGCAGCACAGTGGTGCCAATGTAGTTCCTATAAGAAGCATAATTACCGAACTCTCACCATAAAGGCTTTAATTATCTTTTACCGTGATATTTATATAAAAGATCACAAAAGTCAGTCGAATGACGAACGCGAGTGTACTCTCACTACTTTCACGTTTGATGGTGTGTGTAGTGAGGAATTGTGTGCGTGGCGGCCGGTGACCTTGCTATCAGGCGGAAGCGCGCGGCCGTGTGAGTCAGCGCGCGTCTGCGATGAGTTCGAGGGAGCAGGGACCTTCACGTTCCGTCTATTCCCACTACCTACTTCTATGTCGACTATAATTCAAGTCCTTTGTTCGAAATCCAAATATTCAGTTCTATTTTCTTACAACGTCACTGAAGTCGCCAAATCTATTTTATTTTTGCAAGATCGCAAACAATCAAGAGATTTGAACATTATCGCATTCGCAATAAAGAGTATTATTAAATAATTCTTGGAAATGGTTTGTTCAAAGTACAGATATTATAGCCTTGATAGGCAGCGTATGAGGCATGAGCCTCGATGTTGTATGGAAATTAAGAAACGTTAACGTCGTAGGTATACGTACTTATTCTTGTATGTATTCAAATTACATGGTCGTTGGCAATAGATAGATAACAACTATTTACTGCTTATAGAGTCAATAATGTTATTGTTGATTTCGTTATTAGTACAATTTTGAAACTACTTTAAAATAGATAAGTTGCGTATGTAAATCTGCTTTCTATCTAATAACTTACGATACGCCTACGTCCTTGCTTTACTACTTTTACTAGATACTATTTCAACTGTTGAGAAGTGCACAATGTTTCTCGAGTGCACATATTTCCCGCGACGTCGTTCAAAATCAGGCTTTTACAACCACTAATATCGATCAGATATATTAATCACTTCTGTTTGCGTCTGTACGTCTGAATTACGACATTTGCAATGCAACTTGATTGGTTTACAACCAGCAGGGAACAGCATGAGTGGTCTTAAAATTATTCTAATTAGTTCGCTAATTAGATAAGCCAAAACTAATTGTATGGTTCATCAAATTGGTAAATGATCAGATAATATTTTATTTATTATCGGGGACTTGGAAAAATACTAGTAAAATTGTAGGTACCTACCTACCTATGACGTAGAGCGAAATTTCAAAAAACCATCTTTCTTTGGTAATCCCGTATTACCACGGAATAGATAGGTATAATTGTACTAACGTATTTTACGTAGTACTCCCTGAGGGTTCCGTACCACCAGACAATACTAAATATGCCCTAATCAATAATCATGGGCCCATGCGAATGTGACATTGGCGCCATCTAGAAACACCTTGTATGTAGTACCTATAAATATTTAAATTATGTATTTATATAGGCCAAAAATATTTTTTTTAGTTATCATGACTTTTCCGTACAGAGTTCCGCACTCAAAGTGTAAAAATATTAATAATATTTATTATTGTTTATGCAGTAAATAAATATAATAAGATAATACGTACCTACCTAGATAATAATGATATTTGCGATGATTTGGATAAGACTCTGTTGACATTTGTATTGATATAGGTACGTGTAGTCACTATCACTATCACTACATAGTATAAAACAAAGTCGCTTACTCTGTCCCTATGATCCCTTTGTATGCTTAAATCTTTAAAACTACGCAACGTATTTTGATGCGGTTTTTTTAAAGAGTGATTCAAGAGGAAGGTTTTTATGCCCATTCGAAGCCGGGGCGGGTCGCTAGTTATAAACTTGCGACAAACCTTTGCGTACGGAAGCGCCGTGTTGCTTAAAGGTAAAAACTCATCCATACTTACTATACTTACTAATATTATAAATGCGAAAGTCTGTCTGTCTGTCTGTCTGTCTGTCACCTCTTCACGGCTAAACTGCTGGACCGATTGTGATGAAATTTGGTAGGGATTTAGTTAACAACCTGAGGTCAAACATAGGCTACTTTTGGGCGCGATATAACCGAGTCCCACGCGGGGCGAAGCCGCGGGGAACAGCTAGTAATTACATATTGTTTAGTATTTAAAATTGATTGTTTCACGTGTAATTTAATAATAACTTATTCGAATATATTTTCCCTATGTTTGATTTACAATCGAGGTTAATATATATAACCGTCAAACTCTGAGCTGGGATGATTCACCGACACGCCGTGTGTGACCACGTGAAACCTTGAAATTTTCAAGGTGAGATCCTTGTCTCGGATTAGTTTCTAAGGTTAAATCGATTAATTCGGGATAAAGTCGATTTAAAAGGATAATTCAAAAGGTTTTTTTTTTAAATAAAATGTGGTAGTATACGACTCTTTTTTTATTTTTCTTGTTTACAAATATGATTGGTAAGCATGTTCTGTAAACTTTTAAAACGCGAATAATCTAGGTTCCGTACAAGTAAATTAACTTTTTTTTTTGTAATAAATAGGTATAGCTATATATATATATATATATATATATATATATATATATAAATATAATACATTTATTTTGTTAAAGGGACGGAGCTAATAGACACATACGTATCATATTGGTTAGTAAATAAAATTCGCGCTGACACTTAGTAGAGTTTGCGCTCAAAGTTTAATTACGTACAGTGTAAGTAATTAAACCAATTTACTAATTTAAGTTCACAAACTTTCAAAAACTCACGTTATAGTGGATAAGTACCCAAAAAGTTTTTTGTTGCCTTGCTATTACAGTTCTCGAACTCAATATTAAAACCCAGAACAAACTTTCTCCAGTATCCTTCGAGGCTTCGACTCGCTGATGAGGCATTCGAGCCGTTTCGTAATCCATTTGGCAAAATTCTGCGAACCCAACGGGCATGACTCACGCTGGGAACACGTCTTGCAGGAAAGAATGCTTGATTGTCGCTGTCCCTCTCTGATATAATGATGTTGTTTGGTGTAATGATGTAACTAAATATGTCTAATTGTTAGCTGAGTTATTAGCAACATCACAGAATACCTAATAGTACTAACGCAGCATGCTTCGTCAAACCTCTTTATATTTCCTACTCGGGTAACCCGCGCTTCGTCCGCAGAAATATGGCCATTGGTTTTATTTTTATTGCGAGGAACCCTGATTAGTTTATCTTTTAATAAAAGTACGCTAATTTACAATAAGAAGCTTGTATGATTGACCGAACCAAAAATAAAAAGGCTATTTCGCATGAGTTGGTGACCCGACCCAGACAGAACACAGCCAACTTGCCGATGATTCAGACATAACTCATGTCAACAAAAAGCTGAGCCTTTCATTTCAATAGCCCGCCCCCACTTGTGTCTCAAAAGTCACAAAGACAGTTCGGTGGCGCAGCGACCAAAGTGGATCTTGGCCTCCGACACGAGATGACGACATTTCTTTCGATCTTGCACCAGTTGTCGCTAGTCGCTAACTCCGCAGACCTTACAGCAGGCTACGAACGGAGCCGCGAACGACTGTTAGTCATAATATTGTCATTAGTCACAAGTGTGGGTATTGGCGAGCAAAAGCTAGTCATTTTTATAACAAAAATAACTTCACATTCACTAATGTTCCAAATACGGTTAAAGGTGTGATCACACAGCAATTTCCGGAATACATTTTTTTAAGGTAAGTATACAGGCCAATTAAATGGATATAATTTTGGCGCAAGAAAACGCAGCGACGATCGACGGTTGAACCGGTTTTACTAGAAAAGAGATTGGTGATCCGATATTGCATGACTGTAGAGCGATACGATGTTATTTTTATGAATCCAATCCAAAATTACAAAATAGATAAAAAATAAATGAAAAAATCAAGGATATTTTCCGAGTATGTATAGCGATACGTATTTGCCTTTCACCACATTTTAGATGTAGAGTCCAGGTAGGTAGTTTGCCTTAAGATTATTATGAGAGCTAAGTTTCTCTTTATGGCCTTTCCCAAGCATTAAAAATTCTTAAATGGAATTTAGTTACTTTTTGGCTAACATATTTTTCGTCTTGTTATTTTAAAGTCTGCCGGGAAAGCGCGCGCTATATGATATACCAAAGACCGCGCGTGTATTAGTTAGCCGTCAGGTGGACACCTCATACACTAATCCATATTCCTAGAGGTTCGTACCTAATACAGTTATGGTGATTCAGATACACCAGATAGTACTAGCGATTTTTTTGTGTTATGTACCAGGCCGTACTCTGAGAAGTTTGTATAGTCATGGTGAGATGCCAGATGAATCCTACCTACTCCTACCACATCGTAGTTACCTACTGTAATTAAGATGTTACACTTCATGGTCATCCCTAATGGCTCGCACGTATTTTCTCGTAAATACATAATCCTCAACTCCACGACACTTAAAAAGCCAATGAACAGATCGCATACTCAATTTTCCTGAGAAATGTCAACCATCGGAATGCGGCTTCGGCGCCCTATTTACCATGGCGCCCCCTGCACCGCACGCCTCCCCCCCTTCTGATGGTGGGTAGGTACCGGTCCTGCGTGCCCTCGATGCGTGTTGACGTCTCCGCCTGCCCGCCTGCTGCCGAGCGAAACTGTCGTGCGAAATGAAGATTGACAACGAACATTTTCAGTTTTCTTGTAGGTGTGTAATGTTTGATACAGTGGACCTCATAGAAAAGTATACCTACCAACTTATATCTAATGTACACACCTAATGTAGTGTACATTCGATGTTTAGTTTGTTGTGCCTAGTTTATTTTGTCATATGAAATCTGAGTTAATTGGCTGAAAGAATTTGGAATCGCGCGCGGTCCATGCTAATTTTTTTACCCGACTACGGCGAAGCCAAAAGGAAGGGTAATTATTTTGGCAGTCTATGTATGTAGACAAAGAAGACGAAGAGAAAAACTGAAACTGAAACAAACTCAAAGACCTAGAAGACAGAAGCTGGCCTCTGGCCGAGAAGGGTTCCGTACAAAAATGTGAAAACGGAACCCTTATAGGATCACTCGTGCGTCTGTCTGTCCGTCCGTCCGTCTGTCACAGCCAATTTTCTCCGAACCTACTGGACCAAAAAAGATGAAATTTGGTAGGATGGCGTGATCCTGTGACCCAAACACAGATGTGCAAAGTAAATAAATATTTTTATAAAATAAGTACCATTTTCGGGGGACAAATTAGGAATTAACAAAATAAGTTTAGCAAACCTTACCGTGTTATATATCAAAAGAAAGGGCTTGTTATGAGTATTTCAAATATATATATTTTGTTATTATTGTTACATAAATAGTTTTGATTTTATTCATGAATGAAGACGAAAATTGACTATTCCCCCCCCTGATCTCCGAAACTACTAGGCTTAAATTTGAAAAAAAAATACTAAGTATAGTTCATAGCCTAGATTACAGGAAAACCTACAGGAACTCTGTCAATTTCTTGTTCTCGTGGATCACGCGTTTGCGTCGGACGCATTACTAGACTGCGCTTGTTAAATAAATATAGCGAAAGAGATAAGACGATACGTTAAAAAGAGATCAATATAGTGCAAGTGAATCAGTATAAGGGATACATTGACAGAAAAGGACACCACGAGTACGAAGCCAGTCCGTCAGCTAAAATGCAGCGTACACCGGAAAAGAAACATTTTGGTTCAGAACCAGATATATCAAAACAAAAAGATAAAAATCGGGTCATAGATTATTGGGTTAATTCTAGGCAAAAAAAGAAAAGATCTGTTGATGAACAAGATAGTGATTCGAGCATATCACACGACCATAGTCGTCAGAAGACATCATGCTGTGATACTAGCGAAATTAATAAGACTCTTCTGGCTTTCCAAAAGCAGATGGAGACCATGAGCACGGTCTTAATCTCAATGAAAGAGGAACAAAATGCTCGTTTCTCAGGTCTTCACACAGAAATGTCAGATATAAAATATGAGCTTAGCGACATTAAAAAAACAAGTAAAGAAATGGAACAATCAGTAGACTATTTGGGTAAAAAGTTTGTAGACATGGAGAAGTGCCAAAAAGATATAAGAGAAGTTTCTATGAATCAAGAAAAAAGACTGAAAGATGTTATACAAAAAAATATTTACCTTGAAAAAGCAAATAAAGCATTAGAAGAAAGAATTATGAGAATTGAACAGAAGGAATTGGTGAGAAAAATAGAAATAATTAATGTTCGGCAGCAAGAGGGAGAAAATGCCATGGCAACAATCAGCAAAATTGCAAAGGCGCTAAGAGTCAGAACGGAAGATATTGAAAAAGCATGGAGAGTACCAGGTGACAATAAAAAAGGCCCACGGCCATTGATTGTGTCATTTAAAAGTCGAGAGGCCCGTTGGGAGTGGCTGAAATGTAGAAAAAATGAAATTACAAATGGCTCTGTATTTGAGAATGCTGATAACTCACGAATTTACATTAACGAGCATCTCACCAGGCAAATACGCCAACTATTCTGGAGTGTAAAAACTAAACTGAAAGATCTTTATAAATTTATATGGATTCAAAATGGAAAAATTTTGATTAAAAAAGATGAAAATGCAAAAAATATATACCAGATTAATTTTGAAAGCGATATTGAGTCATATATCGAAACAAATAATATTTAATTGTATATATACTGTAAATATAAATTAATACATTGTTTTAGTGCATTATGTCAACCGACTTTGTTCCGGAATTCAAACCACAGGACATAGCATATAACAACTATAAAGACATTAAATCATGGCATGATACAATAAACGGACAGACTAATAAATTACACATTTTACATGTAAACCTGTGTTCAGTAAGGAAACATTTTCACGAGTTATTAACTTTAATAAAAGGATGTGTTCGGAATTTGAGTGTAATATGTTTAACAGAAATAAATATAAGAAAAGACGAGGAAAGTATGTACCAAATAGATGGCTTCAATAGTTACTCATGGACAAGGGAGACACAAAGTGGCGGAGGAATTTTATTGTATGTAAGAAATAATATCTCATTTAAACCGGCAGAAGCGCCCTTGACCATGACTCAGTGCGAGATACTTAGCGGTGAACTGCAGGCGGGAGACTATAATACACATATCTATGTTATATACCGACCGCCTCGAACCAATAAGGTAATATTTGTCACAGAGTTGACAACTATGTTGAATACGATCGCGAGGCGTGATAACTTAATTTTAATTGGAGACATAAATATCAACATATCGAAAAAAGAACTCGAGGTACCCGAACCCGTGGCAAATAGGTATTTAAATGGGCTAAGTGAGTTGGGAATGCAGTGCGGTGTGCGTGATGTGACTCGGGAGTGTATTGTTGCGGCGAAGCGAGTGGCGTTGTGCATCGACCACGTCTTTGTTCGAACTAGTATGTCAGGTAATATCAATACCTATGTTGTGTCGAGTAAGATAGCGGATCATTACATAATAGGGCTCTCGATGGATTTAGATAAGGTAACAACAAACACGACTCCAAGGTTGTTCTATAAGGAAGAAATGATTTCAAAAAAAGTAAACGAAATTAATTGGTTAGATTTATTGAGATTAGAAGATCCGATTGAAATTTACTGTAGAATTGTGGAAGTATTTGAGAATATTTATAAAATATGTACATTTCAACGTACGCGTGAGAGTAAAAGAGATACCCATATGTGGATTACTATTCACTTGCAAAATATGATAGAAGAAAGGGACTGTTTATTTAGAAAATGGAAGTCAGATCCAAAAAATAATAATTATAGATTAGAATATACCAGGCACAGGAACTATACAAATAAACTTATAAATAATGCTAAGAATAGGAGTCGTAAAAAGAAATTAGAAGATTGTAAAGGTGATTTGAGAAAAATCTGGTGCCAGGTAAATAATTGGTTAGGTAGAAATAAATTATCGGTCGACAGTGTGGTAGAAAGGCATATGTTGAAAACGGAAACAAAATCACAGGTTTGTAATGCCTTTTGTGAAACACTTACAGAGGAAATAGAAAATATTAAGAACAAACACAAGTGTAACCAGTTGTTCCTAAATAGACAATCATATGTATCTGAAAGTAATGTTAGTTTCAGGTTCAATAGGGTATTGCCCGAGGACGTTGTAAAGGTCATCGATAAAATGGACTGCAATAAGGCGTCGGGATCTGATGGAATTAGAGCCAAAGACTTGAAACTAATAAAGGACAAAATCGCACCTGTCATTGCACATTTCATTAATCTTAGCGTTAAAAAAGGCGTGTATCCGAGTGAGTTAAAAATGGCAATAATAAGGCCAATTCACAAGCAGGGCTCCTATACAGAATATACAAACTATAGACCGATAGCCATATTAAATGTTATTAACAAAATTGTGGAAAAAATTATAGTTAGCCAGATTACAAATTTCTTAGAAGGAAACAATATTATTTGTGATGCACAGCACGGCTTTCGACCTAATAGGAGCACTGCTAGTGTTTTGTCTAAATTTGTTGATGAAGTTAATGGCTCACTAAACAAACAGGAAATGGTAGTGGCAGTGTTTATTGACTTTAAGAAAGCCTTCGATACCCTCGATCACGACGGGTTATTGCAGTCCATGGAGGAATGTGGCATTAGAGGCCCAATGAACGCCTGGTTCCGGGAATATCTGAGGGGAAGGCAGTTAGAGGTGAGCGTTTGTGGTGCGGTGAGTGCAAAAGGCGATATTAAATATGGAGTTCCGACTGGCTCGGTATACGGTCCGACTGGTTACAAAATGCATGTAAACAGTATGCCTAATGTGGTAAAAAAATGTAGTGTATTTATGTTCGCGGACGATACGTGCATTATTTGTAGCCATAAAGACCAGTCTGTCATACAAAGGTTAGTCCAAAATGATTTTGATAACGTGGTGCGTTGGGCTCATGATAATGGAATTATTATTAACATCACAAAGACAAAATGTATGTATATTAGGTCGCCTTATAACAAAAACAAAGATTTAACATTTGAATTAAAGGGTCATACATTTGATTGTCTACATTACAATACAAATAGAATTAACTGTACATGTGATGTAATACAAAGAGTTACTACCTATAAGTACTTAGGAGTGATCATAGACTGTCATTTTGGATGGAACAACCACGTAGACTCAGTGTGTAATAAATTGCGGTCCATATTATGTAAGTTAAATAATCTTAAGTATGTAGTTTCTAAGGGCATTATGTATTTACTTTATTACGCCTTAGCTGATGCTGTGATATCTTATGGGCTGGGTGCGTACGGGCTTACCTTTCCTGTTCATCTGAACAAAATTAAGGAGCTACAAATACGAATGCTGAAATTACTCGTTCCAGGTAACGTTAAAAAATCTATAGAGAGTTATGAAAAGTTATTTAAAATATGCAATATATTACCAGTGGAGGAAAAAGTGAAAATGGCTATAATCCTTGAACAGTATAATAAGACGGAAAATAAACAGGAAAGGAAGTTCACGTATCCGACCCGACTATCAAAAAAATACAAGTTAGTGGTCCCTAAGGTAAACAATTATTATGGTAAACGTGAACGAAAGTGGACCACGCCCGTTATTTGAATGAACTACCACAAGATATCAATAAAAAGGTCAGGAATGCTGGTAGTAAGAACATATTAAAATCTATTTTAAGAAAACATTACCTCTCAGCATGTCCATAGGCAATGTAAAAATGAAATTTTTTGA
This sequence comes from Apomyelois bistriatella, assembly GCA_947044815.1. Classification (NCBI taxonomy): domain Eukaryota; kingdom Metazoa; phylum Arthropoda; class Insecta; order Lepidoptera; family Pyralidae; genus Apomyelois; species Apomyelois bistriatella. The sequence goes on from OX345691.1 coordinate 12,889,685, forward strand.
GTTGTAAGAATTTTTGTTTTTAGTTCCACGAGAACACTGCCGACAAACTGTCTTGCAGTTTGGCAGATTATGTATCAATAAAATTGTATAGATGTAGTTATAAAAATAAATTAAAAAAAAAAAAAAATTGACGATTAAGTGGTAAATTCAATATAAACCTTAACCCTTGGATTGGCAAACATATTTTTTGTTAAATTTGGTAATTCTACGGATTTACTCTTGTTCTAGGGTCAGTAAGGGACTCTTAAAAAATAGTACGAAAAATCTGTAAGCTTCAGTTTTCCGGAAAATCGATGTACCACACATGGAACATTGCCAATCTTTCTTAATTTCTTTTGTATTAATGGATGTTCCACGGGTGGTACATTGCTAACTTAAGGGTATGAATGAGTAAAAAAAATCATTTTTTTTTTTTATCAAATTTAATCATATTGTAAGGATACAATGTATCTCAGAAGAGAACCTAGAAATTGTTTTTTATCCTAAAAAAATACTCAATAAAAAAAAAATATCAGCTAAGATATTAGCAGCTTAGATATTCTTAGCACAAACGTGGAAATATTGTACAACCTATTAAAAGTTTCGAATACAAAGTTTACATTTACATTTTTTTTTTGTATGAAATGATAAAAAACTGTTTCTAGGTTCTTTTCTGGAAACAAAACAAAGCCTAATGTTACATTTGATGCAAAAAAAAAACATTGGTTTTCTGTTGACAATTTCTACAAGGACCTCTTTCATTTCCTATATCTGGAAAATGTCCAATGTCATCGATTGTACCAGCTTTCTCCGACAGTTGTTTCTCCTTTGGACTGATCACCAACAGGACGATTCGTTTTTGAGTAATTCGCCGTCGGAATCTTTCTCATATGGACGGTTCACCAACAGAATGTTTCACATTTGAGAGTTTCCTCGACATGACTTTTCTCCTATGGACTGTTCTACGACAGAATCTTTCATCTTCTGAGGTTTTGTCTACAGAATGATTCACATGTACATTGTTTCGACGACAGGAGTTTACTCCCAAAGATTACAAGATTCAAATTTATTCAGAAATTAGACCTTCGTCGGAATGTTTTATTTTATTTTTTATGTATGTTACCGGATTACACGAAGACGGCTGGACCGATTTGTAAAATTCTTTTTTTGTTAGAAAGGGCATACTTTCTAGATGATTCCATAGTCATCAGATTAGGATCTGATGATGAAATCATGGAGTTATTGAGGGAACTCTTGAAACTCAAAGCTGGTTCAGGATCAGGATTATAATCATTGTGGTCCGATATTTCATCGTCGCCTTTAAATATTGTATCTCCGAGTCTTTCCAAGGATGAATCAAGGGAGCCGTCACATGGAGAACTATTTGCTAGGGAAGAAGAAGTACTTGATAGTGAATACGAGTGGGTAGGAATTTCATGGTCGGAATCTGAGTCACCACTTCCTTCTGAACATGCATAGATATTTGGCACAAGTGCAAAAATCTTCGCAGCACGTGACTGCTTAAGCTGTAAAGAAGTAGAAAAAAACAAAAATCAACCCATAACCACAAAAGCATGAACTGGTTAAACAAAAAACGCAAATAAGTATGATTAAATTTAATTTTAACCCCATTCAAGGTACATGCTAGGCGGTATCAAAATCCGTAGGTAATTGGCAGTGGCCCACCCGAGGAACATACCAAAAAATAACAAAATTCCTTTTCAATTGGCAGTGTACCATGCGGGGAACATCAACATAAGGACGCTGTAAAAGTGATGAAAAACAAACAGTAGCGGTAAAATTAAAACATTATGTTGTTAACTATAATTTTAGGAACATGCTACAACAAAAATTTTCAGCCGCAAAGCATAAAAATACAATTAAATTATTTTCTTACCTTGAGCACTGAACAAGCACGATGTCTTGACGCCATTATAGCTGTCAAACAGACAGATATAGTGTTGTCAGGTGGTTAAAATATTTTTTTACCGAAAAAAGAATTATGGTAGTTTATTGTTTTTTAATTTTTGCACTTATTTTGTAAATAATAAAATAGCTAAATTTTCTTCAAGGCGATGTTCCACGCAAGGCACAGTACCAATCAAAGGGTTAATAGTTCACTAAAACACCACTAGATGGCGATAGTAGTAGTTTGTTGACATACCACAATTGAATTTAAAAACTGACATTGGCATTGTACGGAACCCTCTCCAGGCGAGTTCAACTCGCACTTGACCGGTTTTTTATTACTACCTAATTAAAAAAGTTTGCTCTTTTCTACCAGAGATATTTTGTCTCGTTACCTTTTGAATCTTTATCAAACTTGTGAGGTTAGAATATATTAATCTCCGCATTTATGCAATGAACTTAGGCAATGACATAAGGATACTGGTTGGTACGGTATGGATACGGATCCCCTCTCCTGTGAAGGGTATCAGGCACGAAAAGAAAAGAAAAACTGATACAAAGTGGTATCAAAGTCTGAATTTATAACCTTTTTAGAACAGAATAGCGCCCCAAATGTCCATGAGCGATTAAGTCCGCATTCTTCGAGCAAAGTGACTGTCGATGACAATCTCCGCACACTAGGGCTTTTGCAAGATAATCAGATACCTATCCAAACAATTTACATTCCCCATTATCAATCAAGGTCAGCATGAGTCACACAGGCTGAAAGGCGGTTGGTATTCATAATTTGTCCTGATAATAACTATGCAGTCATCATACCTAGCTACATTACATGGATACACAAAATATATACGTACTAGCTGTTCCCCGCGGCTTCGCCCCGCGTGGGACTCGGTTATATCGCGCCCAAAAGTAGCCTATGTTTGACCTCAGGTAGTTAACTACATCCCTACCAAATTTCATCACAATCGGTCCAGCAGTTTAGCCGTGAAGAGGTGACAGACAGACAGACAGACAGACAGAAAGACAGACAGACAGACAGACTTTCGCATTTATAATATTAGTATGGATATATTAGAAATTTACTACCTACTTCATAGCACGCTTTCATGGTGACCTTTTTATCCAATGGAGCGAAACCAACTTTTTTCTAATTTTTTTTATCCTTGTTATGCCTCAAGTTGGCTGGAAGAGATCCCTTCATGGGATAAATCCGCCATTTCATTATAATTTTTTGGACTTTTTTTATTTTGTGCAAAAATGTTATTATTAAAAACAAAGAGACCAATAGAGTTTAAATTCACTTCATTTTCCAGAAAAATGTTTAGGATCAGTAATTCCAGCAATAGATCAACAGCCTAGGACTGTCGTCATACAACCACTAATTCGGAACCGAAAATAAATTAAAAATGCGTCATTGGTTTAGAAGTCAGACACGTGGTTCAAAATTTAAAGTATTTCATGTGATCTCATCATTCTATACCTATTTAGGAACATTCTGGGAATATAAAATAAATAACTATATTGTTTATAGAAAGAGTTGCTCGAAAGCCTAGCTGGGCGCGCGTAACGATAGCGCGCGTCAAGCGACGGTAAGAGCGCGGCCATTTTGGATTGGATTTTAAATTAAATTCAAATTTGGCCATACTGCCATTTTATTGACTTTCTTGAATATATTTAACCACACAGATTATAAAGCTTTAAGTTGGTATTTGCGATTGAGATAACCACCTGTCGCGGTAATGCGTTTATTTTAACTGCACCGAGTAAGTAGAATGTCGAGGTCGATAGAACGGAGAGCTATTTAATTTTGATAGAGTTGCTAGTGTTATTTTTAAATTCATTTTAATCCGTAGGATAGGACAAGATTCTCACACTGGTGTTTTTTTTTGAGCAAAACTTTTTTCTATCTTCACGAACTCACGAAGAATTTGGTCTGTACAACCAGTGGGAATGTATTCGTATTTATTTATTTACTTAAAACCACTTACAATCTATCTTTACAGGATATTTCTAGGATATTACAAATATAATTTGACTTATAATATATTTGTATTAGAATGTGTTATTTAAGTAAACGAATATCTAAGGAATTACTAACTATTTTAATTGGTTACAAAATATTAAAAAAAATATATGTCACTAAAAATGTAGAAAATGGAAAAGCGGTAATTATTTTCCTATCGTTGCCATTCAGCAAGTTACAGAGCATATAAGTTTGTCAAGATTTTAAAATATCGTATTACAAATGTTCACAACACTAAAATCGATTTGCAATCTAAAAGGCATGACCCTGCTTACTAACAAGCTAACAAGTTTAATACATTTAGTTTTGTTCGCCAGAATTGTCACCGGAAGTCGTTACAGAACCAGCGCTTTCCTAATTTGAATATTTTTTGTATTAGTTTATGGCCACGTTTTGCTAGTTCAATTGTATTGAAATTTATTTTTTGGTTAAACTGTTTCGACTTGTGACTCTTACATTGGGCCACATAGAAAATCTATATATATAAAAATGAAACCCGTTTTCCGTTGTCACGACATAGCATGAAAACGGCTTGACCGATTTGGCTGATTTTTATTTTTGTAGTTTTCTAATACTCTGTACAAGGTTCTTACGGAAAAAAATATTAAGAAAATCAAATTTACGCTAAGGCGGTACGAAGTTCGCCGGGTCAGCTAGTAGGAAATATATATCCAGAAACCTACGACACATTTCTACTTTTTTCTTTATTTGTACTACAAACTTTTTCTTGGTCTTTCTCTTTCCCGTCTTGCCTCTATCCGGATACGAAACGTCTTCTTTTTCTTTTATTTGTTCTACGTCCTTGGTCTTCCTTTACCCCGTCTATCCTATATCTTAGTAAGATATAGATATACAAAGTAAGATATAGGATAGACGGGTCTATCCTATATCTTACTTTGTTGTTTCGTTGATAAGTTTCATTGCCTTTATCATTTTGTACATAAACACTAGAGTTCAAGAATTTTTTTTTTCAGATATCCATTGCCATCCCAGTGCGATCATTAAGTTCAGTTAAATCGCAACATATTACAAATACTAGCCGAGCAATGTCGGTCGGTAAATGTTGAACACCTTGGCTACTAGTGTAATTGCATCGGCAACTGTGTCTGTTTGTCCACCAGGCGAATATTCGTATAAATTTGTATCTACATTGGTGGCAATGCTTATTTATTTAAAAAAAATATCTTTACTCATAAAATAATCTGTACTTACATCAGATGTAATTAATTAATTAGATGTAAGTACAGATTGCGATTGAATGCGAATGTGAGTTAGGATGATCCTAACTCACATTCGCATTTATAATATTAGTTAGGATTATACCTAAATGCGAAAGTGAGTTTGTTTGTTTGTTGGTTTTTTACGCTTTCAAGGCCTATCTATTGCACCAATCTTACTGAAATTTCGCATACACATAGAAGTATTGAGAAGGACATAGGATACCATTTCATCTAAAGCTAGTGTTATAATAATCAGTACATAAACTGAACTTTGTTTATTTGATCGCTAATAGATAACTTTGGAGGTACTGGTTGGATTCGAATTATCTTTGCATTTATTAGACCTAAATTTTAGACACGGTCTTTTATATATAAACCGTCTTAAGAGATTATAGACAGTTGTCCATAAACACAATGGGCGAGTAGCACCGCGGGGAACAGCTAGTTTTACCTATAACTATAAGGGCACAAAGGGCGGACTCAATTTCTTTACTTAGGCAAATCTGAATGATGACCTTGTAAGGTCCAGAAGTATTTCTACTAGACCATTAAGCGTTTAAGTTAATTTAGTAACTATAGCGTTTTGTGATGAAGACGTTAAGATCCATCCAAAAATGTTGAATACTTAGAAGCCAAGCATAAGACCCACGTTAGCGGCACGTTCGTGGGTGACTGCTTGAGGGTGTTAGTCGCACGTTGCCAACTCGTTGCCATCTTTCGCCACAGTACCCAGTAGTTTCACTGCTTCGTTACCGTTCGAACCGCATCGACTTCTCTTCTATTTACGCACGCAGATAAAGCATCTATAATATTCTGTTTTCTCTGCACCGAAGAAAAATGCGGTAAAATCCCAAATTTTCTTACTAGAATTCGCAATGCCGCCGCAGGAATAAAGATAAATATATTATTATGAAACTCGCTAAGCCTCACCTTGACTGCATATATACTATTTGTTCTCTTAGTTTGAACAGTTGGTGTCTGGTCTGAGAGGCGAGTGAAATAACAAAACACGACATTGTATGCTTAATCAACTTGTAATACTTGTAATATCTTATAACCCATAGAGCAACTTTGAGTTCAGTCAGAACCTCGCGCAAACGCAACCAATATTTCTTTAGAATACACAGTAGGCCAAGTATCTTCCTACTTTTAGTAACAAAGAACTTCAAAGAAGGTATAGTGATGGGATACGGTTAGTTGTACACAGATTACAGAATATACGAGTAGTTGTATGGAAACTGGCTATAGCTTGTTCACACTTGCTGAAATATTGGTGCGAGAAGAACACCAAGTTTCGTGAGGTCTGCGTTTATGCTTACTGTCCAGTACCCCTACTATGAGATTTTATAAACGGAGACTCTAGCGACTGTGTTGAATTTTGTATGGATTTTTAGTTGCCTTATTGTCCGCCAGGAGCGCTACAAAATCGTTTCTCTAGCGTTTGAGTTTATAAAATCTCTTACTAGGGGTACAGATTTTGATATACAAGGTGGGAGAAAAGTGTAGCACTTTATCCTTACATTCACATTTAAGGTGGTATACTTCTCTATGTAGCCCACTGTACTCGTATACATATAAAAGCGAAAGGTCACCCACTTAGGTACGAAATTTCAAAAACTAATCATTAATTTATAATAGACTAGCTGTTCCCCGCGGCTCCGCCCGCGTGGGACTCGGTTATATCGCGCCCAAAAGTAGCCTATGTTTGACCTCAGGTCGTTAACTACATCCCTACCAAATTTCATCACAATCGGTCCAGCAGTTTAGCCGTGAAGAGGTGACAGACAGACAGACAGACAGACAGACAGACAGACTTTCGCATTTATAATATTAGTATGGATGTCATAATGTCATCATAATGTCTAAGAACGGATTTTCCAAAATTATCAAGGAGTGGTAAGCAGAGCTCCGGGCGGTCACTAGTGTATTTCATAATTACATTTACTTAGTCATAGCCACAAATCATAGCCTAAGCAACTTTTAGATTATTGCATTGCTTTCTGACAAGCCATTTAGCTGGACGGGTGTTATGGATAGTTTCTTACAAGCAAGACATGGCGGCACCATTGAACTGTCTCTTTGGTTATATTAATAATATTAATGCCCTGAGTGCAGACACAATGTCAATATGTAATTTGAATAAATATTAAAATATAATAATAAAATATAAATAGAAATCTATCTATATTTTATTATTGAAGTATACTTATGTACTAAGTAATATTAGTTTAAGACAGAAAACACTTCTGTGAAACACTCATGATGAAAAAATAGGGATGTGGCATTTTCTTGCGTGGATATCGAAAAAATCGATAAATTTCACAATTTTATAATTAATTATAATAAGTAGCCGTAGTAAATAAACCGCTATTATTTACAATCGCACGTATCCATAATCACCTATAAATAAGTATATCCAATACTGATAAGCCCGTCTTTGTAGACATTGTTTAAAAACAATTTATTTTCTTTTGTTAGTGATACAATAATCTTCTGTAATCATCACCATAAACTACAACTTATATACGTTGACCGTTTGGATGCGGACTCTAACCTTCCTACAACTATGTTAGTATCCATTCTGTGCTACGACCAAATCTTATTTTAATAAGTTTTTATTGTTCAAAATATTTCAACATATTCTAGACTCATAAAGACGGTTGTTATTAGATTCACCAAGAATTCATTGCTTTGATTACCTTGACTTGTTTCGTAACTCTTTTGCTAATTTAGTTTTCGCAAATGTCAATTCTAACGATGTTTTCGCTTTAAACTATCATACACGGTTTGCCCAGGCTTTGCCCGCACATGTACCTTTGAGCATTGCAAATAATATTAAAGAATGCTTTTAGCATTAAGTCCCCCAATTGTATAAGTATTTTGTACTTATGGAACAAAAAAGTTTGAATAAATAAATAAATATTGTACATCGTGGAAATCTCAATAAAATCTGCTTACGATGGATATGATGGGCTTTGTTTTAGTCTATGTATTTAATATACTTTGCTGATAAAACTGGTTTTATAATATTATTTTTATCAATCAAGTGATGAACATCCTTTTTTCTTTTTGTATATACTTACTTTATGTGTCCTTTTATAGCTACTTAATTAACGAAAGCAACAATTTAATTTTTAATAACATACACTTAAACTAAATCATAGAACACTAGAACACTAGACAACAATTCTGTGTTCGTCGTTCAAAAATTCGTCATAAATATCTGAGTCGACAAGGTTGTCTTTTAATTAGTAGTTAGTTTGTCTTTTTACGCAAACAGGTGAAGCACCATCGCTTTGTTCCGAGCTAGGATCGACGCGGCTGTTGACCTCATCTATTTCAGAGCGCGTGGGCGACAGGGTGCGACGCACTCTAGGGGATACATGACCTCTCAGCCATCGAGGTCAAGGACACCGCTAACTGCATTGTCAATTGGGCAGTTCCGTTAATCACCCGGTACTGTGTTAGATCAATGCAGTGATTACACTGTTTCAGAACTTTGTATTTAAGCTGCATTTAAAGTTTTGTTTTTTGATTCTATTGTATTATTCAAAACTAGTGACAATGCATCGGATGTAAAACTATAATAACACAACGAAGAATACACACAGAAGTTATCCGTGTTCTCACTGTGAAAACACATGAAAATCAGTATACCTTATATGGAGAATTAGACAGATGCTGCTACAATTTAGCAATATTGTTATCAGCGTGCCATAAATAAATTATTTTGTACACCTGCCTTTCACCCTCCTATCGCTATATGGCACCAGTTACGCACGTCACACAGATAGTGCCACGACCTTAAGATAATTATCGGTCGACGGCTTGCCTCTCCTTATCGATAATTCTACGAAGCAAGGACATCACTTTACAAAGATTATAATTCTAGAGTAGGATTTTCTTGTGAATTTCAGTTTCGTTCTTACTTTTTGAAAACTTGATGTGATAAAGATGCCAGATATGATTTGTTCCCATTTGTTCGATTCTCTACTAGGTGTGTGAATTTTACATTAAAATATCTTAGTTGTCCCGATAAAATTTTAATTATCATCATTGGTGCCATAGAGCGATAGGAGGGTGAAAAGCAGTATTTAATAAGAAGCGCTGTTCTTAACATTGAAAAATAATTTAATATGTTGTGTGCCTACCAGTTAAGGAAAATGTTCCATGTCTATTAAAAGTAACACAAGTACTTTTGGTACTTAGCAGACAAAGCGCTCGTCTGGCGTATCGTACAAATGACCGCTCGGCCTTGTCTAGGCCGCGATGACGCCATCTTCGTGCGGATGAACTCCTTTTATTGGGACACAAAATGTATACCCATCTCACTCACTTGCTCAGTATTTTTGATACGAAAAAGAGATAGTCGATTTATACGCTTGATATAATTACGGAACAGGTACATTGCAGGACTTACCGGTCCGTGTTTTTGCTTGTTCAAATTTCGCTTGGAAGTACTCGTAAACGCTTAATGATATTTGCCATGATGTAAAGATAATTAATTATTATTTTTGAAATATAAATAACACAAAAAATTGTTATAATAAAACTCAAATAGGTATACTTAGAGGTATATTCGCCGCTAAATGCCTGTTGCACTCGACTACAAATATTACAATGGGTACATACTTAATTAAATTAAAATATTCTATTCGGTAGGTTTTAATTTTAAAAATGATGCCTTCACATTTTATTACACTGCACACTGTTTCCAAATAGGCCATTGCAGCGTAGGCTTATGGATTGTGCAACATCCAATTAAGTGGTTGCCACAGCAACAGACTGATACCGATAACCGAGACTTGTCTGGGGGCAAGGGACTCTATAGGAGACTAATTGGACTGCCAGACGATTGTGACTGATATCTTTCCCTTTTATTGTAGACAGTTTGTTATCTGAGAATCATAATGTAGCATATACTTACATGGTTTTTATTAGTGGTTACAATTACAATACTAACTTAGAATAGGACTTTCCGTGATTTAAAAAATACATTTAATTAAAAATGTCATCTGAGGACTAACGGATTTTTTTTTATAGATCGATTTTCTATCGAGTAAAAAGTGATTAAAAAAGAGGCATTTATGCAATTCTTATTATTTTGTTATACAATATTTGTTTTTTTTTCCCAAGAAATAGTAGAATGTCCTATATTGTATTAGACCCGAACAAAGAATCACCCGAACCCGAAATTACTGTTTAGAATGAAATATTTTATTAGAATGATTTTCTTATTCCTTATCCTTTCTTCTAGTATGTGTTCATAAATTTGTTTTACTATAGAAAATTCCCAAATACAACATATTATTCTTCTTTTCGAGTCATTAAAAGGCTATATGGTCTCTATATTGACTTTGCTCAGAATTTGGCCACCTCCACCGCACGGTCGTTCGCCTCGTTCAAGTCCCCCATTGTGCATGAGACAGGGCAGCTAGGGCACTACAGAAGATGAGCCCTCGACTGCACCATCTCTTTATATGGTAAAAGTGCAAAAAAGTGCTTTATGTATTTAATATAAAATTGATTAATTAAAAATGCCTTATTATAGTAAATTCTCTTTCTAGTACGTAGTTCGTACTGGTTGTGCAGTAATTAAAGACTGTGAATTTTATTTTATGTAGTATCCCTTTCTCCACGTTTACGTGTGATCTTCCATAGCATATGTTATTGACTGTAACTCGCTATTGGGAGCGGCGACCAGTCCCGCGCGAAAGGCGAAATGCTCGCGGCCGGTCGCTCCAACCGGCTCTGTGAAGGCCGTTTAACGTCTCTCCCTCCCTCACCTCTGCGCAGATTGAGCTTACCTTGGCTTTATCGATATACCAGTTAATATTTTTTAACACCTACACAAATCAGAATTCCTCCAATTTAGGTTACTTTATACACTATTAAAACGGAGTTTCATTCAATAAAGCACATCTGACGCATTACTTACGTTATCGCTGCGAGCTTCGCCCTCGGTTCTGTAAACAAAATGCCAATGACACGGGGTCGGCTCGTCGACGTCGAAGCTCAGTATATCGATATCGTATATCGCAGCACTAGTCCGGCGTGCAAGGCCGCCGCACGACGCGTCGCGTACGTGTACACAAACAGTTTCAAAACTACACCTTCTCATTCCAAATTTAAATCGTGCGTGAATCGTTCTTTTTATTTTCTGTGCGAATTTGACGGTTATGTGTTGCCCTTTTAGTTATTTATAAATAACCGTATAACTGTTAGCGTCTTTATTTGTGAAAGTAAAAATAATATGAAATAAAAATATTTGAAATACCTATAAATTTTGGATAGGATTGCAAAACAATATACCTATGTATAGGTAATTAATGATTCTTTACAAAACTTTTCTTGTTTTTGAATTTATTTATTCAACTGATTTTTTCTTTGTTCACAGGTAGACCAAGATGCTGATTTCATCTTATTACATTCCTCGACAAACACGTTTTACTGCAAAAAGAGTGCCTGGATATTGCCTAGACATAGAAAATCAGACCATAATATGTAAAATTAACGCAGACACCTCAAGACTGATATTCGATGCCTTAAAAATGAACAGCGACGCAAGATGAGGATGTAACAAAAAATTTAAAAATATGCGGAAGAAACAAAATAGTTTTTAAAAATTTTCGAACGATATTTTTCGATATTTTTATAGACAAATGTGTATGGTGCTTTATAGTTAAGAGAGGTGAAAAGTCGATAGTTTATATTGTAAATTTGTGGTAATGTGATTTAGTGGCATTTTTCGATAAATACCGTGATGTCGAATGAGGCAGACCCGGTGAAGGTGGAAGGAGTCCACGTATCAGTAACTACGATCAGTATGACAGGACCAGAGGCAAGCAATGGTAAGTTTAATATGGTCGGTTGCGATACTTATTTAGTTTAGAGTTTTGTACCTTCTTATTGTCATCCTGCAAGGAAATTCTAAGTAGAATATAAGTAAGGCATTTATCTGTTGCCGAAACAAGTGTATCTGCACAAACAACCGCATTGTTGAGATAATATGATTCACGATGTCACATAATATAAAAAAATGTATGATAACGGCAAGGTTATTGACCCAACTGGATGGGGTCTGAACATGCCCCTTGCGACTAGTGTATCAATTGCCATATATTTCGTTATCTGATATTTTTTTGTTTACTTGTGTGAATAAATAACTACAGCATTTTGTTTTTAATTGCATAATCAAATGTACCTAAATTGTCTGCATCCGTATTAAATAAGGAAATATGTTCTGCAAGGAAAAAATAAAAAGGTACATATTTTTATGACTTCTGTAAGAGTTGTAATTATTTCATTATTATCATACGAATATTTGTATTGTTTGAATCTCTACAGCACGTGTTATATCTACTACCTACTTATCTGTTTTTATCAAAATACACAGACGTTGTACTTAATGCACTTACTCTAAGTAGTATGAGAAAAATATTTTAAAATAAGTTTATTTACAGGGATAATTTGGGATTGTGCCACGATTGTACCAATATTCGAATTTTAACATTTAGTTCATTCATAAATTTTTCATTTCAGTTCAATTCTCGTACAGTTCGAGCGGCGTTCGCATCAGTGTGTCTTCAGATCCTCTTGATGAAGACTCCACTGACGCCGAAATCTCCAAGATAGATTTCAACCAACACCAACACGAAGTACGTACATACAACCTATTCTATTTTACTTTTAATAAGAAAAATAGACCCCATATTGAAGTCCAGTAAAATAATTTGTCAATATAAATAAAATCGGAAAATTTCCAATTTGATATTTTTCTACCATCAGGTGGCGCTAGCTAGGCTTAAGTTCTAAAGAGACTTAGTGAAAAAATTACAACATAATTTAACAATTCATTGGATATCGTTAGATAGTGCTTCATTGGTATCTTTTCCCATCATTAGGATTGCCTGGAAGAGATTGCTCATGCAATTGGGCCGCCTCTTGTAGCTTTTTGTTTGTATTTGTCCTTGCTTATATTTGTAAAATTTTGGTAAAGTATTTTATTGTATTGTATCGTAGCATATTTAACACGAATTAAGTTCCAAATATTTTGAAAATTTAACGTGAATAAAAAGTTATTTACTAAGTATTACATAATAAATTTTCTATAAAAATTGTAATTATTGAATGTTTCAGGTCAACATGCGGAATAAAAAGAAGAGGTCATCGAGTGGGACACAATGTGACGCTCAGAGTAATGACAGGGAGCGGCCGATGTCTTGGGAGGGCGAGCTGTCAGACTCCGAGATGGTTATCGATACTAGTGTCAATAACGGTGAGTGGCGCCCATCACTATGTTGTTGTTACCTGAAAAGTATTGTTTACGGGTTACTGATTTTAGAGATAGCGTACGATCTTAGATGGTTATCGATAGTATAGGCAACAGTAAAAATACATCACTATTTAAACTCGGGTTAAATTAAAAGTGCTATTAGAAAATAGGTTCTCTCTTTCAAATTAAATATCTAGTATAAATTATATTGTTTAGGTTGTTGAAAGTATAATATATATTAGTATTAATAATAGAGCAAAAGTCTTAGTACTTTTATATAGTCTGTGCCAAAAGCAAGAGCAAAGTCTCTTTGTAGACCTAAAATCTTAGGTATGAAAATTTCAAAATGTAGTTTAGTTCTGTAATTACTAAAATTTCATCAAAATTGTTCCAAGAGTTGAGGCGTGTAACAAACTGGTATAAAAATAATAACTTTTGCATTTTGTAGTAATAAAATTAAATATTTAATTGACCAATGAAACTATGCAGCGTATTTTACTTATTGGTGGTTGACTGAAATAAATCCCGCATAGAGATCCGCCATTGTACATTGTAAATATTAATTGGTATAATAAAATTACAACTGTAATATTTTACAGATGAAAACAGCAGCTCGCTAGACCTCCAATCATCCCGGGATTCGATTGACACTCTTCGGAACGTGACCATCAAAACGGAACCCTTGAAAACCGAAGCATTCCAATGCGTGGACGATCAGAGAGTACTGGACCTCAAGTACACAGCACCGCTGCAGCCGCATCAGAGAAGTCATAGTATGAACAGGGTAAGTATTTCTTAAACCACAAATGAGTGACTAGGGTTCCAAATCCAATGGAATTTCGAAAATTCATTCATTTATTTAATACTAGCGACCCGCCCCGGCTTCGTTTGCATAAAAACCTTGTTCTTGAATCTTATCTATTAAAAAAAACCGCATCAAAATCCGTTGCATATTTTTAAAGATTTAAGCATACAAAGCGATAAAGGGACAGAGAAAGCGACTTTGCTTTATACTATGTAGTGATGATTTAATTGCAAATGCTGGATTACTTCGGGACATCAGTCAACCAAATGAAGGAGTGAGTTTAAACATGGCTACGCTCGCGCCACGGTAATACTATCTAACAGTATTCTAACTTCATACAAAGGGACGAAGCGCGAGTTATACCTACGCGCCTCGATCTCGGCATGCGCTCGGCATGCAACAGTCGCGAATGTGCCGCAGTGACTAACATTACCAATAAGTACAAGTACCTACTTAATATGATAATAAGATTATATTGTGCTGTTTTTGGTTGCATTAATTCCTCATTAACGCACTCAGAATAACCTTTTTTAGATTACCTGGAAACTCTGAAAGGTTAGGCTATAAAGTGATTTTACTTACTAGTAGGTAGGTAGGTAGGTACGTAATTTGTGTCTTTTTAATTGATTTTCTTATTCCCTCCAAAAAAATGCCTGGATTAAGGCAGGTACGCATTGTGTTATTATAACAAATTTAAGACCGATTTCTTATTAAATTGAAAATATAACAAAAATGGTTATTTTATTAAATTTACCAATCAAAAAACAACATGCATTTTTATCGAATATTTCCTATTCCATTTACAAATTATTTAATTTGTTTAAGTACACAAAAAAAAGAATATTTACAATCACAAAACTAGATAGAAACTCAAAGAAGGCAGATGTACCTAATTAAAATGCTGTAGTTGGGCAGCCCTATCGCATGTTTATGTACCGCGCGGCTGTAGGCATTTATTTCAAGGACACGGCCGAGTTAGAATACTGTTAGATAGTATTACCGTGCTCGCGCGGTGTTGATTGGTGGTTATAATACCGTTAAAAGTAGCCTTTCTTTATTATTCCAGAATCATCCATTTAGCTGTGATAGTGTGATGTGAGATCCACACACCATCCCAACCCCAACAGTGTATTATATTAGTGTGCTCTTATACATATACACTGTACAACCCTGAATCGTGAAACGATACTATGTCCTAGAACAACGCGATGTCGTATCGAGTTTATATGGCGCTTAGTATGATTCCATTTTATACCACTATAATTATGTAGTGGGCGAAATAGAAAAAAGTCTTTGATTATGAAGAGAAAAGTATATTTACCACCTTAGGTGCAAATGTAAGATAGTATACCTACCATATACATTTCTGTGTGGCCCACTATACATATAGTTTTCCCTCGAATAAATATAATAAGATTTTGACTTTTACCAGCCTCTTTAACTTTATTAATTTCAAGAAGAATTTTATTGTAGAAAATGGAGCAGGAACTGGATGAACTGCGTACCCCCCACTTTTATCTAATATTGCCCATAGAAAACATAAAAATTCAATACACGTCTCCCATTCTCAGATATCAGTCCTGACCGACAACACTCCACTTTCGCTCGCTAGGAGGCCGGTTTCCCCCACGAATAGTGCGAAGTCTCTAGGCCTCAACGACCAGAACACCATGCCGATGATGCCGCAGACTTCGCTGGGCGAAGTCCAGAACTTGACCATAAAGAAAGAGACGCAGCTATCTGGTAAGGAAAATACGTCATCATATCACAAATATCTCTGTTCATTGCTTATAGTAGGGCTCTCGTCATGTAAACTTAAATTATGTGCAAACTAGCTTTCGCCCGCAGCTTAGCCCGCGTGAATTTCCCTCGTGAACAGTGCTTTTTCCCGTGATGAAAGGTACCCTATGTCTTTTCAATACTTCTAACTATGTGTATGCTTCAGAAAGATTGCTTCAGTAGATAAGACGTGAAAGCGTAACAAACAAACAAAAAAATATAGAAGCTCACTTTCGTATTTATAATTTTAGTTGGACTAGCACATCCCGAGCTCTTCTTAATTATAAACGGAGAAATTGCTCGGCCAGTTTTGAGATAGTTTCATATTATTTTCAGCTTTGTCGGAATTGAATAAGATTTATTTAATTATCACTTAAAATGTGGTCGAATATTTTGCTGCTAAATGAGAATTGACCGTGCGTTTAGCATCCTCGGAAAGCCAGTTGCTTCCTAAGGATTCGGAGTCTAGAAATCGCTTAAATCATGATGGTATATTATGACTTACTTGCAGAACTGAAATGCGAGCCATCAGTGGGCATGGACAAGTTGCTGGGCGCGCTACACGGTTCCCCACTGCTGGGCCGCTTGCCGCGCGTGCAGTCCAGCGCCAGCACGGACTCCGCAGTGCACTCTATGTACACGCACAGGTAACTACTATTTTCTGTTTAGTCTGTTTAGGTGGTCGCGAGCGTGTAGGTAGGAAATGATACGAATCTTGATACAACTACACTATTTATTCACGACCACATATAATAGTTTTAGAAGGAGAAATAGTAATAGCAAAGAAGAAAGTTTAAGCACAGCACAGAGAATAAGTTCTAAGAATGAAAGACAGAAAGCAAAGCCGTAAGCACATAAACAACGGATCGGTACTGATCGCGTAATAGCCGACGGAGGGTCGAGCGACACGGGTTCCGCGTCTCATGCAAAATCTCGACTGACTGGCTAGCGCGGCTGGCAGGGATCAACGATATCCGTAGGTAACTGCGCAGACGCATCGATCGCCGTCGCCCGGTATTTACTTAGAATAATAACAACTAGAATACGTTGCGCGCTTTAATCCTTCTATGGTAATTATGTTAATATAAAATAATGTTTTAGTATATGTGTTTTGTATACATATTATCATACTAAATATATATATAAGTAAGTATATATGAAATAAACTATATTGTATACATACTATATGATTTAATATTTATTTTATATGTAGGTAAGTATATATTTATTATTTATTTGTTTACGTGTAAGTACCTATTTATTATATAATGTGGTAAGTCGCCCACATCACTCCCATCCAGAGACCGTGCCTACGGGCGATAGAAATCAGGAAAACGGACTTGTCTTCCATACCGTGTTGTCCGCACGGGAATGTCAATGGTATCCCGCAGGTCCGGCGTCGGTAACTGAGGAATATCGGAGGATTGATGGTCACTTGGTGGGGATGTCTCGTCGGACAGTATATAGGCTGGTTTCAAGCGGTCTATACTTACTGTCGCGTCTTTCCCTTTTAACAGTATTGTAAAATATTTGGCACCTCTCTTCAGAACTTGGTGTGGCCCGGTGTACGCAGGCTGGAATGAACCACGTAGCATTTCTTCCCTAAGGAATACATGACTACATGTGGCAAGGTCTTTGTACACGAAAGTTCTGTGCCTAGAGTGATGCTGGGTTGGAACAGGACGTATGTTCTCAGCAAATGACTTCATACGGGCTGAGAAGTCGGTGATGTCGGTTGTATAACCAGTAACATTGTGGCCAAAAAACTCGCCGGGAAGGCGAAGAGGTTCGCCATACACTAACTCAGCCGATGAAGTTTGGAGGTCTTCTTTGAACGCACTCCTGATGCCAAGGAGTACGAGCGGCAAAGTCTCTGTCCAGTTTGCGTCAGCATGACAGGTTATTGCTGCCTTCAGCTGCCGGTGAAAGCGCTCAACCAAGCCGTTGCACTGTGGGTGATAAGCGGTGGTCTTTCGATGATCGAAACCGATGGATTTGGATATTTGTTGAAATAGCGCAGATAAAAATTGTCCTCCGCGGTCGGTAACGATTTCAACGGGGCACCCATAGCGAGACACCCAACAGGAGATGAACGCTTTTGCCACTGTTTCAGCGGTGATATCGGTGATCGGCACGACTTCTGGCCATCGCGTGAAGCGATCGACAAGTGTGAGACAGTATCGATAATCTCCAGCTGGGGGTAATGGGCCGATCAGGTCTAGGTGAACATGTTTAAAACGCGCTGAAGGTAAATCGAGCGTACCAATTGGTGACGCAACATGCCTGTTTACCTTCGAGCGCTGGCACGCCAAACATGCCTTAGACCACTCTCGGCAGTTCTTACGCATCAGTGGCCAGACGAAACGTTGAGCAACGAGCTTGGCTGTGGCATTAGCACCTGGGTGGCTGAGTGAATGGAGACAGTTAAATACCTGTTGACGCAGTTGTTTGGGAACGAAAGGCCTAGGAGTTGGTGTACTGACGTCGCAGTACAGTTCTGTACAACTACCAGGGACATTCATCTTCCTTAGACGTAGGGAATTGTTTCCTTGAAGGTACTCCAATAGCTCAGGGTCTGTAGTTTGGAGATTAGCCATGACTTCAAGATCAACCGGTGTTTGCAGTTCACAAATGCGCGATAGTGTGTCGGCAACGACGTTATCTTTTCCCGAGATGTGACGCACGTCGGTTGTAAACTGAGATATGAAGTCAAGATGTCTATACTGACGCGGGGAACAGTTACTTTTCCTCTCCTGGAAAGCGTAACATAAAGGTTTGTGGTCAGTATAGACTGTGAAGGTAGTGGCCTCTAGCATATGACGAAAGTATTTGATACTCTCGTATATGGCGAGGAGCTCACGGTCGTATGGAGAGTATTTTACCTGCGACGGGCTCAACTTGCGTGAGAAGAACGCTAGGGGCTGCCAGTCTCCATCCTTTCGCTGCTGTAGCACTCCACCTATCGCCGTATCGGAGGCGTCCGTGACAAGTCCTAATTTAGCTTCTGTATCAGGATGAGCTAAAAGAGCTGCATTACAAAGGCTCTCTTTGCAAGCTTTAAATGCTTCAAGGGAATTGCCGGTTATGTCGACCGGGTGAGAAGCTTTAACCGATCCAGTGAGAAGGGCGTTCAAAGGGGCTTGTATCTGACCAGCATTTGGCAAGAACCGCCTATAAAAATTCACCATTCCCAAAAACCTTCTGAGTTCCCTGACGGTTTTGGGTACTGGAAAATCAGAGATAGCTTTCACCTTGCTGTCTAAAGGCTTCGTACCACTTGCTGATATTTGGTATCCAAGAAAAGTTACCTCGGAGGCACCAAAGACACATTTGTTTGTGTTAACAAGTACGCCGTAGTTTTTCATACGGGTGAAAAGCTGACGGAGGTGATCTTCGTGTTCCTCCTGCGTCCTGCTGTACACTAAAAAATCATCCAAATATGGGTAGCAAAAGTCAAGCCCACGGGTCATTTCATCGACGAATCGCTGAAATGTTTGACTCGCGTTACGTAGGCCAAAAGTCATAAATGGGAATTCGTATAATCCGAATGGTGTGGTGATTGCTGTCTTCGGAATATCAGCCTTTTCTATAGGTATATGATGGTAAGCTTTCACCAAATCAACGACTGAGAAGAACTTACAGCCCGAAAGACAGTGTGAAAAATCATGTATGTGACGTATTGGATATTTATCAGGCAAAGTCCTGGCGTTAAGTAACCTATAGTCACCGCAGGGTCGCCATCCGTTATCCTTTTTGGAAACGAGGTGTAATGGCGATGCCCACTGGCTATCGGAAGGACGTGCTATCCCATTAGCTAACATAGCATCAAACTCTTGTTTAGCTATTTTTAGTTTGTCTGGTGCTAGACGACGCGGTGCGCATGAAACTGGAGGACCTGGTATAGTTCTAATGTGGTGTGTAGTGTTATGCTTAATAATACTCGGAAAACCAGCAGGTCGTGTTATTTCCGGATATTCAGACAAAATAGCGTGATATCTACTATTACCACCAGTCGAGACTTTTACACTAGAGACGAGACAATTAGGTGTAGCTATGGTAGCGTCAGTGCTGACATTGGTAAGGCTATCAATAAGTTTACGTTTGCTAACGTCGACTATAATTTTATAATAGGCAAGAAAATCTATACCAATGATAGGTTTCGTAACGTCAGCAATCACGAATCGCCATGGAAAATTCCGACGTAAACCTAAATTTAAATTTAGCTGAAGGTAACCAAATGTATCAATAGCAGAGCCATTGGCAGCACTGAGCTGATAATCAGTTTTACAACGACGTTCTCGTAGTGCACAAATTGGGTATACACAAATGTCACTGCCAGTGTCTATGAGAAAATTAGTCTTTGTAGCACGATCCGTAACGAAGAGGCGACCGGGGTTGCATTTTGGCAGTCACTAGTCGCCATCACTGACTGCCCGGAGTGTTTCCCGATCCAGATTTGAAGTCACAAGGCTTGACGCAGTAGTTTGCATTATTCCCATGCTTGTAGTGGTACCAGCAGATAGGAAAACGACGGTAGTTCGACTGCGATCTGGTACGCGACGCTGACTGATTGCGTGATTTTTGCCTTGGGCCTCTCTCACGTTGCCGTGGTTGCCGGTTGGATTGTAAAGAAAGTGCATTCACTTGCCTGGTCAATTCGGCTACCTGATTTTGCAACTGGTCGATGACAGATGATGAGGATGTTGCGGCAACCTGCTGTGTAGGCGCTGCGATATCGTTTATCCGATCTGCTAATTCGGCGAGTGCATCTAAGGTCAAGGTAGGTTGTGATGCGATAATCGGCTGCATTCCCACTGGTAAACGGCTAGTCCATATGGTCTTCAGGAAGTCCTCGGGTATGTCAGGTCCAGCAAGGTGTTGTAAGTGTCGTAAAAATTGAGACGGCTTACGGTTTCCAAGCTGCTCGTGCATGAGAAGTTGTTTCACTTTATTTTCACGAGACACCGATAAGCGCTT
Source organism: Apomyelois bistriatella (assembly GCA_947044815.1). Taxonomy (NCBI): domain Eukaryota; kingdom Metazoa; phylum Arthropoda; class Insecta; order Lepidoptera; family Pyralidae; genus Apomyelois; species Apomyelois bistriatella. The sequence goes on from OX345691.1 coordinate 12,910,654, forward strand.
AATAAGCTCTGATTTCAAACGAGTATAATCCGCTGGGCCAGTAAGGATATCTTCTACTTCCGCCGCATACTGCCTATCCAACGTTGCTAATACATGGTAGAATTTGGTAGTATCATCCGTAATCCGCATAATAGCAAATTGGCATTCTACTTGCGCGAACCAAATCGCTGGCTTTTCCGGCCAGAACGGGGGTATTTTCATATGAACTGGCGGCGTGGGTGCCGGTGCGGGGGTAGGTGTTGCATCCTGATACTCGGGGTCTGCCATTTTAGGTTGCTTCTTTGTGCGCACGGTTACGTTTAATAGGGGATCTGTGTCGCTATCACACGACATTCCACTTTTCTTCTCTCCGTGTCCAAGGGGTCACCAGTTTAGGTGGTCGCGAGCGTGTAGGTAGGAAATGATACGAATCTTGATACAACTACACTATTTATTCACGACCACATATAATAGTTTTAGAAGGAGAAATAGTAATAGCAAAGAAGAAAGTTTAAGCACAGCACAGAGAATAAGTTCTAAGAATGAAAGACAGAAAGCAAAGCCGTAAGCACATAAACAACGGATCGGTACTGATCGCGTAATAGCCGACGGAGGGTCGAGCGACACGGGTTCCGCGTCTCATGCAAAATCTCGACTGACTGGCTAGCGCGGCTGGCAGGGATCAACGATATCCGTAGGTAACTGCGCAGACGCATCGATCGCCGTCGCCCGGTATTTACTTAGAATAATAACAACTAGAATACGTTGCGCGCTTTAATCCTTCTATGGTAATTATGTTAATATAAAATAATGTTTTAGTATATGTGTTTTGTATACATATTATCATACTAAATATATATATAAGTAAGTATATATGAAATAAACTATATTGTATACATACTATATGATTTAATATTTATTTTATATGTAGGTAAGTATATATTTATTATTTATTTGTTTACGTGTAAGTACCTATTTATTATATAATGTGGTAAGTCGCCCACAGTCTGAAGGTTTGTCTGGCAGAAAAAGGCTTTTTTTTAGTTTTATTTGAATATTCTTCATTTAGTCAAGTCACACGCACAGAAAACTAGTATTTTATATTAATTTGGTCTTAAGGTTTGTCTGGCAGAAAAAGGCATTTTTTCAAGTTTCATTTGAATATGCAGTTAATAGTTATCGCGTCATTGATATTCTGTTGGGTACCGCTGACTCGAATAAAAACCGGTTTGTCTATAAAAGTACTGGGTTCCACTGGCCAATATTTTATAACTTTCAAGGTGAGTGTGACAATCTACTACCATATGCCTTCCCGGGAGGCGTGCCCAGCATATAAACCTAGGAAGTATTTAAGTAATAAACCGCTTAGTGAAACCCCACGGTCTAAGCATTAGGTTTAAGTGGTATACTTTTCTATGTGGCCCACTGTACAATCACGTGCATAATTGCAGTCATAGTTTTCTTTTGTTTTTGTTTTGCGAACTATGACTGCAATTATGTACGTGACTGTACATGAAATAAATGATTATTATACATTTGTATTTTCTCTACAGTGTATACAGCAGTCCGTCGGCCAGCCCTCGAGCCTCCCGCCACTATACGCCGTCTCTTTCCCGCAACAACAGCGATGCGTCTCATTCATCTTGCTATTCGTACAGCTCCGAATTCTCGCCTACGCATTCTCCTGTACAGGTAAATTGTTTTATACTTACTTTTTAATCACTAGCTTTTGTCTACGGTTCGCCCGCGTGAAATTCCCTCGGGAACAGTATATACTTCTAACTATATGTACTTATGCAAAATTTCAGGAAGATTGGTTTAGTAGATAGAGCGTGAAAGCGTAACAATCAAATAAACAAATGAACAAACAAACTCACTTTTGCATTTATAATATCAGTCGTTCCTAGTTCTATGGTTGAGAAGTTAGGAAAGTTGGGATTGGGATTATCATTTCAGCATTTTCCCGGTCGCATCCTAAAGCTCGAACTCTGGCATAATAGTCCGGTCAAATTAGACCAAAAAATTAGTAAACCCACGACAAATTCAGGGGAAGCTGAAAATTCTTACAATTGTTTAAATCATAATTATAAACATTGTCTTAAAAGTCCCAATCGATCCCATGTAAGGAAAAAATTTTAGCGCGGTAAAAAGGTCCAAAAAATGGGTTTTTCGCGATTTTCTTGAAAACTGTGAGTTTTATCGCAAAATTACCTCAGACATAATTTGTAGATCAGGAAATTTCCTATAAAAAAGGTATTAATAATTTTTTTCTTCAAAGCCACCGCTTCTGAGATATAACGATGCAAAAAATTGCAAGCGTCATAAACGCACACGTTTCCACGCCACCTCTGAGGTACTGTACTTAGCGCAAGTATATGGGCGCGCGCTTACAAGTTGCAATTTTTTGCATCGTTATATCTCAGAAGCGGTGGCTTTTAAGAAAAAAAATATCAATACCTTTTTTATAGGAAGTTTCCTAATCTACAAATTATGTCTGAGGTAAATTTGCGATAAAACTTACCGTTTTCAAGAACATCGCGAAAAACCCATTTTTTGGACCTTTTTACCCCGCTAAATTTTTTTCCTTACATGGGATCGATTGGGACTTTTAAGACAATGTTTATAATTATGATTTAAACAATTGTAAGAATTTTCAGCTTCCCCTGAATTTGTCGTGGGTCAAATGTCTAATTTGACCGGACTATAATTTGACCATATTGAGCAATTCATCGAAATACTAGCTTTTCGCCTGCGGCTTCGTCCGCATGAATTTTTAGAAAATTTGCGAATGCTAGTTATAAAATATAGTATCGTTGAGTTAGTATTCCATAAAACAAGTCTCGATCATACTTTGAACCTAACTCAATCTGTGTGATTTGTCCATCCTATATATATATCATATCATATCATCATTCAGTTTTTAATAAATTTATTAATTACATAAATAAAATTACAAACCCAAAGATAAAACTAGACTAAACTAAACTAAACTATACAATAAAACTAGACTAAACTATACCAAATAAAAATTTGTGCGAAAAAAATGTCCAATTTTTTTTTTATATGTTATATGATATGTTTCCCAGCAATCTGTGTGATTTTCCCTATATATATCTATATCGATATGTTTCCCAGCAATCTGTGTGATTTGTCCATCCTATATATATCTATATTGATATGTTCCCCCAGAGTCGTCACCCCCACGTGGTGTACCGCGAGGCAACCGGCCCGCCGTTCCCCGCGTCGCCGGCGCTCGACGACGACGCCGACGCCGCCGACGACCGGCTGCACCACCACCAGGGCATCAGCAGGCAGCAGCTCATCAACAGGTAATTAGGGGTTTGTACTGACTCCCTAATAAGTATACTTGTGAATTTGTGAAAATGACTATGACTAGCAAGGAAACTGGCCGGTGGTACGCTTACTCGTTCTCAGGGTTTGCATCATCGCGTGTGTCACAGAATTGATGATAGTACCAACTCTAACTAAAATTCTAGTTTAGAATAGAATAGAAAAACTCTTTATTGCACCAAACATTATACATAATTTTGTTAAAAACTAGGTAAAGTACAAAGGCGAACTTATCGCTAATGCAATCTCTTCCAGTCAACCTTAGGGTGGATGGAAAACAAAACCAAAACAAATCAAATAGTTTAGGCACGTGTAGGTGTAAAAAATTAACTACATCTCACTCCCCCCCTCTCTCTCTTTTTGTCGCTAACTTTCTCCCCTTTTTTTAAAAGTGCCCAACATTTGTATTTTTAAGGCCATTTTGCTAGAAAATCTTATTCCGTGAATATATGGGTAAAATGAATTTTCCCACACATGGAACCTAGCTAGATTATCTTTTTGACATCAACAGAAGCTCATTCTATATGATTGTACAAAAGAGACCCAAATTAATATAATATTCTTTTCAGCCCGTGTCCCATATGCGGCGACAAGATCAGCGGCTTTCACTACGGGATATTCTCCTGCGAATCTTGCAAGGGTTTCTTTAAGAGAACAGTCCAGAATCGCAAGAACTACATGTGTTTACGAGGCGGCAACTGTCCGGTCACCGTCGCCACGAGGAAAAAGTGTCCTGCTTGCAGATTTGACAAGTGTTTAGGCTGTGGGATGAAGCTTGAAGGTACTATTTGGACCATGTTTTGTATTGCCAACTTGCCAATCTTTAAATAATATAGGGCTTAGCCAAAGTCACAATTTCAAAACGTTAACGAATATTGCCAGGAAATAAATGTATGGGATTGATATAAGCCGCGCTTAATCACGTGGTAAATTTTATGCCAATCCCATATATTTTGTTCTTGTCGAACTTCGTTAATGTTTTAAAATTGTGACTTTGGCTAAGTCCCCTATATAGGAAAATCAAATCTGAATGAAAATATTGTTAGGGCTTTTAAAGGGTTTGGCTACCGAGTGGCATAGGCTAGTTAGTTATGGTCGTAGGGAGACGAAAATAAATAAGGTATTCCTAGAAGCCAAAATGATAATATCATATCAAGGAGAACAATGCCCTTTTCGCGTCTGGAATATTGATGATATTTTCTTGTTTTCGTCACGAGTCTTTTATAACCCCAATTAACTAATTGTGTACTTATAAATAAATAAATAAAGAGCCTAGATTTCATAAATTTTTTGTTCCAGCTATACGCGAGGACCGCACAAGAGGGGGTCGTTCAACATACCAGTGTTCTTACTCTTTGTCGGGAGCGTCGTCCACTGGCTCGCTGTTGTCAGCACACGTCCCCACTACGTTGAGGCATGCGTCTTCGCTCACATGTGTAAGTGGTTTTAATTTATATTTCTTTTGTGTTAGTGACCATTTTAGCTTACAAGGTCGCTCAATATAACAGTGTTCGTATTCTCTGTGTGGAGAATAGCCACTGGCTCGTTCTTATCAGCGCACGTCCTCACTACATTGAGGCATGTTCATGTTGGACATTTTTATGTTTGGACATTATTCGTAATGGACATTTTTCGTTTGGGTAATTTTTCGCATTGGATATTAATAAATTATGACATTAGTCATAGAACTAGGAGGCCAAACGTATTTTTTTTTAAATCTATGACATAGTATTGTAACTCGTTTTACTATATATTTCCTTTATGTCAGTGGCCATTTCGACATACCGTAGGGGTCGTATTCTTTGTCTGCAATCTAGATCACTAAGTAGCTGTTATCATTGCGCGTTTTCAACGAATTTAAACATAGATTAATGACATTAAACTTCTATTTTCTCTCTCTCTCTCTCTAACATAGATAATATTTTTAGGTAAACGGTCCAGGCTCATACACCAACAGCAGAGGGGAGTCAAGTAACAGTCGGCTTACACCAGACATACCGCCATTATTACAGGTAACAAAGTTTTTAAATACGAAAAAAAGTTTTTTTTTTTCAAATATGTTCTTTCATATTTATTATTGACGGAATACATCGATGACTAAAAAGCGTAATTAAAAACGCCAATCCATTTTTCACACCCACATATACAATCCATACTAATATTAGAAATGCGAAAGTCTGTCTGTCTGTCACCTCTTCACGGCTAAACTGCTGGACCGATTGTGATGAAATTTGGTAGGGATATAGTTAAAGACCTAAGGTCAAACATAGGCTACTTTTGGGCGCGATATAACCAAGTCCCACGCGGGGCGAAGCCGCGGGGAACAGCCAGTTATATATAAAAGAAAGTCGTGTTAGTTACTCCACTTATAACTCAAGAACGGCTCAACTGATTTGGCTGAAAATTGGTAAGGGGGTAGCTTAGAACCAGGAGAAGGACATAGGGTACCTTTCATCCCGGGAATTCCATGCGGGCCAAGCCGCGGGCAAAAGCTAGTACAATTATAAAAGCGATAGTCTGTCTGTTACGCTTTCGCGACTAAACCACTGGATCGACTTCGATGAAATTTGGTATGGATATAGTTAAGGACCAGGGTCAAACATAAGGTACTTTTGGGCGCGATATATCCGTGTCCCACACAGGCTTAACCGCAGGCAAAAGCTAGATTACAACATTTCAGTCACGTCTTTAATTGAGAGGTTTATAGCGAAATTTGACAACATTTCACAGGAAATAATGGAAGTAGAACACCTCTGGCAGTACAACGAGTCTGAATTGAATCGGCTTGGGAAATCCACCGGCAGTCCGTCTGCCAACCCGCTGTTAGCTGCAAGTGGGATTACAGCACAGAACTCCAGCCCCGATTTCCTGGCAGACCTGTGCAACATTGCCGACCACAGATTGTACAAGATAGTCAAATGGTGCAAGAGCTTGCCGCTTTTTAAGAACATTTCTGTAAGTATTATAAAATTCTGTGAATTAAGGCAATGTGATACAAAGTTCGATCGTCAAATCGCTGTTAGCTCCAAGTGGAAATACAGCACAGAAGTCCATCCCCGACTTCCTGGCAGACCTGTGACAGACATCTTGAAATTGTAGTATAATAATTTTGATTAAATCAAGTGAACAAAAATAAATTGCAAATATTTTAAGGGCAGATTCAGACCACTATACTGTACAAGTTAACCAAATAAACTAATTTTTTTGTATGAAGAGTGAAAGAAAAACTTCGTATTTCTATATAAGTTTATTTGGAAAATTTGCTCAGTATAGTGGTCTGAGGCCGCCCTTAAAATATTTGCAGATGATTTGTGTACACCATAAATAAATAATTAAAGTAGTATAAAGGGCTTTTTTATTTTATTTAAACACGTAACATATTCCCTTTATTTGCCAGATCGACGACCAAATCTGCCTGCTGATCAACAGCTGGTGCGAGCTGCTGGTGCTGTCGTGCTGCTACCGCGGCGTCGGCACGCCCGGCGAGGTGCGGGTGGGAGGGGGCAGGGGGATCACTCTCTCGCAGAGCGCCAAGTTAGTGTTGCTATATTATTTTCTATCTTATTTCGTTAAACTTAGACCTTAATTTTAAATGATTGACTTCAATGAGTGATAAGAATATCCTGTATTGAAAATAAACAATTTGAATTTGAATTTTGGAACCGTTTTTCCGACCGGCTGAAGCAGATTTCGCGTCAATAACTGTGGGTAGTCTATCTCTCTAATTTCATCATCGTTTTGATTTTTTTTCCGTATGGTTTAAAAGTAGAAACCGGGAGCAGGTCTAGTATGGATCAAAGTTTTTCCGACGGCTGAAGCTGAATAAGTATGTGATCTCTAATTCCCTAGTTTAATCATCGTTTTAGGATATTTTCCGTAAGGTTAGTAGCCAGTAGTAGTAGAAGCTGGGTGCAGGTCGGTAAAATTTGTAAAGTATGAAGATACTAACAAATTTAAAAAATTCCTTAAACCATCATTTTCTAAAAGTAAAAATCTAAAAGTCATAATCGTTACAAAAAATGGAACATTGATTCGCAAATTAAAAATCATGTGAAAAATATTAATTTATTTCTATTGTTTTAGGTTAGGATTGACGCCATGCATAGAGAGAATGCTGAGCTTCACCGACCACTTGAGGAGACTACGAGTTGACCGATACGAGTACGTCGCGCTAAAAGTCATCGTACTACTCACTTCAGGTAAAAAAATAATAGTGACATTGCAAATATGCATAGTTTATGAATGGTCTCATATGGGGCAACATCTGCTCCAGATTGTGAGATGTAAATAGTAGTTCCAAATGATGCTATAATGTCCTTATTTCTAACCTACATTTGATAAGCAACTTGATATTCAACCACAATCAACTATTTGCGATTTAGACAGACAAAAGAAATAAGTTTTGTTAAAGATTGTTTTATAGTTATGTCGGATCTTTCATATTCTTTACTAGTACCTGGGCGACCGAGGCTTTATGCAGATAATCTTTTTTCGGGAAATATGGTTAAAATGAATTTTCCCAGACATGGAACCTAGCTAGATTATCATTTTGACTATGTAAGAACTTATGTTTATAATTTCTAAGAGATCGTTAGAGTCGTTATCGAAAACGCGAGTACAAATAAATTTATGTATTGCTCGTTAAATAGTACAGGATTTAAAAAAATGTATTCTGAAAAAGAATAAGACCGAAAAATTATGTGTTTTTCTCTAAATCTAAATCGTATGTTTCTCTCTAATGCAATAGTTAATCCATACTAATATTATAAATGCAAAAGTCTGTTTGTCTGTCTGTCACCTCTTCACGGCTAAACTGCTGGACCGATGTGTGATGAAATTTGGTAGGGATGTAGTTAACGACCTGAGGTCAAACATAGGCTACTTTTGGGCGCGATATAACCGAGTCCCACGCGGGGCGACGCCGCGGGGAACAGCTAGTAATATTATTAATCAACATGTTAATTTTGTATGCCTGCTGGCGCACACAGAGAACTGTTCCGAATTTGTAAAACCTTTTGTAACCTGTTTATGACAAAAGAAATGATTATGAATTATCTAAACACACAGACGCGCCAGAATTACGCGAAGCGGAGAAAGTGCGCGCGTCGCAGGAGAAAGCGCTGGCGGCGCTGCAAGCGTACACCGCCGCGCACTCGCCCGACACGCCCGCCAAGTTCGGCGAGCTGCTGCTGCGCATCCCGGAGCTGCAGCGGACTTGCCAAGTAACATTAATTTATGTCTTATTATCTATTTTTTTTTGTTTAGGTTAGATCAAGACTTTTTTTTTTTTTTCAAAAAAAACTTGCCAATTCTTCTCCACTTTCTTTGACTGATAATCAATTATTTTTTATTAGGTTAACTCTTGTTATTTTTCTTCAAATACTTGCTAGTTTTACGCCACTTTCTGTGGCTGACATAAGGTCTCGTTTTGTGCACACAGCGAAAAAAGGGCAAGACAAAAGATGCGGCATGGTTGGAATGATACGAAGTAAAAATTAAATTTATTTGTAACAACGAACCGACTGAAAACGCATTTTAGCTTATAATTCGCGGCATATAAGTTGGCAATAAACTGAAACGACCTTGAATGCGCAGTAGCCGATTTTCATACACATTTTAACGTGCGCAGCCCCCCGCACGTCCAGTTTGTGGCCAACTTATGTGCCTTAATACGTTAAGGTGATACCTCGGTGAACACTAGCGCCACCATCATTTAAAAATCATTACTCACTGAAAACACAATTTATTAAAAATCCCTCTGCTGCAATTAAGGTTCTGGATCTGAAGTTAATTTTAAACATATTAGATTATTAAATTATAATTCCCTATAGTTACAAATTGCATTATTGCTTAAAACGGCCACTTTTAGCAGTTTTGCAATTTGTAACTATATGGAACTATAATTTAATAATTGAATATGATTAAAATTAACTTCAGATCCAGAACCATGATTATAACAGAGGGATTTTTGATAACTTGTGTTTTCAGTGAGTAATTATTTTTAAATGACGGTGGCGCTAGTGTTCACCGAGGTATCACCTAAATATTAAGCGGATAGAGAGAGAGAACAAAATATCTCAAAATGACTGTATATTGTTTCAGTTCTTCATGCAAGTCGGCAAAGAAATGCTGAACCCGGCAAATAAAGGTAAAGATGGCGACGGACCTAGTTTCAACCTTCTCATGGAATTACTGAGGGGCGACCACTGACCTTGGCGTTTCGAGTTCGAGCCGAACTTGGCCGGCAGTATGTTATGTATTGCTCAAGAAAGAAATTCTAGTTTTCTGTGACATTTTACAAGACTAATACGTGAATGAAACTTAAGTGTATGAATGAATTCGTTTATGACGTACGTAATCACACGCGTATTTTTGCTCAACTATTCATTTCGAACCTATTCATTGTTAATCGAGTGAGTTGTTTCACTACTACTCGCATGAAAATAAAACATACAAATTGGATCTAAATAACACCCCTCTTTTTGCGTCGGGGGCTAACAGTTTTGTTTATAAAGGCTATAAAAAATATCTCAGAAAATCTTAAAAACCTACTCAAACACACTTTCTCTTCTGGTGTTATCCTGAATATGGTTTGGGTTTGTATGGATGCATTTGATACGATTTCCGTAAAATTTTCAAATTTTCTTGTAGTTGCAATAATATTTTCGTTTTCATTTCAAACCGATATTTTTGGAATCAGGCTATTTTTTTAGCTTCACTCTTTTAAAACTACTGTGCCAAGATAATCTTATTTATTTTCATTGATTTTTCACACTACCTTTCTTCGACTACTTGTTATAAGGTTTAATATATCATTCATATAAATTATCCCCGAAATCATATACTTACTTTTTTTCTACAGGGTATTATTATCTAAGAGTATCACACAATATCTAGTAACCATTTTATAATATATAGTTATTAAATAAGTATTAATAACCTACGTAAGACAAAACACCGTCGATAAATTTGTATCGCTATATTTAATAGCGCCATCTCGCGTAAAAAAAAGTAACTTCATATTTTTATAGCAGGGATTTCGTAGATGCCCCTATACAGAGGTACCTACTCTCTATACATACGTACGTATATTTGTACTAAATATCTTAATACTTATTTGACGTCAGTAATCAATAACACAATGGTCCTATGGTTGACTGTTAGAGAATGCTATATGGCATTAAGTCCACCATTTGTTCATTTTATTTTTAATTTGTAAATAAATAAATAAATATACATTTTATCGACGGTGTAATGTCGTTGGAGTGGGGACCATGCACACAACTTGAAAACAACTGCTTGCCAGCTTACGAAGACAAGTTACATTGGGTAATAAAGACACGTAAAGTCCAATTTCGTTTACCGTTGTAAGTTTGTATACTAGGCGCACGCATTTGTATGTAACGAAATAATAGCAAACAAAAACATTGAATAAAACATCTAAGGCCGAATTTCGGTTATTATTCTAATGTGAATATGGTGATTCGGTACCATGGTGTAGTCCAACTAATATTTTCGTGATATCAAAATGCCTCATTATATGTATATCTGTCACTGCCACTATGCTTTTGTAATATTATAATACTCTAAGTAAGGCTTCGGGAACAACTACTCAGTAGACACTTAGGTATACTAACTTAAAGTACAGCAAAACATTATCCATAGGGTGTTAAAATACAGTTGGTTACTTCTCATCGTTTTCTCGCCTAATATGATTTTTCAATAGTAAGATTTTTTTTATAATTCCCCACTTGGCTGTCACACAGCCGTGTGTCCAGTTGATTTTCAATTAAAGGGGAGTTACTACCGTCTCTTAAAACCATGCAAGATCCGGTGAGTAAGCGAGACAGCGCAATACATAATGTAAGGCGACATCTCCGTCACTCAATCGTTCTTGCATGGTTTTAAGAGATGGTAGTAGGCCACCAGATCACGTGAGCAGTGTTATAGCTATTGCGTTATCAATCTCTCATCTGTACTGCGTTGAATGACTTTCCTTATCTGATCCAAAATGTACATTTTTCTAATCAAAAATGTACAAATTAATGTACACATGTAAAGTACAATTATGATTAGATATACAATACTCGCGAAGAAAATGGGGTTATGTAAGCAGAAATTTTTATTTTATTGGTAGCCAGGATTAACGTTTTAGTTTATACAGCCAAGCATAAATAAATAGACATATAACTCTATGATTGTACGCATAAAAAACTCATTTATTTGTATTATGTTGCTAGAAGAGGCGTATATTTTATGCGACAGTATGTGATTTACCTATGAATATTTATTCATATATTTGAATGAATTAATAATTCAGCAACGACAAAAATTACTGCCAAAATATTCTAAATTAGGTAACATAGATTACTTACTCATTTATTATGAATATGAACTAGTTGGCAAGAAAATGTATTTTAAAATAAAATGAACTCTTGCCTATTGCATTTTTATTTTGCCTTGATTTGTATAGGCACTGAAGGTAGGACCAAACGTGCATTTGCATTTTTCAAATTATTGATAAATGTGTGTCCATTAAAATAAAATAATAAAAAATATATCGAATTTCAATACTTTGACGTTATATCAAACGTAGCTTAGCTAGATTTTTAATGTAATTGATTGCGAACATTCAATAACGCATTGAAGTATTTATCTGGTCTTCCATATTATTAAATGAAGACTTTACTACTAAAAACATAGGGTATCTATTCCATAAACAGGCCTTCTAAGATAATACGAATATGAATAAAAATGTACACTTGTTCACTATGATTATAGAAATAAGTTGAAATGTCGATGTATTTTTTATGAAATACGAAATGATGAAAGACGTTTTTGAATTATTTATTGTAATTATCTTCTTTTTTTTGTAAATATGACATAATTATTCTAGTGAACGCGGCCCTATATGCGGGGTTCGCTTGTAATCATTGCCATTTTGATAAATTAGATAGTTGTGCAGCTTAGCATAGTTAGTAAGTAAGGTGCAACGCATTGAAAATATGATTTTCAAAGAATTTTTTTATTGTTTTTCGGTAAATTGTTTCAATTCGACCTAGCCCTAGTGACAGCTGCTTTGAAAAGTGAGCATCTATGTTTTAGCCATAAACAACCACAGATAGCTATCGATTTTTCGGTTATTTACGGTTCGGTTTAGCGGCTCACTGGGACGAGTTAGGATTTGTTACGCTTGCTTCTATTTTTGATGTGTAAAACTTTTCATTCATACATATTGTAATACAATGTTATGATTTATTTTCTACTCATTCATAATTTGACGAATGTATTAACTTTTTTTTTGTGTGTGCAATACACATCAAAGTATTATATAAATCTATTTTTATACAGACTTTACGTATAACTCTTATTATTTTTATAAATATATATGCAATGTTTATGCACATAAAGCTGGAAATTGCTTGATAATTATGAATAAAACCAGTCATTCACTGCCGATATATTTATAGTTAGATTTTGCTATGAGCAAACCCGTTTTGTTGCAATACTTATAAATTACTAATTCTCGTCTAGTTTTATTTAGATAAGTAGTTAAAAATAGAAAATAAATTCGATTTCAGAGTTGCCTTAACGTCCGACGTTAGATTTCCAATTTGAGTGACAAATGCTCCATAGTCTATGATTGTTTATTTATTTGTACTACAAGTAAAAAAGCCGAAAATGCTTTATCTCATGCAGTTTTTGTCTTTAAAGCACTGTACACATGATACATATTTGAATAGCACAATGCAGAAATATTTATTAAACTTAAAATGCATCTGAGTATTCGGTCGTTTAAGTGTAAGGTTGATGATTTAATATATAGTAAAGTATACATTAACAAATTTATGTAATTTTGTTGATTATAATAATAATTTAAAACGGTCCAATTTCGAGAATGTTTTAAAATCACCATTTCACTGTTTTGTTTTGCCGACATGTTGAATAATGAAATACTTATTTACTGGTTACAAAGCTAATCATCAACCTCACCGTATTCCGTTTAACACGGTACTGTGACAATCAATAGAAAGTATTACAAATAAAACAAATATATTTTTTCTTCAATATAATGTATGTAAATAAGGGCACAAGTACTTCAATAGGTGTAATGTGTCAGAGCTCATATAGTATGTTAGTAATATAGTAATAATTTTGTTTTTAAAACAATGTGCCACAAGATAGTCGGGTCAACTTGTCGGTACCAGCAGAATATGTTTTTTAAGAACTGTAAGAAAAAGGGTGCTTATTATGTATTATATATGTATTTGTATTCTTACTTGCTCGTCGTCACTGTTTTCAATCTGCCAACAAGCATTCAACTTTGCTTAACAATTGCCAGTCATATTACTTGTTACTAAGTATTTACCATGCACATTGTATAACTGAAGTATTAGTTACGTATTAGAGTGCTATTTGAAATCGGAAAGAGAAAAACGCTATCACTGCATTTGTTGTATCGCTCATAAATAATTATATTCTCTGCCTCTAAAGTATACTACTGTTTAAATTCAGAATTTATTTTTCATCCCTTCTATTCGAAATGTGCAACTTTGCTGCCCCAAAAGGAGGACCAAAGTAAGTCTTTTCCGATAGGGTTTTTTAGCGGGCAATAATGAGTTTCAAATTTGGAACAAAACAATATGGTCATGCCGAGTGCACATATTATGAAAAATAAAACACTGGCTGGTAAGAAAAAACGCAATCATCGGATGAAATAAATTTCTCATAGAGCGAGATGAAAAGTAGAGTGTATCATTCGGGCGCAAACATATTTTTGGCTCGGGCGATGTACTTTGAATCGTTCTCTCCGTTCAGGATTCTTTAATTCACTCCGCTCTGGATTCAAAAATCGCCCTCGCCGTAAAAATATTATTTTGCTCCCTTGTGATACAACCTACTATTACTTTTATTTTTTGCTGTTTTACAGAATTTCAAATTATTTTAAACGTAGTTGAGACAACCGTTGTTCTGCCGGCAGAGATGCTTATCTAAATCCAACCTATTCACACATACTACATCTATATAAGTAACAACAATAAATTTGTAGGTAAATCATCATCACCATTAGTATATGATCAATTTTTTTAATGCTTTATGGCCCGGAAAAGGGCCTGTACATGATCTAGACAGTATTCCATAGCTTATTATATAATTAAAAATAAAACCGTTTAAAAAGAAATGTTCGGTACAAACAAGTTGACGCGATTATCAATAGAGATTTATTTTATGTGATTTTGTAATTTCGCATTCGCAAAATTTGCCTATAGATAGCTAGTTTATAAGGAATTTAAGCGGCATCTATAAATTTATAGTCTTGTAAACTTTATTGAACTGATAATTTAAGATGTTAGTTTGTAAGGAATTATTTTTGTATCCATGAAATGTATGAGGGCAGAGGGTGGATGGTCCGAATAATTTTTATATTAAAAATTACAAGGAGCGAAAGAATGGTGTAGACGTCCAATATCTTAAATATTATTTTTACTTTTGTTATAATTTTATAAATTAGTATTATAGTGAAATTCAATTCTTTATTTTGTAGAATTATGGAAAGATTTTTATATATAGAAGAAAAAATAAATGCAATTTTGGATTAAATGTTTCGTTTTAATAATAGCAGCTGAAAGACCTGTATAAAGTGTCAAATGGCTTGATTTTTACGTTTAAAAATTGAGCCACCTCAATTTATAGACTAATCAATCTGTCTTAAATTTAATCCTGTTATCAGAAGAAAACTAATCTTGAAAATGCAATGTAGATTTATTCATTAGATAAAGATCCTACATAGTCCAAGCCAATTTACATAACATCCTAATAGACTCTTATCATATTCTTAAAATATTAAAGAATCCATTCCAAATTTGGATTTGGATGGATCGAATAAATCTATGGTACCCAAATGGTACCTATACTCACTAATATCTAGTGTAATTTGTATACTTTCTCAATTGCTTAGCCAAACTGGAATCAACTAAACAAATTATGCTTTCCGTGGGAATCGAACCCACGCCCCCGGCTACAGGCAAACGCCTTAACCACTTGACCACGGAGGCAGTAAAGTTAACTGAAAACACTGAAATAATAACGTTATGAATATGTGCATAGAGTGCAAAATTAAACACACGTACAAACGCCATCGTCGTGGGAAACAAGACATTTATTTAATTCAGCCATAGAACTAGGAACGCGGCTCTAATAGAAGTAGCATGACAAGCTAAACTGTCTTACCACTCATACACGATATTTACGTGTATGCCATTCCATAATATGTGTATTTGGTGACGGAC
This sequence comes from Apomyelois bistriatella, assembly GCA_947044815.1. Classification (NCBI taxonomy): domain Eukaryota; kingdom Metazoa; phylum Arthropoda; class Insecta; order Lepidoptera; family Pyralidae; genus Apomyelois; species Apomyelois bistriatella. Next base: position 12,926,274 of record OX345691.1, read on the forward strand.
CCCCCCTCCTACCCTCCCTTACCTCAGCCCTTACCCCCCGCATAAGGCGCGCACGGTTCCCATACATTTAATGTCATATGTTATATCTATTTTAAGTGACGCAAATTTTTTTTAATCTATGAATTCAGCACTGTTTGTCAACAGAAAAAAAAATCGGTGTTTTTAGAAAATGCTGAGGAAATTCCATATCCTTTCGCTAAGAAGCGACGTAACTTTGGGCAAGCCTGCCCGTATCCCTGAGCCAGTTGTATTTTCTATCATATCATACCTAGGTCATGGCCAACACTCTTGATTAAAAAATAACAAATGAATAATAAAATAATATTATTTTATCTGTTATTTTTAAACTGATTTGACAAGGTTTCAAATCATGGTAATTATCTATCCTAATACAATTATCAATCTTATTAATTGTACTTAAGGATTGAAATAATAATGACTATAAAAATCTAAGATTACAAAATGGAAACACATTGAAATTTGCTATTTAATCTTGATAGATTAATCATATGAGCAAAAGATAATTGGTATGCACTGTGGTGATATATAAAAAGCGTTTTATCCATTTTGTTATTAGATAAAATAATAATAATCATGAAGTTTGTTGTTTTGTTGTGCTTTGTGGGTGCGGTGGTTGCTCTTCCCCCGGTAACCAGGACCAAACAGGATATAGATTCCTTTAGAATTTTTCTAGAAAATAGTAGAAAAGGTTTGTGATCTTATTTATAACAAATAACAATTTAATTTTTAATTCTACTGTACGAATACAAGCCGCCGAAGATGCATACATTCACGGAGAGAGCCTGTATGTATGCGGTCGTGTATGTAACGTTACATACACGACCGCACAGGCAATACAGGCATGTTTCATCACCGTGCAAGAAATTTTTAATCCAACACATCTTGTTTGTTTTTTAAGTTATCCGCTAGATATTAAGCAAGGATACATACATTATCAAAAACTATAATTAAAGACAATTTCTTTTAAAAATAAAGAAAAAAAATCCACGGAAATGAAGACTTTTTGGGTCCTGTTGAAATTTACCCATGGATTAATATCAAAATTGTTTATTCGTTTTTTAGACTCGCTCACGTGTAGTTTACCACAGACTACTACTAATTACTAACAAATTGTAAATTTTGATAATTAAATTTATATTATTATTTATCTCCACAACAGACGATGGCTTGTCTCTCGCCGAACGAATGGCTGCGAACCCCAAAGCTAAAGAGTGGGAGAACAGCGGAAAGTACCAGGGAGACATAATCTTGGATGATGAGCAAATTGATGGCATGGTTGATGATTACATGGGACGGAATGCGTACATCTGGCCCAACACTAAGTGGCCTGCCGATACTGTCGTATACGAATTTGGGGAAGGAGAGTTTGGTGAGTATTTAATAGTGTGTATAAAAACGATGCTCGAAGGACCAACACTTCTGGCTCTATAGATCCAGAAGTGTTGGTCCATCGAGCATGTTTCCCACTTACATCTTTATTCTACACTTACGACAATTCATCATGTACCTATCATGTGCTTCAGCGCTCAGGGTAGGTACGGTATTAGGTATCTTAGTGCCAGATATAGTTCGCGGCATATAAGTTGGCAATCAACTGAAATGACCTTGAATGCGCAGTAGCCGATTTTCATACAAATTTTAACGTTCTCAGCCCCTTGCACGTCCCGTTTGTGTCCAACTTATGTGCCGGGTATTATACTTCGGTTCTGGTTATTAAAATACAGTGAATGCCGTTTGACCTTCGATACTGTTTTTACAGTGAAACCAGGCCAAACCACACTATGGCTTCTTCATGTAAGTCTGGGCGGTTGAAATCAATGTGCTCATGTAGCAAATTCGTGAAGCTTGTCTATTATTTTTCATCTATCTTAAAATTATATTCGAGATTATATAATTAAACTATGATGTTCATTGATCTACATCTTGATTTAGATCACATGCAACAAGCTGCCATAATCAGAGGCATTGAGGAGATCGAGAGGAACACGTGTATAAAATTCCGGCGACGCAATCCAGGGGAAGCGAACTACGTCAGACTTACGGTAAGTGTTACCTACATATATAGATGATTTTTCAAACTGATATAATGAAGCTGAAGAGTTTATTAGTTGAAATGATACAAATGGATAAAAAAACTGTGTTTGTAGCCCACTTCTGGACGAATGTTAAAGCCATAGAGTACATGAGCACAGGTGGGTAATTAAGAGATATAGTACATGAGCGAGCACAGGTGGTTAATTAAGAGAAGTACCTACAGTAGTTACCTATATGGCGTTCCAAGCCTAGTCTCCGAGCTATTTGAGTTTTTGTGAAAAAAGGGGGAAAATTGGCATTTTGCGATTATGATTGATTTAAATGCAACATGCAAAAGGCTACGTTTTCATGCAACAAACATCTTTATATCATGTAGGTACACAACATAAGAAAAAATAATGTGAATAATATTTATTGTTTTTTTATTACATTTGATCAACCAACTATTTAAACTATCTATCTATCACAGTTTTAACTAAATACCATCCAACTTGTACCTACGCAAACGCTTGGAACGAACCCTTACTACCCACTCCTTCATTAACCTTGCAGCTTCGAAGGCGGGCGAATAAACCTCTTCTCTTCTTCGTCTTCTAAAGTCTACCCCCCGTATTAAGAATCGTTTGTTAAGCTAAAATGTGTTTCGTCTCGTTCTTTCACGTGAAGTGTCGGGTAAAAGAGAAAGAGCCAAAACATATTTTAGTTAAAACGGGCTTATCAAACGTTTCTTAATACGGGGGTTAGTTACAATCTTTATTGTTACAGCATAGGTAAAGATCTTAATTCAATCTTCCTATATTCCAGGGTTATCCAGACGGCTGCTACGCCCATGTCGGCTACTGGCAGCCGCGCGGCGTCCACACCTACAACCTGGCCCGCAACACGCCCGGCAGCGGCTGCTTCCGCCACACGACCATCATCCACGAGTGGCTGCACATCATCGGCTTGCTCCACATGCAGTCCACCTACAATAGGGACAACTACGTACAGGTCAAGTGGGAGAATATGTGGCCAGGTACTATCTCAAGAAACCTAGCGTCAGTCTTTTTTATCCGACTACGGCGAAACGAAAAGGAAGGGGAATGATCTTCCATCGTAATGTCGAACTGTCGCCTCGTCTACCATTCATAAACAAAGAATTTGTTAATTTTGAAAAATAGTCTTATACCAAAACCATAGATTAAAAAAAAAAGACCGCGCGCGATTTCCTAATTCTATGACCAAAATTTAACTATAAACTGTTATCTTATTTAAAAAAAACTTATTAAACTAATATATTATTATTAGTGTTTTACCGAATTAGCAATTAAGAATTGGTCTTATTCGAATTGGCTATTTTCAGAGATAATCTTTTTTACGAACAGCCACGAATTATCCATTTGTAGATCGACAAACCTTGTAGATGTCAGGAAAACAGTAATTTCTGGACTCTCCACTATGTGACTGCGGCTGTTCATCTATAGGTAGCACATCCATATCCATACTAATATTATAAATGCGAAAGTCTGTCTGTCTGTCTAGAAAGAGGCTACTGCTTCTGGTGTATTCACACTATAGAATTAGGAAATCGCGCGCGCGAGGCAATTTTTTTTAATCTATGAATCACACCTTTAGTTTAGGCGTAGAATGTTTATGTCAATGTTTTTTCAGGAATGGAGCATAACTTCGACTATTACTCGACGGACGTAGTCAGCAACCATGGCCTGCCATATGAGTATGACAGCAACATGCACTATGATGGCTACGGGTTCAGTACAAATGGGCAACCTACCCTAGTTCCCAATTACGTAAGTACCAAATTTTTTTATCCAATGAGAAATGGAACACATTTCCTATTTGTCCTTTCCTGTCATGGTTTTTCCAAGTGACTACAACATATCCCGATCTTCAAGAAAGGTGTAAGAGGATTACTTCAGATCCGGAAAACCGCTTGTAGTACTTGTAATACTGCAAGAACCAATAAGCTGCGGTACCTAATCACTTTCCGTCGGGTGGGCTCTAGACGCATGTTTGCCTATTCAAATGTAGAAAGGTGGTCTAGGCTTTTTTGTTGGCATTAATCCTTAGCTACGAGTATAATGTACTAGCGACCCGCACCGGCTTCGCATGGGCATAAAAACCTTCCTCTTGAATCACTCTATCTATTAAAAAACCGCATCAAAATCCGTTGAGTAGTTTTAAAGATTTAAGCATACAAAGAGACATAGGGACAGAGAAAGCGACTTTGTTTTATCTATGTAGTGATAATTAGAGCATAGACTCCTATAAGTTATGACGTCAAACCTATTCGGGAATGCTGCTGTTGTTGGAAACCTATTTAAGACATCCACAAGGGAATATGAAAGAGTGGTATTTTCAGCAAAAAAACCCAAAAACCATATCTACGTCATATACCAAAGATAATCAGCTTAACTTTTAATTTTTACCAGGACTACCTACACCGGATGGGGCAGACTCAGTACGTTCCTACTGTGGACTGGCTAAAGGTCAACCGGCACTACAACTGTCCTGGAGCCTGGTGGTAACCAGGGACCACTAGAGAAGACTGACATTACTTTCTTTATTATAAAATTCGCCATAAATAGGTATTTGTTGATGATTAAATGGATTTCTTGTTATATTGTCACATTATTTTACTCTTATTTATTTAAAACTTTATTGTACAAATTAAAAATAAAGTGTACAAGTGGTGAACTTAATGCCATATGGCATTCTCTACCAGTCAACCATTAGACCAAGCAGAAAATCTGATTGTCGGCGATTAATGTAACCATTACCCTTCGCCTTATCCCTGGGAAAACTTTGGTCGTGGGTTTGATTCCCACGGGAAGCATACTTTGTTTAGTTGTCTCCAGTTTCGTTAGGATATTGCAAGCCTAAATCATCTGATTGTCTGATAATAAAGATGATTCCGTGTTTCGGAAGGCACGTCAAGCCGTTGGTCCCAGCTGCCATTTGATAATCGTTAAAGAAACTACGTCAGAGGCCGAGAGGTGGTTGGTTCCCAAGAACTCTGACCAGGGTTTTTATCACAGAATTTAGAAAATATAAATATAAACGTTGGCTTGCAAGTCATTAGTTTGGCTTGCAAGCCAACGTTTCACACAGAAAATATAGTTGGGGAATTTGCCACTGTTATTGGTCGATAATATTAGGTGACTTTGTTGTAAACTACTTAATACTTCTCTAATAAAGTGTGGTGTGGTTTAAATGAGTTTATATGTATTAATTGAAGATAAGAAGAGAGAATACGCTGCTACACTGATCCTGGAACTAAATCCGCGTCAAAACATTTCTATTCGGATAATTTCTCTGTTCTGTGGTTTTTATGGTCGATTGATCGTAACATACGAAATGATGATGATAATGGCACCTTACGCTTGTTTCAATGTAGCGATCTAATTATAGTCATTCGTTTTGGCTTATACTTTACTGTGATGCTCCGATAGATCAGCAACTCAATGTAGATCTTGACCTCCGATACGAGAGGTCTTCACTTTTCTCTATTCCGGACCACCTCTTGCCAGTCGGTACTTTGGATTGTAGTCTATGCGCTTCCATGCTGGTCTAGGGTTGGCATAGACTAGAAATATGGCAATTGGTCACTGTTTTAGGATGAATAAATAAACACCTAAAGAAATATGAACAGCCTTCTTAGTCGGGCACTCTTGGTAGAGTGGTCGTGGCTGTAGATGGATAGGGTTGCGGCTCGCCGTTCTCACTTTCAGAGCTGCAGCTCTGTGTCTGTTTGTTCCGGCTTCCGGCTGATCACAAGGAGGGCTGGATCGATTTTGACGGGATTTTCACTGGCAGATAGTTAATTTAATAAGGAGTACTTTAATTTTTTATTTTTTTCGTACTTTGCAAACTGAACAACTTCGCAGCCAGATTAGCAAAGAATGAAATTAGTTTTAATGTGGAATCTCACACAAATAAAGTACAGGAATAAAAGTAAGAAAAAACAAGCACCAAAATAAGTGACAACTAAGACGATCCAATATTTACGATAATAGGTCTCTCTACCTACTTCAAATCTAGGGTAGTGTAGAGACACTGAAGTTTTAATATGTAGAGACGTCATTTTGGTAAATGGTGCTGTTATTTTGTTCACATGACAATAATTTCTGTAAAAATCGATGAGCAAGCATATAAAAAACCCATGTACCTATCTATCTCCCGGTAATTACTTTTTTATCAGATATTATAGTAAATTTCAATGGCAATCGTACTTACGTAGATTTTGTTATTGTTATTTAGGTACGTCAGCATTATTTAACAAATTCATAGGTACCTAAGGAAGTACCTATACTTTAAAATCATTTGATCTTCTTAGACTTAACACTTTCGCTGACAGTAACGCCTCTCGACGTAGATAACAATTAACTGTTATTGTTATCTCGTTTACTGTCCGCGAAAGTGTTAAACGGATAGCATGTTTTTTATTATTTTTTCTTGGTTGAATAGTCTAAAGAGCAATTCGTAGGACAGCAAGCTTCAGGCTTTAAGTAGATACCTAAGTCCGCCGCTTACAATTATTACAAACGACATTACTAAGTACAATTTTTTATTAATGAACTGACAAATCGGCACATTTTATTAGTAGTGATTTCTAATCGTTCATAATTGATAAAGATTCTTGATTAGGTAGGTGTAATAATTTAGCGATATGAGCAATTCGTCACAATTTGCCAGATCAAACATAGATATCGTCGGTAGGTACCTAATTGCCTGAATTTCATCATCGTTTCAGCCGCAGGCTGTCCACTGCTGGATATAGGCCTCCCCCATGGATTTCCAAAATGACCGGTTGGAAGAGTTGGTGCGTGGTCGCCATTCGAAAACCTTTCTGCCCCATCGGCCGTCGGTTCGTCGCGCTGTGCCCCGCGTACTGCCACTTCAAAGAGCTAATCCGCTCGGCTATATCAGCAACCTTTCTACTCCTACGGATCTCCTCATTATATGCACTCATTATGAGCATAGCGCTCTCCATGGCTCTTGCCTGAATTTATAAATAGGTAATAATAATAGACGTTCATAGTCTACAGTTACTGCTTTCTATCAGGTGGATCTTAGAGCAAGGAATTAGCGAGAGTGGGTATATCCACAAAGTAACAAAAATTTTGCGATCACAGAGATCTTAATTTATGTGGAAACGAAATTTAAATGTCGTGACTATACAATCCCCTATGTAATTTTAAAAACATTATTATTGTACTTTTTACGGCTAGGTACAATAAAAACTAAAACAAATAGAGCTGAGATTTTTTTTCATGAAAAACAACGAAAATCTTAGTCCGCTCTGAAAATTGAAATAAAGAAAAGGCTAACAGTCACTACCAGCACAGTTTCAGTTTGCAGAGACTCTCTTCTCCCCTCTCTTTAGACACCTATTTATTAACAAAAAAATTTAAGACAAAAATACAATCAGATTATTAACTAAGATAAGTAATAATTATCAGCATTGATAAAAAGTATATAATAAAATAGAAGACGATGATATTGGTCAGACTTGGCAAGATGTTGAAGGGTGTGACATTGTTCTGTTTGTTGGGAGTTGCCCTGGGCACTCCCTCCATAGTGAGGAGCAGGGAGGAGATTCAGGCATTTAGGCACTTCTTGGAGAGTACCAAGTCTGGTAAGTTTGCTATCAGAACAAAAATATTTACTTAGTACATTACACAGTGACTATTGTCTGAAATGTAGGGGAAGTAATAGGTACCTCTTTATATGACTAACCACGTAAAGCGCGTGCGATAAGCTATGATATATCACGAGGAGTGTTTTCAGCATTGCACCAAAACAAGTGATTTGTGTTTGTTTGTTTTTTTCTACAAATTGTAATTTGATCTTACGAGATATCTTAAATTAAAATCAATATCCGGGTACAACATCCTACGGCTAGTACTTGTGAGTTTAGGCAAGTACCTACTATTACTTAGGTATTCTGTACCTTAATTAGGTCCATAATGAGCACCAACATGAAGTTGCATCTCAATCCTCCTTGGGAATGATCTTGCTGGTTAGTTGCATACACTGCCTGTCGGAATGAGGTTTTGAGATGTATGACTCGCTTAAACCGGTGAGTCGCATGAAAATAATTCGGTTTGAGTAAGTAAGGCATACATTGTAAAAATTTCACTCCAGTCTTTATATGTTTTATAGTGAATTTTACGACATCCATAAGGCGATTGAGAGTCTATTGATCAAATACTGACACGGCGTATAACTAATAACTCCGATTTTCCTCAGATGATGGCTCTCTATTCCTGGCTCGCACCCAGGCCAATCCCCTCGCCAACGCAGAAGAGAACAGCGGCAAGTTCGACGGCGACATCATCCTGGATGACTTCATCATCGAGGATATGCTGAAGGAGTATGCCATGGGCCGCAACGCCTACACCTGGCCCAACACCAAGTGGCCTAATAACACAGTCGTCTGGGAGTTCGGAGACGGAGAATTTGGTAAGTAGGAATGCATAATTGCCTTTGAACAACAACGTCGCTTACCTACCTCTAAAAAACTCTTCACGCTTATTCACTCGTTCCTGCGTGGTTATTAGTGATGGTAGTACCTAAGCCACAAGTTCTGGGGTTCAACCCCAATCAAGTCGAAAGGAAAAATTATATTTTTCTGATAATTTAGACCTTTGTCTAACTAAACTATACGGGTAAATGCTCCGGGAGAATTTTTCAAATTTATGGCAAAAACCTATTTAAAATTCCATGCGTGGTTTAACTTAAAGTATTAGTATTTTTACTAGTATGTCCCTAAGTAGTGTTATATATACTCAGCAGTATTGATACGTAGCACCGTTTATATCGAACCTAAGTATTAGATATTTATTTTCTATTTATTTATTGATCATTCTCTCTTTTTAACCGACTTCAAAAAAAGGAGGAGATTTCTCAATTCGACCGTATAATTATATAAGTACCTACTTATCTTAATATTTCCCATTTAGGAATTTGATTATAAAAGACAAAAGCTGAAGAAAAAATCGCGTAAATCCAGGCAAAACCGGTTAACTAAATTAGTATCATGATTATAATAATAATTAACAACATTGTCCAATATCAATCGTTATCACGGCTTAACATATCTTGATAATTTTAAAAGTCATCAATTTTCTTATCAGTGATTGATTTTTTGAATTATCTAAGTTGATTAGATATTCTATTTAGTTTTCTAACACCCAACAAAAAAAAGGGTTTCACGATATCGATACAATACGGGACAAGGTTATAAAGTACACTTTTTATTTATTTAGTATCCCATAACACAAGTTTTGAACTTACTTTGGGGCTAACTCAATCTGTGTGATTTGTCCCTATATATTTATTAATTTTCTGTCAGTATATGCATGCATGTTTTGTGATTTCAGGACCCCTTCAGTCAGCCGCTATTGAAGAAGGCATTAAGGACATCGAGGAGCACACGTGTATCAAGTTCCGCTACAGGCAACCTGAAGATCGGGTCTTCGTCAGGCTAACCGTAAGTTACTTCTTTAGGTCTAGGTTTAGCTGAAATTTTCTGAGTAGAACATTTTCCTTCCTGGAATTCCCACTGGCGTAAAGCGTCGGAAATAATGTTGGTCACGAATGCAACTTCTTTCATGGTCTTATCGTCAGCAAGGGTACGGGAATGGCCAAGTGTTTTAAAACTTTCACTATAGGGTGTTATTTACCCTGCATCTAATTTTATAATTTGCCGTTTTGGGAATCCGTTGTCATTGTCCGTTGAGTCATTGAGTCACATAATGTTCCTATTATAAAGACTTAAAAACAAAATCAGTCTTATACCCGCCGGAACATAAATTGGTCATAAACGGGACGTGCGGAGGGCTGCACGCGTTAAAATTTGTATGAAAATCGGCTACTCCGCATTCAAGATAATTTCAGTTTCTTGCCAACTTACATGCCGGGAACTATAATGACCGTTAACATACGTATTTTGTAGACCTAGCAACTAAGCATTTTTGAGCTTATTATGGTGTTATGGTGCACCTCTAATCAAAACTCGTTCTCGGCCAATGCTACAGCCAACAAGTCTCTGTAAAAAGAATGGGGACTGAATAATATTACCTACTAGATTTTTACTAGCGGTCGCCCAAAAGGTACCTAAATAGTTATGTTATCGGGATCGGGTAAACTCAGTTCTATAATGACATCTCTTTTTCACTTTGTTCCTATCCACCTTAAGGTTGACTGGAAAAAATTGCATTAGCGATAAGTCCGCCTTTGTACACATTGTTTGTATTTGTATCAACATATCTAATTTGTATGTTAATGGTACAATAAAGAGTATATCTATCTATCTCTATTAAAAATTTATAGCTTGGTAGTTTAGCCAAGTACGTGCCCTATCTCTTTTAAGCATATGAAAAATTACCTGATGAATGACCTTACATTCCAGGGTCTTGCCAACGGATGTTATGCTAACGTCGGCTACTGGGAGTCCCGTGGTGTGCACACCTTGAACCTGGCTCGCAATACACCTGGATTGGGCTGCTTCCGCCACGCTACCATCGTCCACGAATGGCTGCACATCCTGGGTTTCCTCCACATGCAATCTACCCATGATCGTGACAATTACGTGAGAATTGTTGAAGAGAACCTTACCGCTGGTTAGTGGACTAACTGGTCTATGGATTTCTTCTTTTCTAAAAGCAGCCTGTAAGAAAATGCATTAGCAGGCTTGACTTGGCAATGATTATGTCAAATAAATAAAAGTGGCCGATAAATTTTTCGTGGGAAAGAAATGGTGTAGCCCTGGCGGTTTATTTGATATTATAATTTTTTTTTGAATCTATGATATACTTACTCTGAAACTGACTGATTTAACTTAACTGTTAAAATTTGTGAAAAAATATTTAAAAACCGATTCTAAATTGGTTAAACTCTGTAAATGTGCGTGAAGTGTTAAATTATTTTTTCTAGTATTTGTAAAAAATGATTCTCGTAAAGAACTTATTTAATTTAAAAATAATTCACATAAGTTTTCGAACTTTCAAATGACACTGATGTTTCTAAACAAGAACAGTATACCAACCTAATAACAATATACTAATTTTTGTTTATGTGGTATCAGGCACTGAACATAACTTCAACATCTATACTTCCGACCTGGTAGACAACCTTAACGTGGACTATGACTACGTGAGCTGCCTTCATTATGGACCATACGCCTTCTCCAACAACGGCCAGCCCACCATCGTCGCTCTCCAGGTGAGATTCATCACTTTTTATATAGACTACGAGAACTCTCTGCATTATGGGCCATTTGCATTCACCAATAAAGTCAGGGGCCTTTTAGTAATGCCCACAATAGTCGCTCTTCAGGTGAGTTTCATCACTTTTTATATTCAGACCATTTAGATATAGACTACGAGAACTCTATACACTATGGGCCATTTGCATTCACCAATAAAGTCAGGGGCCTTTTAGTAATGCCCACAATAGTCGCTCTTCAGGTGAGTTTCATCACTTTTTATATTCAGACCATTTAGATATAGACTACGAGAACTCTATACACTATGGGCCATTTGCATTCACCAATAAAGTCAGGGGCCTTTTTATTAATGCCCACCATCGTCGCTCTCCATGTGAGATAATTCCTTCGCAGTTATAGACTATGGGTCATTTGTCTTCAACAACAATGGTCAGCCGGGTAAGACAACGCAGTTAGGGACAACGTGCTTTATGGATCACTAGCTTTTGTTAGCATGCAAAATTTCAAGAAGATTTGTTCAGTAGTTAGGGCGTGAAAGCGTAACAAACAAACAAACAGACAAATAAACAAATACTCACTTTCGCATTTATAATATTGCTTGGGATTAGCACACACCAACAACGGCAAACCCACCAACATCGCTCCCTTTATGTATTAGCTAGCTATGCGAGTTATTTTCTCTATATGCCATTCGCCATCACCAACATTGGCCAGCTCAGCATCGTCGCTCTCTAGGTGAGATTCATCTAATGCAGAGGAGTAGTTGTCACGGTCAATCGACCATGCACACCCTGGTGTCAGAGTTCTTCGAAGCCGCCTCTCGGCCTCTGACGTGGTTCCTTTAACGACTACCAGATGGCAGCCGGGACCAACGGCTTAACGTGCCTTCTGAAGCACGGAATCACCTTTATTATCAGACAATCAGGTAATTCAAGCCTGCAATGTTCTAATCAAGCTGGAAACAACTAAACAAAGTATGCTTCCCGTGAGAATCGAACCCACGACCCCCGGGTCTACAGGCAAACGCCTTAACCACTGGACCACGGAGGCAGTTGGAACTCTCTGATCTGACCATTTACATTCACCAGCAACGGCCAACCCACCATCGATCGTCGTCAGTAGAATTTTAAGACCCGATGTTTGAGTTTAAAACAACCCACCTAAAACGGCTGTTTACTCATATTATTGAACTGCCGTTTTGTTGTTGAACTTGGGCCTAAGTGTATAAGACCACATAAGACGGTTCGTCGATTAGTGTGCGTAAATGCACACGTCTATACGCCGACATGAAATGATTTTCTTTTTTTTTTAATTTCAGGAGCATGAAGGCACGATGGGCCAACGCGAGTACATCACAGACAAGGATTGGCTCCGCGTCAACAGGCACTACAACTGCCCTGGCGCCTGGGACTAACCTGATGATGTAAATTACTAATAAAGTATTATCACCAATGTGTCTTTTCTTTCATAAACAAAGTGGTCTCATTATCCGTGGCTCCGCGCAATTTTTAGCCTTTTATTTTGTTAAGACTAGATGTGCTCCGCATTTTCTGCAGCTCTACACGGGAATGGTTATCAAATGGAATTTGTTTTGGTATTTCTGTGGCCAATACTAGTGCCAGATTTTACAAGCCGTGAGAAAGCATCTATCCTAGTTTAGCTAGCTAGCTAACAACTACTGCCTGCGATAGTTGCCGGGACTAACGCCTTTATGTGCCTTCCGAAGTATGGAAAAGCTCATGGTAATATGCCACTAGTAACAGCCATCTCTGTCAGTACACCTTCGGCATCGTTTGGCACGTCATATGACATCGTATGCGTGTTCGACACGTTCGTGATTTTCTCAGGAACTCTATAGCCTAGGTCGGCTCGGCTAGCAACTTATCGTTTACAATATGCTGTTGTTTTGGTGATGGTATGATTTGTATGGTGAAATTGATTAAGACAGACTCTATAGGTATATGAGTCGAGAACTTCACGAAACAATGTTTATAAGAAAGAAATAAACATACAATCCGTAAAATTATATCAAACCATTTGTAGATTTAGCCTCTGCCTCCGTGGTCAAGAAGTAGTGGCGTTTGCTTGTAGACCTAGAGTTGCTGGGTTCGATTTCCACGAGAAGCATACTTTGTTTCCAGTTTGGTTAGGACATTGAAGTCTTTAACCACCTGATTGTCTAATAATCAATACATATAATAAGACACTAAAATGCGAGTGTCTGTACATTAAATATTTTTCAAAAAAACTGATTGAGTGCGATTAAAAAGGAGTAACAGAAACCAAAAAAACAGTTTTTGGAATTTTTGTCTGTCTGTATGTATGTATGTATGTATGTCTGTCTGGTACGTTATAACTTCGAAAATACTCAACGGATTTAAACGCGGTTTTCACAGTTGGATTACATATGATTAGGAGCGTTGTCAAAACTTTGTTTCGTCAAAATCGGTTAAGGGAAAAAGAAGTTATGGTCGATTGAAAATTTACTTCAAACACTGCTTCTAAACTTTTAATGCGTTTAATTACTTTTTATTATCCATATCAATAAAGACGAAAACACGCACTGCACCTATTAATTTTAATAAAATAACACATTGAATTTGATCGTAAATTTAGTAACATAAAATCTCAATAGATGGCGCGAATTTGCGTACCTATAGACAAATCCCATTTGAAATTTCGCCAATCTCTAGCAACGTATGTTGGCCTATCGGTAGAGGTCGTAGATCATATTTTTAAGTCGAGGGTTCGAATCCTGCTGTAGATGACTTTTTTTTTACTTACTTTTTTTTTACTTACTTTCTTTTACTTGCTTTTTTTACTTACTTTTTTTTATCTACTTTTTTTTTCGTTTTGTATTAATTTTTAAGAATTTTTTAATACTTTAGTAAAGAAATGTTTCAAGAAAGTACCTGGATCGAATCCTGTCACAAACAATAATTTTATGATTTCGTGTTTTATTTGTTTTCTAGAATTATTTTCTTACTTTTTTTTATAATTTTGAAAAGAAACAAATAAATTCATTTGCAAATTTATTTCAGGATAAACGATATCGCAACCCCTTACAAATCATAACTAATAGTTTGTCATTGACGACATTGAAAAAGAAGATTAATCAAATGGTTGACTGGTAGAGAACGCTCTTAGCGTTAAGTCCGTTAATATATAAGTACTAGCTGTTCCCCGCGGCTCCGCCCCGCGTGGGAATCGGTTATATCGCGCCCAAAAGTTTATGTTTGACCTCAGGTCGTTAACTACATCCCTACCAAATTTCATCACAATCGGTCCAGCAGTTTAGCCGTGAAGAGGTTACAGACAGACAGACTTTCGCATTTATAGTATTAGTATGGATATGGATTTTGTACTTATCTATCTATCTTTACATATAATCGGACAGTAAAAATTGAATGTCTGTACATTAAATATTTTTCTAAAAAACTGATACGGGGCGATTAAAGAAAGACGTGTAACAGAAACCAAAAAAAAAACAATTTTTGGAATTTTTGTCTGTCTGTCTTTCTGTATGTCTGGTACGTTTTAACTTCAAAACTACTCAACAGATTCGAACGCGGTTTTCACAGGTGGATTACATATACGTTCAACAGTTTTGTCAAAACTTTGTTTCGTCAAAATCGGTTAAGGGAAAAAGAAGTTATGGTCAATTGAAGTTTACTTCTAGCACTGTTTCAAAACTTACAGAGTTGAATCCGGTTTACATAAACGTATTTAATATAGATAAAGCTACAATTTCTACTTTGTTTTATCGATATCAATGAAGACAAAAACACACTGCAGTCTCTATTAAATTTAAAAAAATTAACACATTGAATGTGTGTGGGCGTATAATTTAGTTACATAAAATATCAATAGATGGCGCTGAAGTTAATTTAATTATTTTTTTCTCATATGGTATTATAGCAGATTGAAATTTTTCCAGCAATTAATTCTAATTATTTCAAAAAAATTTTGGTTGTTTATTTAGTTCTATTGGTTGGTTTGTTTATCGGTCGTTTGTTGTATTGTATTGTAAGCTATTTGAATTGATTAGTTGGTTGGTTTGGCTTTGGTTTAAAAAATAATCAAACCAGCAAGTCAGTTCAGTTGTTGTTCGACGGAACATACGGTCGTGTCGTAAGGTCTAATTTAACTAACATAACACTATTTATTGAGTTAGGTTCTAATGACCCTGTAATAGGCTGCGTCTACTCTTTTAGAGAAAAAGATGTGATAGTATGAATGTTAATATTTTTAGTTTGATATCGTAGCAATGGCTAATGGCTTTATTAAATTGGCACGGGAATAGGATACTACTTATAGATTTAACTATAGGTCTGGATAGTTGTAGTTTCCACAGGTTAAGCGAAAAGCGAACTACACGCGGGCGGAGCCGCGGGCAACAGCTAGTATAGTAATAAAGATGACTCCGTACTTCGGAAGGGACGTAAAGAAGTTGGTCCCGGCTGCTATCTGATAGTCGTTAAAGGAATCACGTCAGTTGCTGTAAGGCAGTTCCGAAGAACTCTGACCCCAGGGTATGCATGATCAATTGACCCTACAAGCTACTCATGTAGCTTTACACCTAAGTAAATACGAATAGCCAGGGAAACGCTATTCTGGGACCCTAGGCTCCCAAATCAATTATCTGAGTATGCAACTGAAAAATCGCTAGGAGAAGATATGAAGCCACAGAAACGGTATCATGAAAGAATGTGAAATAATAATAAAATAAGAATAAAGTTTTCACAAGCTTTTTTAACCCCCGACGCAAAAAAACGGGTGTTATAAGTTTGACGTGTCTGTCTGTCTCTGGCATCATAGCTCCCGAACGGATGAAGCGATTTCAATTTAGTTTTTTTTCGTATTAAAGGTGACTTACGAGTGTTCTTAGTCATGTTTGACGAAAATCGGTTGAGCCGTTTAAAAGTTGTGGGGGTGAAAGTGGGGAAGAACAACCGAATGTCAGCAAATATACTTTTGTGGGGTCTCAAATGAAAGCGCATCACGTGCAAATTACAAAAGAAAATCGGTTGAGCTGTTACAAAGCTCTGGGGGTGTAAGTGGAGAAATATATATATATATATATATTATGTCTGCAAATAATATATGGGGGGTTAATCAGTCGACCGTCACCACTAAAAATTTTAAATTAAATGTTATATACATATTTAAGTCCTTATTCATTGAAAGAGTGCAATTAGGCTAACACGTATGAACTCGCAATGTAGAGCTCGTAGTGTATTTTATGTGTGGGTACTGCAGCGCTAGTAAAACTGTTAAGGTATCATATGCGTAAATAAGTCTGAGACCAGGGTGTACATAATCGATTGACAGTGTCACTTACACAAAATAACTATGACAATAAGTAATGAATTATACAAGTAATGAAATTATACATTAATAAATAATGAAATATAGGCTAAGCTAATCGCGCGCCGTAGGCTTGATTGTCAATTATTATTATTATTTATTTATGTTCAGATAATTAAAATCCATAAAAATCCATAAAACTGTTAGTATTACTTAGCCTACATTAGTACAATTGTATTGAGACGCAGTCCAAAGATCGTTTTGCAAAAATAACAGTATTCTTGTACTATGAGATCTAGACATGCGGCAGCGTGTCAAGCCAAGTTCAAGCAAAGGAACTGGCTAGCCAGCGCCGAGTGTAATATTACACGAACCACTTGGTGCCAATTTTGACCCTTCTATAACTCGAAACCTCTTTAATGTAAACACATAAAACTACGTGTGTTTAATAAGATCCATCAGGACATGTAGAAGCCCAAATTTCATGAAGCTAGCTCAAACGGTTATAAAGATATGAAGGTCAAAAATTGTAAATTTTAGCACTGACTGACTGACTTATAGTACCTAAACCTAACCTACTTCCAGATGACCTAGAAGGATGAAATTTGGAATCCAGCTCGGAAATTGTGTGTAAGCGTAGGAAAAAATCAAAAAATAAAAAAAGTGAAAAAATAAGTGGTGTCCCCATACAAAAAACTTGTAATACCTACGCGCTAAACAACCGGCCAACAACGGTGTGTCGTCAGCGGCGCGCGGTAGCACACCAGCCAATCAGCGTCACGCTCTGACTTATGGTACAAAATTATAAGCGGTAGCGATTTACTTAAAATTTAGCGGGTCGGTTGGTTTATACCTGCATAGTAGTTATAGTCCACGGCTCACTAAATTAACAAAAATCAGTGCCCAATGTTCGTTTTTCTGATTTCTTTTGAAAATAAGAAATAATATTTTAAGGTATAAATTTGTTAGTTCGAACTTTTTGTACCCTAAAAGAAACTCCAATGTGTATGTATACCAAGGTCAAGGCAATAGCGAAGTCTTATTGGTACCGATATATGTATGTATTGACTAGTCTAAGAATGCTGCTTGAACTCGCTCGCGCCTTGCACTTGTGCGCGGCTCACAGCGCTATACGACTTAAAATGCGAACGAACCAAAGTATGCTCTTAGCGGCGCTCATTCGCGCCAGCGTCCTCGTTATGCCCGGTTGTTTAGCGGAAACCCACCTATTAGATTGCGTTTAATGCTGCGTCGTTCGACTAAATTTATTTGAGTTATAGCTTGAATAGTCCAGATATAAATTATTCCTTTTTAGTATTGTACTTTAACGGCATTTGTGAGTTATTTAATATTACGTAAATCGTTTCTTTCAAAACCTCATTTGTTTGTAGCTCTTTTAGGTTAATTTGTCAGGCAAAAAAAAAACATTAAATAGGAATACTTGCCTAGTTTTCTTTACAAAAAGTAATTTTATCCCACCAAAAACATAAATGTAAAAAACGAGAGCCAAGTTCAATACAAAAATTATGCTTGGCGGTGAGCTTCGCCGCAAAAAGAATGGCGATCTAAATGAGTGCCAAGTTCTATGCAAAATCGAAATATGTTTTTATAGGAACAAAATAACATTATGAACAAGTATTAAACTCTATTTCTTTGCTTTATTAGATACCTATAACAATTGCTGTTATTTAAAAATGTGAGATCTTGAAGTAGGTCAGATTTAACTTGGCCAGTTTTCATTACATAAGTCATTTTATAAAGTTATTCAACATTTTAATTGTGTTAAAAACTGGCCAAGTCAAATCTTGCATAGAACTTGGCACTCATTTAGATCGCCATTCTTTTTGCGGCGATGCTCACCGCCAAGCATAATTTTTGTATTGAACTTGGCTCTCGTTTTTTACATTTATGTTTTTGGTGGGATTTAATAAACGCAGACGCTAACGACTGCGTTAGTGATTTTGTATGACAAACCTGTATGACAAACCTGTACTGCGCCCCTGGCGGATAGTAAGGTAACTAAGAAATTGCATACAAAATTCTAACGCAGTCGTTAGCGTCTGCGTTTATGAAATCTCATACTAGGGTACTGTTCAATATTATAAGAAAGTATATGATTACTTTTGGGGATACGAGGTAAATTAAAACAATCATCGCGAGTTCTACTCGCACTTGACCGCTTTTTTAAAAGAATAAACTGAAAATGTAATAAAAATAATAAACAAAAAATTAAAAGAGTACCTAAGGATTGAATCCAGAACTTCTGAATTATTTTTTGACCATCTATTGTTGAACACCATGCGCCCAAGGACCTGAAGACACAGGACTGGGTCTAGTGGACAAAGGGTACATAAGATCACGACACGTGGCCGTAGCTTGAAGGCTTTAAAGTAACGTGTAATCTCTCCATCTGATGCCTCTTCATCCAAGGAAAAAGAAGAAAGTGCGTTAGCCATAGCAATGGCTAACGCACTTTTGCTAGCACTTGCTCTATAGCAATGAAGTCTTCCGACTGAAGCTAAATCAGCTCTACATCTTTCTTTTATTAACTTATGCTATCTGTATGTATAGATATGTGACGTATGGAAAAAGAAAAAATATTGCTCCCGCTCAGAGCGCTATGAGAATTCCATGCTCTGTGCTTTGATTAGAATAAATAATCAAAGGTTCTGCGTTGCGATGTAAAGGAATTTTTGAACGCTCTTTTACCAATCTCTATAAATTATTTTTTAATTGTTATTGAAATAACAGATGAACGAACCCTAGTTAGGCACAAAGAGCCCATCGTCCTTATTTGCAATGTGTTTCTCTTCTGTAAAAATCTAAGTTTATATAAATCATGTTTTTTTTAATTTCCGCTATGGTACATAACATTTGTTACATAGCACGTACCACCCAGGGGCTCTAGGCTCTACGTTAATATTATCTATTCTGTGGCATTTCTTTTATCTATTCTTTGATCCATGTATTTTATATCAAGCGGGGAATTTCTTGTATCTTATTTTGCGGATATAGGTATTGATTTAGTTGTTGATTATGGGGTTCCCAACCAACCTGAAATCAAATAAACAATAATTGAACTGGTTCTTTAAGGCAGTTTTACACAAGAAATCAATTTTCTGTTGAATGTTTTGATAGCTATAGCTCACTTAGATTTAGGTAAAAATATTTTTTTTTTTACTATAAATAAGGTAACAAAATAATATATATTTTGAAATTTGTTACTTCTCAGATAACTGGAAGACATAGCATTGGCAAACCTTCGCCGGGATTCGTTGATATAAGAGCGAAGCTAGATAGGGCAAAGTGCGTCAAATTCATATACTTACATAAAACATATATATTGTCACCCGTTGCCGGAGGGGTAGGCAGAGACTCAAGATTTTCACTTGCTACAGAGAGAGATCGTAAGAGATCTCCCTCGCTTTCTCCACTCATCACTTTCGACTACACGCTCTCCGATTTCGGGTTTCTGATCTTCTCTTTCCAAGAGGTCAAATACATAGTCATATTTTAATACAGTGTGTATGAATGAATCATATTCATTAAGGATTTATCACTACAAATATTTGAGTATGGCCGCCAAAAATTGTCTATTTAGCAAAAAATAACTGTCCTCTCATTATATAGCACTGAATTCCATTATGATATTTTACTTGACGAGTTGTAAATGAATTCTGGTACGAAGTAACATGTTATTATTGATAAAAATAGTTTAAATTTATTTTATTCGCAATTAATAAGCGCGTTTTTATTTTTTTTTTGTTTCCAAGTAATTTCGTATCCATATAAAAATCGTGTGTCCACTAAGACATCTGATACTTTGAAGTCATATAAAATTCACAACTAATTCGCAAACTGTATTTTTTCTAGCATTTCTGAATAATTGTGCTAAGTTTATATATCGTATATAAATAAATATTGTTATTTATTGTAAAAAATAAATACAAAACATATAAAATACTATGTCTTACTTTTTCTTCCCGAATGATACCTCACGTATGTTATCATAAATAACAACGAAACTTTCTTGATCCCCGGTTAGTTAACACATATCTTTAGTCATGGCAACACCAGCTCCATGTCAGCCAACCTAAGAAAAGAAAACGCCATTTTGTTTTCCGACAAAGTGTCCTTGAAGATAGTCGTCTCATTTGTCTCAGGAGTTTTTGTGATTTTCTAGAGAGAATATGCAAGGTAAGATTGCAAATTTAATATATTACATAAATTGTGTGTGTAGATAGACTATTTCTTTACATAATAAAACTGTTCGCCGTTCTAATACTTCAAAACTTACAACGATAAAATATTGTTTAGGTTATGTCTGCAGCCATTTTGATTCACGAATGATACGTGTGTTACTATATGTGTTACGTAACATTCGTGATCGGTCGTAAAGAGTAGTGTACACTGTAAAATTTAAAAGACTTCACTACTTATCTTCGTGTTTTTATTATACTTAATATAACGAACATTAAAAACGGCCAAACTATTTAAACCGCATGAAAATCCGTGCAGTAGTTTTTGAGTTTATCGCGAACAGGCAGACAGACAGACGCAGCGGAGGGAGGACTTTATTTTATACTACTATGTAGCGAACCTAAATCAAAAATGAAATTAAAAAAACAAACTTAGTTTATGAATCAAATACCTACATGATCAAATAGACGCAAATCATTTGATAATAAAGTAATAATACAAGAATAAAGCCCTAACGACTGAAAAAAATTTAATTGATTTTACTTTTTTAGATGGTATTAACGGCGGCGGTAAAACAGAAGCTGTATCGAGAGCGAATGCGTGCAAACAACCCGGAGAAGTTTGAAGAAGCTAAACTTAAAAATTCTGCACGGAATAAAAAAAGAAAAAAAATTAACGAATGTAATGAAAATGAAAAAAAAATAATTAGAGAACAGTGGCGAAAAAGAAAAACAAGACAAAAAAATAAAAATGAAAGTTTTGCAGAAAACAGTAACAGTAATGATCACATAGATAATAAAGCACGATTAGCTGAAAGGAAAAAGTATCTAAGAATTTTGAGTATTGTAAAAAACAAGTATGAGTCAACAATCAGCAATATGTCAAAAAATATGAAAGCACTTAAAAAGAAATGTTACCGTTTAAAAATAAAACAACGATCATTAATTGCACGTATTGAAGAACTTGAAGCAAGAAACGCAGACTTGCAAATAAATAATATTCCTACAAGTACAGTTCAAGATGACAATGAAATGACACCACTTTCTAAAACCGAAAGCTTTATAGATAAAAACATACCCAATATATCCACACCAGAAAAACAAAAAGTGAAAAAACAGCTCTTAAATTATAACGTTTTAGCTACTGCTCTACAGAAAACCTACGAAAATTCAAAAAATAATAAAGAACGCAATGTACTTAAGGACGTAGTTGAGAACGAAATAGTGTACAAATACAAGGCCAAAAGCATTACATCAGCTGCATTAGGACTTAAAGGAAGAGCTCGTCGCAGAAACATCATTATGAAAAAAAATAAGATAATTATAGAGGGAATTAAAAAATTCTATGAAAAAGACGACGTTAGTCGGGCAACAGCTGGAAAAAATGAAGTCAAAACTTTTAAGAAAAACAAGCAACAGCGACGCTATTTATTAAAAAGTCTGAAGGATCTTTACAAAAAGTATAGATTGGAAGGTGGCAAAGCAAAATATACTTCATTTAAAAAGTACCGGCCTTTCTACGTTTTGCGGCCTAAACTCTCAAACAGAGAAACGTGCGGATGCATTAAACATGAGAACATCATGTTAAAACTTGAAAAATTAAAAATTTTGGGAATGATCGATACCAAGGATATAGATGCAATCTTAAGTAAAATACAATGCGACTTGAATTCGAAAGAATGTTCACATGGAGAATGCTCTGATTGCAAAAACAAGATTTTTAACATTAGCTGGGGCAATCATGAGCGAAGTGAAATTGTTACATATCACGAGTTTAAACTAGATAAACTCGAGTATATAAATAGAAAAGAAAACAAAATATCCATAACTAAGAAGATGGAAAAGAAACAGACAAGTGAATCATTGGAAGCATTAGTTAATAAGTTTAACAAAGATCTGGAGATCATCAAAAAACATGTTTACAACATCAAACACCAATATTACCAATACTCAACATGTATAAAAAATTTGAAGAACAATGAAGTAGCTGTCCATATTGATTTCAGCGAAAACTATACGTGCAAACTGGCAACAGAAGTTCAATCTATGCACTTCGGTGGATCGAAACCACAAATAACCATTCATACTGGAGTCTTATACACAAATGGGAACAAGCCACAAGCATTTGCTTCTATATCTTCCAGCAACGAACATGGTCCAGAGGCAATATGGGCCCATCTGGAACCTATTCTTAACCAAATTAGAACAGATTTTCCGGCCACCACAGCTGTACACTTTTTTTCCGACGGCCCCACCAGCCAATATAAACAAAAAAAGAATTTTTTTTTGTTCTCAAAATACACAAAATTGATGGGATTCCCATATTCTACGTGGAATTTTAGCGAAGCCTCCCATGGCAAAGGGGCCGCTGACGGAGTAGGGGGAGCGATTAAGCGCAGATTGGACGATAACGTGTCAAAAGGTACAGACATTCCAAATGCTGAAACAGCATTTGAAATTCTCAAAGTCTCTGATACTTCAATAATGACCTTTTATATTTCAGAGACAGATATTGCCAAGTACTTAATATCAGATACTCTGACGCCAGTACCACAAACCATGGCTCTACATCAAATTACTAACACGGACACAGCGAATGTAATCAGATTCAGATGCTTGAGCTGTTTCTGTAATGACATACTTACCCCTAAAGGTTATTGTGAATGTTTGGATGTTAAAAGCCACCAGCTTGTTCAAAACAATAATATCGCAAATGAACCCGAGATCGAAAATAACCTAGATCAGAAAGCAAAACTTGTTAAAAAGCGATCAAGAGAAACATTAGTATTAGGTGAAATTACTGATTCGGAGCAAGAACAGAAAGAAAACAGAAATAAGATAAAGAAGATTTGTTTAACTGGTGAAAACAAGAAAGAGACAAAAGTAACAATACTATCAGACGTGAGGTGGAGACCAGAAAATCGAGCATTCTGTAACAAAACTTTTCAAAATGCACTCATATTAAAAGAAATAAAAAAGACTGACATTTTAAATATTGTAGATAAAGAAAATATAAATATAGACGAACCCACCCCATCCACCTCAGGACTGTGTGGAAGACAAAATGTTACACAAATAAAGAAAAAGTTCCGTAAGAAGCAATTAATTATCGATTCTGATGAAAGCAGCCCAGATACTGACGACGAATTTTCTTTACATGATACCTCAGACGAAGAGCTATTTATACCCGATAATGACTCTTTTTCAGAAGACAAGAACAGCCATAATAAAAAAGAAATGGGCGTAAATGCAGTCAAAAGCAATGCTGACAGTCCACATGAAACGGTTGAAGAAAACTTAGGAAATTATAGTAAAGTACAATTTGAAGAGCCTGAAATAATCACTGGCAAAGACCTTGATCTCCCAAATACCAATCAAGAAAATAACGATAATATTGCAGATTGTTTTGTAACAAACGAGGAGTGGCAACTACTAGATGACAGCGCAATGGATTTCGGCGGTGACGAAAAAAAAGAAAATTTCAACGAGATACAATTTCTGAAAATTAATAATAATACAAATTATGACACAGGCCATGAACTCCCAAATACTGAAGAAGACAAATATTATAGTGTAGGTGCTAGCGTATTAGTTAGGTATTACCAAAGAAAGTCTTGGAAATATTACGTAGGATTCATTGAAAGTGTAGAAGTAAATCAAACAGTAAGTTATTCTATTCGGTTTTTAAAAACAGTTTATAAACCAACATTACAATTTGTACCAACAAAAAGAGATCGTGATGTTGTTCCCGAAATAAGTGTAGTGAAAAAAATTGAAATACAGTTAAATGGAAAATCCTATTTGTTAAAAGATTTAAGTGATCAAACTTACTTTCAGCCATAAGTTAGATTTCTATGTATATGCAGGCCTACTTATGTCTTGTATTTTTGTTTCTATGCGCGACTGGCTATATAGACATTTTTTTTATGTACGAAGAGGATAGAAGTGTTGAAGACTAAAATATGAATAAGTTATTCACAGTTAATTAAATACAAAGAACTTTCCAAAAACTTTAATAATTGTTGTTAACTTTAATAATCAAAAATATTAAAAACCTGATTTATTGAATATGTTAATTGTTAAAATGTCTATTTGTTAAGGAGACTCCCAGGAAGTCAAACTTTTGTCTGATTATTTAATAAGTAACTGATATTTTTGTTCAACAATGGAGACTGATAAAGCTAAAATTTTAGTAGGTAGGATGATTTTGTTATTATTATTTTTTTTATTTTTTATGTACGAAGAGAAGTATTTGAATACTAAGTATATTTTTTATAAGTGAGTCACAATTACAAAGAAATTTCCAAAAACTTTAATAATTAATGTTAACACTAGACAAAAAAAAATGTTTCGCGAAACTTTTTATTGTTAAAACGTGTATTTGTTAATGGGAGCTCCCCGAATGTCTTGAGTGCACGCACAGAAGTTGATCTCTTAAAATATTGCTGGTGTGAGTGCACTCAAAAAATTCTAGGAGCCCGTTATAGCCTCTTAAGCCTAACTTTTGTCTTGATTATTTAATATGTAAGTAAATGATTGCTGCAGTTCAATATATGAAGGCTGACATAGCCAAGTTTTAGTAGGTAGGTGATTCTGATATACTATTTTTTTTTATTCATTATAAAGGCTAAACATTTACAAATAAAGAATTGTTAATGACGTCAATGTGTTTTATTAAGGTTCGAATGTATATCTACTATTTAAATAACGCCTGGGGACACTTCCTTTATTTTCACAATAAAATTTTTTTTTTTTTGTATTTCTCTCAACATGTATACTAAGCCTAAGAAAGTTCACCCGTGTTACCATCATTCACGAATGTTACCGTGTGTTACAAATTCACGACTGTTATCGTACAATTTTTGGCGGCCATACTCATTTATGAAGAACAGACTATTTCTAATTGTTTATCATTCATACACCTAACTAGATACATATTAAACCTTTGTACAGTCTCGGTGCGGCGTTCGTACTAAGTGGTCGCGTGTCAGTGCTTATTGGAATCTTGTGAAATCACAACCGGCCGGGCGTCGAACCGGTAGGTTCGAGCTCGACCGCGTAACTATGGAGGGAGTAAACAATAGCAGTGACATGGATGAAATACTTGAAGTAGAGGTAGAAGTACATCAACAATCTTCCGCTGGATTATTAAATATGAATGAGAGTTTTCGAAGCGAAATAGAAGAGAAAGATACAATAAAAAGAAGTCGAGAAGAGAATGACGAGACAGAGTGGACAACTGTTAATAGAAGTACCAAGAAACTGAAAGAAAATACCGATATCCAAATATATATATCTCATAATGAAAAGTTACCAAAACAATTTGCACTTGCAAAAATACTGAAAGAACAGGGTATATCCGACATAGCCAGAGTAAAGTACCTAAACCCCTATAAAGTACGAGCAGACTTTACAAGTGAGCTGAGCGCTGAAAAACTTGAAAATTGCGAGTCTTTAATTCAGAAAGGATGGAAAATGCAAAAGGCAATGGAAAGAAATTATTCATATGGTGTTATAAAAGATGTTGATATCGAACTATCAGATGAAGAGATAATGCAATCTATCTATTGTTATGCACCCGCGGTGGTATCTTCACTCATGCGTCTGAAACGCCGGGGCGACGATGGCTGGGTTCCGAGTGAATCTGTTAGACTTTGTTTTAAAGGCTCTGTACTACCTCGTCAGATAGCGGTAGATGGCTTGAATATAAAGGTTGAACCGTACATATTCCCGGTTTCTCAATGCTCAAGATGTTGGAAGTTGGGACATATGACAAAAAAATGCACAGCAACTAAAAATGTATGCCCTAAATGTGGTGCAAATCATGATAATTGCGAGACGAAAAACTTTAAATGTATTAACTGTGGAGGTAATCATATGGCGCTCTCAAGAACATGCCCCAACTTTATAAAAGAAAAGAGATTACGTGAAATTATGGCTGAGTTCAATTGCACCTACAGGAAAGCACTACTTATTTATGTTGCGCCAAGCTCCCCTATACAGGAAATAAAACCTACTATTAATACTCCTATGCAAACTGTTCCGACAAACTCTTTTGAGACTCCAACTTATACGCATTTATATTCCAGTAGCATGCCAAAATTTTCTGAAATAGTAAAAATTGAGAAAAAGCCACAGGACAATATACGCACGCCGAAAAAATATAAAAAACCAAAAAAAAAAGACGATACAGGCTTTTGGGACGAGTCCGATAATTCGCATCAAGTAACTTTTGAAAACCCGGAGAATCCTAGCACGGAATCCCCCCCTAAAGATGTGAAATTTAGTGAATTGTTATGTAGGTTGAAGGAAATTATATTTCTAAGAAGTGATCCTATACAATCTAAAGTGAAAAAAGTGCTCAAGTGTTGCATTGAATGGTGTATTTTATTAGTTGTGGATAACATTGCTGATTGGCCCCTATTAAAAATGTTGTTAGAATACTTTACTATAAATGATTATGATTAAGTTAAAAAAATTGAATATTTTGCAATGGAACTCTCAAAGTCTTAGACCTAAACTCGTCGCATTTGAATCCTTACTGCTTCAGGAAGGGATACACATTGCTGCTTTATGTGAAACATGGTTAGATCCGAATACAAGCTTAAGAATTAGTAACTATAATCTATTTCGCCAGGACAGAGATGACTCATACGGCGGAGTGGCAATTTTCACCCACAAGTCTATTGACGCACACATTTGCAGCGTACAAGGTATTTCTTCGGCGATAGAAGTTATTCATGTTAAGGTAAACAACTGTGATAAGCTTGAGAATATAATTGCTATTTATTGTTCCCCCTCAGAGCATACCTCTAAAAGTGATTGGGATACTCTTTTTTCTTTGGTGAGTAGTAAAACGTTAGTTTTAGGTGATTTTAATGGACATCATTCAAATTGGTCATCAAAAACAGATAGCAGAGGAATTCAAATTTTTGATTCAATTATTGATCACTCTTATATAAGCTTGAATGATAATAGTTCTACCCGGGTTAAATTGGTTAATGGCTCTTTACATAAAACGTCTCCTGATATCTCCACTGCTTCGTTAGATATAGCAATGACTTTCTCTTGGACCATTTTGAATGAGACACTAGGTAGTGATCACAATGTCATTAAAATATCCTCCGAATTAAAAAATACGGTCAAACCGATTAACAAAAGAAATTTTAAAAAAGCCGACTGGGAATCTTACACAAATTCATTACAATCTATGTTTTCGGATTTTATAATGCCTGAAAATTTACAAACGGCATACGATCAGTTTATTAGTTGTTTAAACTCGGCTGCGGACACTCATATTCCTGTTACAAAAATAAATAGAAACCCATCTAGCTCGTTTACACCTAAACCTTATTGGAACCCCAACTTATCAAAAGTAGTTGCGGAACGTAGATTAGCTCTTGCGAAATTTAGACGGAACCCCATACCTAGTAATTTAGATATACTTAATGAAAAAATTCAATGTGCACAGAGAACTATTCGTAACGCTGCAAAGGAATCGTGGCATCAGTTTTGTTCCTCCTTTGATCATAGTACTACACAGTCTGAATTGTGGAATAAAATGAAATGGTTCAAAGGGTATAGTACAAATAAACAATGTGTTGAGGAAAGTAGTGCTAGAGATTTACTTAATAACCTTTGCCCTGATTATGCTTGTTCAGATAATCCTATTTTTATGTCTTCCAATACAAAATTAGAATCTCCTATTTTAATGCAGGAATTATTAAGTTGTATACGCCCAGCAGATACAGCTCCAGGCGGGGATAATATTTCTTACTCAATGTTAAAATACCTACCAGAGAATGGGAAAAAAATATTACTAGTTTTATATAATAGTTTTTTCCAGTATGGATTTGTTCCGAAACAGTGGCGTGAAATTATTATTAAACCAATACCTAAACCGGGAAGAGATCCACAATCTGCTGGTTCCCTACGCCCGATATCACTAATATCCTGTCTGTGCAAGGTTTTTCATAATATCCTGGCTAGAAGATTAGAGTGGTATGTAGAAAAAAACGATATGCTATCTGATAGTACAACTGGATTTAGGAAGTGCCGATCTACACTTGATAATCTCACTAGCCTTGTTTTAAGAATTCAAATAGGTTTTAGTAAAAAACAATTTACTTTAGCTTCTTTTATAGATATAGATAACGCATATAATAATATAGACGTCACATTTTTAACGAAAGTTTTAGACGACATCGGAGTGGGAGCTAAAATGTGTTCCTATATATGGCAATTTCTATGTGAACGGTCTCTTAAGATACAAACTGGAAATAGTTTTCTTAGCAGGAATACACAGAGAGGCCTTGCTCAGGGAGACCCTATGTCTCCACTACTGTTTAACATAGCCACTATGTACATTAGCAAGTCTATAGATAATGTTTTTATTTCTCAATACGCCGATGACTATGTTCTATATATTACAAGTGATAATATATCACACGCCTACAATGAATTACAATGTTCACTAAATGAGTTGGTAAGACTTTTATGCGAACTAGGACTTGAGATATCCCCATTAAAAAGTAAAGTTTGCTTATTTAAACGTGGCCGCTTGCCGGATAATACAGGTCTGGAATTAAAAATTGAAAATAACTCTCTGGATACAGTAGATTCTTTCAAATATCTTGGAGTCTGGCTAGATAAATCACTCAGGTGGGCTAAACATATAAATGAAGTTAGAGAAAAATCATTAAAATATTTAAACGTCTTAAAAGTTTTAACTGGACCTAGGTGGGGGGTTCATCCTACTCATTTACGACGATTATACTTATCAGTGATTCGAAGTAGACTTGATTACGCTAGCTTTATTTATGACGAAAGTTGTAAAACTCATTTAAATAAATTAGATAAAATACAAAATCAGTGTTTGAGAATTATAGGTGGTTATGTTAGATCGACAGCTATACATGTGATGGAGTGTGATCTTTATATACAACCATTACATGTTCGCAGATATTTTTTAGCTGGTAAATATTACCTTAAATCTAAATCAATTAGGATAAACGATTTAAATCAGTTGTTGAATAATCTATATTATATGTGCGTAAGCGGACGTTGGAGGCGTAGGAAAAAACCTTTGCTGAATAAAATCCATGAAACTCTAAAAGGAAAGGAATTGACAATTAGTAATCAAGTTGATATGTTTACTCTGGACATCTGTGTCAGCGGGGTGAACCTTTCTGAAGTAGTAAGGATTCATATACCAGAAGTTGATAAATCAAAAGGATCTTATTGTTCAATTTATTTAAATCAGATATGTTCAAAATTTATAAATGATAGCTACTCAGATTGCTATGAAATTTTTACCGATGGGTCAATAGACGGAGAGAATGTCGGTTTAGGCTTATTTGATCCACAAATGAATAATCGTATAAAATTAAAAATACAATGTCAAATTTCTATAATGCATACTGAATTGTTAGCTATATATGAGGCGCTGTCTTATATTGAGAGTATAGGATTTCATAAGTTTGTTATACTCTCGGACTCCAAAAGCGCCCTTCAACACCTGGCTCGATGTACCTCGAATTTTCGAGGCACACCGATAGCCTACTCTATTATTAGCGCCATTCGTAAATTAAAGGCTAACAATAAGTCAATCATTTTACAATGGATTCCATCTCATGTGGGGATTGAAGGAAACGAGGAGGCTGATTTATGCGCTAAGCAAGCCTCTTCGGATGGTATCCCGTTTCAATGTAAACCGTACTTTATGGAATTGTTATATGTAGTAAAACAAAATTGTATAAAATTATGGAAGGAGTTCGCGGACGAAAGGTCTTTATCCAAAGGGATATGGTTCAGAACTATTCAGCCTAGCCTACCTCGATGCCCATGGTTCGTTGGGGCTGGTATGAGTAGGTCGGAAATATGTTTGGCTCTGAGGATTCGTTGCGGACACATTCCACTGAATAGTTTTGGTTATTTGATGGGTAAGGTTGATACACCCAATTGTACCGAGTGTGGAAAAATTGAAGATATTTATCACATATTGGTGGAGTGTGTTCGAAATGAAGATGAGAGATATAATTTTACTTGCATGTTCAATGTAAACCCCATAGATGTAGGGATATTTAATACGTTACTTGCCCATCCACTATCGGATGAGGCGCGAATGATTTATAAATTAGCAAAGATTGCAATTAATCGTAGATAGATGTGAATTTTGGAGTATCGCTGCATCTATGAGGGTGGCATTTTCATTGTTGAAAAAACCCTCTTTCAATAAATAAAGATCTAAAAAAAAAAAAACCTTTGTTTTTACGCATTAGGTAGTTATGATGCGACATGCATGAGTAATTTTACTGGACTTACGAAAATAATAAATAATACACACCTTACACTTGGGTGTTGCAGATGGTCAGACAATGCCAGAGGCTAGGGTAACCTTTTATCTAATGGAACTGTCAACAAACAATAATAATCTTCAATAGCACCTAATTTACTGGACTTATGAAAATAATAAATAATCCACATCTTACACTTGGGTGTTGCAGATGTCTAGACCGTGCCAGAGACTAGGGTAACTTTTTTCTATCAGGTAGATCTGAGATGCTTACGTCTGCTATGCCTGTTTGCCTGGTCAATAGAATGAACACATGGATCGAAACATACACAAATATTATTGCACGCAAAATGCACAGATGTTAAAAATATATGTCGCAGAATGAAGTACTAAACGTAAGGTCTTTATCAATCTGAAAGCAACTTAACTATAGTGGCGACACTATGCGGTTGGCAACATCAAATGACATTGTCAAATGTCAATGTCATAGAAGTAGCGGTTGGGAATCGAAATGAACGTTCTTTTTGAATATGGCGTCGGGCGTGTGCACTTGTGAGGTTATCCCTACTTTTGTAACGGTGAAAGTGATTGCAATGGCAGTTGAGAACAGAATCGATCGGGCCGAGTTCGATTGTAGACGCGCGGCAGTGCACTGCAGTAGCTACGAAATAGTATCGTGATTAGTTGGTGTTAATTGTTTTAAGTGTTATGTTTAGATGTGTCCTGAGAGCTAGCTATCCCTTGTTGTCCAATGGGCGAGAAGCCTGGTGTTCAGAAGTCACGTGATGAGGCGCCTAGATGCGCAAGTGTCTGTGTACCCTTGACCCTTGATTTCACCAATTGCTGTTGGTTATCAGTTGTGTTAGCACGGAGGAGGCTCAGGTAGACTATTGTGCTGAGAACCACTGTGGACGCGGGGCGTGGGCGTCTGCCTTAGCCGTGATTCGGGTTACCGTCCCTCTATCGGGACAATTATGCCCTCGCTTGACCTTTGTAAGATTGTGTAAAGATACCCTGTTAGTTAACTGTCACTCTGCTTTAAAGAGTTGCCCACGAAAGCCATCCTATGACCCTATCTGATGCTCGAAAGCCATCCATCCTGACTTGCACTTGGCCCCCTTATATCTCTCTCTCTCCGACATCAGAATTGGGATGGTGAACCCGATAGTTTTTAGTTTTCTGACACGGTTGTTTTTTGATTCATGGCTTTAATCTGGTTATTACCCTACGCGTATAAAATTACCTACTTGAAGGGTAGTGCGGTTAGTAGATGTTTCTGTGAACATAGCGGTTTCGTGTTTGGTACAGTGTGGGTGCCAATACGTTTGTTTTGTTGCAGTATCCGGGGTAAGTCTATTTCCTTTTTTATCTTAACCTGAATTTATTGAAATTTTATGCGTTCATCATCAATTGAGTTTTATTATCAGTGAAAATTGTTTGATATTTGAAGGTAGTTATGATTAGATAAAAATAACTGACAATATCGTCTTTGATATCAATTTAGCTACCACAGGTTTTTAAAAACGTTGTCGATTACATTAATATAGTGCGATTATAATGTTTCATTACATTGTGCATTTTATTTAGTCGGAAAATAATCGATTGTATTTAAACGATTGCGATGTTGAATTATTAAAAAAAAAATGATATTTCACTTTTGTTATTGAACATTTTCGCATACATAAAAACACACTGTGGTTACGAGATATTTGGGGTAGTTCGAGAAAAATCTTAAATTACATGGACAAAGTTAATTTTAAATTGTAATTTTCGGTACCTAAAGTTTAGGTAGTGAATTTAAATTGCGAAAACGACGTTGACTGGTAAATTCAGTTGATTGATTAATCTGTTTAAAATGTTTTATTGTCAGTAATGATTTAACTTTCGATTACGCGTAATAAAAAAAAAATTGCTTAACGGTTTATTGATTCTACATTTTTGAGGGTTTAGTTACGGCGAAGTTATTTTGAATTAAATTTTTGTAAGCGTGCTTGTAAAGCGTAACTTGTGATTTTTGGTAATACGCTAGAGGCAAAAGAGATCATTGAAGAATCCGATCGTTAAGTTCATAGTGTAATAGTTGAATTTTTAAATTGCGTTGTTTGATATTATTTGTGTTTTGACTATGCTGGAGTCCGAGTCTTAGTCGTACCTCGAGAAAAATCGGTGTCTGCCTTGTGTAGTCCGTGAGTAGGCGATATGCGGTTGACTCTGGTGGAGGTCGGGTTTCTGAGAAAACCGTAGGGTCAGTTGGACCCGGTGATCACAGGCGTGGTACGCGTATTTGTGGTATTATTGAGATTGCGCAATTTTGGATTTTGTGTTGACATTAATTGCCATCAAGATATTGAGTTATTGATTAAGGTGATTCAGTGATCTCTGAGTTCTCATTTTGTAATCGGGATTTATTGATTTAAAGTAACTTAAAATAAAATAATAAGGCGGAAATGGACCGGTTGTTCATAATGTGCGGTTTACTGATTTGATTCGTTGAATAAAATTGATTAGACAATGATGTTTTGTGTGCTTGTTAAACAGAACCCAGTTTATTATTTTGAGAAATTACTGCAATTTTTGGAAGTTATGAGAAGTTTTGCATTGCTTAGTGGTAATCGCCAGTATAAATATGCTCACGATCGATTGAGGAAAATGCCAGATCCTAATTCTCCCTCAGAATTTGATAACAATGTAGTATCTGAGGATGAAACAATTAGTCCTTAAGAGTAGAGGCCGAAAGTATTGTGATTCTTTACAAATGCTGAAAGTACATTTTACGTTGATTTACGTTTATTACTATGTGCCGGTGTGTGTAGTGCTGGTTAAGCGCTGCTCGGTTAAGGGATAGTACTCGGTTATCACCGGTTAAGTGTTAGTGTGTGTGTAGCGCTGGTTAAGCGCTACGATTTTGCTTTGCTGGTTAAGCATTGCGGTTTAGTGCTGGTTAAGTACTAGACGGTGTGTGACACTGGTTAAGTGCCACGATTTTGCCTTGCTGGTTAAGCATCGCGGTTGGGCTGAGTGCTGGTTAAGTGCTCAGTGATAAGTAGTGCTGGTTAAGTGCTACGGTTTTGCTGTGCTGGTTAAGCATTGCGTTGTACTGCATAGTTTTTACTGATGGTTGGCTGGTGATAACGCTGTTTGAAATTCAAAATAAATTATAGCAGAACAAACTTTTTGAAAAATGTTACTTTTGGCAATATAATATTTTAAGTTGTTGTTTGTAACAGTGATAATTTCACTGGGCTCACTTGATACCGTAATTTTTCCAAATGGGTCAGGAACGACCGAGCGGTTAAATTTTACTGTGTTTAATTTCGTTTAGATTATCGCTTTTTTAAAACCATCATTTGGTAGAAAGTAAAATTACATTCATGATAATATCGGGAAGATGTTTAAGAGTCAAGTACCTATTGAGTTTGTAAAGTAAAATGACGTAAAAGCGGTAGATTGATTGATTGATTTGGTTATAGATTCGGGGCTAGAAGACTGTACCAATATATCGTAGACGTAGCCTGGTAGAAATTGGTGTTATCTCCTTGAAATGAGATGACCCTGGGTAAGCGGTAGGTGGTAGTACGTAGATCGTAGAGTCGCGGTCTGACTCGGGATTTCCATGGGGAAGTCCGCAAAATAAAAGGTTTTGGTGCTCCATACCTTTTGAGCTATTGTGTTGTGATTTTTTTGAGCTATTGGCCACAAATGCGATAACAGATGTGAGACTGTAATAAATTCTAAATCGGTCAAAATTATTTTGTTTTGAAAAAGTGTAATGTGATAGTGTAACTCAGTGGTACTGGGACTCGGTAGTCTATTTGGTTATAATGTAGAGGAAAGTGTAAGCCCATTGAACACTATTCAATCAAGTAACTAAGTTGTTATTTGTTTTCTCTGGGGGGCAACGTGGTTATCGTCACTTGGTGAGGGTGGCAAGGTTATCGTCACTGCGAAAGTGGCATGATCTGATACCGCTCGATTTAGGTAGTAGTGACGCCTTGAGAGATCGTCACTGGAGGTGGCATAAGTTACTACCGCTCGATTTAGGTGGTAGTGACGCCTTGAGAGATCGTCACTGGAGGTGGCATGAGTTACTACCGCTCGATTTAGGTGGTAGTGACGCCTTGAGAGATCGTCACTGGAGGTGGCATGAGTCCTTTTGCTCGAATTAGGCGATAGAGACGACCGTAATCGGTAGAGTCGATATGAGCGATTTAGTAGAGCAAGTAGAGTCTTACTTCAAAGTATGTGGTTGAGTGAATAATGGCCATTGGTCAGTTTATAATTAGAAGTAGTTTGTGATTATCCCTAGTAATGATGTAAGCTTAATTATTTGAAAATAAACTTTGAATTACTATGAGAGTTCGTTTGAAGCCCTGTTCCGACTTGTCTAATCAGGATAGGCCGAGTCGAGACAGTCTGATGCAGCAGAATTTAATTCTTGTCAGATTACTACGTCATCAAATGTCACACAGGGACGTGTGACTTGTCAGAGATGGCCGTGTCGCAGAATGAAGTACTAAACGTAAGGTCTTTATCAATCTGAAAGCAACTTAACTATAGTGGCGACACTATGCGGTTGGCAACATCAAATGACATTGTCAAATGTCAATGTCATAGAAGTAGCGGTTGGGAATCGAAATGAACGTTCTTTTTGAATATGGCGTCGGGCGTGTGCACTTGTGAGGTTATCCCTACTTTTGTAACGGTGAAAGTGATTGCAATGGCAGTTGAGAACAGAATCGATCGGGCCGAGTTCGAATGTAGACGCGCGGCAGTGCACTGCAGTAGCTACGAAATAGTATCGTGATTAGTTGGTGTTAATTGTTTTAAGTGTTAGCGCGTGCGTGTGACCCGATATGTTTAGATGTGTCCTGAGAGCTAGCTATCCCTTGTTGTCCAATGGGCGAGAAGCCTGGTGTTCAGAAGTCACGTGATGAGGCGCCTAGATGCGCAAGTGTCTGTGTACCCTTGACCCTTGATTTCACCAATTGCTGTTGGTTATCAGTTGTGTTAGCACGGAGGAGGCTCAGGTAGACTATTGTGCTGAGAACCACTGTGGACGCGGGGCGTGGGCGTCTGCCTTAGCCGTGATTCGGGTTACCGTCCCTCTATCGGGACAATTATGCCCTCGCTTGACCTTTGTAAGATTGTGTAAAGATACCCTGTTAGTTAACTGTCACTCTGCTTTAAAGAGTTGCCCACGAAAGCCATCCTATGACCCTATCTGATGCTCGAAAGCCATCCATCCTGACTTGCACTTGGCCCCCTTATATCTCTCTCTCTCCGACATATATTACTTTGTCCCGAGAATCTGTAATTCACTTAGAGAATCTATAAACAAACAATCCCATCATCATCATCCTAGCGTTTTCCCGGTTGCATCCTCAGCCGGCCGCCTCGGAGCCCTTTTGAGCCCCTTTTTCTACTCCGCTTCGCCCGGGACTGTAAACAATCCCGAGGTGCTATAAGTTTCAATAAACGCAGTCTCTATGTAGTGAACACATTAGGATTTTGTCCCGCATTAGGACTGCATTAGGACTTCTTTGTCACCTTACTGTCCTTCAGGGATTTGCTATACAAAATTGCTAACGATGCGTTTGAAATTCCCGAAGCTTCTAAATAAACAAAAAATGGGCAACAGAGGGAATTTAAAGTTTTATCATCATTAGCTCTTTCTCTGCCCTCAATTAAGGTGAGTGTTTGTAGCGTGTACGAAGAAACTTGGTCTTTATTCATCGAATGTTAGAGGGTATTCGAAGAAACGCGCCAGGCCTATGAATTGCTATATAGTTGTCTTTGTCTGAGTTGGAATGCTATTTTTGAGATGATTTAACCAAAATTGGCGGGTCCATTCGACTCTAATTCGACTACAGTAATGAAAATCATTTGAATACGATTTTAAGAATGTCATTTCAAAAGTAGCAACATCAGGCATCAATTATATAAAAATCAATGCCACTTCTCGTTGTAATTTTATAACTCAAGAAGGAACCTATCCTAACCAAATGTTTAGGCTTTGATCTATTTAGTTGATGGTTTAAAGCTAGTAATGTGTATAAAATTATTCAAGTTAGTTTACCGAAAGGCACAGTTTTGTATCAAACGAATGCAATACAGATCTCTTAATTATTCAAATAATCAAGGCTGACATTGGCAATGCATTTCTTCCAGCAAGCCTAAGGACGGAT
Source organism: Apomyelois bistriatella (assembly GCA_947044815.1). Taxonomy (NCBI): domain Eukaryota; kingdom Metazoa; phylum Arthropoda; class Insecta; order Lepidoptera; family Pyralidae; genus Apomyelois; species Apomyelois bistriatella. The sequence goes on from OX345691.1 coordinate 12,963,543, forward strand.
AGGAAAAATGTGAAAAAGATGATTGAAGCAATCTTTAAGTGTACTTAGGTACCTATTTATTAATAAAACAATTAGATTATTAACTACGATAATGATTATTATCAGTATCGATAAATAGTATAAAATAAAAAAGGAGACCAAGACCTTTGTCAGTTAGCAAGATGTTGAAAGCAGTAACACTGTTCTGTGTAGTGGGAGTTGTTCTGGGCACTCCCTCCGTTGTGAGGAGCAGGGAGGAGATTGAAGCTTACAGGAACTACTTGCAGGGCATCAAGTCTCGTAAGTTACTTTTACTCTTTGCATCTTCAGCTTACGTCCCAAAGCCAATGATACGCTTTTGGATTTATCGCTACTGATTATTACAACGGAGCGACTGCTACGGAGTCAGAAGCTCCGTAACCCTTTTTACAAGAAAACTAGATCAAAATTTTGTAGCTACATATATGGATCATAGTCGTGACTTTGACCCATAATGAATACCACCATCTATTAAAATAAGGGAAACAAAATAAAAATCAAAATAACCAAAGGCTCAGTCTTTACGAATTATCGGAAAGAGGCTATTCACCTATTTGTTTGACTCATAGTCGTCTTTTACAACATCGGCGGAAAAAGAGTTCGGAAGTCATTTTCACTATCACTAAATAGTATAAAACAAAGTCGCTATTTCTCAGTCCCTATGACCCTTTGTATGCTTAAATCTTTAAAACTACGCAACGGATTTTGATGCGAATTTTTTAATGGATAGAGTGATTCTATAGGAAGGTTTTTATGCCCGGGGCGGTTCGCTAGTAAAATAATAAATCTACCAATTGATACTGTAACTAACATGGCATTTTCCCAGATGATGCCTCATTTTTCCAAGCCCGCAGTCAGGCCAATCCCCTCGCCAACGCAGAAGAGAACAGCGGCAAGTTCGACGGCGACATCATCCTGGATGACTTCATGATCGAGGACATGGTGAACGAATACGCCATGGGCCGAAATGCTTACACCTGGCCTGGCTCCAAGTGGCCTAATAACACCATAGTTTATCAGTTCGGAGACGAGTTTGGTGAGTTTCACTGATAAGATTTTTGCATTTGTTATGCAGTCGGATCTGAGATAGGGGCAGGAAAAATAGGAGAATTGGTCTTCTCTCATCTTAGTCCTTTTTGCTTTCTAAGCTAACTGCTTTGGAGCCCAGACACTGGTTATTACAATGGAGCGACTGCGTCTGACCCCCGAAACCCTTATCACAGGGTAATCAGACCAATAAGACTGAGTGTGGAACCTTAGTCAGAAACACGCTTGTACGATATGACTACATGGCAAAAGCACAGTTGACTAAAACCTCTATTCGTAGACAGCACGTTACTAATAGCTATTTTTTAAATTATTTCACAATCTCTACAAACAGCTGCCATTGAAGAAGCCATTAGGGATATCGAGGCGCACACTTGCATTAAGTTCCGCTACAGGCAACCTGAAGATCAGGCCTTCGTCAATATAACCGTAAGTTTGGTCTAATCCAACAGCTACAGCAGCAAACTTATTGCCTAAAATAGATAGAGTTCGTGATACGACTAAGTGTTGGCATGTCAAACAATTACATACAATGCACGGAGGAGCTCAAGATAGAAATGCCACTAATGGCGACCAATCCAAGTTGGGCCACGCAATCGCCGTCGCTTGTCGCGCGCTATCGTTACAAACTCAAGTATTGTGATCTTTATTATTTCAGGGGTTTACCGATGGATGCTACGCTAATGTTGGCTACTTTTTTTCTCGTGGTGTCCATACATTCAATCTGGCTACCAACCCCGCTGGCTGGTATTGCTTCCGCCATGCTACCATCGTCCACGAATGGATGCACATCTTGGGTTTCTTCCACATGCATTCTACTCATGACCGTGACAACTACGTGAGGATTGTTGAAGAAAACCTCATCCCTGGTTAGTAGTCCTCCCTTGATTGGATTAGGATTCTGTTAATTTTATCCTAGCTCAGACATCCTTTTCTTCTTTGATATTTTTCTATAGCTCTTTTGTAAAATTTTGTTTAAGTAATTTGAATAGATTTATTTCTTTATACGATATTTATTTGAGGCATGCAATTTAGTTATTTAAGCCAGCTGCTATTTATTTTAACTCCGCAATCAATTTAGACTAGTATATATATATACATATAATTATTATACAACAACTTGTGGGAGCCCTGCGGAGACTCAAACAAGGCCAAGCCTGTATCTTGGGCCACGGTCCCCTTGCCAAATCCGAGCAACATATATTATATATCTATACATAAGATCTATATTGTATCAGGTTATGCGTACAGCGTCAATGTCTACGATTCCAGCCTGGTAGATAACGTCGGCTTAGACTATGACTACGTGAGCTGCCTTCACTATGGGCCATTCGCGTTCAGCAATAACGGGCAACCTACCATCGTCGCTCTTCAGGTGAGATATCCTGGACAACCACTCTATTTATACCATCCAGCCACTCACGTTACTTTTTTTTTTTCGGTTATGGAATTAATCCTCAAGCAAAAATATAGCTTATTTTTGCCAGTATCAAGTTTTATTGGAATTTTTTTCATTAAGTCAAGTCACTGTGTCAAGTCAAGTCAGTAGTCATGTCTAGTCAAGTTAGTCAGAGGGCTAAGTGAAACGGTGGAAAAATTTCACTTAGCATTATCTTGGGAGTTTTGGTGACAAGGATGCAAGTCATTTTACGGCATTGTACCACTTTTCAACACTCACGCTTGTTCAATAACACTTGGCGAATAATAATCCACCTTTATTATGCACAAATACTCGAAAAAACACAAATATTAGAAAATAAATACAATGACGACAACTGAGTGACTTTAGCTTGGCGCCAAAACTCACGTTACTTTATTACAAATTTCTTATTTGCAATCGTTTTTTTTTTATTTCAGGAGCACGAAGGCACTATGGGCCAACGTGAGTACATCACAGATAAGGATTGGCTTCGCATCAACAGACACTACAACTGCCCTGGCGCCTGGGACTAACCTGATGATGTAGTGGAAACCGCTAATCAAATAAATCAACATTCTTTTTCTTTTCATCATTATCATAAATTTAAGAGTAAGGGTAGGGCTCTTTTCGGTAGAGTTCAATTCATTCGTCTATTAATTTATCATTTACTTCCTGTGGCGCTACAACCCTTTGTAGGTTTTGCCTCTTCTACTATTTTTTTTTCACCTATCACGTACCCTTGCCTCCTTCTTCCAGTTTCTAAATAAAAATCTTTAATCTATCATAAGCGAATTTTTTTTATTTCTTGATACCTACGATATTGCGCCATCGTGACGTTTTTATAATAATAAAAGCCTCTACTCGGTCTACCTGGACTCTTTTTTCTTTTATCTATCATATGAAATGACTTTTTTATTTTGGTCACGGCTTTTCTAGTCTTGGGAACAACTGGCTTTTTTTGAATTTTGAAAGTTGGTGTATTAAGTATTTACCTGATTTACGTAAGATATATCAATTGCCTGAAATTCAATTTATTATTTTATACAACTACTGTTAAAAAAATCCTTTTTTATTTTCTCTTAATATTATCATCCAAGTTACTAATATTGGTAGTTACGTTTTTATTGTGGTTAAAAAAAATCCACTCCAAAAGTGCGCCTGAGTCGGCATAAAAACATCTGAAAGAGCGCCAAAAAGATATTATTTACAAAACATACAAGGCATTTTTTTTAATTGCTCCCCAAGGATGACCTGACCTCCATGCTGAACACGTGATGTGCTTTGATCTCATTTGAGACAGAACAATACAGAGATAAAGCTTGCAAGAAATAGATAATCCATGCACATGCACATTAAACCATTCAAGTGTTTTTAAGAAGTCTGAAAACAATCTTGTTTTCCTATCTAGTTATACGTGTGAGGGTATATCGAGGTACAATTCATAAACTCTTACCACCACATAATTTAATATACGTAAATTTGTTTAATATACTTGATGTTGTAAATGTGGTAAACGGCGGCGTTCCTATTAAAGTAAAATAAAATATTTCCGTTTAAAACACTGATTGGTCTATTATTACAGACTACATAAGCCAGCCGGTCAGGCTATATTGATTAGTCATTATAAAAAAAGTTAATTGTATTTTTTGCCTAGACAACAATATGGCAAAAGTTTACAATTTTTTGAACAAAAAGGCGTTGAAAATCTCATTTAGGGAGCTTATTTTTTGTACTCTTAATGTTTTGTGTAATTAAGCTGTCATTATAAATATCTTCGGGACAAATTTCGCCTCTTTGAAATTAAACTTAAGCTGATTTGATCAGATTTATTGTGCTAAGGAGTACAAATGGTGGGGTTGGTAATAAAGAAGTTGTTTTGATAGGTCACGGATGTTAAGCAAGTTCTTTCTTTGCACGATGATGAGTGTGTCTGGGCTGTCTGGGTTCAATTAGTCATATAGGCACAAATTTTCTTATTTTTATGCAGAATCCTTTTAGTATAAATTCTTTAAATACTGGTGTAACAAAAAAAAAATAAGAAAATTATATTAGGTATACTAGCGGACCCGGCGAACTTCGTGCCGCCATAAATGTTGTCTTTAGTAATTATCTGAGTTAAATATATTAATGTACTAGCGATCCGCCCCGGCTTCGCATGGGCATAAAAACCTGCCTCTTGAATCACTATCTATTAAAAAACCTCATCAAAATCCGTTGCCTAGTTTTAAAGATTTAAGCATACATAGGGATAAAGGGGCAGAGAAAGCAACTTTGTTTTATACTATGTAGTGAATACACCTACCTAAAACCTTCCCTAAGAATCACTATTTATTATAGAAAATCAATTTGGTAGTCTTTAAAAGCGCTAATAGACAGACAGACGCGAGAGGGCGACTATATTTCATACTATGTATAGATAATCCTTTTTTGAAATTAGTTTATTCCAGGACTCCCAGAAGCATAGACTGACAAGTACAGTAACTGTATCATGCCCCGTCATGGTCCAGTGACACACATGTTGACAGTGTTGTAACCGATACGATTCCCGACGCGGTCGGATATTTATAAGGATATTCACGAAGTTCGGGGAAGAGCCGCAGTATTACATTACAGTGTCGGTATATATGTGTTGGTAAGTAGTCATTTGAATGAAGAGGTTTCTTTCATTTATTAATTTAAACTAAACAAAATAATTCCACAAGAACAAAATAGTAGGTACATTCCATAAGTACGTGCCAACTGTCCTTTTGTTTTTGATTTCCTATCGCAGGTCTGCTGGAAGAAATTTCTATAGAAATAAGTAGCACCCTTGTACTGCATATCCTAATTTTAAGTTTTCTATGTTTGTATTTGAGTGTAGATGAGTTAAATAAACAAATAATTAAAAAAATGTTTGTGGAAGAAAAAGAAGTATCACTCTCATGATTCTTGAATCTACATAATTATGATAAATTTCCTTGTACCCATATCCGTCAAGTGATGAAATATAATCAACAACAGAATTTTCAATACCGTGGCATGTCTGACGTGTTGGCTTGGTTAAAAAATTATGCTAAATCTTATTTAACGACTTTAATTGGATGAAAAACAATGAAAACAAAAATAAAAGCTGATAAAAGATGGTAGATGATACTATCGACGTAAACATTAATAGTGAATATAGGTCATTCAAATAAGTCATTCAAATAAATAAAAATATAAACAGTCGAATTGAAAAACCTGTTCCTGTTTTTTGAAGTTGGTTAAAAAGTGGAGAAATTAGATACAAATAATGCCGATAAAAATATCAGCTAATCAAGCGTTTCCTGAGGAAATATGTAATTTGTGTGTTCTTAACTAGGATTTTAATCAGAAACACTCCTAACAAAAACCGATTCGAGTATCTCGGGGACCTTTTAACATTATTTTAGTTCGATGTCGTTAAACTTTGACACTTTTTTACGGTTTTATCTGTATTTTTGACATTCCGCTAAGTGAATGTCAGCGTTTCGGCCCTGTGTGGTTACCGCCACCTCTCCCTCGGGAATCTGAATGCTCTTTAGATTTGACGTGCGTTTTCCAAACAGATGCACGAAGATTAGGTGCAACGTCTTAAACGCTAATGTTAAAAAACGTGACACAAAAAGGACAGAAACCCACGTCACGTCATTGCAGTGTTGACACTTTTTTAGGAAGCCAGAAAGTAAAAAAAAAATAAGTATTTTACTTAACTGGAGTACCTACTTTTAAAAAAACTGTGTAATTCTTATTAAAAATTCAGGTGATAAGATATAAAAGTGCCTTTTTTAAGTAGGTACTTGAGATGATTTTTTTGCTAGTTTCTTGCGTCATAGTTTTTTTTAATGAAATAACGATAGACTAGGAAAAAGTAAGAGCAAAGAATTTGGAAATCGAATTTAATTTTTTTTATCTATGAGTAAGAGCTAGGCTGGTGTTTTCGAATAATTTTCGATAAATAAAGTTAATCAAATACACATAAGTAATTGCTTATATAAAATTATTTGCTTTGAAGTGAAGCACTGTTATCGAGTTTCGGTGTTAGATACTAAGTAACACACACCTATTTGAATTCTTTTGCAAATTAAAAATCTTTGATATTCTGTTAATGTCTTTTTTCTAGTAGTTATTATTATTCAGCAAATGGGTGGCGCTTCCCAAAAAATCCCACTAATCAGTCCGGAAGCGTTAATGCAAACATCATCCCAAATCGCATGGACCATTTGAAATAACCGCCATTATTTAGCGAAAACATCAACACTGCTTATTATGCGATCAGCTGTAACCACGATGATGGATAGTTGTCTAAATTATGATGTAGCATTTGTTTTTTGTCGTCGGAACTGTCTAATTTAGGAATCTTTAAAAATATTTTTAGTTGGGTGGCGCCACACTCGCTTGAGGCCTCCGTCCGGAAGCGTATATGCAAATCGCATGCGTCGTTTGTTAAAACCGCCATTAATTTGCGGAGATGTCAACATGGGAGTGTTTTGTGATGATCTAGAACGCAGCGATGATGGATTGATGAGTTAATTGTATTTCTATATCGATTGAAACTTTATGGCCAATTGTTGTGATTTTTTTTTACTTACTTGTTTTATCGTCAGCTACATTGCTACTGCCCCTGCTTAACCTAATGTCTTATTATTCTCACAAATTTACAAGATTTGGCATTATCAAAATGTAAAATTATTTGGTATGGGATTCAAAGGGGATTCATAACTTTTTGACAAACTTTCTGTTGTGATATAAAATAGTCAGTAAAATTCCTTTGATTTGTCAAACTTAGTTGTAAAAACACGAGAATTATAAAAGCTAATAAAATAACCTTATTTTTAATACCGTTGTACTCCCGTCATACTGCATATTTCCAAACAACAATCCATCATCAATTATGGAATCTATTTGCGTATCTTTAATAGTATTTTGAGCATTTTTCAAGTGCTAAAATTATTCTAATTAATCGCTGGTGCGCCGGACGTGACTGATGGGTTCTGTGACTTGATGTAATTGTGAAGACCGAGAGGTAGCAATGTCCAAACTTTTGGGAAATTTTGGGATAAAGTAATACTAAATCGCCTCAGACATGGTGTACGTTTTCCTCTTATGTGAAAAATAAAATTACTAAGCGTTTGTTTTATGAGAGTAATACATTTAATATGTGTCTTCATTTGTTGTAGTAAAAAAATTATACTTATGATCTGTTAGGTATCTATATACGTGAGTATCTACTTGAACAGTATATTCAGATAAACGGACATTATGTCTATGACAGACAGAAGGAGAAACGTGCAACAAGAGTTAGCCCTAGTACACCCTTTGGCAACGAACCCAAAAAACCATGGCGTCAAATAATAACATATAATAACATACCATCAATTATATCACATCATATTATATCTTTTTAAATAAGTGCTACGAAATGCTACGAAATCATCTAGAAAGCTACGATTCACTACAAAGAAAAAACAAAATTATAATTTACTAGCTGTTTCCCGCGGCTTCGCCCCGCGTGGGACTCGGTTATATCGCGCCCAAAAGTAGCCTATGTTTGACCTCAGGTCGTTAACTACATCCCTACCAAATTTCATCACAATCGGTCCAGCAGTTTAGCCGTGAAGAGGTGACAGACAGACAGACAGACAGACAGACAGACAGACAGACAGACAGACAGACTTTCGCATTTATAATATTAGTATGGAAGTATGGAAGTATGGATTCAATCGCTACGAAATGCTACGACACATACGCTACGAAGTTACGCAGCTACGAATTATGAAAGACTTAAAAGCAATTTTTTTTTAAATATTTCTGTTTGGTTACTGGTAATGTAATGAAACAGATATCAAGACTACTCGTACAAGTATGTACGGTATTTTGACGATGCACACATAGAATACACAATTACAAATCTATTCGACGTTATGCTGAAAAATTAATTAATATTTATTATCTTGTAATAAAAAAATACATGTACATACAGTAATAATAATTCAAGCAAAAAATCAAACTTCAGATTTATTATAATTTTAATTATTAATATCTAGGTTTTAATTTTGAATTTATTGATTTTTATTTGTAAACAATCCAATTTATTTATTTGTATATGGAGAAAAAAATTTCATTTTGATTTCATTGTGACAAAATTGTATCAAATTCCTCGAAGCCATGGCCACCATACCGGATGATGGCGTGACAAATGATCATGTTCACGCATTATTGAGACGCCACCATAAGATGAACACGTACGCCAGTAGACCACACCGTGTCGGGGACAATAAAAACACGAGATCCGAGTTTTGCGACATTTTACATGACTTATTGCTACGCGAAAGAACCAATTATGAATTGCGAGAAATTGTGTCGGGACCGCGGGCGATTTCTTAATCCATGAGTGCATGCAACTTTGAATGTAGGGTAACAATAGATACAATAATTGACAAGATCTCAAGGAATGATATACACTTATGTCTCTGTACAAATAACTGTAACTATAACTGGCATAAACATTAGCTTTTAAGCAAGGAAAGTTAGTTATCGCTCTGCAGCAGTAGGTAGGTAGATACCTATTAATATTAGGTAGTTAAAAAAAACAAAACAGCTCTACGAATAGTTTAAAAGAGGATATTGGCAATAATACATTCTAAATTAAATTACATTTGCTTTAATGTTAGTCCGTTTATATTATTATCAAAGAACAGACGAGGAGTTCGTTCTCGTTACGCGTGCGCGCAAACGAGCTGTCTTGCGCGTTCCCGCCGACAACTGTCACCTCCAATTATGGCCGCCATGACATTTTCGCGCGCTTGCTTTTGAATTTAGAATGTTCTTTTTTTAAGGATGAAATGCTGTATAAAATTATTCCTGGCAACCCATATTTTAACAATGATCAATTGGGTTTTTGAAACTTCAGAATAAAACACGAATACTAAAATCAGTATTGATAACCAATAACACTTTCATTTCTGGTTTATAGGTAACTAGCTGTTTCCCGCGGCTTCGCCCCGCGTGGGACTCGGTTATATCGCGCCCAAAAGTAGCCTATGTTTGACCTCAGGTCGTTATCTACATCCCTACCAAATTTCATCACAATCGGTCCAGCAGTTTAGCCGTGAAGAGGTGACAGACAGACAGACAGACAGACTTTCGCATTTATAATATTAGTATGGATTGACCGAGCGAGCGAAGGGAGCGAGAGTCTCCATTTCGAGACTGGCAAATTTTGCTTTTGTCCGGATGTCTGTCTGTCTGTCTGTCTGTTTGTTCCGGGCTAGAGGTCGCATTTCTGAACGGATCCTAATGAAACTTGGCACACGTGTTCCTTGATGTATTTGCAATTTTTTGTCGAGAGTTTTTTTTGATTAGAGGGAAAATGGGGGAAAATAGGGGGAAAGTTTTCTGTGACGTTGTTTACGAACGGATCCTAATGAAACTTGGCACACGTGTTCCTTGATTTATTTGCAATTTTTTGTCGAGAGCTTTTTTGATTTGAGGGAAAATGGGGAAGTTTGCTATATTGTTAATTGCTTTTATCACTGGCCGCAAGATGGTTTTTTCTTAAATTAATACCGCAATGGTTTCGTTTTCGGTCATAGTTTTTTTTTTTTTTTTTTTTTATGTAACAGAATGGGAAATACCTAGCTATAGAGTTATGAAAAAAAAAAAGGAAAAGGGGGTTAACGGAGGTGTTTCGCGAGGTCTACTGTTCACAGAACCACTAGTATTTGAACTCTCAACATAGTTATTAAAATAAATCCTGTCTTTTGTGACACGCTGCGCTTCACCGGTCCGTGTACACACACCACAAGCGTTTTTCATGATTTTACACTAATTCAAAGCGACGGGTCGCTAGTTCTATTCCCGGTGCGGCGGACGAGAGAGTTGGCCTGAACAGCAGATGCCTTAGAAATAACAGGCGACCGCAAACTTTGATGTTAATTTTGTTTTAGAATATAATAAAATTAAATATGTTTGTATGTATCCCTCTTTCATTGTTTTTTATTGGATATGACTAAAGAGCTCTTATATTATTAGATACCTACTTACTGAAAATATTTAGCTCATGTTGCGCTCTCGCAGTAATTTTTTTTCGTAATAAAATTCATTTTACCTAAGTATGGATAATATAAGTAATTTTATACTTCATTGGGTACAAAAGCTTTGTTGCTAGAATTTTCTACCAGTTGAAGAAAAGATACAAATAAAATTTAGACCTCTTTTTGATCTTTTATTTGAATATTTAGACATCACTTCTTCCTCAATCTTTATCTCTTGGCATATTTTGACATTACCTCTTGATCTGTTTAGTAGCATATTTCGACATCACCTTTTGATCTCTGTCGCATATTTCGACATTAAGTACTTTTTGTTTATTAGTAGCTTATTTCGAAATAACCTCTGGATCTCTTATAGTCGCATATTTCGACATCACCTATGGATCTCTTAGTCGCATATTTCGACATTCACCTCTGGATCTTTTAGTCGCATATTTCGACATCACCTCTGGATCTCTTAGTCGCATATTTCGACATAACCTCGGGATCTCTTAGTTGCATATTTCGACATCACCTATGGATCTCTTAGTCGCATATTTCGACATTCACCTCTGGATCTCTTAGTCGCATATTTCGACATAACCTCGGGATCTCTTAGTCGCATATTTCGACATAACCTCGGGATCTCTTAGTCGCATATTTCGACATCACGGTTTATGATTATCCTAACTACTTGACTATTGAGGATTGTTGGCAAAGATTCGTTGGCTTGTTAATTTAATCCAGTAATTCAATTAGACAACATTTCTTGGCGTACCTGTCTGTCTGTAAGCTGTAGTTTGTTGATGGAGATACTTATTAATAAATATATTTTAAATCAATCAGAATTTAGTTCTTTATATTGCTGTCCAAGCAAAAATTTCTACAAGATAGTTCTTAAACAACCAAAGTGCAACCAAATAATCATCATAGGACTCATCCCATTGTCGTCGTCGAATTTCACTATTTTCGTAGTGTCGTAGAAGGCGACTAAATAAATAAATAAATAAAATAAAATTTTTTTAAATTTTTTACATGAGTAATGGGCATACTATTTGTGTGTACTGTATTGGAAGATATCTCTACATTATTTTTCCCATGCCTCCATTCCGAGTACTGGTGTAAGTAATAAAATGTCCATTATAAAAGCACAATCAAAAAGTGTATTTTAATTTAATAATAATACGTAAGAGTTTATAATGCTTGACAGTATTTGATGGAACTCCGTTATATGACCTGCCCCTAGTCATGCTAAATGCTAATGCCTAAAACTTTTCGCCTTTAGAAATAAAATTTTGCCCACGACTCATTTTAGAGAATGTTTAAACTCTTAACATACCTATAATTCGGACAAGGTTTATCAGACAACAAACAAAATATCACTTCTAATTCTGGTGATCGTAAAAACTCATTCACATCCTACGGACGGATCCGGCACAACATAAACTTTTCAGAACCAATTACTTCAAAACTTTGTACTAATTTTCGTCTACTCACTATAAATAATATACGTTGACGTGTCAATTATTGGTCTAAATCGTTTCCCGCTCAAAAACTTCTTTCTTATGGTTATGGGGGAGGGATTCTATAAAGCCACGCCTCACTGTGATTTTAATCTTTAAAATTAGAAACACATGTAACATCCTTCCATTTCTAAAAACTAAAAGGAACTTTACTGCACAAACTTTGTGGATGAAATTTGTCTTGACGAAAATTGGTTCTAAATTTAAACGTTAGATTTTCAAAATTAGAACTTAATATTCGAGAATAGAGATGAAATTAGTTTTTGTTAACTGCCAGTAGGTGTGTATCAAGAAAGATGTTTACAAGGTATTTTTTCAGGCACACATGTCTTTGGAATGGTACCAGAACAGCCAGATCACTGCACAAACTCCATTAGTTCGCACATTAAGATGAGTTAGTCGAATTATTTAATTAAATAAAGTAATTCAATAAGTAAGTGGATTAATAACAGTTGGTCGATGTTGAAGTGGACAAGTTGAGACTTCATTTAAAAAAAAGTTTACGTAGTTTGTGATTTAGGAAAGTGTTTTCGTGAAAATTAAAGAAATATTCTCGCATACGAATATTTCGATGATGGATCAAAATAAAGGTTAGTGAAATCAATTATTGTAAACTAAACGTATTTATATTTCTCTTTTTAGTGCCTATCTAGCAAAAACCAAAAACAATTGCCGCCAATGTCATCGTCCTACCTAACATTTTTCCGTTGCATTCAAGACATTAGCGGTTTAGTAGTATAACATATAAGTAATAACTTAGTGGATGTTTTTATAACCCGCCTTCTATATAACGTCAACCATAACTGGTGATGCTATTGTTGTTACCGATCCGAAAGACTTATAAAGTAATATAGACATCCGTGTGTTACTTTATTTGCTTTAAAAAAACAATTTAAAATTAGAATAAAATTCTATGTTGGAAATTAATTATCAAAAAAATTTTGGCTATTCGAAAATAATTGAATGTCTGTAAGTAGGTATGGCTAAAATTCATAATCATCATTATAAACTTAAGAGCTATAAGGGTATTGTAATGGTTGGTGGAGTTTCCTTCATTCTTGATTATTAGTTCATTAGTTCCTTTATTTCTCAATACGCCACGTTTGGTTTCTTCTTTATTTGTTTCATATAACTAAGCTGTAGTGTACCTGGTGGTCTACTACCACCTCTTAAAACCATGCAAGATCCAGTGAGTAAGCGGGACAGCGCAATACATGATGTAAGGCGACATCTCCCTTACTCACTGGATCTTGCATGGTTTTAAGAGATGGTGGTTAGCCATCTGGACCCCTTAAAATTTATAAGTGTAGGCATGTGTGTAGGCATCGAGCAGCTCGATAGCCAAGTGCGGTGCGCGTGTTCGTAACGATAGCGCTCGTCAAGCGACGGAGAGTGCGCGGCCATGTTTGGATTGGTCGCCATTAGTGGCATTTCTATCTGGAACTCCTTCTCCTGCTTTGGAAGGCATGTTAAGCCGATGGTCCCGGCTGTTATCGGTAGATAGCAGCGTTATACTGTGTCAATGCCTTTAGGCGAAAAATCTAACAGTGTTGGCCACTAACACACCCGGATCATGTTCCTATTGGTTTACAGAGGTCAGACGGCAGTCGCTCCTTTGTAATAAACAGTACCATGATTAATAGCGTACCAGGGTACGCTCTGAAGCGTAAGCTGAAGATGCAACCAGGAAACACGCTCGGAGGAAGAAGAAGGCCTGTGTGTACGCTTACTTATCATTTGATTTAGCGTGTTATGAAGGAGATGCAACCGCATCCTCTGCAATAATGACGATGAATCGGTCCAAATCGCTCGGGAGCATATATTGTACAATTTTTTCCAGTCTAACCAGAGAATACTTAGTACTTAGTACTAACGGTCTAACTTAGAATAATTAGAAATTTTGCTGATTGTGTTATTTGATCGCGATATTGATATGAAAACACATAATATTTCACATCATATGATACGTGTTAACTATATTAAATTAGTTTGATTGGTGCGATTGCCAAGTGTTTATTTAAAATAACAGATTTTTAATATTGATATTTGGTTATTACGTAATATCCGAAGACAATGTCTAAGAAGGGACTGAATAAATTAACCAACTTGGTATTACATGGATCTTACAACTTTTGAGGGTAGAACAACTAAGCGAGACTTGGTTTTTCATTTCTCATACTCGGAAAGTAGTGTTTTCCTGATCTGAGTATAGGGTGGAAAACGCTTCATGCCCTCCCACGGGCCGAAAACACCCATAGTAATCACTTTCTTCCTTAGGGCGGGAAAGAACTTTTAAAATTAGAACATAATTTTGCCTGTGAATTTGGAAGGAAGCGGCAACAAAGAATTTCAACAACAAAAAAAAATGTGAAAGTATGTACAGCCAGAGTTAATTTAGAAAATATTTATTAGGGTCAGCACTCACTAAGAGCAAAGCATTTTCTGATAACACTAAAATATTAACTTCATAAATATGGGCATACAGTGAAAACAAAACACATGTACAAACGCGACGGTCCTGAAAATCACGTTAAGAGGTTTATTTATTTTATTTTATTTTTTGATAAAACTAAACTCGCTAAAACAGTTGATGGTAACCCCTCTGCAGTGCTCTTGGTGTGCGGTGATCTTAAGCGGACGGAGAGGCCCCCATGTAGCACACGGTATGTTCTATATTTAAAATTTAAAACTGAATTACCAACACAATATCATTTAAGAAGGCACTATGTTCTCTTGTTTTTACTATTATTAATTATAGAAAAATTTCTTTTTTTACTTTCCTTATATTCAAAATGAAAAGTAGAGTGTTTAACACGGGTAAAAGGAATAATTCCTGCTCGGACTATAGCCGCCCTCGCTACGCTCGGGCGTCTAAATGCCGCGCACGGGAATTATTCCTTTCCTCCCTTGTATAACAATCTACTATTTTACAAGTTTTGTTAATTGATGGCATAAAGAATCTTATTTTCCAAAAAACAAAAACATAAAGCCAAGTTGAACTCTGACAGATTAGAAAAACTCAAGCACCTAGTGCAGTGCACCATGTGCAGGGTCAATTGACCTAGTACTCACATGGACTACAAATAAACGATAACGGTGGCAGTGCAGTACCCCAGTGAAACAATGATACCAAGGCATACAGGGTCAAATGACCATTCTGACAACACAGTGTGCAGGGTCTGGGGTTGAATCGAAAGTCTCGAGTTGGAGGCGAAAACACATTGTTTGTATGTATGTATGTTTGTTCAACGATAACTGCCGAAACAATAGCACGATTTTCCTAAAATTTGCGAGGCATGTAGGAGGAAATATCAATAGAATTTTCAAGTTTGTTAAGCATCAAAATCCATAAAAAAATTCCGCGATTGCTTCATGCAAACGAAACCATAGCGCGTTCATAGCGCCATTTAGGTGATAATTAGGGAACTGAATTGTGTTAGAAATGTCAAAATCAGCCTAAGTAATCGGTTAATGATTAAATAATAAAATAAATAAATAAAAAGCTAATACAACGCAAATATTAAACGCGAGGTCTAAGTTCGCGAACTACTTGTACCCCTACAGTTAATCTTTTGACTACCCACTTACTTAGGTACCTATAGGCTCGATAACAAGCGGCAGTCCATCTCTAAGACCACCAAGAAACAACAGTTCAAGCGAACAAGCGAAACCATGTGTGCGAAAACTGATAGGGCTGCGCGCGCGCCGACCATGTACAAATGTAGGGTAGCCATATTGAGGATAAAAAAACAGGAATATTTAATATTCGAAAACCTTTTCGACATCATTGATTGTCACAAAAATGCTTTCCGAGGTCGAGGTCATGTCCTTCGTCATAAAATAAATAATGATGTTAATTTACACAATACAAAATTATCAAATGAGTTTTTTTTATATAAATATTAATATTCAAAATTGAATGAATGAAACTAATAAATTTGTAAGTAGGCAGTTATATTTATCTGAAATAATAAAACAGATAGGTACGTAAATAAGTAACATCCAACGAATATTATAATTGCGAAAGTGAGTTTGTACATTTGTTTGTTTGTGTGTTTATTTATTTGTTTGTTTCTTACCTCTTCAGGCTCTATCTACTGAACCAATCTTCCTGAATCGCATACACAAAGGAGTATTGAAAAATCAAAGGGTACCTTTCATCCCCGAAAAAAAAGCACTGATCCCGAGGGAAACTCCCGCAGGCGAAAGCTAGTATTGAATAATCTATCAACCAAATTTCCGGAAATCTCCGAAATCATAGTGTCCCTAACCAAACAACAAGAGTGGCTATTCTCATTGCCGACTGTCGGCTGCGGCCGAGGGCTTCGCCCGCCACACGCTGGCTCTACCAGTTTTTCAAACGCTAGAGTCAGCGTCTACATAGTTAGAATTATGTCTGGCGGATAGTAAAGGGAACTGCAATATCTACTACTACCACATAATACTTAATAGTACTAACGTACTCCTGGATTCTAGCATCGATACTTGCGTGGCTGCAGTTTATTGATGCAGAAGTACGAATAAAATTACTTTTTGCTAGCGTAGCGGCTGTATTTGCAAAAACTGTCGTTAGTTAGATAGTGTTAAAATAAGCGATTAGTTTTTTTTTTGTTTTGTTAATATTTTCAAGGTTCTCTATGATCGGCTAGAATATTATTTTATGGTTCTCTTGTCGAATCTGTCTCATTCCTTACAAGTCTAATTTACGTGAAAGATTGCGGCAATATCATGTTCTCTCCACTGTGGCTAACATTAGTGGCACATTTTTTTCGAGCTGTAGTTATTTAAAATATCTTTTGTTCGCAGAAGTCCACAGCGCTAGACAAGATGGGACCGCCAAAAATTACGACACTAAATCCCAAATGCCAGCCAACTACAATTTCAACAATGGAACCTATAACGAAAACCACAATCTCTTCCAAATGATCAAGTGCCACGAAGACAGTCTTATAAGACTACACCATTTAACAGCAGGGCGACAAATGAATGGAAATTTAGAACCTACATACCAAAATGACATAACTTGGTACCCAAAAGACTTACAACGCCAATATATCAAACCTAGCTACTTAGCTTATGAAGACATGAGACGGAAATATGACGAAGCGAAGGATGTGAAGGAGAAAGAAGTTCAAAAAGAGTCTGAAGAAGAGAGAGATGGCAAGGCTGACGAAAGGAAAAAACCTAGAAGGAATAGAACTACGTTTACAAGCCAGCAGTTAGCTGCTTTGGAGAAAGTGTTCGAAAAGACCCACTATCCTGATGCGTTTGTGAGGGAGGATTTGGCAGCAAGGGTTAACTTAACAGAAGCAAGAGTACAGGTACTTAAATAATGTGTGCATGCGTGGTGCGTGCATGTATACGAGAACAATATTGCCGTAAAGCATACAGTTGCCTGCCACCAGTGGTGTGGATATTTTTGGTGGAAAAACACACAATTTTTAATCCTATCAACAAAAAGGATTTCTCCTTAACTGCTGCCAGACGGTAGTGCCAGTTTGTCTTAGCGACTTCAATAGCTAACCTACTTATGTTAATTTCCAGGTATGGTTTCAAAATAGAAGAGCGAAGTTTCGACGAAACGAAAGGTCTGCTATCTCCAGCCATAGAAGCTCAACCAGTCAGAGTTCTCCAGAACCAATCCCTGTTCCAATAGGGATTCCTCACCAAGTTGAACCTCGACAGGAATTTACAAGAAACTCAAAGGAACCCTGGCTACATCACTTTCAAGCAAACAACCTAAATCTTAATCTAGGAATCCCTATTACAAATTCTGGACTCTATCAAAACGACTATTCTCTCATGATGCAGAATGTGGGGAATAGACAATATGTGCCAAATTCGAATGCTCTGATGGGTCAAAGTATGGTAGGGTATGGTGGAACCAGTGACAATAGCTACGGATCCTGTGCTCTGATTGGTGGATATAGCGGGCCATTGCAACCAGCGCATCATAGTTCGTACAACTTGAATTTAAGATTAAGACCACACGATTTTAGCATAAATAATATCACTTTATGATTTTTAAGTAAGTATACATATCTATATTGTGGAGATCTGTTTGAAAAATAAATATTATTTGCGCTTATTTTATTTTACTACTAAGTACCTAACTTTATATTGACAAATTTGATAATGTTTTATAGTCATTTTGAATCAATATAGATTTCATATTAATTTCAAACATAACAGACTTACAAGGCGACACAACTATCTGTACGACTACCATCTAGCGATAATAGCTCGGCGGAACCAACGGCTTTATCGTGCCTTCCGAAGTACGGAAGAGCTAAAGCAAGATAGAAATGCCACTAATGGTTCCTAATTTAATTACCAATCCAAGCTAAGCCTTGCGCTTATCGTCGCTTAACGCGCGCTATCGTTACGAAAACGACGCACGCGCACCCTCCGCGAGGCTATCAAGTGCCATCGAGCTCCTAAAAACTTCGTTAAAAGAAATCGTTCATAATAAGCACAAGTTTAAGTTGACCATGCAACCGGGAGAAAGGGAGTGTCGAAGGCTTTTTTCGCCAAAAAATCGAGGCTCTTTTCCCTTTTCTTTTTATCATTTGTAAGGCCTAAGTTTAAACATACTTAATAATAAGTATACTACTTATTTATTACTCACTCAATAATGCCAAGCTTGAGGCTGGCGTCAAGAGTTCAGGAGGCATTAATTGACACATAATATCAACAATAAATTCCGCTCGATGCCCATGGCCTAGCGACGAGGGGTTTGACGCAAACCGTCCCATTCGCATTCGGTCACGAATTCAAAAATGGTCCCATTCGCATTCGGTCCCATTCGCATTCGGTCCCATTCGCATTCGGTCCCATTCGCATTCGGTCCCATTCGCATTCGGTCCTATTCGCATTCGGTCCCATTCTCAAAATGGTCAAAACCAGTGGGGGTCACCCCACAGATAAAAGTTGTTTTTAACATTTTCAACCTACAAGTTGAACTTTGGTATTGTTTCAAAAAAGATAGGCTTGAAATTAAAAACATAGCTTTAAATAATTATGTGTAATGTTCCAAAATCAAAATTCTTACAAATTCAACATAACAATTAAGTATTATGAAAAAATCAACATTCATATGTAAATAAAAAACGTCCTGTTCATTGTAAAAATTATGGTGATATAGGTATTCCAAAATCAAATAATGATGTGTAATGTTCCAAAATCAAAATTCTTACAAATTCAATTGTATGTTTAAAGCTATGTTTTTAATTTCAAGCCTACCTTTTTTGAAACAATACCAAAGTTCAACTTGTAGGTTGAAAATGTTAAAAACAACTTTTATCTGTGGGGTGACCCCCACTGGTTTTGACCATTTTGAGAATGGGACCGAATGCGAATAGGACCGAATGCGAATGGGACCGAATGCGAATGGGACCGAAAGCGAATGGGACCGAATGCGAATGGGACCATTTTTGAATTCGTGACCGAATGCGAATGGGACGGAATGCGTCAAACCCGCGACGAGACGCTGTTGCCTCTATAGGCACCGTCAGGACTAGTCAAGACAACTTTTAAGATATAATGTCTTATCGGGCGAAATTACCCTAAAAGACGGGTGATTGGAAGTTATACAGTGTTCGAATAAGGAATAAGTGACTCCTTCGTTGATGTTAAAATCAAGAGAAAATGGCTTAATAGACGCGCGCTTGCGCGAGTTGCTAGCTTTTTAAAAAGCTTGTGCTCGTGCCTTGTATCCAAGTAAGGCTCATACTCATGGATGTAGGAAGTACAAGGCCCCTAAAATCATGAACTATAAAAAATGTCACCGTCACTGTCACTGTGACTATCACTGTCACATCCTGTGCTGTATGTGAGTGACATACAGTGACATATGTCAAAATAAATAAGAGTTTTTGGAGGGAAAGTAAACTGTCGCTATGTCCGCGCTGTATTTAATTTCCAAAACTTAGGTTTTTTCGAGTGTTTGTGCATAATATTGGTGGTTTATTATTCGCAAAGTGTTCGTGAACAAGCGTGAGTGTTGGGAAGTGATACAGTGTCGATTACGTGACTTTTTATCTTTGTCACCAAAATCTCCATGATATAGCTAAGTTAAATTTTTCCACCGCTTCACTTAGCCATCTAACTCAGACTAGACTTACTTACTTGACTGGACTTGACTATTGACTTGAATTTTTGACTCGACTGACTTAAGTAGGACTGAAGAAGATTAATAAATTCAAGAAAGGCCTTAAAGGACTAGATTCCATGGCCGTATAAACTATTAAAAAAAAAATATATGACAAAATAAATTCGTGTTTTCGCGGAATTGTGTTGGCGGTAGTATGTAATAAAAACTTTATAAAGTGAAGGAAATTTTTAATTACTGGGATAATATGAGTTCAACTAGTGCTTTATTTTTATAATAAATTAGTACTAAACCTTTATTAGGAAAAAATGGAATTATCAACGTACTTACGAGCCTTTTTGTTGACTGTTTCTCTAGCACTTGGCTCACACTTTGTTTACAACCATTTAAAAACTAAGAAGGTACCAAAAGAAGTACATGAGGTTATCATGTTTTCTTACCATATCGGAGAATTAAAGAGAAGTAAATATTCACGTTGTATGATCACTTATAGTATGGAGCGTTTGTTATACTATTTGAATACACCGAAGTATACTTTGGACATTTGCATGTATGTATTGACAAATTTAGATCTCGCCAATGCTGTGCTTAAGATGCACTACAAGGGGATTAAGATAAGGATAATAGTGGATGCTGACATGGCCTTCTCTTCAGGCTCAAATATAAGGAAGCTAGAGAAACAAGGTATTCCAGTTCGATGGATGAAATCAACTAATTTGATGCATCATAAGTTTACCCTTATAGATGCTTCGTGTGAAGACGACAGTTCAACTCCAGTAGTCATGATGGGCTCCTTGAATTGGACCAACCAGGCCTTGAGCGGTAATTGGGAAGATGTAGCTGTAACTTCTCAAAATGAGCTAGTGAAACAATATAAAGAAGAATTTGAAAAACTGTGGGTTATGTTTAAGCCTATTGTTGATTGACTTGTTTTTATTTATATAATATTAAGTGATAAAGTGAAGTTGGTACTGAGTATGGTTTCTTTGTGGCAGAACATTAGCAGCCATGGCAATTTAAATAACTCCTTGCTCAGTAAGTCCTTTTTTTGATGAACATTAGTGAATCAATGTTTGCTTGTTATTTACTAGAGTCAATAAAAACTTGGAAGTTTAGATCTGTTAAGTAATTGGAAAAAGTGTGTGAAGTTAGTAAAAGATAGTTGGATTCTGGGCCTGGTTTTCCAAGCTATAAACCATGAGGCTGGCACAGTTACAATGGGGCTGAAGCCTCAACAAAAAAAATTATAAAAAAAAAATCTCATTCATGGTGCAGAACTATTTTCTATGCTATGGTGCAGGTAAGCAACCATGAATGATATGAATCTACAACCAGTCAGGTACCTTTGACACTGTACCATACCATGCCAATGCAGGCTTGTAGCCAAGAAATAATTTATTACTTGGAATTATATGTTTTATAAGCAATTTAGCATTGATTGGCTACATAAGTTAATTTTGAGTAAAAGCAAATTCATACAGACTGATGTGAAATCAATTTAATTTTCTTACAGATGATTATAAGTACCAGATTTATTGTTTACTAGCTGACCCGGCGAACTTCGTACCGCCTTAGCGTAAATTTGATTTTCTTAATATTTTTTTTCTGTAAGAACCTTGTACAGAGTATAAGAAAACTACAAAAAAAAATCTGCCAATTCGGTCAAGCCGTTATCATGCTATGTCGTGACAACGGAAAACGGGTTTCATTTTTATGTATATAGATTTTTGTATTATAACACAGCCTAATAAAAATTCACAATAGTTATAAGACCTAAGCCCATTGTAATTAAAATATTATGTTCTGTCCTTTTCTATCTTAATGATATTTAACATTAACATGAAAGATCTTAAACAAACATTGTGGGCTTACTTTTGTTAATTTTTAGGGTAAGTACCAAACAAAGGGTGAAATGTGATTTAGACAATGGTACAAAACCCAGTGCGCTAATCCCATTCGCACTTGGTTTTTATTATGATAAAGATGTTTAGAAACCATTAGATAAGTAAGAAAGTATCTATGTTTGTTAATCAATATATCAAGTTAATTTAACTACATATTATAGAATGCTATAATAAATGGGTTTGACGCATACCGTCCCTTTTTTGAAACAATACCAAAGTTCAACTTGTAGGTTGATAATGTTAAAAACAACTTTTATCTGTGGGGTGACCCCCACTGGTTTTGACCATTTTGAGAATGGGACCGAATGCGAATAGGACCGAATGCGAATGGGACCGAATGCGAATGGGACCATTTTTGAATTCGTGACCGAATGCGAATGGGACGGTATGCGTCAAACCCTAATAAATTTTACTAACATTGTGTCCAAAATACTTGTTCTCATAAAAATATGGTATAATATCTATTTTGTTTTATATACAACATCTTATAGTGACCATATCAATGTTGCATCTTTTTGGAATTTCTAAAATATGGTATTTTGGTCAGCATCTTTATACCTCTTCTGTGATCACAGTAAGCATTAATTTTACTACCTACTATAAGTAATAAAACTTTTCAAATTATAAAAACATGGTTCAATCATTATTATGTGTACTGCAATAAATTAATCTTTCCTCATTACATTCATTTCTAAAGACTCAAAACCTGAATATTATGTATAGCGCCATCTCGCTTACTCACTCGTTTTGGGCCATCTTAAACATAATAATTGGTAACCAACCCGCATTATAATAAAAATATTAATTTACTAGTTGTTGCCCGCAGCTCCGCCCGCGTAGGTCTTGGTTATATCACGCCCAAAAGTAGCAAATTTGACCCCTATTTATCATATTTCATCGAAATAGCTCCAGCTGTTTAGCCGTGAAAGCACAAAAGAAAGCGACTTTCGCATTTATTAGGTTACCTATAGACACAGAATACCTAATAGTACTAAGTACGGACTAGCTGTTCGGCTCTGCCCGCGTGGGACTCGTTATATCGTTCCCAAAAGTAGCCTGTTTATAATTATATCCATACCATATTTCATTAAAATCGGTCCAGCGGTTTAGCCACGTAACTACCTATAACAGAGATGGACTTTCGCTTATAATATTAACTAGCTGTTCCCCGCGGCTTCGCCCCGCGTGGGACTCGGTTGGTTATATCGCGCCCAAAATGTAGCCTATGTTTGACCTCAGGTCATTAACTACATTCCTACCAAATTTCATCACAATCGGTCCAGCAGTTAAGCCGTGAAGAGGTGACAGACAGACAGACAGACAGAAAGACTTTCGCATTATTAGTATGGATATGGATATGGAAGTATGGATACTAGCTGTTCCCCGCGGCATCGCCCCGCGTGGGACACGGTTATATCGCGCCCAAAAGTAGCCTATGTTTGACCTCAGGTCGTTAACTACATCCCTACCAAATTTCATCACAATCGGTCCAGCAGTTTAGCCGTGAAGAGGTGACAGACAGACAGACAGAAAGACAGACAGATAGACAGACAGACTTTCGCATTTATGATATTAGTATGGATTAGTATGGAAGTATGGATGAATGGACATAGATAAATAATAGGTTTATTATTTATCTATGATATGGATTAAAGTGCAATAATATGGTCTCTGTTTCTTTATAGATTAGGCGTAACTTACACACATACATACATACTTACATACATACATACATAGACTTCGCCGTAGTCGGGTTAAAAAAAGGTAAACCCCTACACTCCTTGCCTAATTCCTACGTCTATGCCTGCCTTACTTGCGTCAAATGACAATGACGTCTGTCATTAATTGACACTTGTTATCAGCAGTTTTTATCAAAACTAACTCAATAGCGGCTGATTCTGATTGTGCAGTTCAAAGTCAAATAAATTCCAGGTTCTGTTTTTGTAAGAGTTTAATTAACTAAAAATGTCGACAGGTTTAGTTGCTGGAAAACTTGCCCTAGTCACTGGTAAGATCGATCGATAGATATACTCTTTATTGTACCATTATCATACAAATAAGTAAGGTAAGTAATTTTAAAAGTAATTTATTTATCTTCATATAACCTATAGTACACTTCATTATCTGTGATCAGTTAATTTTTGTGCAAATTGGCCTAAGTCCTGCAAAACACCTACCTAATAAAACCCGTTTGGCTCTAGGTGCTGGATCAGGTTTGGGCCGAGCAGCATGTCAGGTGTTATCTCGCGAAGGTGCTACAGTGATTGCCGCAGACAAGAATTATGCATCTGCTGTGGAAACCATCAAAACTCACACCGCTTTAGCTAGTGGATCTAATGGTAAGTCTACTTGCCGGCAGGATTAGACGAGTTTGCTAACTAGGTTTTGCCTGAGGCTTTGTTTAAATGTGAACTTTGTGATATAAAGTTACCACGGCTGGGGTCCAGATTAAACAACTTTATAAATATACTTTAACCTGTATAAAGTAGCAGATTAGCATTGAACCCATGTAGAATACAAATGAAACATTATTTGTATCAGGAGTACAAGCTGTAAAAATTTATTATGGGATTTAAATCATTCATATTACATCACTTTGCAGCTGCAGAACACAGTGCTGTAGAATTAGATGTGTCAGACTCGAGTGCTGTACAAAAACTGGTTCAGACCACTATCAAGCAATACAAGGCTCCACCGACCATCATTATCAACTCTGCGGGAATCACGAGAGACAATTGGCTGCTAAAAATGTCTGAAGAAGACTATAATGTAGTCCAAAACGTCAATTTAAAGGTAAATAGTTTTTAATTCCATCCCATAATGAAAGCACTTTTTGAGCATCCTGATAATCAGCACAGAAAGAGGTGTTAGGCCTTTTCTCTCTCTTAGTTACTTTTTACGCAATGTACCCTAGTTTAGTGAAAACTCAGAGGTCCACGAACATCTGAATGTAAAATAAAATCTTTTGGCCAGATATACAAACTCAGTCTGCACAATCATCCTAACCAGCTAAAATCACATTCAACATACCGGAAAGCTAAAGCGCCGCAGAATCCTTGAACTGGGGAGCCTCACATAGGCTACCATGTCTAAAATAGTAATTCCTAAAGGGAATAACTTCGGGCGAATCATGCAACACATCTTCTCATAGCCAGAAAGGCTTATTGCAAGATTAAAATAGGGGGAAAACAAAGTTGCCTTTTACAACATAACAAGAAATATATAGTTATCAATGCTTTGGATGGAAATAAAACCAAACTTATGGCTTTTTTCACCCACAAACTCCTAAATTATTTACCTAAGAGTTCTTCTAAATTCAACTCTTATGCCTAAATTCGATTTTACCATGCTATGTGGAGTCGAGGGTCCGAACCCCACGATCGCTATGTAAGTACGGTAGTGGGGGTCACTTTTATCTACTCCCGACTGTACTTATGAAATCATCTCTATATAAGTATATGACAATGCTGATTTAATATAAAAAGCTCATTGACATTATCCTTGCTTTTTTTTTGCGTATTTTTGCCTGAAATTTAACGCTTTCAGACAAAAGAATAATATTAATAGCTTTAGCAGACAGTCTGTTTTACTATGGCCTTTGTATCCAGGTTAACTACCTTTTTCAAAGGCGTTAACCTCGTATGGCTTCTGTTAAGGTGTTGTCATATATGCAAATGTTAGGCAATATTTTTCCATTGTTTCAAACCATCCACCTTACTATAGAAATTTCCTTTTCGGATTTTTATATACTCTTGGCTTCGTTGTTTAAAAATTTCCGGAAATCTGTTCTTCAACTTATTTTAAGCCGTGTCGTAAGAGGGCACTTTTTATCAGGTGGGCTGCAGGCCTGATAGTGTACTCAGTAGTATAAAAAGGTCAGACACAGGTTTTAAAATTAGCTTTAGATCGATTCCACCAACGATAGCATTTCCAAGGGATGTTAAAGTTTAATCTAAGTAGTAGTTTTGGGACCTGTTTCTCCGACGGGTCTTCGATTCCATAAGGTCTTGATGCAACAGGGATAACGCTTAGATGAGTCATGGTGCCTAGAAGTTTCTGCTGTATCCCCTTTTATAGTTTATAGATAACTAGCGACCCGCCCTGGCTTCGCATGGGCATAAAAACCTTCCTCTTGAATCACTCTATCTATTACAAAAAATCGCATCAAGATCCGTTGCGTAGTTTTAAAGATTTAAGCATACATAGGGATATAGGGACAGAGAAAGCGACTTTGTTTTATACTATGAAGTGATTATTAAACTCGGAAACAAAAACTATACAAATGATGACACCATCAAAAAATATACCTTCCAGGGCACATTCCTCGTTATGCAAGCCTTCGCCAAAGCGATGACTGAAGCTTCTCTACCTGGATCCATCGTCAACATTTCCAGTATTGTTGGCAAATATGGAAATATTGGTAAGTGGTGGGGATGAATCAAAGTAAAAAATAAAATATTTTAAACAAAAACATTCTGAATAAGTAGAAGTCAGTTAAAAATAGTATAAATCTTCGTAATGAATTGGCCACTACAATACAGTTGCTTTTGTTATTTGTCAAAGATAAAATTATTATTTTCTTCCCAGGAAAACGGCTAAACCGATTTGGATGAAATTTGGAATGGAGATTGCTTAGACCCTGGAATAACACATAGGCTAAATTTTATCCCGGAATTCCTACGGGAGCGGAGCCCCGGGCAGCAGCTAGTACATCATAAAGTATAGTGTTTGTGTAGCCCTGTATAGGTGGTGGCCTCTATTTGAATGAATGAAAACTTTATTGCATAATTTGTTTGGTCGCTTTCAACCTGATATCACATAAGTAGGGTACGTCAAAAATTAACGTGTCATAAAACTCCTATTTTAATCTAAGCTGACATAAAAGTCGTACGTATTATATCTAATGGGTATATTATAATAGTATTACGGGTAGAAGGGGCAAGCCTAAAAAGTGCTGGCTCGACGGCGCAGTAAACAATATCCGTGCTAATTATCTCACAACTAAGGATACCGAAGACCGGGCGAAGTGGAGCAGAAAATGCAGGAAATCCTGGGTTCCGAAGCAATCAGCTGAGAAGGCACCCGGTAAAGAGCTAAGATGAGAAAGATTATAATATCCTGATTTCCGACACGACATCATTTCTTCCGGTCTTTTTTATACCACTGAATTGGCAAACAGGCCTACGGCACAGGCCACCTGTTGGTAAGTGGCACCCCATCTCGCCAATAACAGACTCTCATCAGCCAGATTCTTGTAACTAATAAGTAAAACCATAACTATTATTATATATGTATTTTAAAACTTTCTCTCCAGGTCAAGTAAATTACGCTGGCAGTAAGGCCGGTGTGGTTGCCATGTCACAGACAGCCGCAAAGGAGTTAGGGAAATTTAATATAAGGTAAGATATACAAACTTTCGATATCATTTATCCTTAAACCACCAAACCCTTATCCAATCCGTCGCATTTTGTCTACCTTACACAGTACAAATAGCTTATGTCACTTCTCCCGTCTAGTTTTACCCGGGTGCATCGAGATCCCTCAATTTTATTATGATATACCCACGACATACAAATATCAAGCAGAAACAAAGTGCTAATTGAGATAAAGGGACATAACCTACAGATCAACTTAACGGTTGAGTTGATCAAACAGAACCCCTTAGAAATGTGGGCCACTCTCTTTTCAAGGGTCCATTCATATATCACTTAAAGGATTCTCAGAGTACTTACAAGGGGGTAATTACAAAACTATTATAAGAGTTTATCTGATACTATTAGAGTACAACAATGACAACTGCCTCCGTGGTCCAGTGGCTAAGGCGATTGCCTGTAGACTCGTATGGGTACGATTCCCACGGAAAGCATACTTTGTTTTGTTGTTTCCAGTTTGGTTAGGACATTCCAAGCCTGATTTGTCTGATAAAAAAAGATGTTTCCGTGCTTCGGAAGGCACATTAACACGTTGGCGGACGGTTTTGAAAACAATAGAAGTTTAATGTTTATAACGTCTATAGACGTAGAGCGTCCGTTAACGTGTTAAGCTGTGGGTCCCGGCTGCCGTCTGGTAGGGTCAACTCTAGGGTGTGCTTGGTCGATTGACCGTGTTTCCTACAAGAACAGAAGACTGATATAAAAATTATGATTTATTTGCAGAGTAAATGTTATCCTGCCTGGATTCATAGACACGCCAATCATAAAAACTGTCCCTGAGAAAGTCTTGCAGGGCATGCTGAAAATGGTTCCTCTGGGACGGCTGGGAAATCCTTCGGGTAAGGAATTAAGCACATCCTTATTTGCCATATTGCCATTTCATAGCTGTATTATAAGTTTTCCAATTAAAATGATAAATAAATAAAAAATCGGTTCAGGAGCTCAATATATATGATTAGCGACCCGCCCCGGCTTCGCATGGGCATGAAAACCTTCCTCTTGAATCACTCTATCTAACTATCTTGAATAATAAAGAAAACCGCATCAAAATCCGTTGCGTGGTTTTAAAGATTTAAGCAAACAACGGGACATAGGGACACATAAAGCGACTTTGTTTTATACTACGTAGTGATTGCCATTTCATAGCTGTACTATAGGTTTTCTATGTAATTCTAAAGTTATATTATATGACTGTACGTGTCAAAGGACGACGAGCGCGATGATGTATAGTCCACAGATTAAAACAATAATCTACTTTGGTTACTTTTAGTATATTTTACTCATGTCAATATTTCATTTCCAGAGGTGGCCGAACTAATAGCATTCCTGAGTTCAGACAAGAGTTCATTCATCACGGGGGCCTCGATCGACATCACTGGTGGATTTTAAATTCCACATACCGACATACATTCATATCGTTACGACATTGCTTTGAAAAAAATCTTATCTTTGAAGTAAATCATATGGAACAAACAGGACAATATACTTAAATTTTATAGGTTATGTATTCAGCAGTTTTAAAATCTAATATCTATACTTAAATCAGTCAATTATTTACTAAATATGGTAAACTTTTGCCTGGTTTTGGTTGGTAAATTTTTTTTATACCTGTCGCATAATTTTTTGAAGGGTAGAATTATTAGATACAGTATAATGTAGTTAGTTACCGAGTGGATCGCGCACAAATTTGTCATACAAAAAATCGTTTTCCTATTGTGCGATTTTGCGAGCAAATGGGTTGAAATATGTTTATTTTTTATTCTTTCACTCAACAAATGAGGTTGTTGTAAGCTTAACTTATCACATACTTTAAAGGGCATGGGTCACCACTTAACTTTTATTAACTCGTGGGCTGGTTGGTGTTTAATTTGTCAGCAGATCAAAATATATTCCGGTTATTATACCCACCATAACGTTTGAAGGTAAATGTTTGAAGATTCCCCTAATCTAAAGGGGTCTGACCTCTGTTACGATTTGGCCGACATATGTGAGATTTGGTTTACAGTAAGGCGGATAGACAAAGATGTAACAACTGTCAAAGAGTTAATATTATATCAACAAGACCTGTGCATGCAAAAATTTAATGCAGGTGTGTGATAATAAGCAAGTTTTTATTATAAGTGCAATTTAACAGTTCATAGAACATGCTTAATGAGTTAAATCAACACGGGTTTAGTTATATTTAAGCTTTGAGAGATACTAACTAGTCCTTAAAATAACTATTTTTAAACAGGTGCTTTATACTTATGTAATGGGCATATATTTTTGAAAGGATTTACAATTTCAAATAACATTATAGCTTTTTATAATCGAGATATTACTAATCACAATATTTATGATTATCAAATATAAAGATGGACAAAATAAATGTAGATTATATTGTAGTCTTCCCACGCCTGTGATATCTCCAGTTTTTTGTACAACAGAGATTTTATATGACTTTACATATGGATAATTTCATTAAATAAGTGAGGTGAATGAACGTGTTTTTTTTTTCAATTAATATTTCCCTATCCACACAGGTTTAATGACCTTGCAACTCACTCTATAGCAAGCATTTCAAAAAGTTTCCTATCCTATCATAGATATTACTTACTTTTACTACTAGTAAGAAAGCTCAAGGTCGCTCTGCGCGCTACGGTGAGGGCTATGCTTATGTTTCTCTATGAGATCACATCAGGAATAAGGACATTCGTAGAAGAACCAAGGTCACTGACATAGTCCACCGGATTAGCTCGTTGAAGTGACAATTGTCAGGGTACATAGCGCGCAGAACTGATAGCCGTTGGGGTAGAAAGGTTCCGAAATGGCGACCACGAGGTCCAGCGTGGGGCATCCACCTACCAGATTGGTCTGACGACCTTATTAAGGTCATAGGAAGATGCTGCAGCTGGAGATAAGTCGGTTAAATCAGTCTAATCGGGTATGCTAAATTTTTTTAACACACTAAAATAAGAAAACCATTTCGAGATATTTTGATTTCATACCATATTTTTGTATTTTCGACAAGAAAAGTACATTGATTGCGGTAAAATATTAAAAAATGCCGTGCAAGTTGTAACATTCATTCGACACCTAAATGACGTCATTACGCAAATAAAGCTGCGTCTACGCTTTAATTCGTATCCTAAGTGTGTGCGTGTCCACACTTCGGATTCCGACTAGGATTACGACCATAAAACCGACAAATAAAAAAAAAACGCCTATGATCTTGCAATGTCATGTCAAGTCAATCTTTCAATGTCATGGTTTTAAGAGACTATAGTAACCCCCCTGGTGGCCTACTACCATCTATTCAGTTGTCTATCCAGTGAGTAAGCGAGATGTCGCCTTACATGATGTATTGTGCTGTTACTACCGTAAAGTAGGCCACCCCTTGGTGGCCTATTACCATCTCTTAAAACCATGCAAGAACGATTGAGTAAGGGAGATGTCGCCTTTATGTATTGCGCTGTCTCGCTTACTCACTCGTCCTTGCATGGTATTAAGTAAGCCACCTGACTCTGACTATAGACTTACTTGACTGGGATAGATTACTGACTTGACGTTTTTGACTTGATTAAAGTAGGACTGAAGAAGATTAAAATTTCAAGAAAGGCCTTAATGGACTTGTTTCCAGGGCCGTAAAATTATTGTAAAATAAAAGGCACGTTCGTTTTTATTGTGACCACACTGTGGCACTATACTATATAATGGTAACATCGTCTAGTAAAATGACGTCATGAACTATAAAACTTTAAAAATTCATATAAAATTTATTATAATAAATTAAGCGAAAAAAATCAAATTAGTTTCCTAAAATAGTCTAAATTTTCAGTTAAAAATATTTTTTTTTAACTTAGCGTACCCAATTGGAAATCTATGAGGGTGCCTATCTCCAGCAGTGGACTACTTGTGGCTGATATGATGATGATGAAAATGACCGAGATAGGGACTAAACAAACTAAACTAAACAATCTAGGACTTACAAAATCGATTAAAAAAAAAGTATTTATAGTTAAAAAAAATATTTATTTACCCTTACTAACTCTTTGTTTTCTTCTTAACATTAAGTTTACTTTTCTTGAGCTCGGCCTTATTTTTCTGCCTCTTATCCTTCATGAAGGTCCTGTACTCCTTCTTTCTTTTTTCATCCACAATCTCTTTGTACTTCTTCTTGTTATATTTCTGGAACTCTGCATCAGCTAAAAGCTCATCGACCATGGTCCTTTTTCGTTCCTTTCTGGTCAACCGCTCATTGACGTGATCTAATGGTGAATCCATAACTTTTCCGACCTAAAAAGTAATGAACATTATTAAAATTTAATACTAGCTGTTTCTTCAGGCTTCACTTGTCCATGTTAAATATTTACTATATATAGGCTTTAATGTTTCCAAACCATGAGGCTTTTATATGTATATGCTTTTTTTTGTGACCAGTAGTTAAAAAAATTCAGTTTTTATTAGTATTTATATTAGTCATTAGTTATACTTAGTTACTTTAGATATCAGTTATTTATATTTATTGTTGATTGCTTCTTGCAAAGCAGTATAGTGTTATCAACCATATACATGTAAGTATGGTATGTAACCATATATATGTACCATCTATTTCAATGCTTTTTATAATTATTGTGTACAAAAATTAAAAATTTGACCCTAAACTCTAAAGCAGCTGGAATGAACTAGAATTGTGCTAGCCCTCTGAAATTTAGAGAAATCTGTTTTAGACCAACGTTGCCACAGTCTAAAAATTTTTTGGTCATGTGTTATTTCGCTCATAAGCGACCATTGTTTTCCTTCCTGGCAATATTTTATTAAAGGCTGTAACTGTAGCTAAAATGGAACTATCAAAATATTCAATTACCTGGAAATACTTGGGCAAGACTTCCATGTCGTTCTTTTTGTAGAAATGTTTGGGATCTAATGCAGACCTCATCTTCAGTATTTGCAGGTCGTTCTTGAGCTCTTCTGTTACCTCAGGAGCAGGCAGGTTGAACCACCCAGGACCCTTGGTCTTTTCTCTCTCCTTCTGCAAATTTTGAACAAAAACATTAAAAAAACAAATGACAGAAACATTTATACATATAATTTTTGAAGTTATACTTCTTTTGACGAGATTGGGAAAAATGAGTGAATTTTTATGATGTGACACACAGACAGTACACTGACAAAAAAAATCAAGTGTGATGTGACAGAATGAAATTTTTAACTTCATACTTTTGAAGAAATATAAATTCTAACGCATGTACATAAGTACACTCTTTTTTTTAAACATTTGTGGTCCATTACCAATGTAAGCAATAATATTCTAAGATAGTACATATATATTTAAGAGCTAAAGTAGGTGACTGAACATAGGTTACCCACCTTTCGTAATGCCTTCAATCTTTTGTCACTGACATTATAACTCGGCAAACTGTGTTCTTTTTCAATTCCTGGCTTCAATACTGACTTCTTCATTTCTTTTTCTACATCTACAGAACCCAGCTTAGACTTAAGTGTTCCTGTCTCCATATCTAACTGTTCAAAATGAAACTTTTTCTTATCATTACGTTTCCTAATGGCAACAGAGTAACCCCACTTCATGTCATCAAAGAACTCATCAAATAAAGCATCTATTTTCAATCCTTTTAGTTTGATTTGGATTTCCTCTTCAACTTCTGCTTTTTTGTCTAATTCTTGCTTTTTCTTCTCAAATAAATCTAAAATAGCCTGTTTTCTATTTTCTTTTTCTGTAACATTAAAATGATTTATTTATACATTAGCTTCAGACTTCGCCCTTGAGTAGCGGTTGTGGTTATTTAATAAATAAATGTGAATTGTAATAATAAATGGTTTAAACTGAACCGAATATTTACTTACCTGTAAAAAATGGGTCTTGATCTTCAAATTCAGTTTTTAAGTTAAGATCATTGTCTCCCACAGTATCAATTATAAAATCCATTTTCGTGTATGCCTATTTTTGGTAGACGGTTTAATTAGTTCAATTATCTAAAAAGTACTAAAAACTATCTATCTATAATATCTAAAAACTTGTCAAAATTAAAATTGATACAAACACGTGTGTTTTGTTTACTCAAATGAATGACATGTGAATGACAGAACGGAATTGACAGACATATAAAAGGACATTTTTATTTTGACACATGTTTGACTTTGACATTATTTATTGACAGACATTTTTATAGCTTTTACTGCCCTGGGGGGTTACTACCATCTCTTAAAATCATGCAAGATCCAGTGAGTAAAGGGGATGTCGCCTTACATCATGTATTGCGCTGTCTCGCTTACTCACTGGAACTTGCATGGTTTTTAGAGATGATAGAAGGCCACCTGGAGTGCTATTTTTGAAATCATTCACTCAAAATCAACGAGTAGAATGATTATTGTTCCTTTTCTCATGATTTATTATTTAGCTCCAAGCTTTGCCATTGTCATAAAATCATTTGTTATGTTTGATATTTGTTAAAGAAATTGAACTGATTTTTATTTATTTGACATTATATAAGTACTTAGGTACTTACTGCTTTCTGTGGAGAAAATCTTGCGCTTGAGACTCACCGATTTTGCGTACCTATGTCATATATTTAAAAAATAGGACTCCTGGATTCGAGCTTTCATTCATTTTTTAGAGGCTTACTAGGACTACAAGCGAATTAAAAAATGAGTGAGAGCGCAATGATGATTACAATCAAACGCAAGCAATACATATTTTGCGCCATCTCACTCACTTACTTACCTACTCGGTAAATGCTATAAGCCATCATAGTCATATCCATATCCATATCCATACTAATATTATAAATGCGAAAGTCTGTCTGTCTGTCTGTCACCTCTTCACGGCTAAACAGCTGGACCGATTGTGATGAAATTTGGTAGGGATGTAGTTAAAGACCTGAGGTCAAACATAGGCTACTTTTGGGCGCGATATAACCAAGTCCAACGCGGGGCGAAGCCGCGGGGAACAGCTAGTCTATACTTCCATACTAATATTATAAATGCGAAAGTCTGTCTGTCTGTCTGTCACTTTTTCACGGCTAAACTGCTGGACCGATTGTGAAGAAATTTGGTAGGGATGTAGTTAAAGACCTGAGGTCAAAAATAGGCTACTTTTGGGCGCGATATAACCAAGTCCCACGCGGGGCGAAGCCGCGGGGAACAGCTAGTCTTTTATATACAAATTCAATAGACAAACAGACAAACACATGGCTCACCTGATAAGTGGTCACCGCAGCCGATGTAATTTCGCCTGTAAACACCAAAAGTGTCATTCATCTATGCTGTGACTTTCGCAAACTATACCTAATGATTTTTATGGAAAAGGATTTCCACATCCAATCGTCCTGTCGACTACTTAGCCCAATGGTGAATTGGCCATAGGACATAGTTCCGCAACTATTGTTACCAGCATTGTGCCGGCTACCCTGACATTTTTCAAAAACATATTGTAAAATCATG
The DNA here is from genome assembly GCA_947044815.1 of Apomyelois bistriatella. Lineage (NCBI taxonomy): Eukaryota > Metazoa > Arthropoda > Insecta > Lepidoptera > Pyralidae > Apomyelois > Apomyelois bistriatella. Next base: position 12,998,467 of record OX345691.1, read on the forward strand.
TAAAGTGGGCTGCAGAGAAATCTGACCTCCATGCCACAAGTATCGCTATTGAAAGGGGGTCAGATTTCTCTGCAGCCTACTGTACCTAGCTACTTATGTGCTTTAACTAATATTGCCGCCACCATCACCAACTGCGCCGAGTCGTTACAATATAAGTTCCGAAATCCCGATTCGGGATCACCGGTTATGACGAATGAAAATCATTCGAAAACGATCGATAAATCATTCGAATCACATTTTGCCTACAAATGTCATAATTAATTGACTATCCTACTTTCCTTGCGTTAGTAATAAAAATGCCTCATACTATGATCATGACTATTGAGTCATGAGGCTGCTTCAAAGACAAGAGCCCTCAACAGAGCCCTTCCTACAATAACGACAGGGGGTCCTCTAGACGAACTCTCAAGCAACCTTGAATAATTAATGGCGAAAATGCGAGCATGAAAGGAACAGGGAAAATATCCGGGAAAAGATTCCGCCTTAGAGCATCGCAAGGACGCTATTATCATGGACAGGTGTCGATATTGTCAATTTATGCAGGAATTGAGCATCGAGCTTCGTAGTCAATATTTTCACGAGTGCTGTATGCTTACTTAGGTAGGTACTTACTTGAATACGCATGTTCTATGAAGAAAAGCTTTGCTCGAGATTGTTTGTAATAAGCTTATAAGAACACTAGCTGTTCCCCGCGGTTTCCTTTGCCCGTGATGTGGTGTGTGTACGCAGACGTTAGCGACTGCGTTAGAATTAGGTATGAAAGTTCTTAGACACCTTTCTATCCGCCAGAGGCGCTGTACAGTATTGCCATACTAAATCGCTAACGCAGTCGCAGCGTCTGCGTTAAGAAAAACTTATACTAGGGGCACTGTACAGGTTTGTCATACAAAATCGCTAGCGTCTGCGTTTATAAAATTTAGGTATACCTACTGGACTAAAAGCGTGAACCATGTCACCGTTTTGCCCTAAAGGGGAGACCATTATTAAACCGTCGTTGTCTTGTATTTAAAAACGGACCGGTGTATTTTGTTTGCCAATAAGCAGTTTTGGCAATTTTAAGGTTTAGTGGAGTCCCAAAGGAAAGCGTCCTTTATAACCCAACTGCGCCGATGGAAGGAAAATTCCATAGTGAATCTAAGAAACATACTTACTGTAGCATACGAAATTATTATAATATACGCAAGTGAAACTATATTATGTTTTAGAATTTATGCCCATTTACGAGAAAAAACCCTTTGTTTTTCAACCAGTGAACCCTAATTTCGTTATATTATCTCGATAATAGATATTAAGTATATAGAAAGCATTACCTAGCTTATTCAGTTCTAACTTTCGAATATAATAATAGATTTAAACTGAAATGTAAATCTTATTCAAGCAAGTTTGTTTTCATTTCAAGTCTCTTTGTTCGATACAATGAATGATTTTCTTGAAAATGTATTGTTTGAGTTCTCTAGCTATATAAATGAACAATCGTATCTATTCATTTGATTACCTCTATCTATGCCAACAGGTAATTTAGAAAGACGTAGCTTATTGTAATAATAAGTAGGTTAAGTAATATTTATTTATTTATTTATTTCTAAGGAAATAGCTTTTAAACATATTTAAGTAAATAACAAAGCTCAAGGTCGCCCAAAGAGCTATGGAGAGGGCTATGCTCGGTGTTTCCTTTCGAGACCGCATCAGAAATGAGGAGATCCGTAGGAGAACAAAGATTGCCGACATAGCCCAACGGATTAGCTCTTTGAAGTGGCAGTGGGCAGGGCATATCGCGCGACGAACCGATGGCCGATGGGGCAGAAAGGTTCTCGAATGGCGACCACGCGTAGTGTCGGACATCCACCGACCATAAGGTCAGATGACCTAAAGAAGGTCGCAGGCAGACGCTGGATGCAGCCCGCTTCCAACCGGTCGTCCTGGAAATCCTTGGGGGAGGCCTATGTCCGGCATTGGACAGCCTGCGGCTGAAATGATGATTATGATATTTAAATTTAAATATTTAAGTATCAAAAGCGTTCTCTGCATTATGGTAGATTCTACAAAGAAGGATATTATTATAACATACATGATAAAGACAGTCAAACACGTGTTGGAATTACGCACAAAGGACAACATACAGAAGCCTAAAAATTAAACTGGTCAAGTGAGCATCGAGCGGGCGACGCATAGCACAGTGGAAGGGGTTTGTAGTGTTTCTCGTTGAAAATGCACTTGTTAATCCCACACAAAACATTTTCATGTCAAGGTTGCCAAGAATAGACCGATCAAGATATGACTTGAACTGTCAAAAAAATTTCAGTGTCCCTAGTATGAGATTTTATAAAGTTAGCGTTTTGTATGACAAACTTGTTGAGCGCCCTTGGCGGATAGTAAGGCAACTGAGAAATTCCATACAATCTCTCATGTAGAGCAAAGCTTCTCACTGTACACAATGAAAGCCTCGTTTTGGACTAAGGTGTGTAGTGGGTGAAGTAATAAAATTGTTATTACTTTAGTACTTAGGTAGGAAACTCTTACACTGTTGGACATAGGCCTCCCCAAGGATGTCCAGACTGACCGCTTAGAAGCGGCCTGCATTCAGCACCTGCCTGCGACTTCCTTATAAAGATATATCATACTTTAATGGCCCTGAATGAGAGTCCTTTAAGGCCTCTTAATTATTTCATCTTCTTCAGTTCTTTTAAATGTGGTTTTGTCAAGTCAAATGATGAACGAGTCAAACATGGACCGTTCACCTCTAGTTGTTTAGGCTACAGAGAGGAAACATACGCTCGAAAAACATAACCCTCCTTCGAGCAGTCGGGTAAAAATGTGATATTTGACATATTTTCACTACAGGTCCTTTGAAGACTAAATAAATATGAGCACATATTTATAAAGAAGTACTTGGCAGGAGTATTTGTTATAACTGATTTCTGTGTAAGTACCTATCTTGTGTACCTATTCAATCACTTTCCAAAAGTACTTGTGACGACAATTTCGACTTGTAATTCTTAGCTTGTTTGTAGAGGCTTACGGAGGGTCTGTCCCTAATAGGGTTGCCAGATTTCCATCTACTATGTTTATTGGTTAAAATTTATCAAACGTTTAGATTATATTGTGACGTCATCGATGTTATTACTTATGTGCTTTTTCACATTATGACAATTTATACAATACAATACAAATACTCTTTATTGCACCACAAAATAATAAAATTTCATAAAACACCTTATCAGATTTATCATTGGATAAGATACAAAAATCTGTTTTGCACTAGGTACTAATAAAAACTAATAACTGAGAACAAATATTTTAAAACCACTTAGTGCTAGCGCGCACGGGCTACTTTTGTCACCGTGACTGTTTCGTCACTCATTACAAGTCCATGGATATGTATAGAGATGCGCGTTACGTACGACGTGACAAACTGAGTGACATTTTTGTACGCCGACCGGCGAACAAGCCCGTGACGAAACTGTCACCGCGCCGTGGATTTTCATAGCAGTGCACGCATGGGTGACTAAAATGTCACTCTCCGCGAATTTAGTGCGTTATTTACAAACCAACTATTGATTTTGGCACACGCAAAATGACGTCATCACCTGCACAAAACGTAAATATTCGTGATGACGATATTGACAATGATGCCATATATATATACCTAAAAGAAGTGGAATAGAGACAAGCTCTTATTACAAAAAGTTGAAAGAGTTGAAAAGATAAAATTTTCCAATGCATGGCGTAAATCCTAAAGTGCGAAGTCATCATAACTTCTACACACACACCTGTGCTCTGAGATGTAGACCACACCCAGTATGTCTGACTCCGAGCTGTTGACCACACCCAGTGTCCGACTCCAAGTTGTAGACCACACCCAGTGTTTGACACCGAGATGTTGACCACACCCAGTGTCTGACTCCGAAATGTAGACCACACCCAGTGTCTGACTCTGGGATGTTAACCACACCCAGTGTCTGACTCCGAGCTGTTGACCAAACCCAGTGTCCGACTCCAAGTTGTAGACCACACCCAGTGTTTGACACCGACATGTTGACCACACCCCGTCTCTGGCTCGAAGATGTGGACCACACCCAGTGTCTGACATCGAGATGTTGACCGCACCCAGTGTTTGAGTCCGAGATGTTGACCACACCCAGTGTCTGACTCGAAGATGTGGACCACACCCAAAGTCTGACTCCGACATGTTGACCACACCCCGTCTCTGACTCCGAGATGTGGACCACACCCAGTGTCTGACTCGAAGATGTGGACCACACCCAATGTCTGACTCCGACATGTTGACCACACCCAGTGTCTGACATCGAAATGTTGACCACACCCAGTGTCTGACTCCGCGATGTTGACCACGCCCAGTGTCTGACATCGAGATGTTGACCACATCCAGTGTCTGACATCGAGATGTGGACCACACCCCGTCACTGACTCGAAGATGTGGACCACACCCAATGTCTGACTCCGACATGGCGACCACACCCCGTCTCTGACTCCAAGATGTGGACCACACCCAGTGTCTGACATCGAGGTGTTGACCACACCCAGTGTTTGACACCGACATGTTGACCACACCCCGTCTCTGGCTCGAAGATGTGGACCACACCCAGTGTCTGACATCGAGATGTTGACCGCACCCAGTGTCTGAGTCCGAGATGTTGACCACACCCAGTGTCTGACTCGAAGATGTGGACCACACCCAAAGTCTGACTCCGACATGTTGACCACACCCCGTCTCTGACTCCGAGATGTGGACCACACCCAGTGTCTGACTCGAAGATGTGGACCACACCCAATGTCTGACTCCGACATGTTGACCACACCCAGTGTCTGACATCGAAATGTTGACCACACCCAGTGTCTGACTCCGAGATGTTGACCACGCCCAGTGTCTGACATCGAGATGTTGACCACATCCAGTGTCTGACATCGAGATGTGGACCACACCCCGTCACTGACTCGAAGATGTGGACCACACCCAATGTCTGACTCCGACATGGCGACCACACCCCGTCTCTGACTCCAAGATGTGGACCACACCCAGTGTCTGACATCGAGGTGTTGACCACACCCAGTATCTGACATCGAGATGTAGACCACACCTAGTGACTGACATCGAGATGACCGCACCCAGTGTCTGACTCCGAGATGTTGACCACACCCAGTGACTGACATCGAGATGACCGCACCCAGTGTCTGACTCCGAGATGTTGACCACACCCAGTGACTGACATCGAGATGACCGCACCCAGTGTCTGACTCCGAGATGTTGACCACACCCAGTGACTGACATCGAGATGACCGCACCCAGTGTCTGACTCCGAGATGTTGACCACACCCAGTGACTGACATCGAGATGACCGCACCCAGTGTCTGACTCCGAGATGTTGACCACACCCAGTGTCTGACTCCGAGATGTTGACCACACCCAGTGTCTGACTTCGAGATGTAGACCACACCCAGTGACTGACATCGAGATGTAGACCACACCCAGTGACTGACATCGCGATGACCGCACCCAGTGTCTGACTCGGAGATGTGGAAAACACCCAGTGTCTGACATCGAGATGTAGACTACACCCAGTGTCTGACTCCAAGATGTTGACCACAACCAGTGTCTGACTCCGAGATGTTGACCACACCCAGTGTCTGACATCGAGATGTAGACCACACCTAATGTCTGACTCTGACATGTTGACCACACCCCGTCGTCCGTCGGTGCATGTGTAACGTAAATAAATAAATTATGAATTTGGGGTCACTTTTGGAGGGTAAATCACAACATTTAAAATAAAGATTCGCTAACCATATCGTGTGACATATCAAATGAAAGAGCTCGTTATGAGGATCTCAAATATATTTTTGTTATTATTGTAATAGTTTTCATTTTATTCAGGAAAGAAGACAATCATTGACCATTCCCCCCTGATCTCCGGAACAAATGAGCCTAAAATTTTGAAAAAATTACGGAATATAGGTCATTGCCTGTAGATTACAGGAAAACCTACAAGAACTCTGTTAATTGACAATTAAGTGGTAAATTCAATATAAAACGTTTTAGTTCACTAAAACACCACTAGATGGCGATAGTAGTAGTTAGTTGAAATACCACAATTGAATTTAAAAACTGACATTGGCATTGTACGGAACCCTCTCCACGCGAGTTCAACTCGCACCTGACCGGTTTTTCATCTTTCAAACGTCGTGAATTTCATTAAAAAAACATATAGTTGCTAGTTATATTAGCAAATTAATTATACTAAAATTAAACTCTGCCAAGAGTGTACGACTAAGAAGAATCCCTAATTCATTGCATACTTCCTTAACATTCATTTAAAATTGGTTGTATAAAAAAAACAGATACCTTCAGAACCGAGCAGTGGGATCTTATGAGATAGGTGCTTAGCGCTGTGAACTGAATTAGACGGTATTCTTTGTTAATGTTAATGTTAGTAATAAAAGTATTCTGTGGTATAGTATATAAAAATTAAGTTAAAAAACTATAACCCGACTACGTGGTGTCTAAAAAGGATGAAACAAGGAAATAATTGAGATAGAAATCCAGAAACGCATAGGTACAAAATCGTCATTGTAAAGCCGTGGTCGCACCCATTATAAATGGATGATAGTTAACAACCCTAGTCCTTAGCATTTTTCCGTCAATATTATTATCTGAAATTCGATCCAAACAAGAATGGTGAATTAGATTTGCAGCGCACGTAGCGTAAGTTTACTATCAGACGGAGTTGAATTTTTTTGCACTCATTCCTCACTAATATTATTTGGTATTCGACTTTAGCCCATCATTTGTTAGTAACAATAAAAATCTTATTCTAGGATTAGTAATACCTACACAAAAGACACAATACATTAAATACGCAGCGAACACAGGCAGTCTGCTGCATTAAAAACTAACTATAAAGATTAAACTTTTGTTAAGATATAGAATACAAATGTATTTCAACAAGAATGCGATTTTTCCGACATTCTCAATGTTCAAACGCAATTTCCGCAGAAGCCCTATGATACAAAAGCTAAACAATAACAAATACGGACAAGCTGCACGGTAGTTCTGCAAACAATTGTATATTGCAATCGTTGTTGAGCCCGTATTTACCCAAGAAGTGGGTCAATGTTACGACCCCCGGTCGATAGGTCGATACGAACTCAAGGTACCAGCTACCCCGTTCAAGGGCGCTAAGGGAACATGGTTACCCAATGTATATAGGTGTTGCGCTGTCCACGTGACACCTATATAGGCTTTGATCATAGGTATACCATAGTATCAATAACGGGATTTCTCTGTGATATCACTGTATGTACAGTCAGCTGCAAAAGTGCATATATAGCTTAAGGACTAAAACGGCGTGAACGCAAACCACACACACATTGACATTAACTATAACTAATAAATATCAACCTTAATTCAAAGTGACAAGACTCAACATATTTCTTAAAAATAAAATAAGGTCTGTTTCGCTTCGCCAAACTATAAGTGCGATCTAGACACGCGGCAGCGTGTCAAGCCAAGTTCAAGCAAAGGAACTGGCTAGCCAGCGCCGAGTGTAATTACACGAACCACTTGGTGCCACTTTTGACCCCTCTATAACTCGAAACCTCTTTAATGTAAACACATAAAACTACGTGTGTTTAATAAGATCCATCAGGACATGTAGAAGCCCAAATTTCATGAAGCTAGCTCAAACGGTTATAAAGATATGAAGGTCAAAAAGTTGTAAATTTTAGCACTGACTGACTGACTTATAGTACCTAAACCTAACCTACTTCCAGATGACCTAGAAGGATGAAATTTGGAATCCAGCTCGGAAATTGTGTGTAAGCGTAGGAAAAAATCAAAAAATAAAAAAAAGTCAAAAAATAAGTGGTGTCCCCATACAAAAAACTTGTAATACCTACGCGCTAAACAACCGGCCAACAACGGTGTGTCGTCAGCGGCGCGCGGCAGCACACCAGCCAATCAGCGTCACGCTCTGACTTATGGTACAAAATTATAAGCGGTAGCGATTTACTTAAAATTTAGCGGGTCGATTGGTTTATACCTGCATAGTAGTTATCTTATAGTCCACGGCTCACTAAATTAACAAAGATCAGTGCCCAAGGTTCGTTTCTCTGATTTCTTTTGAAAATAAGAAATAACATTTTAAGGTATAAATTTGTTAGTTCGAACTCTTTGTACCCTAAAAGAAACTCCAATGTGTATGTATACCAAGGTCAAGGCAATAGCGAAGTCTTATTGGTACCGATATATGTATGTATTGACTAGTCTAAGAATAAAAACTACTAGTCAAAGAACCAAAGTATGCTCTTAGCGGCGCTCATTCGCGCCAGCGTCCTCGTTATGCCCGGTTGTTTAGCGGAAACCCACCTATTAGATTGCGTTTAATGCTGCGTCGTTCGACTAAATTAATTTGAGTTATAGCTGGAATAGTCCAGATATAAATTATTCCTTTTTAGTATTGTACTTTAACGGCATTTGTGAGTTATTTAATATTACGTAAATCGTTTCTTTCAAAACCTCATTTGTTTGTAGCTCTTTTAGGTTAATTTGTCATTTGTTTATTAGGTAGGACCGTAGGAGTAAGATTCACGTGGAAGACACAGGAATATTAAACTAGTATAGAATAGTATTCCTTTCTTTAAAAAAAAAAAACACTTTAAAACTAGTAGTAAGTTTTCTTGACAGTTAAATTTATTTTTTCTTTTTAAATAAATAGGCATTTCTGTATTTTAATAGCTAGGTACTTTAACTGTCGCACAATGAGTTGTACCATAGAGTTAATGGTGGATGATACACTTGTGTTACACCGCATTATTCCAATGTCCTGATGGGAGCTGCTTATTCCATTCGCTTGGATTTTCTTTGTTCGATTCGACTGATACACAACAAGCCAATAGGTTGCGAGCGACTATAGTCGAATATCGCGCAGCGGAAACGGAAAAGAAAACATTACATAGGAATACTATAAGTTCTATACCTACGCGCTAAACAACCGGCCAACAACGGTGTGTCGTCAGCGGCGCGCGGCAGCACACCAGCCAATCAGCGTCACGCTCTGACTTATGGTACAAAATTATAAGCGGTAGCGATTTACTTAAAATTTAGCGGGTCGATTGGTTTATACCTGCATAGTAGTTATCTTATAGTCCACGGCTCACTAAATTAACAAAGATCAGTGCCCAAGGTTCGTTTCTCTGATTTCTTTTGAAAATAAGAAATAACATTTTAAGGTATAAATTTGTTAGTTCGAACTCTTTGTACCCTAAAAGAAACTCCAATGTGTATGTATACCAAGGTCAAGGCAATAGCGAAGTCTTATTGGTACCGATATATGTATGTATTGACTAGTCTAAGAATAAAAACTACTAGTCAAAGAACCAAAGTATGCTCTTAGCGGCGCTCATTCGCACCAGCGTCCTCGTTATGCCCGGTTGTTTAGCGGAAACCCACCTATTAGATTGCGTTTAATGCTGCGTCGTTCGACTAAATTAATTTGAGTTATAGCTGGAATAGTCCAGATATAAATTATTCCTTTTTAGTATTGTACTTTAACGGCATTTGTGAGTTATTTAATATTACGTAAATCGTTTCTTTCAAAACCTCATTTGTTTGTAGCTCTTTTAGGTTAATTTGTCATTTGTTTATTAGGTAGGACCGTAGGAGTAAGATTCACGTGGAAGACACAGGAATATTAAACTAGTATAGAATAGTATTCCTTTCTTTAAAAAAAAAACACTTTAAAACTAGTAGTAAGTTTCCTTGACAGTTAAATTTATTTTTTCTTTTTAAATAAATAGGCATTTCTGTATTTTAATAGCTAGGTGCTTTAACTGTCGCACAATGAGTTGTACCATAGAGTTAATGGTGGATGATACACTTGTGTTACACCGCATTATTCCAATGTCCTGATGGGAGCTGCTTATTCCATTCGCTTGGATTTTCTTTGTTCGATTCGACTGATACACAACAAGCCAATAGGTTGCGAGCGACTATAGTCGAATATCGCGCAGCGGAAACGGAAAAGAAAACATTAAATAGGAATACTTGCCTAGTTTTCTTTACAAAAAGTAATGATATCCCACCAAAAACATAAATGTAAAAAACGAGAGCCAAGTTCAATACAAAAATTATGCTTGGCGGTGAGCTTCGCCGCAAAAAGAATGGCGATCTAAATGAGTGCCAAGTTCTATGCAAAATCGAAATATGTTTTTATAGGAACAAAATAACATTATGAGCAAGTATTAAACTCTATTTCTTTGCTTTATTAGATACCTATAACAATTGCTGTTATTTAAAAATGTGAGATCTTGAAGTAGGTCAGATTTGACTTGGCCAGTTTTCATTACATAAGTCATTTTATAAAGTTATTCAACATTTTAATTGTATGAAAAACTGGCCAAGTCAAATCTAACCTACTTCAAGATCTCATATTTTTAAATAACAGCAATTGTTATAGGTATCTAATAAAGCAAAGAAATAGAGTTTAATACTTGTTCATAATGTTATTTTGTTCCTATAAAAACATATTTCGATTTTGCATAGAACTTGGCACTCATTTAGATCGCCATTCTTTTTGCGGCGAAGCTCACCGCCAAGCATAATTTTTGTATTGAACTTGGCTCTCGTTTTTTACATTTATGTTTTTGGTGGGATTATTTATTTCGTCAATTAATAACACTTGCTGATGGTCTTGTGGTTGCTACCTCGTGTCTCGGTGAAAAACGTCCTCGGTTCAAATCGCGTCCGGCCCGCGAATCCTTTATTGTAAGGAAAGAAAATTTGTTCATTTATATATTTTTTTCTTTTGTTCATTTTTAAGTTTTGTTTCGTAAATAATAACCTTTAAAAACCTATTAAATGAATATGGAAAGGTAATAATGCTTAAAGGTTTTCTATTCAAATTAAAACTAAAAGAATATTAAATCAAGTTTTAAATTTAACGTTTAACATTACAAAGCGTTGTTGACACATATCATAGTAAAGTATATCTTACACCTATTTCTATCTTTTTAATATAGTTAATGATAGCTTAATGATTCGTTTTCGTAAAGAAAAGAAAATTTGTGTTTTTAATTTAACGTTTAACATTACAAAGCGTTGTTCACACATATCATAGTAAAGTATATCTCACACCTATTTCTATCTTTTTATTATGGTTAATGATAGCTTAATGATTCGTTTTCGTAAAGAAAAGAAAATTGAAGCTAGTAAGTAACCATAATAAATATAGGCTATCACTATAAGGCGGCGGCGCTGAATTTGTTTTCGATGTGAAGGTAATTGGAAATATTTAAATTTAAAACTAATTATTTAAAAAAATATAACTTATATTGTCAGTATTTAATATAACTTCCATTGTTTTCAATAACATCAAGTAAGCGCCGCCGCATTGATCCAACTATGTTGGAACAAACATCTGTCCCTCTTAAATTTTCCCACACTTCCATGCAGTGGGCTTCCAGGGCCTCTGCAGTCCGTTCATTTCGCATGTCCCACCTCTGCACCATTAAGCCCCATAAATTTTCAATTGGATTTAAATCCGGTGACTTTGCTGGCCAGGGAATGACGGCTATGTCGTTATGGTGTCTGAACCATTCGCGCACTACTTGAGCCCGATGCACGTGACAGTTATCATGCACGTATGATAAGTGTGATATGTCTGTAGCTGGATACACACACCGCACGGTTGGCAGCATACAATCCTGCAGCAATTGCACATAATGGGCAGCCGTAGCCCGCCCTGCTATAGACACTAATTCACCAGGTCCAGCGGCACTCATCCACCCCCACATATTCACGGAAATGCGTCCAGACTCCATGTTTGCGACGATGTTTTGTTCACTATAACGAGTTCTATCCCTGCGCCATAAGTGAAGTCTACCGTGTTGGGACGACATTAACGACTTGTGCGTTTGTCTCATATTGTTGCACCATGTAGCTCCGCTGTGATGCACTAATATGTTGCGGACGACCACTACGAGGTCGAGTGGCTACAACACCTTCTTTTTGGAAGCGAGTTATCCAGCGCTTCACTGTTATCCACTGAAACAAATCAACAAGTAGATATAATTATAAATATCTTTAGGTATCAATTATTAAAACACATGCTATTTTTTCTATAAACTTAAAATAAAAATAATACTCACACTAAATCCAGTCTCAGTAATTTGAGAAATATTATAACCCATCTTAAGCATTTCGGTAATGCGTATCCTATCCTGCATATCAATATTAGCTTGCATAGTTGTAGAACGTAGTTAATCGACTTTATCACAAATAACAAAGCAAAGTTATATTCAATCGCAGTGTTCTTTCCTCACTTTTCATTTTTACCGTTCATGAGAAATGTTTAAATTGTCCTACCCTACAAAGAGCATTCTTAAGAAACATCAAAATAGTTTCCGAGTCGTAATTTTATCAATATGAAGTTTTGTTTGAGAATCTTTTAATAGTTTCTGTAAACAATAAAATAAAACTTAAAAAACACGAAATTAGTCAGTACCGCGGGCAAAGAAAATAAAAAGAGCCGCGAGCGAGATTCGAACCATCGACATATTTGTTGTGAGTCCGAGTGCGTCCCGTAGTGCCACCGACCCACTTGGATTTTCTCGCAAAATTGCAGATATGGTTAAATAAAACATCAATAATAGTTTACTTGGTTATTTGTAAATGTGTGAGTGAATATGAGCGCTTGATGCGATACTATTTGCTCACTCTATATGGACTTTTGCAGCTTACTGTACCTAACCTCTTCTTGGATCCGACAAGGAGAGCGGAGCTCAAATTAGCTTAAAGGTAAATTGATAAATCTGATAACGTTGCTGTAATAACCAGTATTGTTAAAATCTACGACCATGATTAAAGCTCTGACTGCTTCCGTAGTCCAGGGGTTAAGGCTCCTCCTTAGGCCCCACTAGCGCCACTTCCAAAAAAAAATGATTTCTCTTTTTGTATGTGATCTTATAAGAAATCCACGCGCAACTTTTTTGCTTGTGTCCCTAACTTAAATTTATTTGAACCTCGAAAGTCATTGAAATACTATTTTTCACTTTAGAAACTTTTGAAAAAGTGTCATAAGTGGTAGTTTTTAGCAATTTTTACAAAGAAACCTAAAGCGGAAACAACAAACTGAGGATTTATCTGGATTAGCTCGGATGATGTCGAGTGTGAAAGCGGTTGGCAATTTTTTATAATACATATAAATAAAAGTATAAAGATTGACATTCTATAAAAGTTTCGCTACCAACAAAGAACTTATAAAACGGGTGAGGAATATCAGATTTCCCGTAGATTTCCCTAACGAAGTCTTGTTGATACTCGGCATCCACTTGGAAGTTTTATTGCATTTTTACGCGATCAGAATAGTCTCGTCGAGGGCTCTCGATGGAGAGGATCTTTATTTTTATCTCATTTGCCATCACGCCTTTTCTTTCTGATGTAGAGATATTGGGACTAACTTCAAGACACTGGAAGTAGTGGTGGGTTTGGGTTGACTTAACAACAGTGCCAGGGATATGGTACAAAAACTCAGACAACACGGTGTGCAGGGTCAATTATTTTAAACTTACTTAAGGGTTAATCAATCTGTGTTACTTACAAGCTAACTCAACCAAATATTGACAATTAAAAATGACGTGATATGCTCATAGAAATTTCTATATAAACAATGGTATATAAATATAAAATATAAACAACCTATGTTTGACAAATAAATTGATTGATTGATTGATTGATTGATTGGTCGGAGAGTGAAAACTTCTTTACATAATTATTATAGGTAATAAGTACTTAACAGATTTAAATGTAAGGCGACATCCCCCTTACTGACTGGATCTTGCACGGTTTTTAGATACGGTAGTAGCCCCCCTGTACCTATCGTGTTTCCGTTTAATTGCACTTTGATTCGTGTTTCACTAGTTGCGCGTCACGTGCGTGTCACGTGAATATTCTGATTAGCTCCAACTTTGGTGTTGTTAACTACAAATTACTCTAACTCAATCCCATTTCGATAAATGATGTAACACAGATGATGTAAGTTATACAGTTTATAACTACTTAGAGATAGCTAGGTACAGTGGGCTGCAGAGAAATCTCACCCCCATTCAATAGCGATACTCATGGCATGGGGGTCAGATTTCTCTGCAGTCCACTGTACTAGCCTAGCGTTTTCTTATCAGTCCTAAGTTTTATATAGTACTAGCTGTTGCCCGCGGCTCCGCCCGCGTTCGCCTCGGTTATATCGCGCCCGAAAGTAGGCTATGTTTGACTCCTAGTGCATAACTATATCCATACCAAATTTTATCACAATCAGTCCAGCAGTTTAGTCGAGAAGAGGTGACAGACAGACAGACAGACAGACAGACAGACATACAGACTCGCATTTATAATATTCGTATATTATAAGAAAAATGGAGGCTTAACAGACAATGACAGACAGACAGACTCGCATTTATAATATTAGTATGTATATAGTGCTTTTCGTGGTCGTTTTTAGTTTGTTTGTTATGTATACGGTTATGAACTGTGATCGGAAGCATATTTTGAACCTAACTTGGTTTTTCACATTTTTTATGACAAAACTTAAAAAATGATTCCAAGGACTACGATTGCTTGGTAGATGAATACAACTCAAACTTTTAATTTCTGTTTTGCTCTATTTCTAAGTAAATATTTAATGTATCAAGCGAATTTGTTGACTACTTATTTCTTTTGAACCGCTATCGCAAATAGAGAGGTGTTGTATGTTTGACTGCTGTGTGTGTGTAATCTGCTCTACCTTTTTTAATTAGCTTCAATTTATATCTACTTAGTTAAAATAATATAAAAATATACCGCAGAAAGTTGGGTGCTAACGAGATTTCGAAAAGTTATGAAGATCACCGAACTGCAATTGGATCTTACGTTTTGAACAAATTCCTCGCCAGTATGTCGACACTGTAGTTTCAGAGATGTGCTTAGTCTAAGATCTAAAGACCATCTTATGTATCATGTAGAAGAAAAAGATTACGTGGACGTAGTAAGAGGCGATTTTGGGGTCAAAAGGTCAAGAGAGGAAAAAATATTTTTTGCCTCCGCCGCCTTGTTGCCAGAGTCCACCAAAATCACGCACCCACGAAGGGTTGGCGTAAATGCAAGCCGGATGACTTTATAAGAATCCTTTAGGTAACCTGAAAACTTGGACAATGTTTATTAATTAATTTAAGTTTAATTTAATTAAGTATTAAATTCATAAAAACTCAAATACAAACATGAAATAAAAAACAAGGAAATTTAGTACAAGGGTCTTCCAGCAGATAGCAGCTAACTACTTTTGGCCACTAAACATTCCGATCATGACTCTACTCATTCACCGGTTTTCCTGTAAAAAGACTGACATCTGTTAGTCAGAAATCACTCATTTGTTTTTTGGGCTCATGATTAAAATGTTCACTTAGCTCTAAAGCGTAAATTGACCACGTGGGATATAATTATAGGCTAGGCTAATAATAATGAAGGTTTTGAATTTTCAGACAGGCAGTGCACAAAGGATAGACAAACGTGTCCAAAACCGTGATTTTTTTGTATAGAAAATTGTTTAGTGACACAGTAGTACAGTCAGTAGAGTGTACAGAGAGACAATATCTAAATGTAAAGCGGGCATCGAGCTGCTATAGCAGTTATAAAATAAAAATTTTGACTTGTTGATACGCAGTGTGTCTGCAGCAAGGAAAGATTATCATAAGCTCTCTGACTACGACGTATGATTGGGAGCGCGCTACTCTGAGTAAAATGGCGAAATGAAGTTTGGCAAAGATTTATTGAATTTGGAAGAAGGGACTTTCGAACTAAAATATAATATAACATACCCTTGCTAAACTATATGCGAAGTTAATAATTCATAAAACGACATTCAGTTCGAAAAACTTTGTAGTTAAAAAAGTTTGGGCAGTGAAGGAAACCATTTATAGTGTAGGAAGCATAGATTTAAAAAAAATGCCTGGTGTCAAACCGCGCGCGATTTCCAAATTCTATGGTGGGATGCCAGTCTTACCAGCCTACTCCGTATATTATTAATTACTAGCGATCCGCCCCGGCTTCGCATGGGCATTGTAACCTTCCTCTTGAATCACTCTATCTATTAAAAAAACCTCATCAATATCCGTTGCGTAGTTTTATAGATTTAAGTATACAAAGGGACATAGGGACAGAGAAAGCGACTTTGTTTTATTAATACTATGTAGTGATAGTGATTTTTTATCCAAATCAAGCATACAGCTTCAAAGAAAGGCGCGGTCAACCGTAGCCCTATTACGCTCGTTTCTTGGGAAAACTCAGATCAATGTTTGATATCAAAAATTATTCAGTACATCGGAGGTATTGGTGGACCCTTTACCTCTAGCGAATAGATATAGATAAGTTTATAAAAATAGAGCAAGAAGAGAGTTTCAGTTTAGTTATAGGGTCTCGTTTTTCCTTTGGTATTTTCCAATTAATTTTCAATCAAGTGATAATTAAACCAAATTCCATTAAAATTAATTTGATGTCAGTCGTGACTTTAATCCAATAAACATCATAACAATTGGCAAAATCACGAAAAAACATCAAAGAGAAATGCTAACTGGGTATATTATAAGGAAAATGGAGGCTTAACGGAGGCTACAACCACTGGAACAATAATGGTTATGATATTTGAAATTAGAATTATTTGGGATTGATATTGTGTGGCTCACTGCTTCTTATCTTCTTATTACCTTAAATGACGAAAATTGGACCATTTGGTTGTCAGTATTTTCCCTTGTTTGCTCACGATGTCCGAATCATTAGGAAAATGTCAACAAGCAAACGTCTTAACCACTTGTTCGCAGAGGCAGTCTCAATGTTAGTTAAGGCAAAGTATTAGAACTTCAATATTGTCGAAACTAAGACGTGTCGTAATAATACGGTGGGTGGTTCGGAGTTCATTACTCCAGTCAGTACTTTTTGGTGTAGGGTATTTTTTTTATTCAATATAAGTAAGTACTGTGTTTTCTATGCATAAGAGTTATTCATAATCCGTGATAGAACAAAGCGGTCAACATGAAAATCTGCGTTGCTCTAGAGTTCTGTCTTTAGGCGTCGATTAATTCGCTAACGCTGTAAACAGTGAATTTATTAGAATTAAAAAAAAACGACGAAGAATCTCCGTTTAGCATGGCCAAAAATCTGTAAAAATGAAAAAGGAAAATATTCGAAACGTTGCTCTAAATCAAGCTTGGTGCTCTTAAATCTTCGCTTCACGGACCGGCTTCGACGGCGCTCAAGGTTGTATACACCTATTTACCGGGTGCCATAAAATTAATTTTACATCATAAATGGTACACGGATTTAAGCAATATAAATTTATGACGAATATTGAAAAACCTTTTGCAAGGATTTAGAATATCAAGTAACATGTCATAAGTAGAGTATGAGTTCTCGTTTTACGGAAATAAAGCCACATATTTTATTATGCTACCGTAACGACGTCAATAAAACACCCGCTTACAGTCTCTGCTTTCAGAAGATTTATAACTTAGTACTTATGAAAGTATATGATTTTATTAAACAACTTTTTCTTTCTTTACACCACTAATTTATGGTTATGTTCATAAAGTAAACGGTAGTCTCTTTTTTACAAACAACGTTTCTTATTTTTTTCAAATATTATACTACCAAACACATTGTCGACTTTACAAAACGCCAAAATCCAACAAAACTTAAAACATCGGAGAATTATCCCTATAAGTATATCTATCGATGGTATATCCCTATATATAAATCTTCACATGAGAACGCATCCTTAGTTTATTTAATTTTGTTGTTTTTCTACCAATCTCCTTCAGCCAATCTCATTTTATACTTACTCTATCTCTCTACTTAACATTTCCCCCAGCCGTTCGCGAATATCATAATGAAGCAAATAGGATTTTTTAGGAACAAGGGTGGAAACGTATCTTTATTGTCTTTGAGTCAGAAAGGTATATTTTTCGTAAACGTAAAATAATTAATCGTAAGTGTAACAATTTCTTTGCTATATTGAGTTTACTAGCTGTTGCCCGGGGCTCTGCTCTCGTGGGAATTCCGATATAAAATATAGCCTATGTGTTGTTTCAGGGTCTAAGCAATCTCCATTCTAAATTCAACCAAATGTGTACATAAATAAATAAATAAATAAACATTCATACATTCTTACAAACTATCGTGTTTGTAATGTTAGTAGCATTATGACGTCAAATAGGCTGTAAGTAGTAGAAAATCAACAGGAAATAAAAAGTTTTCGTCGGGCAACCGGTCGGACCACGCCTAAATTAAAACGTTTCAGACGATGTTATTTCGCAAAATAAGTGAAGTTAGAATACAAACTTGTAAATAAATACATACATCTAGGTAACAGTCTTAACCTTTTCTTTAAGCTATTGATAAAATACTAAGGATAAAAAAAAAGATATCTACACATTTATGATTTATTTTAATTTTTATTTATTCTTACGTCTTTTAAGGTAGGTACTTAATTACATTTTTAAAAGATTGTTATGAACATTTAAATAATTGTTAGCAGAAATTACTGCGGTGTGAAGCTGCTGGCGGTTTGAAGTTGTGTCGGAGAAAGAAATCTCTTCAGTGTCTTCGGTGGTAGTAATTTCTTCATCAGCTATGTTGTCCAAAATCCAGTTTTTGAAATAATAGACTCTACTGTAGACGTCTGGGTAGCCACGGGCGCACGGCATACCCCAGGAGACTACGCCTACAAGACTGTCGCCCTCTACCAAGGGTCCGCCAGAATCTCCCTGAATGAAAAAAAAAATACATACAGGGCCACATAGTTTTTGGTTTCGGTAAATTAAAACTGAATTATATAATAGACTGTATCGCCGCCATCACGGATGACACAGATAGATTTTGTTTAACTATAATTTTGTAACACCCGGACGTTGTTAAATCCAGCACCCAAAGCCAGGTGACAGTTTCAAAACGCTAACGAATGTCGACAAGAACCAAATGTATGGGATTGACATAAGCTGCGGTAAATCACGTGGTCAATCTTATGTCAATATACCATACATTTTGTTCTTGTCGTACCTCGTTAACGTTTTGCGATTGTGACTTTGGCTAAGCCACCGGATCGTCAATGTGGGCGTTTCAGAAGGCCGCGTAGACCAGAGATGCAGAACCACGCAAAAGATGGCAGGATGCCCTAGATACCTTCTAGAGTGGTTGGCAACAAACGACAAAAGACCTAGACGCGTGGAAAACAAGAGGGGCCTTTGCCCAGAAGTAGGACACAGAAGCCAACATTTTTTTTTAAATGAAATGTCGTATGTTCATATAAAAATTTCATCCATGCTGTATGTACTTAAGTCATCCTAAAGAACTTACGTGGCAGGCACCTTCACCAGACCTGGTGAGCGAGCAGATCTGGGAGTCAAAAACTTCATTGATCCCTACGAAGATGTTTCGGCATTGGCTGGTACTGACTGCGGTTAAGTTGATCACTTGCAGCCGATCAGGAAGAAATCCAGGATACTGAGGAGTAAGAGCAAAGTTACTTAGTTTGAACAGACATTACAAAGCTTCGTTGGCGATTTCATTGGGTTGAATAAATTTCTAATTATGCCATTTTAGGTTAAATAAATATACCTAATTTGTAATATGGCTTACTAGGATTTTATTTATAGCTCTTTGATAATCCTATTATTATTAGTTTCGTGTGTAATAGGGTAATAATGCATTAAATTGTAACATGCATCAAAAGACTTCAATAAAACATAAAACTACACAATGATTGAGAATAAATACTCAAAGGATTTGAACTGGTAAAAATATTATATAATGGTTTTAAATTTCAAACTGACCCAATAGTACATTTGTAATCTGGTCAGGCATTTCAATGTGCGAGATACCTATCACTTGACAGACAAATTATATGTATAAGAGCAGAAAGAAAAAAAATAAAGGTATTGCATCAAACAAACTGCTTCAACAAGCAGTCTAAAAATATCTTATAAACTCTCGCATACATCAAGAGACAGATACAAGACTTACGGAAAGTCTCCCCCATCCACTGAGCACTAAAGGTGCTCCCGCTCTAGTATCACGCTCAGGCAGCCGAATGGGCTGCACCCTGGAACTGAACTCTATCTCGTCGCTGACTTTGATGACGCTGACGTCATTGAATATGAGCTCGCTGTCGTACTCTTTGTGGATAATGATTTTCTCCGCGGAGTATTTCTTGCCGCCCTGAGTCAGGCTGTTTGTACCGACAACCACATTGACGTTGTATAGGGATTGGCTGAAAATATAATATATCTTTGATATTTCAATGGGTATATAGGTAATCCAAGTTGATTTCAACAAAAGTTTATAGAGAAAATTGTGTAAAGTTTTTATCAAAGGATGTCAGATTTAGAAAGTTCATTTACGTTACCTTCGTCCACTCAGGCTTATAAGAAAAGCTATTATAGCTAATTGTACTTTATGCTAATATTATAAATGCGAAAATGAGTTTGTTTGTTTGTTACGCTTTCACGGCCTGCAAACTACATAGTACTGCACCAATCTTCCTGAAATTACCCTTAAACATAGATAGAAGTAATGAGAAGGACATTGGATACCTTTCATCCCGGGAAAATGCACTGTTCCCGTGGGAAATAAACGCGGGCGAAGCCGCGGGCGATAGCTAGTTTAAAATAAAAGACTGTTAGTAGAAGCTATTCATATTATCCTTCTAATATCGGCAATGTCAAGAAGACACCTGCGATATACCTGTGGACACTTGACGTTCTTCACTGCCACCAATTACCCGGGTTTCCATGACCTACGGTTATTTGTCTACAGCAGTTTATCAGTATAAAATATTGTAAATTTGAATGACTGAGGATTAAAGGGAGTTAACATACAACAATAGTAAACCAAGATGATGATGATTATTGCAATAAAATTACTGACCCATCCGTGCAATGAGCAGCAGTGAGGATCCATCGGCTGTTCAAAATGGAGCCTCCACAGAAATGCGAGTTGAATATAGATCTTAGAGACACCTGGTAAGGGATCCCGCCTTCGGAAGCATCCTGACCTCCAACGATCCTCGGCTCGCGTAGGTCGAAGTTAAATAATGGAATTATTTTCCCTGTGAAATAACGAAAATAAAAAAATATAGTGTGGTTACAGAAAGCATGTTCATGTAGGTTTATGTGGGTTTTTTCTTGAGAATATACCACCCTCTCTCATTCCGTAGATGTAGTAAACTAAGGGACAAAAAGAGGGCGAAATTTACATGTAACTTTTTATTTATTCTGTTAACAACGGCTATTCTTTATAAGACGAGGCAGGAGGAATGATCACAAATCGCCTCCAGCGCAAATGCCATCTACTATAATACATACAGATATCAATATAGAGTACCTAGGATAATAGTATTAGATATTATTTCTTACCATGATTTGCAGCGAATATAGAACAAAGTACAACTAGGATAAATTTTAACATATTGGAAGACTATATTTAGCAGCCGCAAGTACGCTGTGGCTTAGCCTCATTTGCTTTTATAGTCTTCATTAGCTCTTAAGAAACTCACTTCAAACAATTGATTCTAAGTCTTGTCAAAGTATCTTACAATTAATAGTACAAGCAAGAGTTCAAGATGTTTCATAATGTTATCTTTGAGTAGCTAAACAAGTGTCTCGCTAGACAAAAACGAATGCTTGCTCAACCCTCTCAGTCATTAGGTAGTACCTATTTAAATAAGCCTTTTAAAATCAGTCATGAATCATCTTAAATGAAATTTAATCGGAATATATCCTCACCATACTTTGCCCAATTTTTCTCTTCTGTTTCGGAACCCGAGGTTTGCTGAGAGCAATGAATGTATGAGTAACCTAATGGTTGTATGAGATGCAAAATAATAAAGACAATTTATTTATGGCGACCACCTGTGTGCTTGATAGAGTCTGACTTAAAAATGTTATTGCTACTAAAAACCGGCAACTAGGTTTCGGAAAGTGCTACAAAGAAATTGAGTCTACGTTCTTTATTCACTCTTTACGACATCCCTTGATTTTTCTTTTTGTGATAGAGGGTGTTCTTTTCTTAACCTTAAGGCTTGAAGTTATAAATTAATTCTTTTAAACTGGTCTTGTTGAGATGTAGCTTTTTCCTGTCAGTTATCGCGTGGAGAAAGATTTTTTCGTTCAGCAATTAATCGACCAGTTGAATTTCGATGTCCAATATCCGGTCTCATGTTTTTTATAAAAGATATATTTTATATAAACAGACATATCTACAAGATAAATTTTTAATGTTCTTGGTTAATAGATAGGCGAAAAATAAAACTTTATGCAGGTGGCTTACCACCATCTCTTAAAACCATGCAAGATCCCGTGAGTAAGGGAGATGTCGCCTTACATCATGTATTGCGGTGTCCCGCTTATTGACTCGTTCTTGTATGGTTTTAAGAGACGGTAGTAACCCCCAGTACATTGACCGGACAAGTTTAACGTGTTACTTTAATCTTGTTTGAAAATATGTAGCCGCCTGTAAACAGTCTAGACACAAACTGTTTCAAATTCCGATCAAAGCGAGGTATGTTATTGGTGTTTAGATTTTATTAGAAACAGAAATTAGTTTTTTGTATTTTGTAACATGTTGTATTTATTGTCCTAAAGAACTAAAGAAAATAAAATAGAAAAAAAGAGGTTTAGAGAAAGTCAAATACTAAATCATACAAAAATACTCTACCTTACATTATTACCTGATGCGGTGGCTCCCCAGAACCACCGCTCAGATCTACCTTTTGCCATTGGGTAATCCTGACTTTAGCCTGCTTTAGTGTCTGGAACTGAAAACCATTTAAATTCATCCATTGAGTTGTTGACTCCTGCAGTCTTACCGACTAATCTGTTGGTATAAACTATATTGTGGATAAAATGTATCACAAATGCAAACAAACGTAGGTACCTACATACCTACATCCAGACTCAAGACAGAAAATAAAATACCTGTGTAGTTATACATATTTGCTCTCTTTGAGTCACATCAGAGGCCGAGAGGCGGTTCCAAAGAACTCTAAGTGTGGGTGTGCATGGTCGATTGACCGTGATACTTTCACGAAATGATGATGATGACTCTCCCTGATAATCAGACTTAAAACTTTTGAAATGGTGGATTAATAATGTTTTTTTCTTTTATGTATAAACTAGCAACCCGCCCCGGCTTCGCATGGGCATAAAAACCTTCCTCTTGAATTACTCTATCTATTAAAAAAACCGCATCAAAATCCGTTGCGTGGTTTTAAAAATTTAAGCATACAAAAGGACATAGGGACAGAGAAAGCGACTTTGTTTTATACTATGTAGTGATCATACTATGTAGTGATAGTGATCAGAACACCTACGAAAATGAAACCGATTTGTTAGGCTACCTAATCCTTCGAAGATCTTAAAGTATTAAAACGGACCTGTTAAGTTTTAATATAATTTCAGAACTTTATCAATTTAGAATAAATCTACGTGTAAGTACTGTACAAAATCCCATTGTACTTAATATTAATCAGTCATTTAACTTTATCTTTGTAGTAGAGAATATCATTAAACTTCAAGTGCTTGATAAGTAACTATTGATCTATAAAGTATTAGTTAATTAACAGACATGACACAGGTTATGTAAGTGATATGCCTTTAATGAGAATGTTGCCAGAATGTGGAAATTATTTTAGTAATGTTAAGACGGAATGTACCATCGCGTATATTACCCAAAGGTTGACTGTTAGATAATGCTTTTAGCATTAAGTCCGCCTATTGTGTTTTACTTTTTGTATTTTGTACAATTAAGGTTAAATAAATATATTTTTATAACGATAATTTTATAGGTCTATAATTTTTTTGACTTCGTCTTGTCGTTTGGATATGTTTGGGTGAAGTTTAAAATATATATTTATTTATATTTCGTTTTTTTCACCTTTGGTATGTCCCCATAATCCGCTTCGAGTAGGACCAGTTTTATTGTTATTTTATTTAGAAACCTACCTTTTAAAAGTACGGACTGAGTTCAAAATGCCTATTAGAAACAGTGGCAATATTCAGTTAAAATTGCAAAATCAAATTAGTTCTCACAAATGGTGCTTGAAATATCAACATTGACACTGTAATTAAGGAAAGCTAGAGTTTGAACAGTTCGGGGAGCTGAACGTGGTATTTTGAACCTTACGTTTTGATTATAAGGCGTATTTTAAAGTCTATAACAATTTCTAATAACCCTGCAGTATTATTTAAAAAGTATTAATTGCGCATGCACTCAAAGTACTTACTAGATTCAGTAAACAATTAATTAGTACTTTGAATATGGGGTATTATTATACCTACTTACTCAAGGTGGAGGTATATGTAGAAAAAAACGTAAAAAAAGATGTCAAATATTATAAAAATATATGTACATACTTACTAATTGTACATTGAGAAGGTAATTAGTTTTTTTTAAGTGGACGAAATGACAGCCAATCTAAATTGTTAGCTCCAAGAGTAGGTACTAAGTATTGCCTATTTTGTCTGTGACCATCAGATGAACAGATGAACTGAGGAAGGTCGCAGGCAAGCGCTGGATGCAGGCCGCTTACAACCGGTCATTCTGGAAATCTTTGGAGGAGTCCAGAAGTGAACAGTCTTCGGCTGAGATGATGATGATAAACCTGTAGCCTGAGCCTAACAAATCTAAAATAATCAGGTATTGAAATGAGTAATTAAATGACCACCACTTTTTGGCAAAGGCAGCGTTGGATGTCAATGATCGACAACTATTTATTAATCATTTGGCTCGTAGAATCCAGACACAATAGAAAAACTCTTGTCATGTGACAATAATTGTATTCGCTACCTAAACTGAGGCTATTAAAGTCGGAGAAAAGCGCTGGGTGCAAATTGGGCAGATTGGAAATCTATAATACTTAGAGCCCTATGTCCGGCAGTAGACGCCTTGAAACTGAAATATTTTTTTAAATTAAATTAATAAGTGTTAGCTATCCGACCGAATTACCCATTCGTGTCTAAGCTTTGGCACTAATCACGGTAAAGATAGGAGCACCAACCCCGCTCCTATCACTGGGATCCAGCCTGAAGCATACCAATCCCTCGTCCGTGCCTACCTATGTTAATCTACAGTTACATTTGAACACATATTAAAATTATCAACAGCAATATCATATCAATATCAAATACTAATAAAGGCCATGTTAAATCACTAGAGCACAATACACGTCTGCACCGCTCGGCGAACCCAAGGAGAAGAGAGTGTTACACTGATACTCACCCCGACACTACTACTGCCAAGAGGGGTTTACCTGTAGTGGGGCGATACCTGTCACGTGATGTTACCGGGCGCTAACATAAGTAATGAATTTGTCGCCTGAATATAAAAAATCCTATTAGTTTGCAAGTGAAAATTCCGAACAATGTGACGTAGACACAGTAATTGTTGAATTTTTCATAAATATTCCTAAGAACACGCCGACTACTTGACGGAATTTTGTTGTGCAGGGAAAAGCCCTATAAAAGGTTTTCGCGATAATTATTACACTCTATCACGCAAATTTTAAGCCACGATATTTGTACTAGAGATATAGGGTAGGGTGTTTATCATACCTATTCAAGAGATTAAAACCAGTGACTCGGTTCGGGATCATTATCATAATAACTGACTTATTTTTTTCCACTATCGAGCATTGGGAATTTCCTTTATAAGTATGCTAAATTGGTATACATATTCGAAGAAGAGAGCCTAAAAGCGCCACGCTGGCAAGAAAGTATTTCAATGACTTTCGAGGTTCTAATGTAATTTAAGGCAGTAGGTATTAAACAGTGGTAAAATTCTGAAAAAAAATATAGTTGAGGATCTAGCAGAGTGAAATTCATTTACAGTAACACAATCAGACGAAATTCGCTTGATAGAAATAAAATCAAAGTTGCCTCCTTTTTAAAGTTTAATTTCAATACTATGCCTAAAATAAAAAACTTGTTGACCTGATTTTTATACCAGCCTTTAGCAAAAGTATTTATATAGTGAAAATCGCTGAAGTAGATGCTGTAGTGTTATTTTCCCAAATATGATGTCTAAATACCTACAAAATGTGTGAGCGCCGAGCCGCGACTACGCGGCTTACGGACAACGGACCTTCAGAAGAAGGGGCCCTGCAAAAAGTTGCGCGAGGATTTCTGATAATCTCACTTACAGAAAGATAAATTATTTTGTCTGTATTTTCAAGGTCGCTAGCGCAAATAAATTTCCTACCTAACTAAAAACTAAGAAAATTTAAATTAGTTCATAAAGCCAATAAAGTACTGCATCTAGAATTCATAGACAATCTTCCATCATAAACTGGACTTTTGTATCGAAATCAGGTCACAAATCATCACATAAGTAAAAAAAAGACTCGGCTGCAAACATATAGTAAACCATGGCCATTTTGTATTAAAATAAAAACAGAGTTCCTACCTAAACATCAACAATAAAAAGCATTTTAAAACCACTCTGTTTCAAATAAAACAAACATCCCTCATAAAATACAAGGAAATGAAACAGTAGTGGACACCGAGATTGAAAGACAGTAGTGGGTCAGTTGGGACAATAGGGCACGCTAAATGAGCCAGAGGTTGTGTTTGTATGTTTACTTTATTTATAGGAAAAGCAGCTGTTTATTTTTGCTTCGCTCGTGACTTTATTAGTGGCAGGAGTTTTTGGAGGGAAAGAGAACTGTCACTTTGTCCGCGCTTTAGTTTTTTTCGAGTAGAGCATAATATTGGTGAATTAATTAGAAATTCACAAAGTGTTTGTGAACAAGCGTGAGTATTGGTAAGGGGTACAGTGTCGATTACGTGACTTAATCTTTGTCACCAAAATCTCCAAGTTAAATAAAAAAATTAAATCTTAAGCCATCTGACAGACTTACTTGCTTGACTGGACAGACTACTGACTTGACTAAAGTAGGACTAAAGAAGATTAATAAATTCAAGAAAGGCTTTAAAAGAATAGTTTCCATGGCCATAAAAAGTATTAAAAATATACCTACTAATATATACTATAATTCTATTTTTGAAATCTGCGAATTATCAATCAAAATGTTAGGTATTTTTTCTTTATTTATATATTGGAGCATCGGAGCGGAGATTACTGTTGTAATTTTGTATTATTACGCTGCTTTTGTGTGAGAACACAATAATAAACAATAAGGCGAGAGCCTTATTCTGATTATATAAAGGACTTTAGGCATAAGCCTAAAATTAAAGAATTTCAAGAGTACCTACATACCTACTTACATACCAGAAGCGATTAAAACCGTGGGTCAAATTTATGTCAAACCAAAGTATTCGAAAACTAAATCGTTGATACAAAATTTGTAACAAACAAACCCAAAATATACTTTGATTCGACCTCCGAAATTAGCCCTTATAAGTCCGTTGCCCTCATAAGAATGCCTGTCTACTTTGATCTCCACAATTTGCGCCATGTTTCCTTAGCCAATTTCCCTTTTATTAAATTCCTGTTTTTTGCAGGTGAGAATTCGGGATGTTCTTTTATATTCTTACTACTTATCATGATGTACTAAAATCTTTATTTTTTTATAGATTCGGCAGATTTCCACATTTAATTTTAAGCCGTCGCAGTGCCTGAGACTGCTGTAACATTCTGGCAAGAGTTACAAGGTTTGGATCTGGGTTTGCCCTTTATAGTAGCCTTTTTCAATATTCACAGTAAAAGATGGACGGAGATACACACGCCTAAGAAGGTCTGCTTACTGTTACTATATTATATAGAAACTAGCTGACCCCGCAAACATTGTTTTGCCATATAAATTATTTCTAGGTAATTTAAAGGTGAACAACCCTTATCAATTAGGGGTATGAAAAATAGATAGTAGCCGATTCTCAGACCTACTGAATATGCATATAAAATTTGGTAAAAATCAGTAAAGCTGTTTCGGAGGAGTACCTAACTTTTTTTCAATTTTTCAATGTCGTTTTATATAAAAAATATAATAAAATTTCAGGGGTTCCTTTACTACATAACCCCAATAACTTCAAGTCAACTGTTTTCACATCAAAAGCATTCGCCTGTTATTTCTATGCGATCGCGATCTCGTTCAGATCACACGAGTTCGCTTTAGAATATAAAATAAATGCTATTTCTTGGAACTAGAGTGCAGTTCCTTGCACTTGTATGCAAATGAAATGCAGCGAAATATCATTATGTAAAGAATGTGTCTAGTTGTATTCAGCTCAATGCTTTTTCCTTAATTGACGTTTGTAGTATTTCTTTCTAGTGTTTATTTACTATAGGTATACAAAAAAACGATTTGAAAAAAATTCCAGGTTTAATGTGTTCAAACAAACTCTTTCTATCAGAAATCTATCTAAAGATTAGCTGGTAATCTGTTATATCATGCCGATAATTAGCCTTTCATTGCGACTCCACTAAATTCCATACAAATTATATGAGAATCGGTTCAGCGGTTTAAACGTGAAAAATGTAACAAAAAGTCAAACACAGTTACTACGATACGGTCGCGTTGTACAGAAGCAAGTGTGAATTTGAGAACCCCCGGCGGCTATTTTAGAATTGAGTTTCAGACTGCATTCTGAGAGAGTATTACCTTTAAAGGCTTTTATGGTACCCAGATCCCAGTTTGAAACAGAATATGAACGAGCCGCAATGAAAAGCCCATTGGAGTTTGAATGTGCTACGTGGACAATGGTTTTATTCAAATCGCTGTACCCTTTTCCCTTTCGATGCTAAAAAAGGTTGTGTAATAAAGTTCGGTATTTAAAATTTTAGGTTATCACATGAATAATTCTAGATAAAGTCGGGAATATCAGTAATTTTATGAACGTCAGTAAAATTTGGATACTTTTTAGTACTACTGGGGTTTTCGATCATGCGTATCAAGCGAAGGTGCTTGGCCCGACTTGGATTGGTCCCCCTTAGTGACACTTATTGGTTTTCACTTATTTGGTCTTGAGCTCTACGTGCTTCGGAAGAAACTTTAAACAATTGATTTCGGTTGTTATCGCTAGATGGCAATCTTTTGGCAGTGTCAGATAATTTTAGGTAGGTACCATGATGCTTTTTGTCCGGTTTCTTTGTAAATAAGGGTGACGGTTATCAGAAGGTAGTTTATGTATGAAGGTACTATCCGCTATCAGTTGAAGGAAAAAAATATCTCTGTTTATTTGTACGTCGCTTTTTACGACAGATAAACCACATGTTAAAAAAATTATATCACTTTTTTATCAAAATCTTTGACTATCAAAATATACAATATTATACTTATTCCTCTGATGAACCCCAAAAATATAACTTCAGGGGTTGAGCATGATTTTCTTCAACCTTTGCGAGAACTCATTAACTGTATTAAATAACACGAGTAAAGTGCTCACCTACGTCAAAAGCACTTATTTCATAATCCAACACACAAACATACACAATTTGTTTGGCAGCCCCCTCCCCCCCATACCTACATGATAAGCATGGCTTCCTGATGTATTATTTATGGGAATGATATGGAAGATATAAGGATGTATGTGGGAGTATAAAATGTACCACGTAAACGATGTTGTATAAAACTCGTACTTATAGCGGGTTGTTCCCATTTGCTCCAAAACTATTGTCTCCAAAATAAAGACACGCGGCTGTGTGCGGCGTGCTAAGCCAAGTTCCAGCAAAGAAAGAAGAAAACACAACAACAAAATGCGTTAGAAGCGAAGTACCTAAGTTCAAGACTTGTGTTATGGGATATTATAACTCAATACGATACTATAGTATTACAAACTAGCGATACACCCCGGCTTAGCATAGGCATAAAAAACTTCATCTTGAATCACTCTATCTATTAAAAAAAACTACTTCAAAATCCGTTGAGTAGTTTTAAAGATGTAAGCATAAAAGGGACATAGGGTCAGAGAAAAATACTTTGTTTTATACCATGTTACAAATACATGTAATGATAAGTACTTAAACATCCTTAGATAAAATAGATATAATATTTTTATTAAAAAACAGAGAATTTGGATCATATGGGAACAAATAGGGGTGTTGAACCGAAAACGAAACAATTCGCATACGTTTTGCATGAATTTGTGATGTACCTGTAAAAGGGGTTTCCAATGATATTCAATATAAATACCTGAAAATGGGATTTTGACGAGTTCTTTTACTGGTTTACATTCCGTAATATACAAGAAACCATTATAAGTAATATATAAAAGTAGCCTATTGATAGATTTAATATTTTTATAGATATTTTTGCCGCTGTAACAACAGATTATCAGAGATATTGAAGAAGCTGTGCTGCTGTACGGAAACTTGATATTTGATACGACTCCCACTTGAACAACTCTATTTAAAACAAACTAACATAACAAAGATATTAAAGATATCAACCAAAAGTTAAACATTATCTCCAACTGATGGGACAGCTCAAAATGCTTTAGCAATCCATTTTGAAAAAGCCATTATTAAAAACTAGCTGTTGCCCGCTTTTAGCTGGGCTCCGCTTCCGTGGGAATTTCGGCATAAAAATAAGTCTAAGCAATCTCCATTCCAAATTTCTGCCAAATTGGTTCAGCCATTTTTCTGTGAAAGAGTAACAAAACATCCATACAAACTTTCGCGTTTATATAATTTTAGTAGGATAGGATAATAGGATGTTTATGCAAAACAAAAAAAATGTGTCAAAGTTTATTTTTACTTACACACAGTAACTACTTACAATATCCCTGTGTCCCTGTACAATAAAGACGTCAGTGGCACAACCGCTGTTCATATAAAAGACATAATAAGGTTCTATGTAGAGACCGGAGTGCAAAGTCTTGTCGTCATACAAAAGCACACTCAGTGGGATGCCCAATTCAATGTTCCATTACAAGGCCAACTAAACATTAATATTTCGTTTCACAACACCACATTTTCTTTAACTTTAGTTATTATTTAGATAGCTTTTGGTTAGTGGATACCGAGGAGCCTCCGGGATAAAATAATGCCATGAAAATTTCGGGATAAATTTAGATTTACACAAACAGGTTTGATCGCTTAATAAGAGATTTTTTTTCCTTGCCGAAAGTTCGTGAGGCTTAGTTAATACCTAATGCTCTTCATATTAAACTGAATTATACCAGTACCAGAGTTTTTGTACACTACATTCTGTAATTGCGTCTGTATTTAGTTTACAGATTATGATTGAATATCCGTTAATTTTCAGTGACGTGTTTAAAATAAAATAAAAAATTGCAAAATCTGTGCCGCTTAAATTTTGTGAGGTTTCATCATTGTGTACAAATACAGTGACATTATCATCACTTCTACGACTAGAAATAAACGATTTCAATCTATTTTGTGTCAAATAGGTACTTAGCCTTCGACAGAACTCGAGAGCTAGATTCGCCTTGAGAGCCATTAGATATCAATTTATTACGATTTCGCTGCTTTTCTGACGTAAATTGATGCAAGTAGGTATAGTTTAGTGCTATAACCAAGCAACGCGTCGCGGGAAACAGCAGATTTTTTCGTACTTCTAACATCTAACTAGACTATCTGGTCAGCACCTGTAGCCAAGTGACAATTTCAAACGCTGACGAATGGCGACAAGAACAAATGTATGGGATTGACATAAGCTGCGGTAATCACGATGTCAATCCCATACATATTGTTGTTGGATTGTGACTTTGGCTAAGCCCCCTGTTCAATGTTAAGTTTAATGATTACTGCATAACCCATACAATCATGGGTTGGCCGATCGCCAAGGGTACTTGGCTGGGATTGCGTCGAACACTCGAAGAAAGAATATAAAAACAAAATGCTTTCGCAGCCATTGAAGGATACTGCGGAGATTTTGTCAGATTGCGAAGAAATATTTAATGGCCGACCGGATTTTTATGTGTATTTAGCTTTTTGTATTTTTTTTTTATAACCTTATTGTTCCACAATTAGAAATAGGTAACTTAAAGAGATGGAGCAGGAGACTTGATGCTAAAGGTTTCTCTACCGGTTAACCATCAAAAGATACAAAAGTGCGTGTGAGTGCGTGAACACTAGAACATAAGAAATATTAGTACATTAGCACTTTTATATATTCTGTGGTTATATATATTATGTATGTTATATGTTCTTTCTGTTTATGCCGGTACTACAGGATATAAAAATATGACAGTAGAAGTCGTAAATAGAGCGGAAAAGGGGCATCATGGCTGCTCTAGATAAGTTGGTGAATGTCAAAATTATGTTAATATTTCGATTTTTTTAAAGATTACTTTGGCGGTCAAGCGTACGTCCCTTTAACTAATGGTAACAAAGTAAAAATACTCTTTTTCATCTTAACGCTTCCACGTGGTCTACTTTCCTGCTTTTTCTTTTCCATTTCGTCCGGTCTGCGGCATCGTTAGTTGTGAGAACTAGCATTCATATCGTTATAGGCTACCTCAATACCAAATTTTACAAAAAATGGTCCAGACTTACTCGCAAACATACTCACAAACATTCACCTATATAGTAATTAGTATATAAGTGGGATGGGATTATTTATGCCAATGTATTAAGCAAACAGTTGAAACATTTAAACTTAATAGTTTATAACTGTTATGAGCGCGAGTCGTCTACGTGCAAACTTAAACTCTGTATACGAGTCGCTAATAAGGCAGTTGTTTGCTTTAACTTTGGCAGTTAACAATGTGTTGTGAACTTGCGAATTTTAGCATTCGCGCATTAAACCTTTGTTTAATTCAAACCCGGTGCAAAACTATGAGTATTATATTTAATTTTGGCAATTATATCTATCAGTTTAGATGGATTTATCCTTTCGCGTCTAAGGTTTTTGTACTTGTCATCATAAAGCACCACGCTTCCAGATGTAGCCGCTCAAGTGAAGGCGTCCTTCGAAAACGCTAATCATTATTATTTGTATTTGTTGTGTATTGAAATAATTTAGTATCCAAAGGGGAAAACAGCACTGTATTTTTGCCGGTACAAGCGTGGCACAGAAACAGGAAAGCGGACCCTGGGCTCCGAAGCTGAAGATTTAACCGTCCAGTTGATCGGATGGGAATAACTAGGAAAATCGTAAATATGAAAGGTAGAGTTACTTATAGCAACTCTAGCAAAACTGTAAAAAAAATCGTAAATATTAAGGATATAATTTTATTTAAAAATTATCATTGACGTCAGAATAGCTGAAAATTATTAATTATTTAAACTCAAACTCAGCCTTTTGGCGACAGGTGGCTATCTCTTTGATCTCAACTTCAATGAACATAAAATTATGTCACGAATCAAAATTTTATGTTAACATTTTCGTGGAATGACTCCTCTTGTGACGTGAATAAAATATTTCTGTATCACTCTATATTAGATTTTTGACATCAAGAAAAATTAAAACAGTGTAAGTACTGTTTTGTATAACTTCACCACAAATATGAACTAACCACAGAAAAAAAAATATTTTGTAAGTGTGAATAAATTTAAATAATATGTACTTGTTTGAGTTTTAGTTTTAACAGAGCAATTAAAAAAAACCATTAACATAGCTACGTTTGTCCGGTACTCCGTTACTTTTTAATATAAAGATTTTTTAAAATTAAGCACCGCGATTTTGTTATTCTATGGTGACATATGAAAAAATCAAATTATATTTGTTAGAAACTCGCGTTCAATGTATACTTATTTCTCTGTGCTGGTCCGCAGATTTTTAATATAATTAATTATTTTAAAAGTTCCTAGAAAAAGTAGTTAGTTGAATTTCAAGGACTGACTGTAGAGTACAAGTTTCTCAAGTGGTTGTTGCAGGTTTTGTGTAATATATTCCAATTTAAAACAAATGTGTTATTTTCTTGTTTCAACGCCTGTAACTCTGAAAGAGACGGAGTTTAAAAAAATCTCTTGCATTTGAAACCCCAATCCTTTAGACCTTCCTAAATTACAGGTTAACATACATATTTATGACAGTTGGAACTGTGAGCACGTCTTGTATTATTACTACCAATCTTATATTATTTTGAATAGTACTGTACATCAGTTTAAGTATAGTGCTTTACTTTATAGAAACGGCAGCTTCAATGTCGGGGCGTCCGGTCATGCGAGTCATAAACGACAATAGTACTTAACTCGGAGTTTACGACCCCACTATGTATCATTTTACTACAGTTTGCCCACAAAACATGTTCAATCTTGATTAAGTCGTCCTAACAGACACGAGAAGTTTTGGGAAAGCCATACATAATATTATGTATTTAATTAAAGTTTGAAGTTTATTACTTAGTAATTTAGATTTAGTTATTAGAATAATAAATACAATAAAATGGAATCAAATATAAAATGGTAAGTAGGCAAAGATTCCCGTTGTCTAACACTTCTGTGACCACTACTGGTGGACATCGACTCAATAGGGGGCGGGGAAAGGCCTGAGCTATTCAACGTAACGGATCAAAAAGCCTTCTGTTTCAGGCTGTTCTTTCGGTCTTACCAGCGCCACTTCCAAAAAAAAAATATTCTCTTTCTGTAAGTGAGCTTATCAGAAATCCTCACACAACCGTTTTGCTAGCTACAGTCATTGAAATACTATCCGCTTTAGAAACCTTTACAAAAAGTGTCAAACGTGGTCGTTTTTAGAATTTTTTACAAAATAAACTAAAGCTGATAGTATTTCAATAAATTTCTAGGAGCTTTAAAACAATTAAATAATATGAGTTCATTTGCAAACTAAGGTTTGCAAAGTAAGCATCATTAGCGATTTGGTTATTGATTCAGCTCAAACAGTTTAAAACCCTGAGAAGCATTTTGAAAGCATTTGCAAAGATTTTCATTATAGTACCTATCGCTCGAGAACGAGAGACGACAAACTGGCAGCAAGCAGACGTTTTATGAGTATAGAGACCCCGATTTACTTGCAGATGTTTGAAAATGGGGTAAGCATGAGACGGTTCGTGTTTAGAATTCCGAATATTTTGTAAAAATAATCATACCAAGTACAGTAACATAATCTTCAACAGTTATAAATGCATCAGTATAGTTGTAATGACTACTTTATAGTTCTATTGTTACTAGGTATTAAATTAAAAAACAACATAAAACTTTAAGTATTTGGGCAGGGTATGTGAATCGTCCCCCGCACGTACCTAAAATTACAGCCAAGTTTGTTTTGATGTCCACCGTGTGAACTAATTTAATAAAAAAAAAAACAAAACAAAAATTAGATTACTAATTTGGCCTAAAACAAATTTTACATTCTCAGTCGCACAGAACAATAACCGATTATTAAATAACAAATTATTAATTAGAAATTATTAATTACATTTAAATAATATGAATTACTAACAATTAAAATGAACATTACAAAATTTTAGATTTTTCTTTCAGTCACAACAATTTTTCATATAAGGGCAGTCTAGTCGTCCAGCTATCATGGACAAAACGGTATTTGAGCTGGACCAATCCCTGCGCACTAGGGATGTAGCTCTCTTGCGGATAGGATAGTTAATACATAATTATAATTTAGTTTCCTTTTTATAAAATAAAAAAATACTTACAGACAAACTAACCTATCTATTATCACTACGAACCAATAGCCACCACCTCCAGCTCGACAACTGACTTAAGGGGCTGTCTAATATTTTCTCAGAGTATAATAATTTTAAGTACAATAGTTAGGTAACTCCCCATACTTTTCTATACACAAAGTAATATTATCTGACACAATAGGGTAATATGGCTGACCAGACTAAAGATCATCTTTAGGGTTTTATAGCCAAGATACGGCTTTGATCGTTAGACCGGTATTAAAGCCGGGCCGTTTTCGGACCCTTTACCCTAGAATGGCCCGGTTATCGACATTCTTACAGGTTTTCCAGATGATTAAATTGACATCAAAGAATGTGTTATAGGTTTAATTCTTTACATTTCTTTTCATATCGAATACCGACAGAACTTTTTTTTTATTATCAAAAATAATAATATGAATATGATATGTTTTGTATCATCTAGGAATTTAAATATGAAAATAAAAATAAAAAACGGAGACTTCCAGGATTTTTTTTTTTTTTTAATTTTTTTAATCTGTGATTTGTAAGTTTTAAGTATTTCCCATAGTGTAGGCCATAATTAACTTTCTTTTATTAAAATAGACTGAATATTGATAAATTGTTCACCTTTTGTTTTTTTTTTTTTTGGTTTGCTTCCCTAAGTAAGTTGGTACTGTCAGCTATTCTATGACTTAAATATTTTATAGGTAATTAATTTCTTTAAAATTTAGATGCCAATATTATTATTATTGGTAAATTTAACGAAGAAAATAGGCGAATTAGGTAAAAGTTCCGTATCATAAGCTCACCTGTTAGCGCGTTAAAAATAGGATTTAGATAAAACACTCATAAATATGTAGATAAATGTTTGCTAAATAAAATAATCCTAAATTCCTGATAATGTCCTTTCATCGTTATCACAGATGTTGTATGAATAATTTAATGCGGGCTTTACAAAGAAAACACACAACTACATCTATAAAAAAATATGCACATCATCACACCAATACATTTTAGTAGGTACCTACTTATAAACATAAATGTTAGTCATAAAGTTCGTGTTGCCTGAATTGTGTCTTATGTCTTATTTTGGATTAAGTTAATAAGTTTTTTTTTATTTCCCATCAAAATTTCAAATATATTTACTAAAATTAAAATTAAAGACATTTTATAAGAGCATGTTTTATTTTTAATGATGCCTGACGTCAACCGTGCTTAGAAGTCTTGGAAATGCTGTTAGTAAAATTCGTCAGTATTTATAATATTTGTCTTAATCTTTTTTAAACAATTGTTTATTTTCTGTCGTATACATAGATTAAAAAATATTGCATTAGGAGTAGAGCCGCGCGTGATTTCAAATTATATGGTCGTATAGGTAATCCGTTGAATCACAGAATCTGCCGAATCCGTCCAATCACAGAATCAAGTCGCAGCTCAGAGGTACCAAGAAATTTCGATCTCTATCTGTAGGTCAATTAAGCTGTTACTGCAAAGCTACAATTGGTCCTTCGTCACTTTTAACATGACATACTTAAATAGATAGTGGTCTATTCAACAAACAGCGTACTTTTTACGTTCTGTTAACTAGAGGCCCTAAAATTTCAATAATTCCTTAAACCGTGGATTTCTCTGAGGGACTGAGGTGGGATTAATTTTCCTCAAGATTAGAGCAATAATTTTTTTTTATTAAATTTCAGTTCCGCTTAATTGTTATAAAGGTTTTTGACCGTATAAATTAGTTTACCCGACTTCCAATAAAGGAAGATGTGCTGAATTCAGTTTCCTTTTTTGTTGAAAATGTCTTTTTTTTTGTAGGATATATTTCGAAATCGACCCTATGCCATGATATCTTTGTTTAGAAACCGTCTCATTGTCACTATAATTTTGTAGTTCGTTGGGCAAACTGATCTTGTAGATCACACCATAGTTTGTAATCCTTCTCTGTCGTTAAAACCCACGAGTACCACAATTCACAGTGTAGTTCAGTAAACGACTAGTTTTAGGTTTTTTTCTAGGTTTTAAGTATTTAAATTACACCAAATATACAAGGTGGACGCAGATCAACTGCAAATATTTTAAGGGCAGATATAGACCACTATACTGAACAACTTTTCCAAATAAACTTATATCGAAATACGAAATTTTATTATTCACTCTCCATACTATAACTAGATCAGCTGATTTTTTAATTTGTATGGGAGGTAAAAACATTTTTTTCCTATTTCGACATAAGTTTATTTGGGAAAGTTGTTCAGTTTAGTGGTCTGAATCTGCCCTTAAAATATTTGCAGTTGATTTAAATTCACCTTATTCTATTCCATTGGCTGGCGAAAATAGCGATTAATTTTCACCAATGAAATTGACTGCTGTTATTCGGCTTTCAACGATCATAAATATTATTTGTACAGAAAACATTTTGCAATCGCGCTTATTTACTTCGGCTTACGTCCGGAATTTTAGCATTCATAATAACGAGTTTAATAACGAATAATAATATGTTTTCATGATGAAAGCTGCAATTCCATAGCTGCGCACGGTAAAATTATTTATATTATGTAGAGTCAAGAGCGTTACTAAATATACGACTGTTTTTTGATAGTGAACCTTACTAACGTGTAAATACTATACATGCAAAGATATGATTATAAAGTAACTGTAATTAAATATTGTGTATCACGTGTATTTTACCTTAAAACGTAGTGTAATATATCCCGGACCGTAATATGCTTCAAATTTTATCATAAGCCGTTAATGACAAGTCTAACATTAGTTACAATAACATAATACAATTAAGTACCTACGAGTTTAATTAAATACATCTTGTTGAATTTCAAGAAGTGAACAGTTGTAAAAACACAAGATTTTAAAATTAGATAAGTGTCAAGCGATACGGTTACTCCAAAATTGACTTAAGTTTTCCTTACCTAAAGAACAGATTAAATAACGGAGATATATTTTGATTAACCTATTTATGCCAATCGATTGAACAGATATAAAAATAGAGCACGTTTGTTAATTAATTACAACTTACGATTACAAGTCTGAGCTATTCATTTTATTTTAAGACATTCGCGTAGGTGCTCATTCATTCATTTCGTGTAGGTGTCATGGTCAATCGACCATGCACACCCTGGTGTCAGAGTTCTTCGGAACCATCTCTCTGTCGAGTAGGTGCTACAGCTGTGGAATTGTGCCCTTACCCCTTTGTGATACCCGAGTAAAATAAACCTTGGGTTGTTCATAGCATTTTTATGTTCTGGTTTTACGGTTTACATTTTAAAGTTTCAACCTTATCTTATAAGAGCATTAGATCTTATATGGCTTTCATCATCATACCTCAGGATTAAGTTATGGTGATCCATTTATCTATAGGTAAGACGAGCGACACTCCCCGGCTTCGCATGGGCATAAAATCCTTGCTCTTGAATCACTCCATCTATTAAAAAATCTGCATCAAAACCCGTTGCGTAGTTTTAATGATTAAAAAGCATACAAAGAGATATAGGGACAGAGAAAGCGACTTTGTTTTATACTATGTAGTGATATAGATAAAACGTCACGCAAAGATTTAAAAAAATGTACAAATGATTTAAAAAATATCAGTTTGTGTCATCATTAGTTCTTTTCAACCATTTTATACTTCCAACTATATCCTTTCAACAAAAGTATGCATACTTTTTCTTGGTTGTTTTCAGTTTGATTCGGAAATTGAAGGCTTGAATCACCTGATTGTCTGATAATAAAGATGATGCCGCGCGAGACGGTTCCAAAGAAATCTGACACCAGGCGGCATGGTCGATTAACCGGGTAACCTACACTAAATGATGTTCTATTAGTAATTGGTGTAGGCCTCCTTCAGACTTCGCCATTTCTATCTGTCTTGGGCAGTGCATGGATCCAGTTGCTGCCAGCTCTTTTTGATGTAGATTTTCCATCTCGTTTTGAGGTAAAAACTTTTTTTCTTGTCACAATGTCTGATGACTCCCGGACCAGTAAAGAAACTGTAACACACTCCCGAAAATTTCGATATAATAAACCCCGTTTTAAACCAATCATGACGTCATCGGCCGTGGTTAATTCGATTACGAAACGCATTTGCGCTTCCAATTTCCCTAAACCCCTTGTGATAATCACGTGTGCGTAGGGGTGGTGTTAAAATAGCCAAAATTTCCTATAGGTAAGTACTGTATGTCAAGGCATTTTAACCTGTCTTTGTGCATATTTATTTGTCTCTTTTGTGCCTGTTTTATGTAAAATGCGATCTCGAATGCTTAGAATGGGTTGTTACGTTTTCATCCTATGACGTCTCATCCTACTCATTATTTTTCTTTACTCAACCTATTTATGTTCTTTACTCATCCCGGAATGAAAAATCATTCTTTCCGGTTAGTATTGAACACGATTTGAGAATTTTCTCGCTCTGTGGTATCCCAACTAATATTTTAAATGCGAATGTGTTTATTTTTTGGTTTATTTGTTACGGCTTTCACGCTCTATCTACTGAACCAATTTTTTCGAAATTTCATGGGGGGTGAAGCTGCGAAAACAAGTAGTATAAGTATAGTAGAGCTATTTCCAACTGCGTGATGCTGCGGGGGTAAATGTGCCACGGTTTTGTGGAAATTTCATGATACCGTTATGTTTATCCATTTACATACACCAACTTAATACTTAATTAAATATTCATATTAGTTAGTGAGTTAAGTGAAATTAAGTTATTAAATGTTCTAAATAATTTGATTATTTAACACTTGGTTGGCTTGCAGAATTTAATGTATGATAAACAAGCTTTGCCTGGGCGTCTGCACCAATCATTCTGGGAAATCCGATTTTCGATGAAGTATTCTAACCACTACTTACTTGTAGGTGGGGTATGTATAATACAGTTTAGTGTGCTATCAGCACCCCAAACTTACGTTACGTTACGTTACGTTTTTAGTCAAATTTTGTGAATTGATATTTTTGAAGAAAATGCTGCAGTGGAGTGTGTGGTGCCGTCTCTTCTCCACTTGCGCTTTGGAAGTGGTGGTAAACTTAAAATAAGTAAAAATTTACGTCAATAAGTAATAAGGATATCCAAATCATGCTCTAAGTCAAATTCAAATAATTTATTTGCAAAAAAATTTGAATCGCGCGGTCCCTCTAGGCAAATTTGTTTTTAATCTATGTTTATTTTCAATATAAATAAATGATTTGAGTTTGAATTTGACTTAGAGCAATAAACAAATATATAAAAAATATTTTTTTCCATAGTTACTATCTGTTCTGGTCAGACGGTCCAAATAAATATATATAAAAAAAAACCGTTTAATAAACTTATCTATGACCGAAAACGAAACCATAGCGCATATTAATTTGTAAAAGAACCGTCTTGCGGCCAGTGATATAAGCAATATAACAATATAGCAAACTTCCCTCATTTTTGCCCCCATTTTCCTCCAATCAAAAAAGCTCTCGACAAAAAATTGCAAATAAATCAAGGAACACGTGTGCCAAGTTTCATTAGGATCCGTTCAGAAATGGGACCTCTAGCCTGGAACAAACAGACAGACAGACAGACATCCGGACAAAAGCAAAATTTGCCTGTCTCGTACCTAATGGAGACTCGGACTCGGTCAATAAATTTCCATTAAATTTCGTTGTATTTAATTATTGTTTTTACTTTCATCTTACAAACAAATCCACTCTTGGCGTACAGATTTCTACTGAGACGAAATAATTTTCTTTTGTGCTACAGTGGACTTTGAAACAATTTAACGGAGTAATAACTTTCCTTACAAAACTTTTTATCAAAGCTTGGTAAGATTGACATTTTTGATATGAATTGGTTTAATTTATTTAACGTTTATTCTTAAAATATTTAAACATATAGTCGGTCGATTTAATCTCAAATCTAATACTGAAATAATAAAGCTGCAGTTTGTTTATTGGTTCGAACGCTAACTAAAACCACTGGTTGTATTTAAAAAGTATAGTCTGAAGCCTGGAGAAGGCTATATACTTATAGTACATACACGCACTAGGCGGGTAAAAATTAAATACAATTATATTACCAGAAGTTCAAGAGCTTAATAGAAGGATCCATTTTTTTACCTAATTTTATTAGTATTGATTTGTATCATATGGACAGACTTACTCATATGTAGTTAATTACGTGCCGTTCGAAAGCTATCTTTTTATCCAAAATACGAGAACAAATTCCAAAGTAAGTAAATACTTAATTTCAAAAATATCACAATATTGAAAAGCCGTCATTATCATCATCACCATGATGATGATGATGATGATTAAAGAGTCAGAAATTTACAAAACAAAGTTATTAACGATGCTTTTCATGTTATTTCAAAAGCGTAAATAACTCCTTGAAGTTAAAACTAGGGCTGAATATTACTTACCTTTTAACGCGTCAGCCTTTATCCCGAAGGCCTACTTAGGACGAAATTAAATTTAAATTGGATAATATTGCTGCCATAAATTTATTAAAATTACTAGGAATTACGTTATCCGCGATCAGTGCTGTCAATAGGATTAATTTCAACGTCAGAATATGCCAAATTCATACCTATATGCATACATTTTCAGATTGTTAATGTAAAGTCTATTGTTGGGCTGTTCCATCTACTTACAAAATTTTTATATTAAACATATATTTTTTCATCTTTAAGGTACTTGTATAAAAGCGAATATATATAAAAAATACTTTTTTTTAGCTGTGTGGGACACATCCACTGCTGGGCGAAAGCCTCCCCGTCTTTTCATTTTGTCGAAACATCATGAGGCGGTTTGGATCATAACCTACCTCTCTGGTCCAGTGCGAGGTGGTAGGTCATCAAAGCCTCGTTAGTTAATTAGCAGCGGGCACCGAGTGCAGGTTACGGTCACAGGAGGTACTCCTTGCTGGAATATTAGTTTTTAGTTATTTTTCTTTAATTTAGTATTTAGTATATCTAAATACAAAATAAAGAAATATAACTTGGCTTCATCGTACTTCATCGGTTAGGCAGAATATAAATCAAATCAAATTCGCTAATCCCTATCACAAATCTATCAATCTACAAAGAAACGCTAAAAGAACCTTCGTTCCCATTTAAAATTTGATTAAAATTAGGAAGTAAACTTATTACGTCGAATATTTTTAAGTGCGTTTTTATTACAAATTGAAAGCAAGATATCAAAACTCAAATCTGCGAAGGAATTTTTAATAAAAATAGGAAGAACAAAGAACAAAGCGTAATATCCGTCACCAAAATAACCAATAAAAGTCCAAACAAAAGGAATATTTCGTACACGCGTAGAAATTTGGCAAAGTTAAATGATTTACTTGAAGTTGCACTTACCTGAATGGGCGAAAACGAGCCGCTGCGTAAAAGTATTTTTGGGTTGTAAGACGCCTTGGAGAATTGGCCATTAGGCGGATCCAGCCTTCAAAAAAGGTTTTGGTCACAGCCACCCGAAAACAAGTGCGCGTCGAATTATGAACTCGCTCAATAACAATCTGGTTCACGAACGACTTTTGAATTTAGTTATTTCCTGTTTATACTAGTTATTGGTTTATTTCTTTTTTTTTGCAATTTATTAAGGCATTGCGTTTACATAATACCATTAGCCTAAAGACCGTGAAAATATGACGTCACAAGTCTGTTACATGCCATGTCCATAAGGTTGTGGGCATGCATATAGTGCTCTCAATAGTGGATCCGCCCTTAAGAAAAAAGGCACAAAGGTCGCTGCCCTCCATTATGACAGTTTATGTACTTACACCTGTTTTCCGCACTCTTCTCACTGTCAAATATGAATTTTTATGATTATACAAGGTGGACACAAATCAACTGCAAATATTTTAAGGGCAGATACAGACCACTATACTGAACAACTTTTCCAAATAAACTTATATCGAAATATGAAATTTTATTTTTCACTCTCCATACTAAACTAGATCAGCTGATTCTCAATTTGTATGGGAGATCAAATATTTTTTTTCGTATTTCGATATAAGTTTATTTGGGAAAGTTGTTCAGTATAGTGGTCTGTATCTGCCCTTAAAATATTTGCAGTTGATTTAAATTCACTTTATATATAACTTTCCTAAAAAAATAGGCTGTTCTCTCTCTCGTCTTAGCGCTTTCCTGGTTGCTTCCTCTGACTGCATGGAGCCCAGGGTCCGCTTTCCTGCTTTTTATCCTCCACTTCGGTCTTCGGCAGCCTAAGTTGTGATTGTGAGACCATTAGCACGCATACATTTACATCAAGCCAGCACTTTTTCAGGCTTA
This sequence comes from Apomyelois bistriatella, assembly GCA_947044815.1. NCBI lineage: Eukaryota > Metazoa > Arthropoda > Insecta > Lepidoptera > Pyralidae > Apomyelois > Apomyelois bistriatella. The sequence goes on from OX345691.1 coordinate 13,042,293, forward strand.
CCCCTTCTACCCGGCTCTGGCAGAGGCAACATGACACTTGTTCCCAACGTAACAAGCCGGTTTCTGTAAAACGTGGCCATACTACGTAGTACTATTACTAATTCTGTGGCCATACTATCGTATGTAATTCTCCTGAACTTATTTGGTATGTTACGGATGTGAAGGCTGTTCTGAATGTTGTTTATGCGGTCTAACTATGATACTCACACGTCCAGCGCAGCATCTTCATCTACAGTCTGCAAAATATAGCTTGATCTATGTGCCAGCTGTCAAATCGTATACATTTTTTTGTTAGTCTCTGTCGCACTTCTATATTATCTATATTTCTGTCCTGCTGTTGACAGCTATTTTTGGATTAGGTAGTTGGGTAAAAAAAGTCCAAAAATAGTCTCTTATTTTTGGATTAGTTACTGTTGAGCGACAATATCAAGAAAACTTCGTTGAAATCGTTTTAACTTGGCAGAGATCAGACGGCCGGTTGCTCGTCTTAACTCGGATGAATTTGTTCCAAGTTAACGACTTTCTAACTTTCGGATGTTGTATTGATTTATTTCGGTATTATTAACAGACTTCATTCGAATGGAGAAGTTTCTATTTTTATTCTTTTGTTTTCATCTTCTTAACTTTGATAAATATTAAATTCACATACTACCTAACCTACCTTTAGCCTATAGGTAACGTTTGGTTAAAAGTTTCTTATGATTAACAGTGTACCCTGGGCTCGCGTAAGCTGAAGATGTAACCGGGAAGAACGCTCGGACTAAGAAGAAAGTTAAAAACTTCTTGAAATTTTTAAGGTAAAATGTGATCTTCAGTTATAGACATCCATCAATATAGCTACATTAACTTTCAAGTTTATTAGCGTTATGCCACAGAATACTAGTAGGTACTAAGTTATGCCAACAAAAGGGAAGTGAAATTTTATAACATTTTTAGAATTACCGTTTTATGTCATCTATCACCATAATTGTGTTTTCTAGTTGTACCATTATAAGCCTAGGGAAGAGACTACTGTTATCTACTACTACTACACCACCCATAACTGCCTCTGTGTGTGTGTCTCTGTGTGTGAGGATAAAAAAAACAAATGACATACGAAGACACATTAGGATAGACAGACTAGATTTATTCACTTGCTAAGATTCTTGCATACTCCCTCGCTCCCTCCTTCTTTAGTATGATTCATCATCCTCGTTGCGGTTGTAGGTACACGAGCGAGAGACCATTGAACTAAAATCAAAGTCCTAGTTTGATTCCATAGATTTTGAAAATTGGCAGCTTGGTACAGCGGCCATGGTATCGTAATTCTATGTTTAATTTCATAGATTTTGAAAATGGAAGCATGAAGCAGCCGCAATTTATTACTTTTATGTTTAGTTCAAATGTGTTTTTTCAATTCTTTTTTATTGTTTTTGAAAACAATTCGAAGTTTAGTCACAGAATACACAGTAAATGTTTTAGTGACCAAGGTTTGGTATTCACAAATTGAGCTCTTGGCCCGATATTCAATAACCCTATTAGATTCCTTTTAGCGTGAAGTGAGTATGTGATCTTAACATTAATTAGGTCATAAGTCTGGCTAGCGTCCCTTTATAATTAGTGAAAGTAGGTCATTTAGGATCCTAAAATGCGTTTATGAAAAACTAGCTGTGGCCGGGGCTCTGCTTCTATAAATAAAGCCTATGTGTTGTTTCAGGGTCTAAGCAATCTCCATTTCAAATTTCAGGCAAATCAGTTTAGCCGTTTTCTCGTGAAAATTAGTAGGAAGTAGGATAATGGAAACCAATGTAGTTAGTATCTTAAATCGCTTATGGAACTGGTAATAAATTTTGCCACGTTGCTTATTAGCATTATATTAGCCTAGCGTTATTTGATCATTTTCATACCAAGGAAATCGTGAACCATTCCAGATCTAAGCAGGTACCTATGAATGACGTAAATGATGATAACAGAAGGCTATTAAGGAATACATTGAATAGTGGCTGCATTTTGTTTCGATTTGAAGAGTATGAAAGGAAAATGTTAGGTATATTGGATATATCTCTGCGTTAAAATTAAATTCCAAACAATATAAACAAATGTTGAACTTTATTTACATATTTACAAAATATAGTACAGGGTTTTAGCAGAATAGTTATCATTTTTTTAATAAATTTTAATTAACAATTGATTCTGTAGCATGTAGGTCGGTATGTTATATAATAGGTAAATAGGTTTTTATAAGAAAAAGTACAATTTAAAATAAGTATATAAAAAAATTAAAATCCCTTTTTGCAATAAGAATTTTCTTAATCAAACATTGCAATTTGGAATCGAGAGCTCCGTTAGGTACCTAACGTTTAATAGAACATTCCCTGAGGTAGACCTCAGTACATGTATAAAGGTCGTCTGTGTGGGTATCTCACACTTACCTATTTTTACGCCGAACAAATTGCTTGCGGTTTGAAGGGTAAGAATGAAATAAATGTGGATTCTCTAGCAAAAACTACTAGACCACAATATCCACGAGTGTTAAAGCAGCGCCGCATTTTTCTATTTTCTACAAGATTTAAACAGAGAAAAACATAAACAGACTGCATTATAATATAACCGTCGCGTCGGGCAGTCAGGTAAAATCTCAAATTTATAGATGAAACACTATTAACTTTTTTATTACTGACAGCAGTATTTTTGAAAATTGCAACATGTTTATGTAAATTATAATTACAAAATACAATCATGGTTTGATTTTACAACAAAACGATTTAAATATGGCAATTTATCGATACCGTGATAATTTATTGTTGAATAATTGTTAACTTTGAATCTTAGTATAATAAATCAAAAGGCTCACTAATTTAACATTTCATAAACTGAGTATTTCTCCAGTAATAAATAATAATGATATCTATTCAATCTTCTGATACTCTCTAATGGTTTTCCGATGAAAATCAATAAAATATAATGCCCTTTATTCAGTATCATTTGATCCATTTTTCGGATAAAATAATTAAAATATTAGGCCGTCAATCTATTATTTATTTATGATATTACTTATTTATGGTAATGAATGTGTAGATATTTATTATTAAATATATCTATTAAAAATACAGAAAGGAAGATTGGAAAATACAGCTACCTAAGGTATTTTATATAGGCTTTTTTAAGAGTAAATTAATTTAAAAAAAACATGTCTTATAACCATTAATAATAAAAGTAGTATGATCTAAGTTGTCAAATAAAACAATAATTACACTATTACACTAATACATACTACATTTAGTAAGCGTAATATCCATTCAGGCTTCATTTTCGGCACAAGCCAAGTCTTATGACAAAAATACTTACATAACTAACATTTAGAATAGTAAGGTGCCTCTGTATTTTATGAGATTGATACAAAATACTTATTATGATTTCCTCACATTAAAATAGTTATCTAAAAATGTAGGTTGTAGAAAACCCTTAAAATTTTAATTATATTTTAAATGGTCGAAAACTCTAGTGTTTAGTTAGTTTTATTTCTATCTAACTTTCTTTGTATTTAAACTACATTTAAAGAGAAAGAGCCCACACTCCTTTTACATAATCTTGTCATAAAATTAAATGAAAAAAAAAGTTTTCATTTTGTTTTTTTCTTTTTAGAGAACGATAAAAAAAAGGGTTTTGGAATATTTTATTTTGAGACACCTTAACTAGAGATATATCAATGACTAGATTAGCAATTCGTATTTAATTTATCAGACCTATTTCATTGACATCGTTTACTTGTCCTATTAGTCTATGTAATTATTTAGATGAGATTAAAAAAAAAAAAAACGGAACAATCTGTTCTAGATTTGTTTTTTATAACTTAATTTGTAATAGCAACGATAAATTTTTGTGTTCATATTGTTAGAATTCATTCAGAATGATTCATTTATTACCAGACTTTAAAAATATTTTAATTAACAACAATGTATTATTAGTAAAAATCTAAAACAATTACGATGTTGGTACATTTCTACGCGAATATGTGATCTTAAAAATATACAGTTTTGATTACATATACCATGGTCCTTTGATCTGAGCTACGACTGCCTTCGTCTATCTATACAACACACAGCCCTCTTCAAGTTTTCGGCAAAACCACTTTTATGAATTTGTATATCTCCTTTACATATAGTGGCCACTTCTGGTATATCGTTCACTCTCTCAGTCTTATTGCCACTTGTACCTATATTACATTCCTCTTCGGATCACGTATCAGAACCTGGGTATTTTACAATTAAATCCAACTCCTCTTGATTAGGTTTTACAGCTCGTACCTCTGTACCTTCGAATACTTTCGGTTTTTCAAGTTTATTCTCAATATTAACGAGTACGTCTGCTACGAGGCGATGGTCTTCTGGAGAATTTACTTCAGCATCGTCATTGAACGCTGTTTCTTGATTATCGTTAACACCGTTGTTATTTTGTTTGTCATTTTCTGTCTCGCATTTGCTGTCTTCTTCTTCACTGTTTTCTTTTCCTTCTAAAATAATTTTCGGTGTGGCTTCTTCAGTGACACTATCGGTTGGAGCTTCATTAATACATGAATGTGTTAATGTGAATGGTAGCTTGACGGAAACATCTCCTCCCATCGCGCTAAGAGTCAGTTTTACCTTAACGTAATAAGATACGTAAATAGCGAAAACATTACGATCTTCTGGAGTATTATTACATAGAACAGTAGAAGCAAGACTTGCTCCAGTTTTGGAGTAGGAGTCTTCTAATGCTATCCAGTTTTTGGTGACACCTGAAAAGAAATAACTTTTGCTTGTCCTTAATTACATTACGCTTCGAGTTTATTCATATTAAAATTTTAAAATGACTTTAAAAAATTTTGTAAGGCTTTTTATCATAAAAACGATATTAAATTATGAGCTCACCTCTATGCGGGGTCAAGGTGTATGTGTCTGTGAGGGTCTGGCCAGGCATCACTGGAGTTCCTCCACATTTTACCAGCGCTACAACATTCTTGAATTTGCCATTTGAGAACATGCAGACATCTACATGTTGCACCACCAAAGTCTATGGACAAAAAATGTGCAATTTTGGAAAAACGCTCTTTAGTGACGTTGAAAACAATGACAAATTAAATAATGATTGTAACTGTAGCACACGTATCTTCTAGTTTATAGATACATATTTATTGAGTTTTCAATAATCAAAATTCAAATTATTGTTTTAAACTGAAACGATAAGTATCGAGTTTATCAAATATGTAAATTAAGCCTCTATTAATCCACCCTACTCAAAAATAAGCATTTTCTGTGAACTAAGTATGAAGCTTTAAGTTCAAACAACAACAGATGCTTGACGATTTATTTTCACGACTAACTTGTCTTTTCAAGTAGTTTCCCTTGTTTAGATTTACCTACTTTTACAATTTTGTCTTAAAACAGTAGATCCACTGAATTTTTTTTTTCTATTGGTCCTATCACAAACATTTGCCCAAAGTTGGCAATTTATTTCTCTTGGTTTTATTACAAGTCATTGGTCAAACATATCAGCTCTTTTCTTATAGTGGTTACTAGAAGTAAAAATATGTTTTAAATAGAAGTATACATACCTAAATGATAGGTCTTCTAATATTTTGCTTTAGCATCGACCGTTAAAATTAACAGCTTTGACTTTACGATAAAATAAATAGGTCTCATAAATCATATAATATTACCTGTAATGTAAATATTTGAGCTATGAGACAAACTGTCGTAACAGATATAGGTTTATTACTTGGCATTACACCATTTCTATATTATAAAGTTTAATAAGAACCACGCGTCTACACATGAACATGTTTATGTTCTATATTTTTTATTTTAATATTTTTACAGATATTTTCAGTAGGCATATATATTTTCTTCTCAATTTCACCACTCTTTCCTCTCGGTAGGTCGACCGCTTATCTCGATTCTCTCCTCTCGTAATGGCTACTTGTATCGCTATCGCCACATTTCGCTCCGCCTAACACACAAAAAGCTTTATAATTTTTTTTTGTTTACATTGTCGAATGCGTTGTCACTAACAAATTTTTTTTTTAAAGCGTTTTGTATTTTAGTCGAAGCGAAATGTGGCGATAGCGATACAAGTAGCCATTACGAGAGGAGAGAATCGAGATAGGCGGTCGACCTATGGGTCGGCTGAAACATATAATATTTAGACAGCTAGCTTTTATGTAATCTTTTTCTATATATAAATTCTATGTAAAATTTTCTGTATACCTACTCGTAGATGAATTTGGTATCTGAAAGGACTATCGCAGAATTTTTATGAGATTGCGTTAATGGTTCATCATCACCTTAAAACTTTCAATTTTCAAACAGTATTTGTTAGCGCCCGGTAACATCACGTGACAGGTATCGCCCCACTACAGGTAAACCCCTCTTGGCAGTAGTAGTGTCGGGGTGAGTATGAGTGTAACGCTCTCTTCTCCTTGGGTTCGCCGAGGGGTGCAGACGTGTATTGTGCTCTAGTGATTTAACATGGCCTTTATTAGTATTTGATATTGATATAATATTGCTGTTGATAATTTTAATATGTTTTCAAATGTAACTGTAGATTAACATAGGTAGGCACGGACGAGGGATTGGTACGCTTCAGGCTGGATCCCAGTGATAGGAGCGGGGTTGGTGCTCCTATCTTTACCGTGATTAGTGCCAAAGCTTAGACACGAATGGGTAATTCGGTCGGATAGCTAATATCAGAAGTGGTATGATGAAAGAATATTTCTTAATATTCTACCACGCCTAGTAAATTGTACATGTTTTGTGATATTTAATTGTTAACATTCTGACACACACGCTTAAGTAAATTTAGCAAAACGGTTAAATTAAATGTAATCTAAAGTAGTCGAAAAAGTTTATGTGAGTGTTAAAGTGTGAATGAATGTTGTGATAAGATACCACAGCCGTAAGTATTGGTGCAGAAACGGTAAGTCTTTTCATGTTTTATGTGACTCCAATCCTAAAAAAATGTGAAAAAAAAAATATCTGTAAAAATTATTTATTTTGTGGGTATTTTAAAAATGATATGAAAAAAAAAACTACGTTTGGGTATTTGTGATTGAATTCGATATCAATTCATTGAAAAGGTTAATGATAATATTTGGTTTATTTAATGATTATGTGAACTATTTGTGTTTTTCATTGTATAATTCGTGAGTTCTAAAACGAGTGATAACTTTGATAAATTTACTTTGGTATATATTGTATATTTTATTTAAATAATATGATTGTTTGTGTCAAAATGTTACAATACGAAATAATTATCAGTAATTAACACAAAGTGAGCTGACCTACGCAGAAACAGCAAGCGTTAATAATGTTGATTAGTGATTAATATTCGTTAAAAATGTATGAAATAAAGTTAGTTACTGTCATTTTCGATTTTAGCATAGGTGAGGGTTCCGATCAGTTAAAAACCAGAAGTGACTGAAACGGAAAAGTCATAATGGTCTCGGAACACTGATAAACAACCCAAGATACTATGCATTATCGAGATGGCGAGGTCATTATAGAAAAAGCATAAATGGTGATTTGTATTCAATCAATGTATTATTGTTTCATGGTTCGAGCTCGACGGTCGGGGACGACCGGATTTTTCAGGACGGTCGAGTGTTAGCGCCCGGTAACATCACGTGACAGGTATCGCCCCACTACAGGTAAACCCCTCTTGGCAGTAGTAGTGTCGGGGTGAGTATGAGTGTAACGCTCTCTTCTCCTTGGGTTCGCCGAGGGGTGCAGACGTGTATTGTGCTCTAGTGATTTAACATGGCCTTTATTAGTATTTGATATTGATATAATATTGCTGTTGATAATTTTAATATGTGTTCAAATGTAACTGTAGATTAACATAGGTAGGCACGGACGAGGGATTGGTACGCTTCAGGCTGGATCCCAGTGATAGGAGCGGGGTTGGTGCTCCTATCTTTACCGTGATTAGTGCCAAAGCTTAGACACGAATGGGTAATTCGGTCCTAGCTGATATATTTTTTATTTGATTTTGCTCGAAATTAAAACTTGACTTTGCTGCCAATACTCTCATTTTGCAATAGCCTTTTGATGTATAAATAAAAATGCCATGAAGGAATCTAGTACAATTATATCGTTAAAAAGACATTGTGGAGACGGGCAGATCTCTGCAATGACCCGTTTTTTATAGCCAGAGATTAACGAAGTAATAAAAGTAGACTTTTAATCCTCTCTACTTTGACTTCAATTTAATGAAAATCCATTGGTTTATTACTTAGTAGTTGCAGTCTAGAGATTAAACCAAGTGGACATTTTACGACGTTAACGTTCCTTTCTAAAAACGAATTTCTTTCTTTCCGTTATTATCTCATATAAGAAACTAGATTTAAAAAAATGCGTCGTAGAGAGACCGCGCGCGATTCGAAATTCTTTGTATAAGACGCATGAACTCTCAAAAACTACTAGCAAAAATTTGGCTTATAGGAGACTTAGTAAGGAGACTTATCTACATAAATATACACAAATATGATCTTAAAAAAGCAGGAACAAGCCTGTACCAGTTATAAAATACATAAAAATAATAAAAAGAAAAGTTAGAAAAGCAAAATTGAAAGATAAAACTTACAAGAGACGAAAGTAAAAGATGACCGAGGGCGATGGAACAAAAATAGGTAAACTTAATACGAGTGAATACTCGTATAATAAAAGTCCCCAGAGAAAGACTGACCTTCAGTGAACTAAACAAGAGTTTATTCCAAAGATACCTTAGGTCACTGGACGAGTAATGGTCATGAGTCACGACGGTTAACCTCTTACCACAAAACTTATCTTTAACCTCAGAGTAAGTAATTGAGAACTTTCAAGTAAGTCCACTGAAGTAATATAAAACTTGTGAGTATATTGCGCTCATGTGTATGCTGTTTTAACTTTTAATTGGGTCTTTATTGTCATAAAAGGTAAGATTATAATTGTTGTGTAAAATACTAACTGTAAATACGAAAAATTGTAAGTCAATTTGATATGACACGATTTTAGGAAAACTAGGTAAGACAAGATAGAGGGCAGACAAGGAAAAAGAAGACCAAATAGTTCCAAAGAACAAATAAAGGATAAAAATAGGAGTCTTGTTGTATTAGAATATGTGGATGAAAAACTTGGTATAAACCACCGACAAGAAGACAATTCAAATTTTAGATAGGTAGTTCAGCGTTAGTAACTTTAGATAGTTTTAATTCTTCCTGTGGCCCAGCATACTACCAAGGTTCTAGAAGGTGAATGGGTATTTTTTATTGTGTTAATTAAGTCCAACTGTATTATGAATGTCACCATTTAACCTTTAACTTATTTTGTAACAAAATACTCAATACTCAATACTCAATACTTTATTGCACCTTAAATTACATGCAGATCAATACATATAATAAGACACTAAAATGCGAGTGTCTGTACATTTAATATATTTCAAAAAAACTGATTGAGTGCGATTAAAAAAGAGTAACAGAAACCAAAAAGACAGTTTTTGGAATTTTTGTCTGTCTGTATGTATGTATGTATGTATGTATGTCTGTCTGGTACGTTATAACTTCGAAAATACTCAACGGATTTAAACGCGGTTTTTACAGTTGGATTACATATAATTAGGAGCGTTGTCAAAACTTTGTTTCGTCAAAATCGGTTAAGGGAAAAAGAAGTTATGGTCGATTGAAAATTTACTTCAAACACTGCTTTAAAACTTATAGACAAAACCCATTTGAAATTTCGGCAGTAACAAGCAAAGCATGTTGGTCTATCGGTAGAGGTAGCGGATCATATTTTTAAGTAGAGGGTTCGAATCCTGCTAGACATCACTTCTTTTGTTTTTACCCTTTTTTTGTTTTGTATTAATTTTTTAGAAGTCTATTTTTTTTAAATATTTTAGTAAAGAAATGTTTCTAGAAAGTAGCTGGAATTTTCTGTTTTCGTTTTTTATTTGTTTTCTAGAATTATTTTGTTACTTAGAGAAAGCTCTTAGCGTTAATTCCATTAATATAAAAGCATTTTGTACTTATCTATCTATACATATAATAAGACAGTAAAAATCGAGTGTCTGTACATTAAATATTTTTCTAAAAAACCTCTACGGGGCAATTAAAGAAGAGTAATAAAAACAAAAAAAAAAACAATATTTGCACTTTTTGTCTGTCTGTCTTTCTGTCTGTGTGGTGCGTTATAATTTCAAAACTACTCAACAGATTTGAACGCTGTTTTCACAGGTGAATTACATATAATTAGGAGCGTTGTAAAATCTTTGTTTCATCAAAATCAGTTAAGGGAAATAGAAGTTATGGCCATTTAAAGTTTACTACAAGCACTGCTTCAAAACTTTTAAACAGTTGAATGCGATTTACATAAACGTATTTAATTTAGATAAAGCTAGAATTTCTACTTATATCAATAAAGACAAAAACACACTGCAGTCTCTATTAAATTTTAATAAAATAACACATTGAATGTTTGTGGGCGTATGATTTAGTTACATAAAATATCAATAGATGGCGCTGACTTTATTTTAATAGCAGATTGAAATTTTTCCTTACGGCAGCAATTCATTCTAATTATTAAAAAAAATTTGGCTGTTGATTTAGTACTATTGGTTGGTTTTTTTATCGGTCGTTTGTTGTGTTGTATTGTAAGCTATTTGAATTGATTGGTTGGTTTGGTTTGGCTTTGGTTTAAAAAATAATCAAATCAGTGTTTGACGGAATAATACGGTCGTGTCGTAAGGACAAATTTATCTGACTTATCACTATTTATTGAGCTTTTCTCCAATTTTCACGCCCACTAAAACTTTGAGAGTGAATTTTAGGTCCTAATGACTCTGTAATAGGCTGCGTCTACTCTTTTAGAGACAAAGATTGATAGTATGAATGTTAAGGGCTCCTTCTTCTGAAGGTCCGTTGTCCGTAAGCCGCGTAGTCGCGGCGCTCACTCATTTTGTAGGCATTAAGACATCATATTTGGGAAAATAACACTACAAAATCTACTTCAGCTATTTTCACTATATAAATACTTTATCTAAAGGTTGGTATAAAAAGCAGGACAATAAGTTTATTATTTTAGGCATAGTATTGAAAATAAACTTCCAAAGGAGGCAACTTAGATTTTTCTATCGAGCGAATTTTGTCTGATATTGGTACTGTTACTGTAAGTGAATTTCACTCTGCTATATCCTCAACTAAAAACATATATTTTTTTCAGAATTTTACGACTGTTTAATACTGATTCCTATTGATTTTAAAAACGGTATTTGAGAAAGAAGTGGCCCTAATATTTAATGATATTGTAGCAATGTAATGGCTTTATAAAATTGGCACGGGAAAAGGATACAATAGAATTAACTATAGGTCTGGATAGTTGTAGTTTCCACAGGTTACGCGAAAAGCGACCTACACGCGGGCGGAGCCGCGGGCAACAGCTAGTTATTATTACTATTACAGATATAATGTATTCTACACTCCTTCAAGGACCCTGTTGGGCACTGCAAAGTAGAGAGGAGGAACTAGCTATAATTTTACTTAATCCTAAAATAATACTTCTTTATGCAACTTTTTATTTATTTATTATTGTTATTATTTATTATAATTTATCTGCTTTTCCTTTATTTGCATATTTTTTATTTACCTATTGTTGTTGTTTTTTATTTATTATTCGGTTACAACTTAACCTAATGAGTTTTTATATATTTTTATCATTCAGGTACTCTGAAACAGTATAATAACATTTAGAGAGAAGAAGTTGCTTAGTTAGTTTAATAAAACTATTTTCGTTAGTGGCATTTTTTATGTATTCCGGAAGTTTATTATATATTTTGACTGACATAGCTAGAGGACTAATTGAGTGTAGTGTTAGTTTAGAATTAGGCAGTTGTAATTTATTTTTGTATCTTAAATCATATCTAGTATTTATTTCCATCCTTTTTTTGAAGAACTTTAGATTGTGGCGAGCGAATTTGCATGTTTCTAATATATAAATACACGGTAGGGGCAGAATATTTAATTGTTGGAAATGTGGCTTGCAGCTTTCTATTTGTTTTATATTTGTTATTATTCTTATTAACTTTTTTTGTAATCTAAACAAACTTTCTGAATCAGTACTATCTCCCCATAGTAGCACTCCGTAGCTCAGCCAAGCGTAGGCGTATGCATAGTATGCAGAGACGGCAGTTTTTAAGTCCGTAGTTTTCTTTATTTCTCTTAAAGCATACGCGAAACTTGACATTTTACGTTTTATAAAATCTATATGAGATTTCCAATTAAGATGGGTATCTATTTTTAATCCGAGCAACGTGAATTCATTTACTATTTCTAAATCTTCATTATTAAAATGTATTTTCAAATCTATTGGTTTTCTTTGGTAAGGACGAAAAGAGATTAATTTAGTTTTCCGTAAGTTGACTTCAAGGTTGTGGTTAGTCATCCATTCATTTATAAATTTTAAGGTAGTAATTGTTTTCCTGTGTAATGTATCCTCATCGCAGGATGATACAAGTACAGAAATATCATCCGCGAACAAGACGCAAAAATCACTCATTATTTCTGGAAGGTCATTGACATATAAAAGAAATAACAGGCATCCTAGGACACTGCCTTGTGGTATTGACGAATTGATGATTTTGCTCGATGATCTTACATTCTTAATTTCTTTTTTGTCAAAGTCGTAGTATTCCACTTCTACAAACTGTTTCCTATCTTTAAGATATGAGGAAAACCATTTATATGCCTGTCCCCGGATACCTACTTTATATAGTTTATTTAATAGAATTTTTTGTTGAACTCTGTCGTAAGCTTTAGTCATGTCCAACATAATGCCTAATGAGTGTTTTTTGTCATTTAATTTATTAAGCGCCTCTTGTATGAATTTATACACTGTTAATATTGTTGACCGTTTTTTGCGGAAACCATTTTGACAATCGTGGAAAATTGCATATTTTTCACAGAAATTGTAAACTCTACTATACATTGCTTTTTCAAATATTTTTGCAGCTGTAGGTAGTAAGGAAATTGGTCGATAGTTGTTTGGATCTGTTTTTTCATTTTTCTTGTAAATAGGTTTTATTATAGCTATTTTTAACAGGCATGGAAATGTACTTTCTTTAAAAGATTGGTTAATTAATGTTGTAAAAGGCAGGGTTAATTCATCCGCACATTTATTAAATAAGGTTGGTGGCAGCTCATCTATACCTGAACTATTTTTGTTTTTTAGGTTTTTTAATATTTTGTGTACTTCTTTGCTGTCAACTGGGCTAAGGAAGATTGAATTTTCTGTAAAGTTGGTTACGGGTAGTTTCGAGGTAGTTGCTTCATTAAGTTGGCTGCAGTTTCCCACAGAGGCAAAATAACTGTTAAAGGCATTAGCTATACGCGTTGGTTCACATATTTTATCATTATTTATTTTTAACTCTATATTCAATTTATTTTTATTTATCTTTTTATTAGTTCGTTCGTTTATAATATTCCACATGGTTTTCATTTTATTCGGAGAGCGTTTTAGTCTATTTTTATATTAAATTTTTTTCGCCGTGTTAATTGTTTGTTTTAATAATTTTTCGTATCTTTTATAATATGAATTTATTATGTCATTATTTGATTGTATTTTTAATAATTTTAATAATCTTTTATTTTTGCATGATCGCTTAATACCAGTACTTAACCAAGTTTTTTTTATTTTATTTTTTATTTTTATTCGTTTTTTAGGAATACACGCATTTAAGATTTTTATTAGTTTATTATGAAAAGCCGTGTAATTTTCGTTTATATTGTTGGTCGTCTTTATTATGTCATCCCAATTTATTTCCTTAAGGATTGATTTAAATAATTCAATGTTTTTATTATTAAATATTCTTTTTGTTATGTACCAAGTTTCTGTATGTGGCTTATTTATTGTTAAGTTTATTATTGTAGCAGAATGATGCGAAAAACCATATTTTTCTACAGAAGTACTAAAGTTAATATTATTAAAGTTGGTAAAAATTAAGTCTATACACGTAGCTGATGTTTTTGTAAAATGAGTAGGTTGTTTAATGTGCTGCGTAAAGTTATATTGTAGCATTAATTCCAAAAAATTAGTTTGCTTTGATTTAGATTTTAAGCTATTTAAGTTAAAATCACCTCCTATGATAATATTTTTCTTGTTATATTTATTATTTAGATATTTGAGGACATATTTTAATCGATCACAAAACAATTCTTCCTCTCTACCATTCCAATATAAACTAATTAATAAAATATTTTGTTTAACCAACTCCGTCGCACACAGCTCCAATACATATTCTATAGATAAGTCGGCTATATCCTTTTTTTCAATGTATTCTATGTTGTCACGTAATAAGATACATACTCCGCCACCTTCTCTATATTTTCTGCAAAAGTTTGCCGCCACTTTAAAACCACTAAATTGCAACAATTTTAATTTATCTTCTGATAGCCACGACTCTGACATGCATATTCCTTGATATTTTGGGTGTTCATCAATAAAAGATTCCAGTAGGTGTTGCTTATTCCATATGCTCTGGAAATTTTGGAACATAATTTTAAATGACTGTTCAGTTTTCTCGAAAGGAATGGTTGTTGTAGTTGTGAATACTGTTGTTTGGTTGGTTATGGTGGTTAATTTCGTGTGTACTCGTACTTATTTCTCGTCTATGTGTTTTTGTAATTGAAGTAGTAGCGTCATTTTCTTGCAACATTATATGTTTCCCTTCTATGTAGAGCTTATTATTATGTATGACAGAATGTAGTCCTTTTTTTCTCGCTTCCAGCATTTTTTCTCTCATTATTTTCCTTTCTTGTTGTTCATTTTTTTCCAAAAATTCAGACACATATAAACCACTACCTTGCAGTTTATAACTACAGTTTATTATATATTTAGTCATCCTTTTACTTATTAATTCTATGACTAGAGGTCGATTTCTTGTATTATATCTTCCTAATCTATACATATCTTCTATATATCCTTCTAGGTTAATATTTAATGTTTCTCCAAATGCTTCAATTACTCTGGCATGTAGCTCCCCCTCAGATTCTTTGTAATATTCTGCTAGTCCATATAAAACTATTTTGCGTTTGTTAATTTCCGGTGTTTTCGAATATTCTGAAATTGTTAGTTTCTTCTCTAGGTTTTTAGTTTCATTCAATAATTTTTCATATTCTAAGTTTAGAGTTTCAATTTTTGTGTTTAAGTCTTTAATCTCTTTTTGTCTCAGGTTATTTTTGATATGTAAATATATTTCGTACAACGTAAAATTTCAAGAAAATTTAGTTTATTTAAAAATACGAAGTAGCAGTCGCATGAAGATAGAAAGATAATGAAATTATTCTTTGGCTTCTTTCTGAAAACTTTTATTTTCTTAAACGAAAACGTCAACTTAACTCTTAATGTTAACTCTGTTGACTTTTCTTCAGCAAATATTAAAAAGTTAAAATATTTTCTTGTAAGATAATACATATTAAGCTAAATTGTTTGTACGTGTACCGTCTAGAAAATTAATATAATAATTCTCATATCAAACAACTCGCTTCATTACCATGACAGCAACAACACAGTGCAATTCAATTAAGTCATGTTTGAAATTATTTGAGAGATAGAAAGAATTTGAGATCCATGTTTCTTTTTAAAAATTTCAGAGAAACTCTTGAAGAGCCAAGTTAGTCGTGAAATTAAATCGTCAAGCATCTTTAAGATGAGAGAGATCATGAAAGGGGTTACATCAGGGGGTTGTGTCTTTTTGCCTACTAATAGAAGTTATCTTAACATCCGCTATACAGGTTGCACAGGCCGCTGTACTTACAGGTATGTCATACAAAATCATTGACGCAGTCGCTAGCGTCGTATATAAATTCCTATACTAGGGGTACTGGGCTGAATATATTTAGTAAATTGGTACTAACCTTGATTCGTCTGACTGTCTTCGAAGAGTGATTGGCGACCACCACGCTGACAGTGATGGACTCCCCATGTGAGTACGTCGCCTTATCCAGCCAGGCTTCCATTTCCACCCTGAGGAAGTATCGGAATGTTATGTCACTGGTCACACAGGAGGAATCGAATACCGATGTGACAGTTTTTGGCAGTCTTCGTAATTTAATCGGGTCTATTGTAAGTACCTATACCTACTTAATTACTTTACAATAAAATGCAGTCATACAATGACGACGGGCAGGGTTTTGCTGTTATATAACATGAGATTACGATTTCCCCGCGTGGAATCCCCAGCTTTACAAAACCACTCGCACAGAATTATTTTCAACAGTGCGGCGGGCAAACCACAAACCGATTTTAGTTTGTTCGAGTTCAGTTTCCCGCACAGATCATTGTAAGCTTCTTGATTGGTAGTATTAGTTCGGAAAATAGTTTATTGTAGTTGCGTACATTTGCTGAACATATTAACCTCTTCTAACACACACACACAGCTCATTTAATTTATATATAAACTACTTTAAAGGGAGACATTACGAGTACCCGAAATCGGCAAGCGTGTATGACGCGAGTAATAAGTGTGAATAAAGCTAGGGAGGTATGTAGGTAAGGATCGTAGCCAATGGAAATCTCTCCTATCACTACGGGAGACAGGCGTGATGATATGTATGTAGGTATGTAAACTACTTCAAAGACCTGATCTGCATGCATACATACAATTCCTAAACAAATTAAACACACAGATAAACCTAAAAACACACACACACCTCATTTAATACATGATGCTCTGAGAACCACTCGAATTAATTTATTTTTTTAATTCGATTTTTTTCAGCAGAGCAGCAAGAGTGATTGATTGAAACTATCTAAAGGTCTACTTTGCGTACGTATACATTTGCTAAACCTATTTACCTCAAATTTCCATCTTTCGATTTAAAAGTTCATACAAATGTCCGACATGCCAGTAATAAAATGTTACGAATTTAATTTAATTACGTTACAACCAAATGATAATTTATACCGGAAAGCTTAGGAACGTTCGCAAATTATTTTGTGTAATGCTGATGAAATATTTTGTTTTATTTTCCCTACATGTTGCCGTAGGTAGGGACTTACAAATTAGACACGAGGTGGACGTGAGATATTATTGCGAGGTGGGTCAAGATAGGTGTCAGCCGCAAATCTCTGGCTACATCCGACACAAACAAAGGGGCAATGGTAAAGCTTACCTCCCACGGTCCGTCATTTCTGTTGATTTTCCTTTTATTATAATGGATACAGAGAGAAAAGTATAAAGTAGTGAAGAACTAATCTGATGAATTCGAGGAAGTCGAGAAATTGAAATCGAAGAGGAGTGGTCATCACTCCTACTTACAAATATTTTAAAAGGCCCGTAAGGGACAGAACCGCAGTAGATGGCGAATGCATGAGGAGTCTCCCCCCACTCAGCAGTGGTTATAGAATAGTTGAAGAAGAATGGACTATGTTAGTACTTCTTTCTGATGGGAATTCCAATAACGACGATGACATTGATATTGACGTCAGGCGGCCGAGAGGCGGTTCCGAAGAACTATGACACTAGGGTGTGCATGGTCGTTTGACCGTGACGCCTACTCGAAATGTTGATGATTAATACCAAATCTTCACAAACCTCTTTCATTGAGGATAATATAAAGACTGAGAGGGAACTAATGCCAAATCTTTAAGGAATTCATTGGTTGTAGCGAATCAAGAGAAGCAAATAGAATGTCATCAGGAAATCCAAATTATTCGAATAAAATAATATTCAAACAGTAACTACTAAAACTTATTTGAGTAACAAATTAAGTACATAAACTGAACATTTTTGGCATGAAAAGCGGAAAACAAATATAGTTCAGTGAGTATTTACACAATTTCCTCTACAATATGCGAGTAAGTAATTTGATCAAAAACATCTGCCGTCTAATATACTTAAAAGATCTTTTCATGGGGTGAGTTCCCTTCATCTTTACGTAGTGCCCTATTTAATATAGTCTATGGTAGAATATACTCGAGACTGTTATGGGAATATTAGGTTAGGTGTAATATCTGATATGTGATATCTGATATATGAATTGTAAAGGTGCGTCCCCTTTAGACCGTCCTGAATGGCATCGGTATATAGTTGGTACTTGCACGGCTTTTTTAGACATTATTAAAAGAACCCAATATGCCTTGCATGTTTCTGGAAATATTATCCTGAAGCGCCCTGATATAAATCAGTCTCAGTTTTTTTTTTTTGGCTTTATTTTGTAATATTGTGCGTATTCTATTGAAATATTACAACTTAATCGCTTTTTTAACTAAATTAATTTTGTATTTAAAAGTCATATAGAGTCTCACCTGCCATCAGATAACAAAAATGGTTTTTCGACGGTGGCACGAGGCGGCGCTGGCTCGACGTTTTCTGAAAGTAACACATGATGTTAATACTTTATACTTTGTAAAATACTATGTGTGTTTTTAAATCTTACCACATAGTAGGACACCACTAAAGACTGCGTGTTAAATACATTACAACATTTATTGCATTAATTAAAGTGAGATCTAGTTTTATTTGTTACTAGCTGACGACCGAATACTCAACCGCAATTCAATTTTGAGAGCTGTTTAAGTATCATAGAGATGAAAGTACCCTTGATCGCACTTTACTCACCGTTTAAACTTTAAAACTTCCACAAAGATTTCACGACCAAATCAGTCCAGCCATTCTCTAGATTTAGCGAGACTAAAATAACAGCAATTGATTTTTAATAAGAGAAGAGGTTAGTTGTGCGCTTTAATAAACTAAGACCTTTTTCTATTAAATAGCTACTACTATAAGATCATTGAATTGTAATTGTAAAAAACAAAGCGCGATTACTTCAAAATTTTGATTTTTATAAGTTGTGGTCTTCAACTCATCACCAATAGTATTTTTCAGTCCTGGGCGTCGAGTTTCGCTCGTTTTATGCAGAAAATCTTTTTCTTTATCAGACCTAGATTATATTTTTGACTATGTAAGATCTTACGTTTAAAATTTCTAAGAAATCATTAGAGCCGTTTTCGAAAACGCGAATAGAAATAAATTTATATATATACAAATATTACTCGTTTAACAGTATAAAATGAAATATTAATCTTAAATCTGTGCCTAATAAAAGACGATAATAATATCATACATTACATAATAGTATTAAAAACCTACTTAATATAAATATATAATTTAGTAAAGAAGCAAATACAAACTGCGAAGTTAAACCGTTTGTTTTACGCTTTTTTTTTCATTATTTTATTGGAAAGTTAAGGAGAAAAGGGTGCAAATGACGTCATCGTGACAAAGCGTTAACATGCGAGTAATTAATTAATGAAACCCTTTCATATGAAATGAATATACATTACTTTGAGTTGCATGTGAAAGGTCACTTAGGAATTTTGACCTCTAGAGGCTTGTATTTATAAACGTTATGTTGTTGATTATTCTAATTTAATTAAGTTGCCTATCCTATACCTACAATACAAAGGTTAAAAAATATTAATTTTAATACAAATTGCTATATTGAAAATAGTTTAGTAATATCATTTGATGTTGGAAAAATATTTCTAGTTTCCTACGCTTCGCTTTGTTTCTCCTTCTAAGGGTCGATTTCACCAAACATGACTTAACTTGAGAATAGCTATCCACGGAATATATTTATTCTTTCATTTAACTGTTGGATAACTTCGTCCACGTTCCACCACTTTACACCAGATTAAATTTACTCTCGGATAGTTACTCCGTGACAGGGAGTGAATCCGAATGATTGAAATGAATGACTGTATAAGTCGCCCAAATGCAGTTGCTCGTTTCTCCTCTAATAAATAAAGTGTATCTCGTATTATTATATTCGATAGGGTTATACCTATGTCAAAAGTGTCAAAACGAGATATTCTTACAAAGTAAAATCAAAGAAGTTCTATTCGCGCGCGGTCTTTTTAGTGACGCATTTTTTTTTTAATCTATGGGTAAAATATATATATATATATTATACCTAATATTATTTTTATGCAAGCGCGCCAGAGAATCAGCTGTTAAAACAATGACACTTGGACGCCATATTGAACTTATCCTTAGTATAAGCTCGCTGCTCGTTGAAAATTGGCGGAGTAGAGATTTACTCCAGCATAATCGTTTATTCTTGGATCAAGTCTATGGTGAAACGTAAAAATATGTTATCCTAGGGGTAACTGCCCGTATACTCTCGAGTAAAATTTACTCTTATTTGGTGAAATCGACCCTAAGAAATATTTGTAAGTGTTAGCATGCCTATCTTTGCCGTTGCCTAAGAAAAAGATTGAGTTCTCTTTCTTTCTAATAGGATGCTACGCCAAAACTGATATGCTTTATTTAATAAGTAAGTAAAGAACTTCTTTAGGTCATGTGGCCGGCCACTACAAATTTATTTCCTTCCGTTTGTTGCTATCCATAGCGAGTTACCTTATTCTTTGATACCTACAATATAACAGATGGCTAGATCAGAATACATTTCATACTATTTATTGACAAATAAATTGGAAAAAGACATCTTGAAATATTTTCCAAGAAGCTTCAACAACGCTTCAGAAAAATACCAATTTTGTTAACATTTTGGCCTGTTTGTGTTTTTATTTTTTCCTCTACACGAAACAAGTTTCGGTTCCCAGAAAACGCTAAATAACTTTATTTACTGTTTATCAACAAAACCTGCCCTAAAATAATATCGAACAAACTTAAGGGTTAGGTTGTAGAACAGTATAAAGTCAAAATCAAAATGCTTTAATTTTAGCGTAACACGTTATCAAAACGACACTGTCTGTTCAAAGAACCTATTAGTATTAGCCAGAGACCATAGATTAGAAAAAAAAAATGCGTATAGATTTCCTAATTCTATAAGCCGGCCTCATCTCACAATAGTTACTCAGAAATGCTCGCTTTCTGGAATATAAGATTAATACGCACGATGATCATCCTTTTTTGATTAACAAATTGGAATTTCAAATCGTGTTATTTGTTGGAATTGCTCCGATTTTCCTTCTACTGAAAGAAAAGGAAAATGAAGTAGGTACCAAGATCCGATATAGGTCAAGAATCGGCTTAGTCGTTATTTCGTGTCACTGATTGACGTAAGTACTTATATGATTTTGAGTTATGTACTTACCAATTTGCCCTCTCTTCGGGCGACAATTTTCGTCCGATTCAGATTTCGTCTTATTTTTAAGCCTGTAACAAAAACAAATCTGTTAATTGATTTATATTCTTTGATATTGTTTATTTTTGCAAAAAAACTTATTTCAACTAATTAAGGGTAAAATGTAGGCAAAATGCGTGCAGTGGACTAAAAAACTCTTGGCTGAAATATTAGGGTAGGGGTGATACTGGAATCACCAACATACTGTTTCGCTTGGCAATAAACAGATATGAGTTTGCCATACATAATCATTGTTATTAAGAACCTCTATGGAAAATTCATTCTACTTGACTCTTTTTTATTTTTACTTAAATAATCAAAGTTATATGACAAAACTGCCATAAACAAGCTACTTAAGTAAGCCTAATAGGTAATAAAATTAAGGTTAATCATACTCAAAGTTTGGAACAAAGCCGTCCTTTGTGAGGGGAACAAGCATTGTAGGGACTAATTACTTAGTTCGTAAACTTTATTCTGGAAAATATGTCGTGAAAGGAATACTATCACATCATATTATTAAAAATTGTTGTGATAATACGACAAAAAGTTACAGAATAGCTAATATACTAGTTGAAATATTCAACCTTCACACAAAGACACACGCCGATTTATTAGAGTTTGGTTTACTAGAGTCCTCCCATACTGATCGGATACATATGCAATTTGTAACTATAGGGAACTATAATTTAATAATTAAATATATTTAAAATAAACTTCAGATCCAGAACCTTATAATTACAAAAGACGGATTTTAGATAACTTGTTTTTCAGTGAATAACGATTTTTAAATGACGGTGGCGCTAGTGTTCACCAAGGTATCGTCTTAACGCTTACTTAAAAAAACTGTTATTCTAACAATAACTTAAGCACTAAATCACCTTGTGCGAAGATAACGATACTTTAAAAAAATCTTGTTTTAATAATTCACACAACTTTTTTCTAACACAAACGGATTGGGACCACACGATAATACTAACTTTTGCCTATAGTGTTTCACTTTTATGGAAAATTTGTAACGTGAAAGTTATAAAATACCAATTCCATGCTATAGATATTTTATATCAATTAACTTATATTGATAATAAATGATTCCGAGACCGAATATAATTTAAATGAGGAATTAATTTTTTGACTTACTTTGTCTGAAAATCGAACCCAGAATCTATAGAGCAGCAGAAAATTACGCAACTGAATCATGATAGGAATTTTTATCCTAATTCAACAAAAATATTAAAAAAATTGATTGAAATTTTTGTACTACCTACTCGTATACACAAAATAGTTCGTACGTTGTTTTGTTATTAAATATTCCGTTTATTTTTAAACTGTAAAAGTATTTACAGACACAAATCACAGCTTTATTCCGACAGCGGTGAAAACATATACATTTCCACAAAAATATATAAATAATACAACAATAAAAATTCTTTCGCCATGAACGTTTCACAACTGGATATCATAAATAACCTTTGAAATAAACGTTTTAAAGAAAAATGTCCTAACTAATATTATAATTGCGAAAGTGAGTTTGTTTATTACGTTTTGACTCTCTATCTATTGCACCAATCTTCCTGAAATTTCGCATACACCTAGATAGAAGTATTGAGAAGGACATTTATTCCCGCGGATATTGTAGAATACTAGCAGTTAAAGTAAGGACAGGAGAGAGGCTTTGTAACCATGGAACCTTTCAAGGTAACATCTTCCTTTGTTTGCGGAAATTATATTTCTTCACGGCGGAAGTTAAATTAGGCAATAATTTCATTAATTATTTTAATAAATACCTATATTGTCAACGGTAGGTATTTGTTTGTTAATTTGCTTCGATTTATTTACAATATCTCAATTATACTTGACCGTAATTCTTAGCAGTGTGTCTAATTCCTGCTAAATGTGGATAGCTATAAACAGAAAAACCCTATATTTTTAACTCTTATTTTGATTCGGGAAACTGAAAAATGTTCTGATTTTCTCAATGTTTTCATTATAATGTTTGTTTGTAGATAGCAATTACCTTGTTTATCATCAAGCATGGTAAGAAAACTTGACCCAAATGCAAGCTCTAGCGAATGTTGCAGTTGTACGGAATCGTCAAATTTGGCACAAGAACTCGAAACCGAGAATATTTTGAAGTCAACATAACAGCAGCCTAGTCCTTTTTATTGAAAAAAAATCGGGAATATTTTGATCTAAGAACGTAAAAAAGCAGTCCTTTTTACCACAAAATAGAGCATATTTTAACTTTTTGCAGTATTCAAGAAATTTATATTTTTTTCATCTATTTCTTCTAACATACATTCATTCGTTTCGTTACATAAAATATATTAAAAACAGCACTCTATGTCATTAGGCATACAAAATTTTTTAAGAGGATTTATCATATCACTGGTCTGGTTAAAACATGTAACTATTGAATTGTTGTTGGAAAATAAATATAAAAAAAGAATTAATGAGGTTTTCTAGCCATTTGATTTCCAGTTATTAAACGTTGCAAAAGAAAAATGGCAGGATAGAGCCTACAATTTAATTTAATTTTAGTTAAGGAAAATAAACTAAAATTATAATAACACTAGAAATATAATTATACCTAAATTAAAATTGGAACAGAGCGCCGCCGCCGCCGCCCCGGCGCAAATAAAATTACTCGTAATTTTTCTGAAGATGTAACAAATGGAAGCGAGAATTACTAGAAATCTCAAGGCATCGTATGCAAGTACTAACGTAAGATTAAACTCATTGCAGTCTATTTTCAAGCCACATCAATGAAGCCTAATACTGAACGTAAACACTTCAATCAGCAATGCTTAAACACGTAAACAGCGAAAATAGGCGAAGTGGCTTTTATAAGGAACAAATCCAATGCTGAGAGAAGATAAGTAACGCGATTCGACGATAATTATAATAATCTCATCTAATCAACAAGCGGCGAATATGTAGTAATTAATAGCTTTAATGGCAAGTATACTTAAAATAGTCGCCTTATTCATAACAAATATCAGATGTTTGTTATGCCAAGTGATTGCTTAATTTGTGTGAGAGATCAAATTTCCCTATATACCTACTCCTTGAGGAGCGTTTAAGTTTTTCAGGTGATCATGATCAGTCACATTTATATTTTGTACGAGCCGATAAATGCCATATAGATGAGATATAAGAAAAACTGTATAAGTAGATAAATTATAATATAAACTTATGTTTTTTTTAGTAGGCATGTCTTAATAGGTCTATAGATATGATAAATGTGATTGTATTTTTTTTTAAAGTGCAATAAAGTTAAATAAATAGGACTGCATTTTAAAACAAGATTGTATATTCTGCGCTTTTCTCTGTATTTTTAACTTTACTGTATTTTCTTGCTGAGGCGGTAAAATAATAATTGAAATATTCACACATATACACTGGGCCACATAGAAAAGATATACTTACCAAATAAGGTGTAAAATAACTATACTTACTAAGATATATTTTTCTTTGTGACCCAATGTACAATATTTTCGCGTTATTTCTTCTGTGCGTAGTATAGCTTGCACCATTTACCAAACCATGTAAATGTGCCTTTATTTCTTATGAACTTGTTTTCTATTTCGGGAATGTTTTTCTTCAGCGAATCTGTATACTTAATACATGAATGGTTGTAAATAGATGAAGACTGATTGGACGCTTTTCACAGTAAATTCACGGTCAAGGTACCGTAATGAATAATGTACGTAGGTATATCAGGGAAATAAGTATATTTGGAAAAGTTGTTTAGTATAAATAGTGGTCTGAATCTGCCCTTAAAATATTTGCAGTTCATTTATGTCCACCTTATATATTTTTCCATATGCGAATGTTAACACGTTAGTGGACACAGGACTGCTATAGCAGTTGTAACAATAAAATTATATTGTGTTTTTAAAAATGTCCGCCAACGTGTTAATGAATAAATGGCAAAATGGCAAAGAAACAGGTCAACAAGTCATTCCAAAATTACAATAAAAAATTGTCATTTGTATAAGTATCTCGATGAGACAGTTAAAAGTTAGGAACAGTGTAACTTTTATTTTACAAAACAAAAATTTTGTATTCCGGTCGAAATCAAAGCCCATGGTAAGTAATAAAAAAGTGAGATACTTTTTTTTATTTCTATCAAAATAAACGTAGGAAAGTAGATCATTCAATCAAAATCAAATTACGGCACCTGATATCCGGCGTGTTCTATTTCACCCATATTTATTGATTGATTTGTTTATTCACAACATTACCCAGAATAATTGGTTCTTGGAAGCTATAGGTTTATTAAATGTTATGCGTTGATTAATTTATATGTATATAACATACATTTGAGAGTGTGTGCATATAACTCGTAATATCAAGATATAAAAACCAATGCCACTTTATAACTCAAGAACAGGTAGCTTTTTTTTGTCGTCATACAACACATGTTAGGGTAAGGTGTAGTTTTCGAAGGAACGTAAGTAAATGTCATCATGAAGGGGGTTTATTTTTTTTTAATTTACTTATTTTTTTGTGTGTGTTTGTTGTCTTAGGATAAAACGTCATTTTTATAATGTCAACTCTTTTTGGTAAAGCTGTTTCTACTGCTATTTATCGTAGACGTATAAATTAATGGGTTAATTGTTTCTCAGTTACATGCTTCACCTTACGTTTTTGAGCCCAGTGCCCTTAGTATGAGTTTTTCTTAACGCAGACGCTAGCGACTGCGTTAGCGATTTAGTATGGCAAACCTGTACAGCGCCTCTGGCGGATAGTCAGGCAACTAAGAAATTCCATACAAAATCCTAACGCAGTCGCTAGCGTCTGCGTTAAGAAAAACTCATACTAGGCACACTGGGGCCCGATTTGAAATACGTGACGGCACTTTTTATACAATGGAACGACTGCCTCTGACCTTCGTTAACCTCTTTATAAGGAAAGTCAATCCATAGGATCCTAATTCGGAGGTGTAAGTGGTCAACATTCAGATTTGTTATTGTTTAAATTGACAATAAGTATGTATGTTGTTAAGTGTTCGAGTAACACGGGAAGGGAGTAGTCATACGCTGCGTTCCCCTCTGACAAAGTATAAGCCGAATCGGCAAATGCAATGTAGTGTGTGCGATCCGTACACAAATTATTTGACGTTTTGTTTCATTTTCTAATGTGTAAGTGTCATCATTACAATCAGGTGGCAGTATAGGTTTTGTATTTAGGTATGCAGAACTGTACTTGTGTGTATTTCCCCTCCGCAAAAAACTACAGATTTAATAGAATAGTAAAATATCGCTAAGGCTACTCGAAGATTTAAGTTAATAGTTTTACTAGCTTTTACCCGCGGCTTTGTCCGCGTGAATTTCCCTTGATAACACTAGAGAAAAATCATGCTTTTTCTCTGGATGAAAGGTACCCTATGTCATTCTCAATACTCCTAGCTATGTGTATTTCAGAAAGATTGGTTCAGTAGATAGGGCGTGATGAAGAAACTAACAAATTATAATTATAATTTTCTATTATATAGCTAGAATAATTTTCAATTATTGTTACTTCAAGTACTAATTAAATAAATAAATAAATATATAGGGACAAATCACACAGATTGAGTTAGCCCCAAAGTAAGTTCGAGACTTGTGTTATGGGATACTAACTCAACGATACTATAATTTATAAAAAATACATATAATAGATAAACATCCAAGACCCAGGTCAATCAGAAAAAGATCATTTTTCATCTTGACCTGACCGGGGATCGAACCCAGGACCTCCTGAGTAGCGGTCAGGCATGTTAACCATTACGCCACGGAGGTCGTCGAAACATAAATAAACATCTTATGGTATCTGACACAACCTAACGACTGCCATCTAATTATAATTAGATATTAAAATTGAAATGCCACTAGTAATGACCAATCCGAGTCAAGGCACGCCCGCCATCGCTTGACACACATGATCGTTACAATTTATCGAGCACTTCTATCAATGAGCTTCATGGTAAGTAAAATCACTGAACCATATTACTGGAATCAATTCATTGAACTGACGCTGCGTAGGTTTTAAAAGGTTGCTAAGTTGCGTGGAATAATTCTGTTATTCATAAGTTAAACTTTTATTTCTACTCGACTTATTCTTTCTTATTTCTAGAGTTGCAAATTTTTCTTCGAAGTACCTTAACGAAATGAAAAAGGGTATCAATTATTTTAAGAAATCTTTTTTTTATAATTAGTGTTAAAAATAACTATTCATTTTAGTCTTTGATTCTTTCAATAATCTAGTCCGCTGATCTAGAAGTTTTGGATTTCATACACATTTAGTGCAAGTCAGGAAAGCGCTAAAATAGAGAGAGAGAGAAAAAAGTATTTAATAATGGGTCAAATGGTAAAAAACTAGTTTTTCTGTTTTCTACCGTTGTTTACTAAAAATCACATTTTTAAATAAATATCTTAGATAAATATATAGGGATAAATCACACTATTCTTTTTGACCTCACATAAAAATTTTAATTCAGAATCATCTAATCTAGTTTAGTACGGATTGAAAAAAAAATCGTATTTCGATATAAGTTTATTTGAAAAAGTTGTTCAGAATAGCGGTCTGAATCTGTTCTTAAAATATTCACAGTTAATTAGTGTCCACCTTGGTTCTTGTATAGTTAAACATCCAAGACCCAGGCCAATCAGAAAAATATCATTTTTCATCTTGACCAGACCGGGTTCGAACCCAGGATATTAAGCCACGGAGGTCATCAAAATATAATAAGAATCTGCAGAAAACGGTTGAAAACTAGTCTTTTATTTTTAATCATCACTTAGAGTATTTATTAACTCACCTTAGAAGATTAGGATGAGCCAATGCGCCCAAAGTATGGTGTGGTGAATGCGGAGGCAACGTAGCTGGAGGTACGGGCCGCCCCGGGCCCTGGAGGACCCTGATGCCCATGCGCACTGTATTCCGTCTTGACACTTTCTCGTCTGCACGGTCGGCTGCCAGAAAAAAAATTCCTTTTTTATTTATCACTATCACTATCTCTCTCTCTCTCCACTATGTCCCCATATCCCTTTGTATGCTTAAATCTTTAAAACTACGCAACGGATTTTGATGCGGTTTTTTTTAAATAGATAGAGTGATTCAAGAAGAAGGTTTTTATGCAAAATTCCAAACATGGTAAAATACAATGTAAAATACAAAGGGTTCCAAGGTACTACTTATTTCAATAGAAATCTTTATTAGTTTTACTAAAAAAGCGCAGGGCCCTGTTCTAGACCTACGGATTTGCTAATTAGCATGTTATGTAATGTACACATGTACAAATTTAAAAAATAAGGTGAATTAAAGACTTGTCTTTAAAATTTTACGGGTAGATTTGGAGTAGGTACCTTCTTCATCCTAGCGTATTTTCTTAGTCTTCAGCGTGAAGCGGTTAAGAATAATGAGGCCCGAAATTCGAAATTATAAAGTGTAAATATTATTGATATTTTCTAGTCCCTACCTATTTATTAAGAAATCAAGAACTACCTTCTTACCAATATAAGCACGAACATCGTACGAAGTACCAATTGGCGCGCCATGGTACTGTTTTGCTGGCACCAGCTGGACGCTAGGTGGCGCTAATGGAGTCAGTTCTAAGTGGAATGGGTAAGCATTGGCTCCCAGTCGTCTTATGAGGGCGTCCTGAAAAAAAAAAAGTTTAGTTTGAAAATCGAATAAATAAGAATTTTATCTCCTATTTGGCCTGTCTTTCTTTACAAGGCGGCTGTCTAGTACCCAAAAGTTATCCAAGAAGGAGACGGCGAATTTCTAAAAGAATGGTCATAAACAGACATATAGTCGAGTGGTGAGATACGGAAAATACCTTTTAACAACAGTGCAACATTACTAAACTAATAAAAACCTTTATAATTAGAAGATATATCGTTCCGCCTAAATTTAACCCCTTTACTTTAGGGTTACTTTACAGATTCTTTTGTGAATGCGGTAAAGAGTAGTATTTTTAAAAATATTTTGGATACTTCCAATATAAGTTTACATATTCATTATCTACCAGATGGTCCGACGACGTTAAATAGGTCTCAGGAGGAAGCTGGATCTTTTTTAAATTGGTCAGATTGGACATCTATAAAGGGGGACTATGCCTTTTGACTGAAAAGATATTGATTTACCTGTAACGGTGTGTTTGGTTCCCTCTCGTGGTTGCAATGTAGTGGCCACACTTGGGCGAGGCTCATAATAGCTTCGTTGCAGAATTTCAGTCCCATCACCTCTTCATCTTCTCTGCCATATCTGCCGATAAATTATACCTTTAATGAAACCTATCCTAGTTTATTGGTAGTCTCTCTTTCTCTTATATCTATACTATAATATAATAAAGCTGAATTTGTTTGTTTGTTTGTTTGTTTGTTTGTTTGTTTGTTTGTTTGTTTGTTTGTTTGTTTGTTTGTTTGTTTGTTTGTTTGTTTGTTTGTTTGTTTGTTTGTTTGTTTGTTTGTTTGTTTGTTTGTTTGTTTGTTTGTTTGTTTGTTTGTTTGTTTGTTTGTTTGTTTGTTTGTTTGTTTGTTTGTTTGTTTGTTTGTTTGTTTGTTTGTTTGTTTGTTTGTTTGTTTGTTTGTTTGTTTGTTTGTTTGTTTGTTTGTTTGTTTGTTTGTTTGTTTGTTTGTTTGTTTGTTTGTTTGTTTGAACGCCTATAATTTGAAAACTACTGGTCGGATTTGCAAAATTCTTTTTGTATATGAAAGCCTGATTTTTGGGGATGGTTATAGGCTATAGTATATACACACTAATGGCGAGTGAAACCGCGGGGAATAGCTAGTATAAGATAAGAAAGATAGAAAGTCTTTTTATCATTAGGATAGCCTTAGATTAAAAAAAAATGTAGGTATGTAGAGACTAGATATTATATAGATTCTATGGCTCTGGGAAATTATATTTACACTCCGCCACCATAAGTATTGTGTTGTAAATTAGGGTATAAAATAAACCATTGTAAATAACAATGGAAATAATAATATAATGTGAGTAATATTTATCGTAAATTTTCGCACTTGAATACAACTCCAGCTTTAAGCTCTGGCACATAACACGATTGTTTTTTGGCATCACACCAAATTGTATATTGTTTCTATGATTTTTTTATGTGTGAGCATATTCTTGTTTATTGAACTGTCCCAGTTTTACTTGACCCAGAGTAAATTCGTGTTTATTTACATATTACGCCATAAAGACCTAGTACTATAACGTCTTATTTTGTCTTCCATGATAGTTGTCGTACGAGGTGATAAGGCGTCGCATAGAGTTTGGAAATCACGCGCGGTCACGGCAATTTTTTAAATAGGCATTTTTAATCTATGGTGGTATAGAAGTAGTCAGTTAAGTGACTACTTACTTAAGTATGATTTGAACTGTATCTATCTTTATAGCCTAAAATTCTTTCCCAAGAATCAGGCTATCGTATGCAAAAATAATTTTTCAAGTCCTACCAGTAGTTCTCAAGTTATAAGCGTTCAAACACACAGGTTTGTTATATTAGTATAGACAGTATATACCTAGTATAGAAGTATAGCTTATAACTCATATTCTCTTTATAAGCTCATATAAATCCAGTTTTTCATAAAAGTGATGAATCTATTTTGAGTCTAAACGAGCGCTTGCGACCTAGTTTGTTATTGTATTTGTTTAGCTTTATTTAAAAAAAGAAAGGGGATAGATAATAATTTAAAAAAAGTTGTACGGAAGGACAACTATTTTCGGTCTTTAAATTGGCTATTGTAATTGGGTCACCTTGATCTAAACACTAAAATATAGTTTTATTTATTAACGCTTCTTTAATCAGTTTATTTGTCGTCATTCACCCAGTACCATTGTATCTTGTTATACCTTCAATGGTGTCAGGTGACGAATCACTAGTTCACGACTGAAGGTTCTGGACTTAAGGATGGAACGCTTCCATGATGTCTAAAGTGCCGTATGTCAGCCAAACTTGTAATCTCCACGGTACAAACTATAAAATGTTGTAGGAGTACAAAAGAAGATGTATATTGCAAATGATTTGTCCTTCGCGTACTCTTCAGTAGGCCAAGGCCGCCCGTGCTGACGTCATCGGGTGCGTTCTGGTTCTCAAACTGAAGTTGGGTTATGGTCCTCATAATTAAATTATGTATTTTCAACCCGAATTTAGTTTTAAATTTAACTTTATATTTCGCAATAAATAATCGCATAATTTTGGTGATGAAAATTGAGTTAATTTTGAATTAAATTTAGTACAAAATATTAACATATTATTACCAGGTATTTATATTTCCATGTATATCTTTATGCCCGTGCAGATGGTTATGTCCATAAACTTTATTATATACGAGTACTTATTGAAAACAAAGGAGGTTCATATTAATCATGATATTTCATCCCAGGAAAATTAAAAATTTATTTAAATGTTGAGTGAGATACTTCATAACATGTTTTTTGAAAATGTTGAAGGAATATTATTATATCGCGAAAAATCCTTAATACTAATTAGGACAAACTTACACCTTATCCCTAATCCTATAAAAAATACAATAAATCTTTGCTTAGCCTTTGGCAATAAGCTTAATTTTGCTAATAAGCACACTACATTTAGGTATATTGAATTAGACCCCTACAGTTGCTCCCATTCATAAAATCACATCATTAGACAAAAAAAAATATATCTATATATAGGACAGGACAAGACATATATAGGAACAGGACCTTGATTCTGTAAGTTTTCATTATAAACTTCGAATCTGAATCCGCTGCGAGTTCGAATCTATACTAGCTTCATATTGATTTTAACAGCTTAAAAAATGGTAGGAAGACAAAGAAAAATTGTTTATTTGGTACAATACAATTACAGACAAGAACAATTTTTTTGTTGTGCTAATGAAATCAAACATTCACTAACTCAAGGCGCTCGATGCGCTCGATATTCAAACTTTAATTAAATTTAAAATATATTTACTATGTTTTATTCAAGTAGAAATCTACGATATAAATATATTGAACATAATTTAGTTTGTTTTTATTAAAAACTAGCTGTTGCCCGCGGCTCCGCCCGCGTGTAGGTCGCTTTTCGCGTAACCTGTGGAAACTACAACTATCCAGACCTATAGTTAATTCTATTGTATCCTTTTCCCGTGCCAATTTTATAAAGCCATTACATTGCTATAATATCATTAAATATTAGGGCCACTTCTTTCTCAAATACCGTTTTTAAAATCAATAGGAATCAGTATTAAACAGTCGTAAAATTCTGAAAAAAATATATGTTTTTAGTTGAGGATATAGCAGAGTGAAATTCGCTTACAGTAACAGTACCAATATCAGACAAAATTCGCTCGATAGAAAAATCTAAGTTGCCTCCTTTGGAAGTTTATTTTCAATACTATGCCTAAAATAATAAACTTATTGTCCTGCTTTTTATACCAACCTTTAGATAAAGTATTTATATAGTGAAAATAGCTGAAGTAGATTTTGTAGTGTTATTTTCCCAAATATGATGTCTTAATGCCTACAAAATGAGTGAGCGCCGCGACTACGCGGCTTAAGGACAACGGACCTTCAGAAGAGGGAGCCCTTAACATTCATACTATCAATCTTTGTCTCTAAAAGAGTAGACGCAGCCTATTACAGAGTCATTAAGACCTAAAATTCACTCCCAAAGTTTTAGTGGGCGTGAAAATTGGAGAAAAGCTCAATAAATAGTGATAAGTCAGATAAATTTGTCCTTACGACACGACCGTATTATTCCGTCAAACACTGATTTGATTATTTTTTAAACCAAAGCCAAACCAAACCAACCAATCAATTCAAATAGCTTACAATATAACACAACAAACGACCGATAAAAAAACCAACCAATAGTACTAAATCAACAGCCAAATTTTTTTTTAATAATTAGAATGAATTGCTGCCGTAAGGAAAAATTTCAATCTGCTATTAAAATAAAGTCAGCGCCATCTATTGATATTTTATGTAACTAAATCATACGCCCACAAACATTCAATGTGTTATTTTATTAAAATTTAATAGAGACTGCAGTGTGTTTTTGTCTTTATTGATATAAGTAGAAATTCTAGCTTTATCTAAATTAAATACGTTTATGTAAATCGCATTCAACTGTTTAAAAGTTTTGAAGCAGTGCTTGTAGTAAACTTTAAATGGCCATAACTTCTATTTCCCTTAACCGATTTTGATGAAACAAAGATTTTACAACGCTCCTAATTATATGTAATTCACCTGTGAAAACAGCGTTCAAATCTGTTGAGTAGTTTTGAAATTATAACGCACCACACAGACAGAAAGACAGACAGACAAAAAGTGCAAATATTGTTTTTTTTTTTTTTGTTTTTATTACTCTTCTTTAATTGCCCCGTAGAGGTTTTTTAGAAAAATATTTAATGTACAGACACTCGATTTTTAATGTCTTATTATATGTATAGATAGATAAGTACAAAATGCTTTTATATTAATGGAATTAACGCTAAGAGCTTTCTCTAAGTAACAAAATAATTCTAGAAAACAAATAAAAAACGAAAACAGAAAATTCCAGCTACTTTCTAGAAACATTTCTTTACTAAAATATTTAAAAAAAATAGACTTCTAAAAAATTAATACAAAACAAAAAAAGGGTAAAAACAAAAGAAGTGATGTCTAGCAGGATTCGAACCCTCTACTTAAAAATATGATCCGCTACCTCTACCGATAGGCCAACATGCTTTGCTTGTTACTGCCGAAATTTCAAATGGGTTTTGTCTATAAGTTTTAAAGCAGTGTTTGAAGTAAATTTTCAATCGACCATAACTTCTTTTTCCCTTAACCGATTTTGACGAAACAAAGTTTTGACAACGCTCCTAATTATATGTAATCCAACTGTAAAAACCGCGTTTAAATCCGTTGAGTATTTTCGAAGTTATAACGTACCAGACAGACATACATACATACATACATACATACAGACAGACAAAAATTCCAAAAACTGTCCATTTGGTTTCTGTTACTCTTTTTTAATCGCACTCAATCAGTTTTTTTGAAATATATTAAATGTATAGACACTCGCATTTTAGTGTCTTATTATATGTATTGATTATTATTATTTATTTTTATTTAATTTAAAATTATTTCCAATTTTACCAACAATGAGTGGAATTCAAAAATCGAACCTCTGTCCTATGGAATTATCTACAGATAAAATACCTTCATGATAGTAACATTACGCACCTTCATTATACTCGTCGAGAGCGCTAATTGCGTGTAATAATTTAAGTCAACCTGGAATGGACCGTCCGCGACGCTCACCCTTGGGCAGGAGGTATTGTGTTCGTAGATTCGTTGTAGGGATACCACATTTTAAATGAGGCTTTGTTTTTGTAGAGGTTTTTCAGTTGAAAAAGGATCATAGATAGGTATGTTTATATAGTAAACATTTTTTTTAAAGTGTCAAAAGCTTTGGTCTAAACGTTTTTATTATTACAGGTTGACCAAATAACAGTTCGGATATTTTTACAGGGTTAGGGATAGATTTAGAAAATGGCAGTCCGGAGCTCGCTACTTGCCTTTAAAATGAAGAAACTAATCTTAACAAAACACAGAATATTTCAAAAATAATTGGTGTAAACTGGTGGGTCGTTCCTAGGCAGTGGTGCGCTTAAATATTAACGTTCTCAATACAATATCCATTATGGAAGATAAAACACTTTCTGACTACTGAATTAATATAAATGATCGCGGGTTTAAGACCCATTTCCGTTACAACGGTCAAGGACAAATACCTAAATAAAGATTGACTCGGAATTATATGAGTGGCCAGAATTCTCGCTGAGAAATTCTCCCGTCTGAGAATTTGGCTATTTAGCAGATTTATCTTGTAGGAAAATTAGGTGAAATGTAAATACACAAGTAGGTACTAAGAACATACATACATACATATCATCATGCCTGTCTCCCGTAGGGGTAGGCAAAGACTAGAGATTTCCATTGGCTACGATCCTAGGTACTAAGAAACTTCACTTTAGTTTCAAAGTTATGGTCTAGTCGACTAATCTGAGGGTTCTAGGTTTTATCCTCAGTTAGGGCAATTCGCAAAATGAGCTTGGGTAATACAGAATTTTAGAAATACTCCTGGTCATTTGAAAAAATCTATGTGTATGTACGTGTAAGTATATAAAAGTACCTACGTACTAACGTAGCAAGTAAAACCGCGAAGAAACATACCTAGTAAATCTTGAAACAGTATAAATACAAAGCATAAAGAATTTATTTCACAGAGCCTAAAATTTATGTGGATATCATATTTGTACAGACTGGTAAAAAAATATTACAAAAGCTGTTTTTACTTCCTTTTACAAACCTTTTTTTTTCAAATGGAAATAGAAAGAGAACATAAATTAACAGCGCAACGTAGGGGAGCCAGCGAAGGTAAATTTGTATTTTTAAATGCTTTAGTCCCAAATGCTGTAACTCGCTTATGAACACACGGCCAGTATTAAACGGATTTGTAGGTACAGTGTAATATTTTTAACGATGTAATATTACAACACGTGTGTACTGAGCTTCCTGTTTTGTTTGTGATATGGTATTCTCTGTTTAAAGTCATAAAAATATTATTAACACTGGGTTGGTAACACTTTTTTCTTTATCTTTATCCATACTAATATTATAAATGCGAAAGTCTGTCTGTCTGTCTGTCACCTCTTCACGGCTAAACTGCTGGAACGATTGTGATGAAATTTGGTAGGGATGTAGTTAACGACCTGAGGTCAAACATAGGCTACTTTTGGGCGTGATATAACCGAGTCCCACGCGGGGCGGAGCCGCGGGGAACAGCTAGTTTGTATATAAAAAAGACCCGACAACATAGAATTTGCTAAGGCATTTATTTAATCTATGCCTATAACAATGAAATATAAGTTCCTTAATAACTGAGCTTAGATCAATATATATAATATAGTGACTTACATTTACTCGTAATGCATTCCTTATCATTTTTCCGAAATATTATATAGGCCTTAGGCTTTGAAGCAACCAGCCGAGTACAGAACAGTGAACCAACTAAGATGAGAAAGAGAACTCTGATAATATGATTTCCACCAACAGCATCAGTTGGTTGAAGTAGGCCGGCGGCTCTTATGCTTACATACACATTTAGTACCTAAAATTAGCCAAAAAAAAAATTTTGTGTACAAAACAAATGCTCTATCAGCGACGAAAACGTCACAAAATTCTTACCTAAAAGTCAATGTGACCTGTCCATATAGTTTCTTGTTTTCTAAATACTCAGGGTCCACATGCAGAACCCCCTGGATCTTGTCGATGCTGCCGTTTTCCACCACCAGGTCACGGGAGGCCAGGTAGAGGGTAAGCTTGTTGTTAGGAGAAGACTTCTTGAAAACCCTGGACAATTGATTGATTATATATATTTTTTATTAAACTAACTGTTCTGATATTTAAAATAAAAAATAAATCGGCCAAGTGCGAGTCGGACTCACGCCCTGAGGTTCCATACCACCCTTGTTACCACTCTACACAATATTAAAAGTATTATCATGGGCCCTAGCGACTTTTAATATAACATTTGGCGCCATCTAGAAACACCTTGTAATCCATACTTCCATACTTCCATACTAATATTATAAATGCGAAAGTCTGTCTGTCTGTCTGTCTGTCTGTCACCTATTCACGGCTTAACTGCTGGACCGGTTGCGATGAAATTTGGTAGAGATGTTGTTAACGACCTGAGGTCAAACATAGGCTACTTTTGGGCGCGATATAACCGAGTCCCACGCGGGGCGAAGCCGCGGGGAACAGCTAGTATAGTATAAGTAAATATCAAAATTATCCCATATCCCAATATATCCCAAACCCATTTTCGTTTGAAGTTTAAAAGTCCCTCTAAAAGAAATCCCTGCCTTCAATAGTAAGATATATCCTGTGCTATTATTTCTATAATATAGCATCCATATTATTACATTAAAAATAGAACTCTATCTATACTCACCTTTGAGAATTGAGAGCGTTGTCTGTCGTCATTTCGGTGTTCCAACTGAAACAAAAGACAAAAAAATTTGGATTACAAATCATACAGATTAAGTCAAAGTAAGGTCTAGACTTGTGTTATAGGATAATAACTTAGCGATACTAATATAGGTATTTTATAACAAATACATTTAAAGATAAACATCTTAGACCCAGGCCAATCAGAAAAACCATTATGGCACGGGAGTCGTCAAAATATAGAATCCCGAATAATTTATACCTTTGATTATTTATTGTTTATATCGACATAAAATTAGATGTTTTTGTTCAGAAATAGTTCGATCCGAAGCATTAAAAAATTCAGAGCCAGTGAAAACAATAGGAGTTAAAAACTTACTTTTTTGTTAGTATTTTTTATTCCTTAAATAAAAGACGTAAAATAAAGCTATCGTCACTATTAATATAGGAACAACCTTCCTGGTAAAGTGATTAAGGCGTTTGCCTGTAGACCTGGGGGTAGTGGGTTCGATTCCCATATGACATTACAGGCCTGAATCACCTGATTGTCTGATAATATAGATGATTCCGTGTTTCAGAAGGCACGTTAAGTCGTTGGTCCCGGCTGCCATTTAGTAGTCATTAAAGGAACTACGTCAGAGGCCGAGAGGCGGTTCCGAATAATCTAACACCACGATGTGCATGGTCGATTGACCATTTCACCTACACGAAATGATGAACGATGATGATTAATATAGTTTATTA
Organism: Apomyelois bistriatella; assembly: GCA_947044815.1. Lineage (NCBI taxonomy): Eukaryota > Metazoa > Arthropoda > Insecta > Lepidoptera > Pyralidae > Apomyelois > Apomyelois bistriatella. Next base: position 13,080,145 of record OX345691.1, read on the forward strand.
CTATCTCCACAAATAGATGACATTTACACAAAGGTTTTTCTTTTTTCTATTTAGCTCAGGCAAGGACCAATCATTTTGAGTATCTTCACGTTATATCGTAATAGGCCAAGCACGCAAGCACTTTCTCAAATTACTATCATTGGATTAAACCTGGTGCCTCCTTAAATTATTCTCATCAAATGGAAACAAGGAGCAATATTTAAATGGAGTCTTCGTCCCAACTATTTATTTTTTACTTTTTTATTAATATGTAAACTATATTTTTCCCGCGGCTTCGCTCGCATGAATTTCCCTTGGGAACAGTGTTTTTTTCCAGGACGAAAGGTGGTCCTTCTCAATACTTGGTTCAATAATAGATTGGTTCAGTAGATAGGGCGTGAAGAGTAACAAACAAACAAATATATAAACTCACTTTCGCATTTTTAATATTAGTTGGGATATGGTAATAAAAAGATTAATTTGTACTAAGGCAGTAGAGTCATCAATATAAATTAAAATGAAATGTGAAAATCCACTGTTTTTCCCAAAATTTTCACACGGGAGCATACCCAAGCATATAAGATTTTTTTTTAAAATACTGTATTTCAGCCTATGCTAATTAGAGATAATTAAGCATTATAATGGAGAAATAATTATTGAAATTAATAGTTTTTGAGGTGATACATTACAAACAAAAAGTGTAAACATACAAATTCATCCTCTTTATAATATAAGTGTGATGTGATGTCTTTGTATTACTTTAAAACGAGGAGTCCAAGTTTCACTTCTCATTTGAAAAGTTTTACTTATCCATTATATGTCTTCCATTAAAATCCATATTAATATTGTAAATGAGATATTTTGCCTGTCAGTTACGCTTTAACGACTAAACCGCTGGACCAAATTTAATGATATTTGGCATGCATAAGGAACAAGGAATCAAATATAGGCTAATTTTCGGCGCGATATAACTGAACCCACGCTGGCGGAGGCGCGGGCTACAGCTAGTAGTAAATAAATGAATATGAAACACTCCATACTCAGTTCTAAGTTCCACGTGAAATCGATGAAACAAAATGTCAGGGTTACGTAGGGTTATCTACGTCAATGTTTTATGGAAGGCTACATGGAGTACCTTGTTAGATTTTTATGACTATTTTATAATGCAAACTTCTTTCCGACCAATAGTTTCGATAGTACTAAATCACAGAAAAATGTATAGTGTATGTATTACTAGCAGTCCTACGGGCTTCGTAGGATTGCTATCATATAACATACCATATTATAAATTATATAAAATATATTTTTCCAACCGTATAATAAAAATCAAAATCAGTGGGGTATGACACAAAAGCTACTTGTATTATATTTTACATTCTAGAGGGATATAATCCCTTAATCTTCTTTGATTAGTAAGTAAAGGCAGGGTCGACCACGGCAAACATTAGGTCCAGATTACAGATGTTCATTGATTTTAGCCGATAACCACACACCGTCCTAAGAATAGACCACACCCTCCCTTTTTGTGGGTGTCGTAAGACCAGACTAAGTTTAGTGTTAGAAAGGTTAGGTAAGGCGTACGACTTACCTAATCTTTCTAACACTAAACTTAGACGAAATGATAGAAAACCGGACAGACAACAGACTTATCAGTAATGTAATTTTTTGTACTAGGGCTTATTGACCTCTACAAATTATTAAAACAAGTGAGAAGCGAGATGGCGCAATACATGATGTAAGGCGATTCTCGCTTACTCAGACATTTTTGCATGGTAAAGATGACAGTAAGACAGTAAGTATCCCGGAAAATCTTAACAAAATACTTTTTTTATCATTTTGTCAATTCCTATCTTCAGTAATTGATTAGAGATATGGATGTTCAAAGCCAAAAAACTGAAGTTTTCATTTCAATATTATATATTTTATGCTCGTCTTAAACTGAATTGCTATGATTTAAAAGCGTTTCCTGGCACTCTGCCTGGTAGTGTACTGACATTTATTATTATTTATTGCACTTTCAAAAGTTGGAGCCATCTGTCAACGCGAGGGGGTCGTTTATAATGATTAGGGAATGGACATGAGCAACACGTGTACATGATACAAATACTTATGTTACATATATATAGGTACTAGCTGTTCCCCGCGGCTTCGCCCCGCGTGGGACTCGGTTATATCGCGCCCAAAATGTTAACGCGCCTATGTTTGACCTCAGGTCGTTAAATACATCCCTACCAAATTTCATCACAATCGGTCCAGCAGTTTAGCCGTGAAGCGGTGACAGACAGACAGACAGACAGAGACGCGTCGACATAAGTACACATAGATCATATAATACGTTTAATATGGCCTATGTTGTTTGTAAATAATAAATATTGAAAGAAAAAACTTATTACAGTACAAATTCTTTATTGGACCAAAATAGATTAAATTTATCAAAAAACATAAAAAAATCATACGCAAAAAGCGACCTTGTATATTTTTAGCCCATCAGGTGTAAATAATTTAATGCAGTTTTCAGTATTGATAGGAGTTTTACTTCAAAATGAATTCACATAGGTACGTCTTCATTTTGCTGCAGGAAATCAAATACTCGTAAGATTCATAAGTAGTTTACCTTTGAGCTATGAGTCACCACCTTAACACAAATATGTAGATAGATCCTGAGATTTGGGAGCTAGGGGCGTTCTTTTGTACATTCAAAATTGAGCACCTAAGGCCTTACTCCAGGCCCAAGTTAGATCTGCTTGGATGGAACTCGTAAGGTACTTGCAGATATTAATATATCATCCTATAAAAATCTCCTCACTCTCGTCATAGCGCTTTTTTGAATCACAAGCGCACAGAGTTATATAATACTGTAATGTCTTTATTTTTCTCTTCATGGCTTTCGCCCGCGGCTTCACGCGTGAATTTCCCTAGGGATCAGTGCATTTTCGTAATGAAAGGTACCCTATGTCCCTCTCAATACTTCTACGATTTTGATATGCAAAATTTCAGGAAGATTGGTTTAGTAGATAGAGCGTGAAAGCGTAACAAACAAACAAACTCACTTTCGCATTTATAATATTAGTATGAAGTATAATTTAGAGAAAAGTCACATACCTACCTATTCATTACTAGCAAATTTTTAATAATCATATAACCGTTTACAATGTAAAAACATTGTTTATAACGATTAAAAAGTCACATAATTATTGGTTGTTCATAAAAGTACTATTTATCAAAATTAATATTATAAAAATTCTGCAGTATCCAACAAGTGGGACATAAAAAAACTGAACTAAAAAGTTAAGCGCACTAACTGGCAGCTAACATTCACAAATTGAAATAAATGTGCACTATCACGGCACATAAATTTGTATAAAACACAGTTTTTCCGCATAAATATCCATGTATATTCTACAATAACACCGACTCTACAAAAAAACATTGTTTTGTTACATAGCGTTTCTTAAATGAAACATCCCTTCTTCTCGTCCAGTCAAAATGGCTTCTTTTTAATTATTTTTGTCCAATATGTAGCCACGTTAACTGCTCTGTCGTCAGCTGCTCCCGCAGATCTAACTGTACAGAAGTCAGAGCAGTTGGAACAATTATGAGAACATGAGCCATAGACTGTACTGTACAGCCCCACAATCACAAAGGATATTAAGTAGTTCAAAACCTCCACCTTACCCTGTTCTCCTAGCGTCTCCCAAAACCAAAAACTTTGTTTTTGAGATAATTTTGGGTATTCGTCTTTACATAACGAAATATACTTATTACCAGAAGGTAAAGCATTTATAAGGTGAAATAGGACGCCATTTGAACTCGAGCAGATTGTGGTCATGACCACCGCTCCGGATGGTACATGATTCAAAGGATATCCATCTATTGCCAATAAACGGGACAACGCGGTTAGCGCGATGGGTCTACCTTTTAGAGGTACAATCCGGGGTGACATTTTCGTTTAATGAAATATATTATGTAATTTACGAAATTGAAATGAAGGCCAATATTTTTTTTTATGTCTTGGTACTGATAGTAATGTAATGTGAAATTGGTTAGGTTATTGGTTTATCCTGGTGACTTTTGTACATAATAATGAACTACCTTAATTGACTCGTTTATCCATTTTTTTTCTGCTTACTCTCTATAAGTAAATTAGCACAGAATTTAATAGAATACGGATACAAGTCACACAGAGAAGTCAAATAGGTTAGCTATTTTCTATACCGGAAAATGTTATGACAACCATTGTCATAGATTAGGCCTGTATCGAAATTTCTTATCTAGTGGAGTGGAGAATTTTATTAAAGAATGGATATTACATGTTTTCTGAAGGCCGTACGTTACAAAAATTACTATTTATTAATTCTACATTTAAAATATTAGTTTAGCATCATAAAAAGATATGCAAGATATTGATATAAGCTCTACTTCTTTGGTTTCGATAGCAATTGTATAAACAGTCAGCCCAGAAAAAAATGGCAAAAGACAGGACAGATCGAAATGAAGATCCTTATTAGGGCCAAGACTCCCTTTGGGTCGCTGCTTCATTTTAGTTAGTTAGCCTAGAAAAAAGACCACCCCAACGGCTTTATCAGACGCCAAAGACAAACAATCTATGGTAACGGGCTCTATAATCGTCTAGTCGAGATAAGAAACACGACATGCAACTATCAGACAAAAAGTAGAGGTTTAATATAGATTAAAACATCTGAACTCTGAAAGAGCCATCAGATTCACTCGGCCGTGTCTTCCGAATGACTGCCTCATAGAATCTACAGGGCCTTGATTCTGTAAGCTTTCATTTTGAACTTCGAATCTGAATCATCTGTGAGTTTCTTGATTGGCATTGTAAAAACTCGATTGATAATTCGAATCTATACTATGCGCTATCCTTGCGAGCGTGTCAGCGAGATGAACTAGATTGGACGTGAGATTTTGTATGAGATCAGGTAAGATGTGGCATTCTGTAAGGTAATTTCCCCGTCGCTTTGAAGCTCACTTCTCACTTGTCATTTTGAACCTAATGCGAAGTGTGAGTGAAAGCGTCGTGAGAAGCGAGTCGTGTGTCGTGTTGTTTGAAATTTACAGAATCGACAGGCAGGAAAGCAAGGGTGTAATTTTATGCAGATTGTCCGTATTGTAATGTAAAACTTGTTGGGTTGTGGTGGGTTGGTAGGCGGCTGACCAACGTAAGAGTTTTATTAAATAGATTCAGGCGTTACTTTGAAGAAGTCAAAGTTAAACAAGTTTTAAAGGACGCAAAGTAAAATGGTAAGTACTTGCATAGAGTTCTTAATTGCTTATTTGTTGTTAAGTATAGATATTATAGACACAACTCATAGTCCTGTCTGTGAGTTATATACTGCCTAAATTATAAAAAAATATAAAATGCCTTGTTGGGTACCTACCCCTTTTTTCCACGTTGTTCCTTTCCACCCTTAGGTGGGCTGGAAGAAATAGAATTAACGATAAGTCCCCATTTTTGTACGCATTGTTTGTATTTGTATCAACATGTATAATTTATATGTTAATGGTACAATAAAGAGTATATCTGTCTATCTATCTACCTACATACAAGGAATTTATATTATTATTTGTCCCCAATCCCTAAACCATCTTTTACAATATCCACGGAATGATAGGTCTTCTAAATCCCAGACTTTTACCACACGTTATAGTTGTAATAAATATTTAAAATTTAAGGAGATAACAAATAAGGGTAGTGTTATTACGTACTTGCTCATCATCTCATCCAAAAATTACTTGTTACAATGCAAGCATATATTCAACAATACAATATGCAATTGCTAATTTGATGTTTTTCTAGAATCGAATGTCATATTCTAGATGCCATTTAGGCGCCCAAGCGTTGACCAATTTGACCCCCGAATATAAGTGCTCTATTAGAGTTGTAAAAATATTCCTTGTAGTCAAATGTAGGTTACAATCAAATGCAAAAGTGAAGGTACAAAGTTCGGACTATTTTTCCATCGCAAATGTATATTTTGTTTACCTGGATATAAAAAATATCCATTGTAGTCTAATGTTAATATATTCAGTAGGTATTAATGTGGGCAAAAGTGTATACGTCGTGGCACAATCGGTAAATTGGGCGCAAGGGCGTAGGGTTGATAAGTCTGGGAAGATCACGACATTCCGTGATTAACAAGATGATATCAATTTGTCCATCTATTCTTTCCTTCTTTTTAAGTGGCTTATTGACCAAAATGGACCTTAAAGCCAACACTAGTGATAGATTTTTCAAGCCTCCTGAAGGCATATGAATTATCTCAGTGACTTCTATCTAGCAGTATACGGAACCAAGTACTTTACGTATGTTCTTCTGTATGATAAATATGTCAGGAAATGTATATTATATTCTATTCTTAAGCAGAAATTTCATGATAATTTTAGTCGTGTTGACTAATCCAAGTAAAGGCAACGCCTTGGTTTGCTTGACGTACGTTAATATAACAGACACGCGTACCACTGGGCTATCTATTTTTTTGTAAAACTCGCCTTGGGGGTAACTCAAAATTTATGACGCATATGCCCAGCAGTGAGTATGACCCATTTATCATTACTTGCCCGGTATCACTAGAACTACACCTCTCTAACTAAAATCAATCATTTGGTGAAAATAAAACGACCTGAACGTACGATAGATCTTTCGTTGATTCATAATGTAACAAAGGATCTCCTATCACTGGGTTTACCGTGAAAGTGCCAAAAACTAAGAGGCGAACGGGTAAACCAGTCTAAGCTGATACAGCGTATAAAACCAACACATACTATGAAAACGTTGAGCTGCAATGCATTTTTATCTTTCCTTTATCGTTTATCTGCTAACATCTAAATCCATGTTGTCGCACGAGGAAATGAGAAAATCAAAGCTAGTCTGATGGTAAATGTTTTCTTAGGTCCGGGACTCCGGGACTTACTTAGCTTTGTATATGTGTATATCTCTTTCTAAAGCTACCTTTTGCCTTTTAATGCGATCTAATTTATTTATGTACGTTTCATCTAAAACCTTGCTGAAAACAACTGTTTAGTCCTAAGGTTTAAAACTGGCAGTACCTTAATACTTTCGCTGACAGTAACGTCTCTTGACGTAGATAACAATTAACTGTTATTGTTATCTCGTTTACTGTCAGCGAAAGTGTTAAGGCATTTCCAGCTATTGTCATTGTGTACCTAATATAGGCATATAAGCAGTTAAGGTTTTATTGTTTCTTTATTAAAATAAATAAATATTTTAATTCGTTCAGTATTTTAGGTGTAAAAAGGTAACAAAATAGATACATTTAATTCAAGAAATTGTATTATTACAGGATATTAAATACTAGCGACCCGCCCCGGCTACGCATGGGTATAAAAAATTTCCTCTTGAATCACTTTATCTATTAAAAAAAAGCGCATCAATCTGTTGCGTAGTTTTAAAGATTTAAGCATACAAAGGGATAAAGGGACAGAGAAAGCGACTATGTTTTATACTATAAAAAAAAATAAAAAATAAATAAAAATAATCTTTATTATTCTCCACATCACTTGCCTTATATTCTAAATTGACAAAGTAGTAAAGTAACGGGATAATAATACCTTGACAATAACAAAAAAATAAAATAAAAGTGTACTGCACTATGAAGTGTAGTGCACTATGAAGTGATAAAAACTGTTCACCATTATGATTATGTGGTTATCTTTTTCAATATCCGTTGTTTCATATAAACATGTCTCATAGAGGGTTATCGTAAACTTGCCACATAGTTAATTCGTCACGTTTTTAAAACTCCATACATTCAAAGTTAATTCGTCACATGCATAAAAAAGTATTAGTTAACTCGTCACAGGTAGGTATGCGTTATAGTTAATTTGCCACAATTAGCAAAGTACCGACAGCAAGCAAAGTGATTTATTTATTTAGTGGTTTAAATCTACGCTAATATGAAAAATGCCGAAGAGTTTGTTTATTTGGTTTTATGACATGACGACAGGTTAGATTTACAAAAAAAAACCACTCTTGTAAAGATGAAGGTATGTACCATGGGCGGAACTGAAGCGGACAACAAGTTAAATACATTTATTTACTACAAATGTCTAAAGTATTCAACTACATACAGGGGTTTATTTATTTGAATTTAATGATGGCCAAATTATATAATTTAATTTTCTATATTACTCAATTTTATTTTTCTATTGTCATGTGATCTATGTATTGGAATGCAATGTATGAATTATTATTGAATAAATTAATGATCACTTGATCAATTCAAATAGGACATCATTTTTTTTTTAGCTGCAAAATGTTGATAGTTATCTTGAGTTCATTCATACCCTAGGAGGCTGTTGGTGCTTTTTAAATAATCCTTTATATGAGGATGAGAAAATTTACAATCAGACAGCTAGGTAGCACTCCTGCACATGCTTTTATCTCTCTCGCTCGCTGCAACTATCTCTTTCTAAATGTAACAACTAACCCTTTCGGTCAATGCATTCTTGTTATCAGTCCAGTGACTCACATGACCTTGCGAGAGGGTGGTGACGTGTTTTGCAAAATTACTGTGCAATTTTAAATGTTGTAATTTGTGCATCTTTGAAAAAATGGATAATCAGCCGGGAACAAGTACGGGAGGACATGGTGTAAGTATTTTTAAATTTAATTCTATACAAAAAAAAATATGTGCTATTTGTTTATTATTTTATCTCTCAAATGCTCTTATATAAAAGGAGTTCGATTTTAATAACAGTTATTAAACAATGATTTTATTTAATTTAACTTTAGATAGCCTATGGTTTTAAAACAAAATTAATACTTAACTGACCCCTCATTATTTTCACAGCAATGTCAATTTAATCAAGTGTTTATTTAATTGATTCTAGTAATTATAATCTGCAAGTTAAACTGCACTAGATCTAATACGAACTATTAATTATAATTAAATAAATATTTGAATAAAAGAGTCACATTTCTTATTTTATTTATTAGCAAAGGTACAGTTTAAAACTTTAGATATAATTTTAAATCATACCGTTTTATGCTGCTTGTCTTAACTAGACATGACGCATGACAAACTTTAAACAAAATGGCCGACGGCTCAGACGCCAGCGGTGGTGTGATTAATCATACATTGTGAAATTTGACATGTATTATGCTTATTGTTTTCTGTAGACAAACACAGTTACAAATTTCTATACTATACCCGTTTAGTTTTAAAGCATGTAGTAATTTTTATGGTGATTTTATAAAATGCTGACTATTTCCCGTGACTTCAATTGCGGCATTTATTTCCGTTGTTGTTAAGAGTAAAGAGTATTCTTATATTGAAAGAGTTATCAAATTCCGTCCAGTAGCTTTTTTTCCTCTTTATAGTATTAAGTATAGATAAATTTATGATACTATTTCAACACCTTTTCAGGTCACATTTACGAAAACTGAAAGGGGACGGAGAATGCTTGTGAGAGGTGGTTATATGTACACCTTTCATCGGGAAACTAAGCTTGGAACTGTTTGGAGATGTACGAATCGTGCATGCAGTGCAAGTATAAAAATTTCGGAGAATCATAGCGTTCGAGTTTTGCATGAAGCGGCTCATAAGTGTAAACCAAATGTAGTGAAAACAGAGATTATCAAGACAAAGAATCTTTGTAAAGAAGCAGCAGCAAACACCAGCACACCTATGCCTCAACTATTTGAAGAAGTTTTTCAACCAAAAAAAGACGCGGGTTACGATTTATTAAGTGCCTTACCGAAATTTAAACACTTTTCAAGATCACTTTATATCGTAAGGAATCGTGAATTAAACGTACCCAAAACACATTTTGCTAAATGTGAAGATGTAATAATCCCGTTCAAATATACAGATTGTTTTTTATTATTTGACGACGACAGTGATCCTGAGAACAGAATAATAGCTTTCTGTACTGAGACAGCTCGTGAAGCTGTAAGAAATATTCGAACATATTTTTCGGATGGAACTTTTTCAAGCTGCTGTAAACCATTTTATCAGCTTTACTGCATACATGGTGATGTGAGAAGTGACGAAAACTTTACAAACGTAGTTCCTCTCATATACGTTCTAATGCCTAATAAGCAAGAACGGTCTTATGAGCGACTTTTTATTGCTCTCAAGAAAAATTTGCCATATTGGAACCCGGTGACAATGATTGTCGATTTTGAAATTGCAGTTATCAACGTCATAAAAAAAATGTTTCCACATATTAAACTACAAGGATGTAACTTCCACTTCAAACAAGCATTGGCTAAAAAAGCTCACGCCTTAAATATGAACAGCATCAACGAAAAGAGACACTTGGCTTTGTGTGCTGCATTGGCGCATGTAAAGCTAGAAGACATTGAAGACGGTTGGTTGTGGATTATGGAAGATGCGCCACAGAGTGAAACAGTAACAACATTTAATGATTATTTCGTATCCCAGTGGTTAGAAAATAAAAATATACAATTTATTTGGAATATACATGGTTCTCGTCATAGGACAATAAATCTCGCAGAAGCATGGCATAAGCGTTTGAACAATATGATGCCTCAAAAAAAACCTAGAATGCTTCAGTTTCTGGAAACACTCAAAAAGGAAGCTGATTATGTAGATACTAAAATAAAAAAATTGAATCTAGCCATACCATCAAACTTAAGAACGCGCAGGTCAATTGCATATGACAGGGAGTTAAAAACTCTTTTAGAAAATTATAATAACATGCCCCTGTCTGAATTTATATTGAAAATTTCTTATATGCAGCATTTTAAAGAAATGTAACATGGATGTAGTTAATTCTACATTTAAGATTTAAATTAATAATTTTAATGTATGATTTCAAAGGAAAACTAATGTTATAAACAAAAAGCAATATCTTTACTTTATATAATAAAAGTTCTTTTTACTATTGTTTTATTGTAGGTTGTTCTAATTTGTTACATAGATGTAGTTAATCCTATACTTAAGTTTTAAATTACGACTTTAATCTTTGATTTTAGGGGAAGGCAAGTGATGAATTATGACAAAAAATACTGTGATTTTATCTGTGATTCATTAAGTAGATATATTTTGTTTTTTTTTTTATGTTATACACGTAAGGTATATCAATAAGGTAGGTAGGTAGTAGGTAGGTTGTGCATGTTACCTAGGCAAATCAGCCGCTTTCTATTTATAAAGAGAACTGTGATTTTTACAAATTGTTACATAATATTTTAAATAAAACAGCTGTAAATTTTGAGAACCTTCCTAGAAATTAACAGCAAATTTATTTTTGTTTGCTTCTTCTTTGGTTATATTTGTACGTAATATTTAAGTAAATCATTCAGATAGAACTGTGATTTTTGTAATAGATGTAGGTAAGGTTAATATCCCAAAACTGTGATGAAAGAAATAAATGTTGTTATTTAAATTTTTGTTTAATTTTCTTGCTGTCTGTACAAAAATAATCAGTGTGACGAATTTACTATACTAAATATTAGACTGTGACGAATTAACTATAAAAAAATAAAAGTGTGGCAAGTTTACGCATACTTTTTTTCGTGACGAATTAACTTTGTGGCAAGTTTACGATAACCCCTCATAGATAACCTATTGATTCCATAAACCAGAATATCAAAAGGTTAACACAATGGAGCTTCTGCTATCACAGGTGGCTTTCCAATCTCTCAGAATGTCAATGCTGTTGTTCGTCGATGATCAAAGGATATTAGCCGTCAATCCAATATTATCTCATTATCCTGCATACTAGCATTTGCCTTAGCAATTGATTTAGGTATGTATTTAATCATTCACATCACTTAGTCATTTTTCTCATATAGCTGAGGGTCGTGACCATAATTATCCTGCCAATTCGGATTATGGCTTATGGGGTCATGACCCTCGAATCACGTTAGGCAGATATATTTTGAGCTTGATGCATGGCCTCTTGGGTGTTGATTTCAAAGCTGCGAGAGGTCGGTTCAGCAGGTTGGTGGCTTGCCTCTTATTTATTTTCCCGCCATGAACATGCACCATATTAGACTTTCTGATCTGTTAGCCCCAAAGTAAGTTGAAGACTTGTGTTATGTGATACTAACTCAACGATACTATATTTTATAACAAATACTTATAGATATAGATGAATATCCAAGACCCAGGCCAGAAAAAGATAATTTTTCGTCTTGACCTGACCGGGGATCGAACCCGAGACCTCCAGAGTAGCGGTCAGGCATGTTAACCATTACGCCACGGAGGTCGTCGTCGTCGATGGAAACTATCACCTTGAGGTGGATGCAGAAACTTGAATGGTTCTAATATGAACGAATTAGATCATCCTGTACATAATACTCCTAGCATTTATCTCCAGCACCATATCTCAAACGTATCAAATTGGGCTCTTTTCCTTAGAACATAGTGTTTTAATCATCACACTCACTGGAAGGGAGAAGACGGTCTACTATTTTTAACGAAAGGGAAAAAAGGAGGAAAAAGCCAAGGTACTAATAATAGTCGTCTTTGATCATTAAAGAAGTGCGTATGTAGTCCTGTTCTGGGCTGTAAATAAAATTAATGGACCTCGAATAGTAAATTGCTATGGAAATAAGCACTTATTAAATGGCACATAATTACAGTTTAACTTTCAAGCTATCTTGACATGTTTTTTTACCTTGCAAAACGTGATTTTTTTTAAATACAATGTAACATACAATATATACAGCTTTTGTTCAACGACAAATACTTACACTCCAGCGGGTGGACCGTATGCTTGATTGCCTACTCGTTTTTAAAATATACTAGTTGTTGCTCACTACTCCGCCCGCGTAGTACTGGGTTATATCGCACCAAAAAGTAGCCTTTGTTTGTCTTTAATTATATTTCCTTCTTCTAAGTTTGATTAAAATCGGTTCAGCTGTCTGATCGTGAAAATGTAACAGACAAACTTTTGCATTTATAGGAAGTATTAGCATGGATTTAATTTTCAAAGACCATGTGTTAGGTATACTTAAGTAAGTAAAATAAACCAGTCCCTTAGTCCCATTTCGTAGCTAGTAAGCAACCACCTTACTGACTAACAATGTTAATAAGTAAATGTGATAACTATAAAAGAGGTACCTTTATTAACTGTGACATCGCATGGCTCAAATATGAAGTATTTTATGAACAATGACTTCGCGCAATGAAGGACCATTAAATACCAGTAATAATGGTTCTGGCCTGGTTGTGGGTCAGGTGTCACACGTTAGTGTCAACGCAGATCTAGATTGCAGAAGATTTACAGCTTTTATAAATGGTTAGGGAAAGAAAAAAAAAAGGTTAATCGAATGGGTAAAAGTCACGTAAAAAAATATGGAACACATTTACGAGATCTAGACACGCGGCAGCGTATCAAGCCAAGTTCAAGCAAAGGAACTGGCTAGCCAGCGCCGAGTGTAATATTACACGAACCACTTGGTGCCACTTTTGACCCTTCTATAACTCGAAACCTCTTTAATGTAAACACATAAAACTACGTGTGTTTAATAAGATCCATCAGGACATGTAGAAGCCCAAATTTCATGAAGCTAGCTCAAACGGTTATAAAGATATGAAGGTCAAAAAGTTGTAAATTTTAGCACTGACTGACTGACTTATAGTACCTAAACCTAACCTACTTCCAGATGACCTAGAAGGATAAAATTTGGAATCCAGCTCGGAAATTGTGTGTAAACGTAGGAAAAATTCAAAAAATAAAAAAAAGTCATAAAATAAGTGGTGTCCCCATACAAAAAACTTGTAATACCTACGCGCTAAACAACCGGCCAACAACGGTGTGTCGTCAGCGGCGCGCGGCAGCACACCAGCCAATCAGCGTCACGCTCTGACTTATGGTACAAAATTATAAGCGGTAGCGATTTACTTAAAATTTAGCGGGTCGGTTGGTTTATACCTGCATAGTAGTTATCTTATAGTCCACGGCTCACTAAATTAACAAAGATCAGTGCCCAAGGTTCGTTTCTCTGATTTCTTTTGAAAATAAGAAATAATATTTTAAGGTATAAATTTGTTAGTTCGAACTCTTTGTACCCTAAAAGAAACTCCAATGTGTATTTATACCAAGGTCAAGGCAATAGCGAAGTCTTATTGGTACCGATATATGTATGTATTGACTAGTTTAAGAATGCTGCTTGAACTCGCTCGCGCCTTGCACTTGTGCGCGGCTCACAGCGCTATACGACTTAAAATGCGAACGAACCAAGGTATGCTCTTAGCGGCGCTCATTCGCGCCAGCGTCCTCGTTACGCCCGGTTGTTTAGCGGAAACCCACCTATTAGATTGCGTTTAATGCTGAGTCGTTCGACTAAATTTATTTGAGTTATAGCTGGAATAGTCCAGATATAAATTATTCCTTTTTAGTATTGTACTTTAACGGCATTTGTGAGTTATTTAATATTACGTAAATCTTTTCTTTCAAGACCTCATTTGTTTGTAGCTCTTTTAGGTTAATTTGTCATTTGTTTATTAGGTAGAACCGTAGGAGTAAGATTCACGTGTAATTGAAACTTTACAAAAAGTAATGATATCCCACCAAAAACATAAATGTAAAAAACGAGAGCCAAGTTCAATACAAAAATTATGCTTGGCGGTGAGCTTCGCCGCAAAAAGAATGGCGATCTAAATGAGTGCCAAGTTCTATGCAAAATCGAAATATGTTTTTATAGGAACAAAATAACATTATGAACAAGTATTAAACTCTATTTCTTTGCTTTATTAGATACCTATAACAATTGCTGTTATTTAAAAATGTGAGATCTTGAAGTAGGTCAGATTTGACTTGGCCAGTTTTCATTACATAAGTCATTTTATAAAGTTATTCAACATTTTAATTGTGTTAAAATCTGGCCAAGTCAAATCTAACCTACTTCAAGATCTCACATTTTTAAATAACAGCAATTGTTATAGGTATCTAATAAAGCAAAGAAATAGAGTTTAATACTTGTTCATAATGTTATTTTGTTCCTATAAAAACATATTTCGATTTTGCATAGAACTTGGCACTCATTTAGATCGCCATTCTTTTTGCGGCGAAGCTCACCGCCAAGCATAATTTTTGTATTGAACTTGGCTCTCGTTTTTTACATTTATGTTTTTGGTGGGATAGACATTAATCCAGTTCACTGGATATTCTAGTTATTTTACCTCCTTTTTACACATAGTATACAGATTAGTAGAACTTAATAAGAAACGATTTTTTTTATATTATAGGAATTTTTCTTAGGTCCCTCTGGTACCAAAATGGTGCTATTATTAATAATATTTTAATAAATAATTGACTTATAATTAATATTATTTTAGTAAATAATTGACTTTATACAACATACCTACTGATAACCGTAACTCACGCTTGACCTTGCATTAGACCATATATATATGACTATGCACTGCGCACCCTTCGCGCTCTACCTCAAAAAAGGTTGAACGTATGAAAAAAAATTAAAACAAAAGTTGTAGAGAATTTTATACTCTACATCTTTTATAATAGGTGAAAATCTCATTTAAGTATTAGAAAGCGAGATATTTGCGAAAAACCGATATGACATTTGACCTTCAATATCTTAAGACGCGGACACGATAGCATTTGTGACTATTGAGAGAACATTTAGAACGACATTTAGAAAACAAAGGTTTATACCAATTTACAGCTTATTATCTCTCATTCCGAGGTCCCTTTTTTACCTAATATGACTGGGCTATGACAGCGGATTCAGACTCGAAGTATAAAATGAAAGCATGAAAGCTTACAGAATCAAGGCCCAGTACATTTTAATGGCAGAAGTAGAAGTAGAAAAAATATTCTTCAACGGATAGGGCATTCAATAATAAAACGAAAATAACATAATAGGAATTCTTTGCTTGAAAGGGCAACCTATCTAATAAGGCAACCTATCTAATAAGAAAATAATAACAAATCCAATAATGTATTGCAATGCGCCTCAAAAGAGCTTTGATGATAAGAATAAAGATACCATGAAATACGATACAATACTCAAATACATACATAAAGGTTTAAGAGGAAAACTTATCTTCAGGAAACTAAGTTGAATGAAATAGGTTTTAAAGATAAACCTACATATATATTTATACTATACACCTACATAATTTGGGAATTAAGGGAGTCACCACAGTGCGATTGCCGAACATCGGATCAGGGGGCAAAAAAAGTACAAAATTTATGGGTTTGACATAAGATTGACCACATGATTTACCGCAGCTTATGCCAATCCCATACATTTTGTACTTGTCGACAATCGTCAACGTTTTGAAATTGTGACTTTGGCTAAGCCCCCAGACCACACCACATGGTAACGAATGCCCCACAACCATAGATTTAAAAAAAATTGGTTGCCTGTAAAGTCGGTATACGGGCGAAAGTTTTACGTGACAACGACTTTGAGTCTGTCTCTCTCGCTCTTAGGGGACGCGTGCCTCTCACTCGCTCTCATTGTGAGCGCATCGTAACGTTACCGAGCGTTACACTTTTTCATAAGTGACTCCCAGCCGCAACCTAATTTAAGACGTTGTCACGTCAAAAAAAATTTGCGTCACGCGTTCCTAGTTCTATGCCCACAACGCTGTTTTCCCGGAGAATGGCGGAAATTCGCCAATTTACAACTGCCGCCGCAAATTAGCTGCAGAAAATGGACATGTAAATTAGATCCATGCTGGATAAATACGAAATGATAATAACAATAATTAAGAAATATTGATATGGACAGTAAACGATTCGCACCTTGAACCTTAAGTAACTTGAAGAAATTCAGGACATATTACTACCTAATTGACTGAATGAAAAATACATTAGCCATTTTATGATTACCATTTTATTACTAAATCAAAAGCAACGGCTTTAAGATCTCACGTTTCGGTAATAACGTCTCTCGTTTCTCCAGTAATGAAAATTGAAACGTGAACAGATTTTATTATTAATGATTTTTGTGTAGGTTTCAACTCGGGCGTTGATTATATGTTGAACAAATCTATTTTCAAAATGTTTCATTCTTATTGACTGAATCAACCCACAGCCAATGAAAATGAGTCTAGAAAGTTAAAAATCAGAGAGAGACCTTTATAAAGGTCGTCGGGATCACATATTTTACACGTATTTTCCGCGAAATAGCTGAGCTTGTTGTGATCCAGCTTGAAAGGCGAGTGTGAAATTACAGTTCTGGAAATACGAGATTTGCATTAAATCATATTATAATACTTTTAAAGACACAAAGTATTGATATGACTGTTTATTTTTAGAATGAATATCAAAAATGATGCATGATTTACAAATTATTTAGATGAAATAAAAATAAATATTTTATATAACTAATTAATATTTCATCTTGTAGTAAATACCTAATTAACATGTATATCATACAAAATAATATCAAAACCAACTATTGAAGCCGTGACTAAACTCAGCTTGTGGTTAGGTACTAATACAGCTTGTGGTTATGGTTAAAATGATCCTAAGTATAATTTTGATCTTTGTGTGACCAAAACCATTGTCATTATTAAATTGACTTGATTCGATACATGGAGTAATTCCCTTATACTCCGAATGGCTCCTCATGTTAAAGTAATGAAATTTTCAAATTGAAAGATGATAGCTAAAACAAGGTAAGAGCACCATTATCCTGTTCAAACTCGTTATCCAAATTGGATATCAAATGTCTTTCCTTAGTAATTTCCTTCAATAAATTA
The DNA here is from genome assembly GCA_947044815.1 of Apomyelois bistriatella. Classification (NCBI taxonomy): domain Eukaryota; kingdom Metazoa; phylum Arthropoda; class Insecta; order Lepidoptera; family Pyralidae; genus Apomyelois; species Apomyelois bistriatella. The sequence continues at coordinate 13,097,814 of OX345691.1, forward strand.
ATTTAGAAAGTCTAGATTATTCTTCAGGTGTTTAAAAGTAAAATACCGAATTGAGTTTCTTTTTTTTATTCATTAAAAAATATTAGATTAAAAATATTTATTTATTCATACAACATCACCAGAGAACTGTTTTGCTTGATATTGGACCGTAATTATGCTATCAATATCTATTCTAATAAATATATTTATTTATTTGATACATTAAATTAATTAATATCAAGATAGAAGAGATTTTTAGCTTTATTTATTTATTTATTGGGAAAAACAAACAAAAACAAAAATAAAACTTTAAATGTGAAATTTCAGCTTTAAAATTCCCTAAAAATGCAATAAAAGACGTCTTTTGTAAAAGTGCCACGGAACAGTGGTGAAATACTTCACGTTAGATATCTTCTGTAAAAATATTATTGGAAATCTTTCCGATTTTCCTTTTCTCCGACGTTGACCGGGGGCGTCGGAAGGTGTCATAAAGCCGCACACTGTTCATTGTTATCTTTACAATACCGTATGTCACAAAGTCATATTACAATATCGCTAGCAGTATCAACAATAGTAGAAATGTAAAATTTATTAAGTACTAGAAAAAAATATAATAATAATAATAGTTGTAGTTAGTTTATATAATAAAATGTATTACACAAAAAAACATGTGAACTTAATCAAACACAAGGAGTAGAATTCTCTACTGGCTGACATATTTTCGGACGTTTATATAATCCGGGTCTTTTTAAGATCTAAGACCACATCTGCAGGCGAGGATCGTGGTCATTGACTACATAAAAAAAGTCTCGAACTTACTTTGGGGCTTGCTTATATGTGCGACTTGTACAGTATTTCGTAGTATTGTATAAACTTTCGACTTTCGAGGTTCTAATGTAAGTTAAGGACACTAGTAAAAAGTTGCGCGAGGATTTCTGATAAGCTCACTTACTTACAGAAAGAGATTTTTTTTTTTGGGAAGTGGCGCTAGTGATACCGAAGGAACAACCTTAAGTAGTTTTTTTTTCATTTCTTATGAAACTTATTGCAGTGCACAAATTTTCTGTCCATATGGTTGACTGGTAGAGAATGCTTTTAGAATTATTATTTATAAGTATTATTTAGTTGTGGAACAATAAAGTTTTTAAAAAATTACAAATTAATTAATACGTACATTATATTTATATTTTAACCGACTTATTTGTTTTAATAAATAAAACAATATTGTACAAAAGTTTATGGGTATACAAATGTACAGGCGATACAAAACAAGGCACACAAAAGCAAAACAGGCTACTATTTCGAAATACGCAGGCAGTTTACCGAACCAAAAACCACTGGAGATTTTGTCTCAATAAGATAGTTCCTTTGTATTAGTACGTGAAGGTAAATAAAGAAGAGGTTACGTGGACCCCGACAAACGGACAAAGGATCGAAAATTAAATCTTCCGGTGTAAAAGGATTGCTAAGGGCAGGTCAACACCTTCTTAAGAGGGTTTTTAGGTCCAGTTCTGCCTACAATGCATTGTGGTTTATTCCAATAAAATTTGTAATAGCTTCTAAAAAATCTTGATATAAATGCTCTAATCTAGGAAATCCTAAGAGAGCGAAGAAGGGTAAATCTAGTAAGAGATAATAATGTTTTAAGATCGGTTGCTTAAATGACTTATACCCATCTTGGGAATGCTTTTGTTCTAGAGTCCCGGATTGTTTTCACTAGTTCTACAGGCTATTAATTCCATGAAAATAGTGAGTTTTTTTCACTATACCCAGTGAATCTAGTTAACTGGATATAGTAAAAAAAAACTACTAAAATGATAAGGGAAAATTATTATTAATCTTTGGCAGTAAAAGGATTGCTGAGGGCAAGTCAATACCTTCTTTAGAGGGTTTTCAGGTAGTGCTGTCCACAATTAATTGTTATAAGAATCCTATAAAACTTTATCAAAGGTTAGTAATTTGTTTTTATACTATGTTTGGGGAGAATAAATAATTGATATGCAATTTAAGTTATTTTGTGAAAGGACATATATTAATTCAATTAATTATAAAATGTACAAGTAGATGAAATAAACAAACTTAGGGGAAGCCCGGGCAACGCGAATATGTTAAGGGAAAGGCTTAAAAAAACACTCAAATTTTTAATAAACAACAGTCTCTTTATTAATTTGTACTTTGGTTTATCATCTTTGGAAAATGCAAGTAAAACCTTAAAAACTTAAACAACTTCAACATAAATTTATGATTTCAAAAAATAGTTCCTATTATCCGTTTTGCCCGACCCCCTCGGGTAAAACGGATACATCCCCAGGGCAAATAGGATAAGTAAAGCAATTGGTGTTTTAATGGTCATACTCATCACAATTACAGCTGCCTACCCATATATAAGAAGTACAGTTCTCGTGTGCCCATCTCTTGCATTAGTTGCACTCTATCCAATCTTTGAGAGGCGGTTCAATTATTTTTCTGAGCACACTAAACATAAATCAAATCAAAAATCTTGTTCATCCATCCGATTTTAATCATTAATACTTTTTTGGCTTTTTGCATGTAGATTTGCCAGGACCTGCCAACTTAGATGTTTTTGAATTTTTATGTGTAGTTTTGCTGGGGCCTGCTAACTACACATACAATAACACATAGCTATCCGTTTTGCCCATGTCCGTCTTGCCCAATGCACATATGTTGAAAAGTTATATTAACCTACTGAAAAATTCTACCAAGGAACGAGAAGTTACAAACCCAAATTAAACTTCAATAAATATGCAATCGATCAAACAGAGTATATCCGTTAACACTTAAAATATAACACAAAATATCAATACACTTACCTTGCCAAAAATCATAACAAAACACCAAAAACTTTATTTTTATTTTTCCACAACAAGTGTACGCATCTATTGTTTTGGTTAAACTGTCATGACGTGGCAGAGTTGCTGCTAAACCGATTGGAGCTTATCGAGTAGCTCCATCTATTAAAGGTTTTTAATAAAATCGAGTATTCATTTTACCCACACATTGCTTTTTGCCCGGGCTTCCTTAAATAAGTATGATATTTTTTTAATAAACATTTTAATTAAATAATGTACAAATACAAACATTAGAAAATTAACCTTAGAAAATTTTGTACAATTTTAAGTTTATTTGGTCATAAATGTCACACATATTTTTTTTAAATTTATTTTAAAATATTCCGATATGTTTGGAAATAAAAGTACGATTGATTGACTCTTGACTACGATTCCTAAATAAGGTATTTCAAAACGTTTTCTTCTAAATCCTATAATATTTATGCAAATCTTCAACGTCAGTCAGAATCAAGACAAGTGTTAAGGTCAATTGGAGTTAATGTCTGCGGATATAATTACAAGAATCACAAGTTAGCCTTAATTGAGTTAATATGATTTATCCTCTTTTTGCCCCGAGGTTGTTGTCAGATCAGATGACAAAACCTTCCAATTATAACCTACCTATATGAGCAACGAACTGATCTGAGCAATAAAAGTAGTATTCTTTTTAATCAATTATCAACTGCCTCCGTGGTCCAGTGGTTAAATTGATTGCCTATACATCCGGGGGTTGAGGATTCGATTCCCACGAGAAACATTGTTTAAATGTTTCCAGTTTGGTAAGGACTTAAGGAAGTAAGGCTTGAATCACCTGATTGTCTAATAATAAAGATGATTCCGTATTTCGGAAGGCACGGTAACAACTGGCAGTCGTTAATGAAACCAGGCTGAGAGACGGTAACGAAGAACTCTGACACCATGTTGTGAATGGTCGTTTGACCGTGACGCCTACACGAAATGATGGTGATCAAGTTATCATAACAGCCGTCTAAGTAGCTCTGAGTCTCTACCTATTACGGTTTGCCAAATATGTATTGTATAGCCTGCAGACTAACTCTTCTTTTATAGTATCAATCCTTACTCATTGATTTAATAATAGGGATCAGTTTTTACACGTTGTGTACTGAACCCTAAAAACGGAGCTATATAAATCATCATCATCTGAGCGCGTTTCACAGTTACATCCTTAGCCTGCCCTTCCAAGCCCAAACTGCGCTTTCCATCATGGCGGCATTCATCCTTATATGGCGGCATTGGTTATAATGCATATAATGAATGATATAATTGATATACCTATCATATACCACCTATAAGCTGGAGATATTAAAATTCCAGGCTCATTATGGGCCGTTATTAAAAAAGGTAAATTAATTATTTCCGCGATACGAGAGGGGTCAGGGCCGAATGCATGTTAAGTGGCATTGAATATGAACGTTGAACCTTAAAAAAGCCTACAGTATGAATATAAGTACTCGTAATTTTCGCAAATATTAAAAATCCTGATAATCATCAGGTGGCTTAGAACGATTGAGTAAGTGAGATGTCGCTTTACATCATGTATTGCGCTGTCTCTCTTACTCACTCAATCTTGCATGGTTTTAAGAGACGGTAGTAACCACCCAGTAGAATTAGAGTTTGCGTTTTCCGTCTGGCTGGAGTGCTATTTTTGAAATGAATACCCAAAACTGATAAGTCGAATGATTATCGTTCGTGTCACCCGTTTATGTTGAATGAAAATCTTTCGAGAATCATTCAACTCACTGGATTTGCGTATGCCATACTAACATTTCAAAAATAGCACTCCAGAGCGCGATTGCTCTGCTGCCCCCGTAGTCAAAGAGACAATTTCAAAACGCTAACGAATGTTGACAAAAACAAAATGTATGGGATTGACATAAGCTGCGGTAAATCACGTGGTCAATCTTATGTCAATCCCATACATTTTGTTCTTGTCGTACCTCGTTTACGTTTTGTGATTGTGACTTTGGCTAAGCCCCCTGTTCCATATTTTAAGTCCAAGATTTGGCGGTTATTACAATGGAGTCGGACAGTCGTCTAACAAAACCCTTCTAAAGTTAAATCAGACCAATAGAAACATGATATGGGGGCTTAGCCAAAGTCACAATTACAAAACGTTAACGAAGTTCGACAAGAACAATATGTATGGGAGAAATTTGACCACGTGATTTAGCGCAGCTTATGTCAATCCCATACATTTTTATTTTGTCGACATTCGTCAACGTTTTGAATATGTGACTTTGGTTAAGCCCTCTGGGCGTGTTAGTGATCAATTGTGTTAGCATTTTCACGTTTGGGCTAAAGCACCATATACAGACCTGACGATTTATAGCAGCCTAGCGATGACAGCTGGGACCGAAATGGCTTTGCATCCCTTCTGAAGCACAGGGCAGCTCAAAATACAAATTAATATCACTAAGTAATGGCGTAGAATGGGGAAATCATGACATAGGCGATGCGGTTAGCAACCCATCATTTGATTTTCTGTGTCAACTACCATCATGCTAAACGTGGTCTAAGGTCTTATGACCCTAGGCTCTGTTTACCTCATATGGGATAAAGACGTGAATAATATGTATGTAAGTAATGACGAACAATTCCACTTAGCAAGGGAGCGTTACGGACACGAATTCCCTCTAGGCTATCGAACTCCTCATAAAGATAATCGATTACTTCAAAATACATAAAGACAAAATGCCGCTAGAAGCCTTAAATTCCTTGTGCTAACAATAGCATCGTCAAATAAGTTGATATAAGGCAGCAAGTATGATATTTCTGGAGGTTACACCACATTTAAATTGCGTATACACGGTAACATTTGGCTCGTGTTTAAAAAGTCATTACGAGTACCTATGTATTTTTTTTAAATTCATCTTCAGCATCCTCATAGCGAGGTTTAGCTCTGTTACTAAATTACTTATTTCCACTTCAATCTATCATCAACGTCATTTCTCTTCATCCCACAACTGATGAGGTATTTATTTAGAACACTGAGCAAAATATAAAAAAAATATAATTATAAAATATAATTAGAACACTGAGCAAAATATAAAAAAATATAATGAGAAAAATATAAAACAAATATAAAAAAATATATATTTTATTTAAATGGATATAGGCTATAATTAACAAAATACCTGCAGTTTATTTGGAAAATTTGCGCCCAAAACACCTCTGTTGTCGATAGGTAACGATAGTACGAAAGTTGCATGAAATATTTAGTATTGCGGCTCCAAGAGACCATCATTTATTCAGTATGACTCTCCAAACTCGGCTGTGTTGGGTTTTTGGTAGACTTATGCCAATTTAGAGTTATCAAGTTCATAATTTTGATTGTATAATTAAAAAGAGAGGAAATTTGAAAGCGGCGAGTTGAAAACAAAAAACACTTATTACTACACTATTCATTACACTTAACACAGAATATATGGGTATCATATTACTAACGTAGTTATGATCAATCAGTTATTTGCTTAATTAGGATAAAACAACGCGTATGAATAGAAAAATATAAAAGCTAGAATAACATGAAAGTTATAAAAAATGTAAGTACTTTCGTACTTACATCTTTTATTTCCATCTCAATTATTTCCTTGTTTCAACCTTTTTAGGCACCACGTATTCGGGGTTATAGTTTTGTTACCCTTTCTTTTGGCTTCGCCGTAGTCGGGAAAAAAATAAAAATATTGCATTTAGCGGACCCCAGGCTCCGAAGCAATGCGGCTAGGGATGCTGAACAAAAAAAATTATAATGATTTCACAGGTGATGATGACTGCTTGGAGGTGTGATTGAATTTATTTCTATTGACGTAGTCCATTGTCGTTAGAAATAAGCACGTTTTGTCGTCTAGAGACTGCCCGCTGCCATTATATGGGTGAGTGTATGTACTCACTTGTTATTTCTCTGACTTAGAATCATCAATGTCATAAGGTAGTTTCGTGTTCCAAACTGGCTCAGCGATTAAACAAATAGTCTCATAATGTTTGAAAAAATATTTAAAAATCTGACAGCCATCGAAACTAAAAGAAGTTTAAAAAAAAACTACAACATTTTTAATTTTATTATTATTAAAAAATGAAAACATAATATCTATCAGAATTAGTCAAAACATAAACTTATCTTTATAAGTAGATACTAAAGATAAAAGCACGGTTAAATTAATCAGGAGGTAAAGATAAATTAAATATTAAACTTAATGCACACTACCAATGGACGTACCTTCTATTTTTTCTTAGAAATCGCAGCAATGCAATCAATATGCCACTACACTCATCTATGCCACTGTTTGCATACAAATCACAATCATTATTTCGGCAACTTTTAACACGACCACAAACAGTTTAAAAAAAAACAACTTCAAAAACCAGCCAGCATAATTTTTTTAACAAATAAGAACAGCGATCAGAAAGTATTTATTTTTTAAATTTCAAACTCGGAACCCTAGGGTATTCCGCGCGCGCAGTTCGCCACCGCAATTGGCAACCGACGGACTGAAACTGAATCGAGTCACTGAAGGCTGAAACTTTGTGCGCGCCTGTACTACCCATGCAACAAGTATATACTCATTTGTATTGTATGTAGCGCTTGATGATAACGAATTGTGGCTTTTACTACGGCGCTTTTGTTTGTTTTTGACATGAAACACGATTATCTATTTTCATTTATTATCGTACGATGAAAACTAACACATTATTTTTAACATGTATTTTTATTGATTTAAGCGTACTTGTAGCGTAGTGTAATTTTAAAAACTATAGTTTGTTTATGTGGTTCTTAGAACAGTTGGAAAAATTTTAATGCCATGAAATTGCTGCCACTTCTTTTTTTTTTTTCATTCCCAGACAATTTGGTTTTTACGCACATTCGACATATTGAATGCGACGCACAATACAGTTTGATCAATCTTCGTCTTTGGTTAAGACAAATGACCTGAAAACATCAGTTATTGTCAAGTGGATTTCCAAACCTACCCTATAGAGTTTAGAGTGGTCTCTACATATTTACAGACAAAGATTAATGTTTTATTTTTTTCATTATTAATTATTGTATTTACCATTTTTTAAGTAAGTACCTACTTTTTATTGTCCAACAAGAAAGTACATTAAAAAAAACTAACAAGAAATATAAAAAAACGGCGATAGCCTACATAAAGGCGCCATGACGCAACATTATACGACTCACATCACATCATATAAGTAGACCCAAAATCCAGGCCGTTTTTATTTATGACGGACCGACACCCACCTGAGATTTATAGTCTGTTTGGGGCAAATCCGGTAGCGATTCAATAGCCACTGGTTTGGAAGGGTTCGTGTCAGGCTGTATTGAAGCTGTCATATAAATAGATTAGTTGACACAAATGGCTGAAAAATGGCAGGTTACTTTTGGTGATGAAATAGACGGACTTGCACACTAAGGGTTATATAACGATTATTATATTACTAGCGGTTGTCCGGGGCTTTGCTCCCGTGGGAGTACCGGGATAAAATATATGCCTATATGTTGTAGGGTCTAAGCAATCTCCATTCCAAATTTCACTCAAATCGGTTCAGCCGTTTTCCTGTGTAAGAGTAACATACATTCTTACAAACTTTCGCGTTTGTAATATTGGTAGGAAAGATACGGTACTCTATTAGAGAAAAAACAGGGTGAAGTGTTTTTATTAAGTAAACTTTTTTAGGTAGTCTATCTAACTAAAGAAAGCAAATAAATAATTCGAATTTAACTCCTCTTCCACTTGTCAAGAAATAAGTACGTTGATATTAAACTGGCGTCTCCTATTTGCCAAATTTCAGCTTTATCAAGCTAAAATACTTATGTAGTCATAATTATGTAGAGTATATTTTCCATTGAATATTCAATATTTTGATTAGCACAGAGAAATTTATACTCCGTGATGTAGAGTATTGTTTAGTCAGTGAGCTAATAAATTTTTTTAACTCTTTTGTACTATTTTCTAGAAGAGAGACCTTAGACAGAAACACGCTAACTGAGAAATCTAATACTTGCAAAACTTTAGATGCCTATAGATAACCTTCCGTTTATATATTATGCTATTATATAATTAAATAATGTATAAAACACTAGCTGTTGCCCGCGGCTCCGCCCGCGTGCGCCTCGGTTATATCGCGTCCGAAAGTAGGCTATGTTTGACTCCTAGTGCATAACTATATCCATACCAAAATTCAATACAATCGGTCCAGCAGTTTAGCCGTAAAGAGGTGACAGACAGACAGAAAGCCAGACAGACTTTCGCATTTATAATATTAGTATGGAAGTATGAATATGGATATACCCATGCACAATATATTACGTACAATAATAACAGGTAGGCCTGGAGCTTAATGCGTATTTTAATAAACTTTGTCGCAGTAAGTTTGTTTCTACTCGTAAATTCAAAGTTTAATTTATTGTGTGTGTGTACTAAAGTACTTGGATAAAGAGTTGGTACTTTGGATAAGTACCTATTAATAGGTAGGTAGAAATACATCTAAATGGAAATTTAGTTCATCAGAAGACCGTGTAGTGTGAGCCTATATATGTCCAATCGTGGACTGGTTTTTTTGTGGTTTAAATGATGATGCAAGTTATTCTTCACTTCTACACTAAATATTATTTTCATTTAATAAATAAGAATCAGGGCGGGTAAATAATGAATTGCACACTATAAGCTGCAGTGCTGATAATTTGCATTCAATTACCGACAGGCGTATTCTTTGACGAATTAAAAAAAAATGCTAATGAAGTTATACGCGAAATGATCACAATTGGCTTGTTACTTTCTCGGTATTTAAAATATATATCTAGGCAATCAAAGGATTATTAGAGAAAATATACAAGAATGAAAGCACGGTTTCTATACTTTATATTTTCCTATCAGCAGCCTCTACCGACGAACCTATATGATCCATCCACTTCGTTCAATAAACTATGCTCTAAGGCATAATAGAGTATATAAGCGCAAATGGACTCTAATAAGTGTTCAACAAGTTCCCGCTAAATGGACGTGGTAGGCTTTAAGTAAACAGAACTTTGGGTAAGAAAAAATAGAGTCTAATTTTACGATGTTAAAATAATAAGCCATCGTAGGTAATCTTGAAAGATGTCTTGACGAGGTGTTTTCTATTAACTAAGTACACGGAGCCACCATAAAAAATTATACGTGCCAGTCAAACATATATTTCGACGTTTAATTAATACCACATACATAATTAGGTAAAATCACAGACAGAATACCTAATAGTACTAAGTATAAGTGTGAGTGGTATACTTTTCTATGTCGCGCACGAACGATTGAGTAAGGGAAATGTCGCTTTACATCATGTATTGCGCTGTCTCGTTTACTCACTCGTTCTTGCATGGTTTTAAGAGATGTTAGTAAGCCACCCAGTACAAGGGATATACAATAGACTTAGCAGCCATGGCTACGAGTCAAACGACTAGAGTAAGATGGGCTTGCGTGCGGTTACCGTACTCTATTTACCCACGCTGTGTCAACGCGCTGCCAACTCCTAAGAGATTTCGCCACAGTGCCCAATTATTTCACGGACTCGTTTGTAAACGTTTCTTTGCACAGATTTGGCACGCCTAAAATGTGGTGCAAAGTTGGAAGATCTCCTTTTTAGGGTTTCATACACAAAGCGTAAAAACACGGTTCTTACTTCTTACTTCATTAATGGCTTTGGAAAAAGTGAAAAATAATGACTGATGAGAATTGAGTATAATGCGTTTCCTTGGCCCTCTGATATGATAAAATAAGCTCTAGATACTAATAAAACTACTCAAATTCAATGGAAATTATAATTTTTTTTCCATGATTTAGAATGATGATGAGAGTAGGTAGAATTTGATTTTTTTTCGTTAATTTATCACGAAAAATGTGATCATTACCTACGTAACATCACGCCTACTAAAGATTCCCACTTGCTACGATCCTTTCAGACCTCTCTTCCTTCCTTCATAGTCATCACTCTCTCCATACAAATTCGTCGAATTTAGACTCGTACTCTTAATATCTCCCTTTCTCAAGAAGTCAGTACTAAGTTTGTAGCAGTATGTTTTTCGATGCCGCCCCTGACCGATCTGAGCCGAATAATGCTAACATTAACACCATTTTCTACCAAAATAGGTTATAGAGTACCTAGCTACTGTTATTATGAAGTATACAAAAGGCTTCCACAAAAGGTATCCCTTTCACCCACTTCCGCCCCTCCCCCCAAAAGGGCTAATAGCCTACGTACCTTTGCCTTTAAAAATGACTCTCATCCCCTTTATTAAAATGTTAAATGAGTGTACATTTTTTACAGGTAATTAGTTTTTATGAACGTTTGAGCCTTTTTCGTTGTGAACAATAAATTTGCTGCTTTAATGCGAGTCTCAGATTATTTATAACATTTGTATTTTTAATGAAAATGACAAGTATTTAATTTAAATGTATAGTGTTGATGGAGGCGATGGAGCACATATTTTATGAAAGGTAAATTTATTTTATTTAATGGTGAACTTAAAGCCTGAGCCTCTTTTTCTACCAGTCTAAATATTATTAGTGACAAGATGTAACTACATACAATAGATGTATAATGTATAAAAAAAATTCTTACACATGGACCCATAAAATGTTAGTACAAACAAACTTAGCCTAAATTTTTTAATAAAAATTTGATTGTTTAGCAGGTTATGTACATAGTGATACCAACCTATGATCCTTGATAGTCGTGATCAAACATAACCTAAATTAATTGAAGGGACTAGGTACCTATAAGCACCTCAAACTTAACTAAATATTCCTAGAATTAGTAATAAACTGATGGAATTACTAAAATATTAGCAAATTTGAGAAATTGCCCTTTAAATATTTGGTTAGGTTAGGCTGTGTGACTTCAGTGTTATACTTTGAAATCAGCTTAATATATTATGTCGTAAGAACTAATAGGTTTTCTTCTTCGTCATGTTGGTCTAATTCTTTTTAAATTTTGATTTATTTTATACCAGTACTCGGCAACCCTTATTGCATTGTCTATTCCCTGCATTAAGTCTTCGAAGGTACACCTGTGAGGGTCGGAAGGACACTGCAACAGATGCTCCATTGTCTGCACTGGATGTCCACATAAGCCCCGGGTGCCAGTATCGTTATGTGTGAAACCTCAACTGACCATGTTACTTTACAGCAGCCGACCTAATTCTAAGTCTATACAACGACTTCCACACCAGCCACAGGCAATCTCCTATACCAGGTGGGAGCATCTCAGATGTGGCTCGCTGTGTGTGATAAGCAGGCAATTCTCACTGCGACAATTTTTTTTTCTCGAGTATTTGGCGACCTAACATTTAGCGAAGCGTAAATTAGAAACTCTTTTAAGCGTTCGACATTGTCACTTATCACATGTCATCATTTTTAGACCTCATATTCGTCATATTAAATACATGACTGAACAGAGAATATCACATTTTAGCGCCAATTCCAGTAACATAAATTTGCACAACTTATCATAGTACAAGGAAAATATACAGAATTGGCACTTAGTACTTCAAGCGTTGATATTTACTTTCCCACATCTCCTCTACCTAAACTACATATTTCATAAACTTTGCATCAAAATATGTGCTCTGTGGAGCCAGTCACAAGGTTTATTGTCAATTGTTAACATGCTCTATAATGAGAGTCTTTGAAACGAAGATTATCATGTCACCTGCACACGTCGCTTTACAAGTTGAAGTTTTGGAAAACATTAATTATATTGAAGCAGTAGTGTAGTGTGTGCTAAAGTCAAGAACTAGAATATTTTTATATATAATAATTTCCAAATATAGAACCCCTCTAGATACTTTACTCCAGTTCTGAATCAAGTTTCTGCTTACTTTCTACATACAAAATTGCGTCTTGATAAATTATAATCTTACAATGTTTAAATGTCGTGTCCACCTCGCCAAATATAGCATTTGCACAGCTTTCACATTTAGCAGCATAAATGCCAGCTTCCCAGTCGGATATCCGCCGGCAGGTAGATCGATGGACCAGTAGATGTCGGCCAAGGTACGACGACAATGGGCCCCAGCTATGGTGGGAAACTCCCAGGCTGCGTGGTCGGGCCGATTTTGAGAATGGCAAGACGTATGGCTTAGGTTATAGATGATAGCGGTTTTTTTAGATCATTTTATACCCCGCGGTATAACTTGCGACTATCATACACAGCCGCACCATTTGACTATCAACATTTTTGGTCAAACCTACGTACTTACTTAGTTATATAGTGCCAATTGTATAATGCGTTAAGCAGACATTGCGATGTTCATCATGATTCATTGGCAAGCTTTTGTAAAGCTATTGGTGGTGTCCTGTAAGACCAGAGCCTTATTTAAACTTAGTATGATTACATAATTTGTTTTGTATTGTGAACTCTTTGTATAAAGATAATTGCATGTGGTGTTTACCTTAAAAGATTTGCACATTAAGCTTAAGAATATTGTAATTTTAAAGTGTTGTACTAATGTAGCAATCACTGGTGAACCAAATAAATAAATAAAATAAAAAAATAAAAAATATACTATTTGAGATATAGATTACCCTATGTGTTAATCCAAGGTATCAGCTGGATTCATACCAAATTTCATAAAAATTGGCCCAGCCGTCATCTATTATGGTAAAATTTATGACAGATATTGTTGGTTATATGTATAATTAGGTCTGGTTTCCCGGTAAATGGTTACGGAGGTTAGACGGCAGGTGCTCCATGAAATAACAAGTCTATCATATTTAGAGCCATGATGTAAACGCACCCTGAGCTCAAAAGCGTAAGCTGTTGATACAACTGTAAAATACACGATGAAGGATTGTTGGTTAAATATTCTTAAGGAAATATTTTACGAAATCGCTACCGCACTTAGCTTGCGCACGCTTCCGTAAACTGAGCGTATTCAGTTGCGACCTTTTCATGCGTCTATCTCGCTTTAGAAAGGGAAGAACCTAACTCATTTGGGAGATAAATAGATATTTGTTTAGATTGTATTAATAACGATTAATAATATTTACTTCGTCAAACAGACATCTTTACTTTTACTTGCGTACAATAATTAATGATCAGTTACATAGTACAAGTATATTATTATTAGTAATGTGGTAGTATACTATTGCTTAGCAGTTTGTTATATGCAAGAAAATGTATAAAAACAAATAAAAAAGCTTTATACAATACTAAAGTTAAAATAATAAAGCAATTTTAATGCTTATAAAATACATTCAACCATATAACCAAACAGAAAATACATTTTAGTTGGGTGGTGTGATAAATTTTACACGTCACATTACTAAAGTGCTTATATAAATACACATTTGACATTTATGTAGTCACACTTCAGCGCCTGTCTGGGAGCTTAATTGAAATATTTTATTAGAATATACACAAATAGAGTTACTTTATTTGCAGCTATAATAGAAAATAAAGAATATCTCATTAACTTAGAGTAGTATTTCTTTGGAAAATCACCAAAAAATAAAAAGAGAAATTTTAGAAATGATGGTGTAATAACCGGTAATCGATTTCAAAGCAGCAAAATCTGCCCTTAATCATAGAAAAGATGACCTTAACGAAGACCTTCTACTCTTTTAAAATTGCAAATATTATACTATGTACCTATACAACATTAGTATATTACTCGCAATATTACTGTCGTATGTATTATATTTATGTACACATTTCAATGTCCATTACTTATTACATTATTTGTAAAACTGTTTGTTGACCCCAATAAAAAGAAAAAAAAATTACGTACGCATGTAAAGTATCCTTGCTGTGATCATCTACAGCGACCGATTCTGACAATTTTTTTATTATGAAACATTATTCATTTAATGCTCTTTGGTTTTTAGTAAGCCGGGTTTAGCATTAACCATAGATTTAAAAAAAAAATTGCGTCACTTAAAACAGCGCGATTCGAACTTCTTTGGCATTAACAGACGCTAGCGCAAGTAAGTACATAGTATATTACTAGCTAGAAGGGTCAAAACGCTTCTTCTTATGACTTGCATGCTGAGTGGACAGCTGACCTTGCGATGAGACCATCTCGTCTTGCTTTAGAAAGGAAGGAACGGACCTCGTCGGATAGTTTCCGAAACGAGGGCATTTTGAAAGTTGTCTAATTCGAACAGCCACCAGATCTGACCTTCAATTTTATGATCTCTATCCTTGAATTTAAAGACAATGCTCTTTACTGCTATTAGCTGATTCTAGAAGTTTTCCAGAGTCATCGCATGCTAAGTAGATAGTTGTTAGATGAAGAAAAGGTTAAGGGTAAAAACTCTACTTCCCATTTTACTTATCTCTACAAGTTGAATTGATTGCATTAGCGATAAGGCCGCCTATTGTATTATCTACCTTATTGTATATTTTTACTGGTGCAATAAGTAATGTTTGTCTTGCCTTGAATTAAAAATTACTTACAAATAGCAAAAAAGAAACGATTTTTTTAGGAAAAAACTAATTACCATCTTTTTCTTAATATTTAAATCTGGAGGCTTTTGACGATAACCTAAATTTATTAAGTACATTTCATTCACCGAGAGTTTAAATTTATGCCATAATTTATGCCCCGTGGTTTTACCCGCTCGTGCTGTAGGTATAGGTACGTACTATTGCATGTAATCTTCCCCAATAATCAGGCGTATTATGTGCAAAAATAATTTTGCAAATACGTTTCGTAGTTCCAAAATAGAAGGTATTAAAACAAATCCATCAGCTTTATTATATGAGTATTGAGTATTGATGTGATGTGACACGTGCCGCAATGTGCCTAGTACTTACAACATACTATGTACGTAGTCTATTTATAGCGGTGAGTCAAGATTATTTAGTTCCCTGTTTCTCTTCGAGAAAACCTCGAAGATTCCGCGAAGAGATTTCATACTCTCACGATGTCGGAGGCTGAGAAACTCGGCCGTGACTTTTCTTGCATAACTTGTACTTGTTTAAGACCCATTCATAATGTTTCCGCGGCAAACTGATTGAGGATATTGATATTTTAAAACTCGTGAACTAATATTAAGTAAGTACTTGGTCGGAATGGAAAAAAATATTTTTGTTTTTGATAACCCTATTCTGAGGAAGGTTTTAAGCTATGACACATAATAGCATTTTGTATTTATTTTTTGACTAATTTTTCTATAAGTTATTTTATTAGTTAGCGTCATGTTTATAATTCCAACTAAGTTCTTTACCATCATCATTACTCATTCTTTTTTATTATCATCATTTATTTATTTAACTTTATGACATAATTATGAACGGTGGACTTAAAGCCTGAAGATTTTCTACCAGTCAATCATATGAGTGATGATGAGAAAGGTATGCATTTTATAAGCATTAAAAATAAAATATAATGTATTTCATAATATTAATTCAGTTTTTTTATTTATTTAGGTTTTTTATAATTTAAAATAAAAAAATAAATCTGAAATTCTAAACAAAATAAAATGAAGTATTATTTCACTAGAACTTGAATGTAACAGCAATAAGCTAAAAACATTTGAATATTTCTGAAAAGATTTATTTTATAAACGAACTTTTAGTTTCAGGTCAAGCAATGTCGCAGTGTCACTTACATAAGAAACTTAGTTAAGTGCCAATCATTTTAAATTACTTTGTTTTCACTAATTCTTAGTCTTTATAAACTAAAATTGTATAACTTCTAGTATAGTTTTCTGTAATCTTTGCTATACTTAGGTCAGAGGCCAAGGGGCGGTTTTGAAAAATACTGATGTAAGCATTAGAATTTTGTATGCAGGGTCGATTGACCTTGTAAGCTACAAAATGAATGAGTGAATATTTGGCTATGGTCTTTTCGCGGCAGCTTGATTTGTGCTTATCATTAGAAGTGTTACAGAGACATTGTTAGAGAAAATGACTGTCTCAAGAGGAGATGATATGATAACCACTTACAATCATGTTTGCCTAAAAAGCAGGTAATTATTGCTAGTGCGATCCAACTTTCAGTCCTTTCAATAAGATGAAAAATTTTAAGGTACTAAAATGATGAATTTGATGCGATTGCAAAAACAACAAATTTATTTCAACTGTACTTAAAAACCGCATTACATTTGTTTATCACATTTGCTAAAAGCACTATCTAATAGAACAGTCAACCTTTGGGGCAAGCAAAGGTTTTTATGTGCTGAAAGAACTCGCATTAATAGTTACTGTAACTTACCTTGCAAACTTCTTGTAAATATGAATATTTACGAACTTACTCAAGGAAGTGATTAAGTATTGAGTATAGGCTAAGGTATATAGGTATATACAGAACCATAAGCCATTTTTCAACTTAAAACTCATTGTGATTTGATAACGCTGAGAACAAAAGTTTCTTTAAAATTATATAACACCGTTATGTAAGCAAAAACAATAGATGTGACTTATCTTTGTATCTTCTCACTGGCTTTACAATCATATTCAAATGGTTACTTTAGGAAACACTCTTAACATGAAATTCAGAATTATAATAAAATACACAAATAAAAAAAATGTCTCTAATATTTTCCTGTGTTAGTGCATCGATTTTTTTTTGCAGCATAATTGGAAAACACGCGCGGGCAATTTCTTTTTAATCTATGTTTTACAGGGTTGTCTTTGGAAAATCGCAGACCCTCTTAAAAGAGGGAGACATTAGGAGTAGGTACCCGAAATCGGTGAGAGTGTATTACCAGTGATGAGTGTGGAGGAACCGAAGGTCTGTAATAATCGTAGCCAATGGAAACCTCTAGTATCTGCGTACCCCTGTAGGAAACAATAACTGATGATATTATGTATCTATGTCTTTGGTTTTTTCCAGACTCTTTAAATAACAGAAAAAAATATCTCAGTCATTCAATCTTATGAACCGTCAAGGTAACGACCTTAGTATTATCAATATGCTGGGATACTTCAAGGAATCAAACAAAATTTTCTCAACTTTGACGTGAAATATAAAGGTAAAACTTTGATATTTCAATACCTTTTGTGTGTTAAAGCTTTAGGGTCTTTATCTGGACTGTCATGATTTTAGATCTCCGTTTATGAAATTTACGATATTGTTAAAGTTATTTAATGGCAGTTGAGGCAAAGTTTGGATGTCATTGATAAATCTAATTTCTGGATCAATTCAATGAGATTGGGTGGCGGTGCTCTGTTGATCGTGCTAGACGTGTTTTGTTTACTCTTGCCGTACAAAAATATTATAAGTGTATTTTCTGCATAATTTGTATAAAAGTTTATATCATAATAGAGATAAAGTGACAGGCAATCGAATTGTGTTAAATTCAAAGTACGTGAAGTTTTGTTTTAATTGCAAAATTGGGATCTAAGTGTTCTAGTGACGGTGGCAAATAGTGTGGTAGTATTTAGATCACCTTCAAAACCAATAATTAGTCATCGACCCCGTCTTGTATACATACAACACAATCGCTAAGCAATATACTTTGAATTTCGCCATCGTACTTATAAGCGCCGTGGAACATTGCGCTACACATCTGCCTACAGACTGAGAATCCCCGAGTTCGAGCCTTGCTAGTGGCAGACAATTTTTTTTTTTTTTTCTCGATACATTGCCCCTCAAGCCTCTATTTAGATCCCTGGTTCGAATCCGGCCTCAGGCATTTCTTTTTCTTTTTTTTTTTTCTCCTATTTGTTTTTTTTTTTTTTATTAATTTTATATTTTGTTGCTATTATCAACAACACTATGGAGAAGGAGAGAGAGGTTTGTTCTGGATGTTTCAATGCCATAGATGATCGGCAACATTTATGCTGTTGTTTGTGTGGACATAAGTACGACCTTATATGTGCAAACGTCTCAACACAGAGATTTTATAATACTATGACTAAGGAGCGCAAGAATAGCTGGAAATGTTTCCCTTGTACAAGTAAGCAGCCGCGAACCGATAACACCAATACTCCAGTCAGAGGTGGTGCGGAGGGAGTGACTTCTAAACGTGGGGCGGCGATTGCGAGTCCAGAGGAGATTCACAACGAGTCCTGTTTTGATCTTAACACGACTTCCCTCAACGAGACCACAGACATGCAAATGTATGCTAAGGAAATGCGTCAATTCAGGGAGGATTTTAAGGCGGAGATGGCTGCTGGCCGACTTCAGAGAGAGAGATCAGACGAGACTCTTGCACGTCTCTGCACGAGGTTGGATGCCTATGAGGGCCGTATTGAGCAACTTTCGGTTCGTGTTGAGATGATAGAGAAGAGGGTGGCGGAACACTGTGGTGCGGAGTGCGGTGACAGGAAGCTTCTATCCTCTATCGAGCAATTGAAGACTGAGTTGAATGAGCGTGACCAGGAAATGTTATTAAACGATATTGAAATTTCTTGTATAGATGAACATGGCAATGAAAATTTATCACACATAGCAATTACTCTAGGCGAAAAATTGGGAGTTAAGCTCGTTGAAGAAGATTTGGTGAGTGCCGTCCGAGTTGGACCAAGGCGTCAGGAAACGGAGGATGGGACCGGAGTCACGCGCCCGCGTCCAATTGTGGTTCGATTGACGCGTCGTGCCCTGCGGGACCAGTTTATAAAGGCTGCGCGCGTGCGTCGGGGCGCTACCACCGAGGGGACTGGCCTCGCGGGCGCTCCTCGTCGGTTTTTTATAAATGAGAGGCTCACCAGATTCAACCGAAAATTATTTCGGCGAACGCGTGAAGTCGTATCACAGCTAAACTGGCGATATGTCTGGACCAGAGATGGCAGAATTTACGTGAGGCAACATCATGGTACTAACGCTCCGCGACATCGTATATCGTCGGAACAGGACCTCGTACGAATTTTTGGGTCCATTGCAGTTGGTTCCCCCTTGGATCAATGAAGTCTTGTATTATATTTTGTACTGTTTATACCATTTTCAGTTGTAGCTTTGTATTGTATTGCGTTTACTTTTTACTAAACTACACGAATGTGAATGGTGGATTTTGTATACTGAAATGTTCTTCTGTTTTTGTTGTATTGGTCTGTAGACTAAACTCTCCTGTTATTTTCTGGCCCTATCATATATATAACATAATTATTTTTATAATGCCAAACTTAAAACTATTCATAATGTTTTCCGAAAGTAGTTTTGATTTTTTTACAGTGAATTTATCTGTTAATATTAAACACTATTACCCATCTTTTTATCATATTGGGAACTGTTTCACATTTAGTACCTTATTGTATAAACGTCTTTATAATTGGTGTGCAGCAGCAGCGCAATCTTACATAATTTTGTACTTGAGTCTACACTCAACATATTGTCATAATCGCATTAGCCTGTCAATATGCAAAATATTGCACATATTAAAGGTATATTCATCGGAGTATATAATAAACATAATCATCTTAAATGATTAATAATAAATATTTAAGGTTGGCTCTATATAATGCAGGTTCTCTGAATACTAAACAGGATGATTTCCTTCTAGCTGTTGATAAATTTAAGCCAGATATCATTGCAATCAATGAGACATGGTTACGTGATGGAATGGGGGCCTGTGCACCGGCGGCGCCTGGCTATCGGTTGCATTATTCTCACCGACCGGCACACATGAAAAAGGGTCGAGGAGGTGGTGTGGCTTTTTATGTAAAGCGTGAGATCCGTGTCCGTATTCTAAAACATCCCATGGCCGATATTGAGCAATTATGGTTGTCTACTCGTATAAATGGTTCTAATGTTTTGATAGGGACAGGTTATAGACCACAATGGGTTAATGTAGATCGATTCTTGGACGCCATGACGGACTCAATGATGTACTTTTCAGATTTCGATTACGTTGCGCTTCTAAGCGACTTTAATGTTGACATGCTCAACTGTAATAATACGGACAGACCTAAGGTTATAGAGTTTTTGCGATATCTAGATCTCAAACAAATCGTTACTGAGCCGACACATCTTTCGCGCTTGCCTGATAGGACATATAAGGAAACCCTTATTGACCTAGTATGTACGAATGCGCGGTCTCGTAATGTAACCGTCACAAATATAACTCATTCTCTGGGTCACTACATGATATGTGCTGAGCTGTATCTGGTTAAATCTAAACTTCCCCCTCGTTATATTACGTATAGGTCTATCAAGAGTATTGATTTGAATGCTTTTAACAATGATTTAAGTGAGATTGACTGGAAAGCTGTATCGGAGCAATTAAATGTGGATCTCATGGTTTCAAAATTCAATTCTCTCGTTCTGTCTCTCTTTGATAAACATGCTCCACTAAAGTCTAAGAAAATTACAGACAATCATTCCTTGCCGTGGGTTACAGATACATGTAGGTTAATCTTGGATATGCGCGACAAGGCTCTTAAAAAGTTTAAAGAAACGCGATCTGATGCCAACAAAAGGTATTACATTGAATTAAAAAAATTGGCCAAAAAAAGTATTGCTAACGAGAAACGTGCCTATTTTAACCACCTGATTAATTCTCAGGTAAATAATAGCAAAACGTTCTGGCAAAATCTTCAAAGGAAAATTCTAATAGACCCTTCTAAAAGTCAAACATTGCCTAGTTCTTTTGATAACCCTGATAGTATAAATAATCACTTTTTGACTGTGCCCTTCGAAGAAGTCCCTGATAGTCAATTCTCTTTCTTTGAAAGTCACCGTTTTTGCGACGCAGCTTTCCACTTGGAGGCAGTATCCGAAAGGCAGGTGGCTGATTTGATTATATCTATTAAATCAAATGCGACTGGCACTGATAACATAAGTAGAGACATGATATTGCTCACCCTCCCAAATTCTTTGCCTGCTATAACCAATATAATAAATAGGTCACTTCTCACTGGAAGGGTGCCATATCAGTGGAAGGAGGCGGTGGTTACTCCGATTCCTAAAACTTCGGATCCCGACAGTTTTGGCGACCTGAGACCAATTAGTATACTGCCATATCTTTCAAAAATTTTAGAAAAAGCGGTGCATATACAATTGGATAGATATGTTGTTTCTAATAATATATTACCTTCGCAACAATCTGGGTTCCGCAAGGATCATGGAACTGTAACAGCTCTATTAGATGTAACTGACGAAATACTTGTTGCTCAGGACAAAGGTCAGGCTACAATATTGACACTTTTGGATTACTCTCGTGCATTTGATAGCCTTAATATTAATCTTCTGATTTGCAAGCTATCCTATTATGGGGTGGATTCGGGGGCTATTGCATGGTTTCGGTCATATTTGTCTGATCGATATCAGTCTGTAAAGTTGTCAAAGGATAATGGGATGATCTTGATGTCTCAATCCCAACCGGTAAAACATGGTGTTCCTCAAGGGTCTATTCTTGGACCGCTTCTGTTTATAATTTATAGCGCTGACGTTGCGAAGGTTATAAAACACTGCAAATTCCACATCTATGCTGACGATCTCCAGTTGTATATATCTGAATCACCTAATAATATGTCTGAAGCTATAGAGAGAATGAATGAAGATTTGAGTGAGATTGCACAATGGTCATGTGGTAATTCCCTAATCCTCAACCCAAACAAGTCTAAATTTATGGCTCTTGGTTCTAGATTTCAACTTATGGGCATTCAGGGACAGGCACTAGATGTAAAGATGGGAAGTAATTCAATAGAAAGGGCTGATGAAGTTAGAAATCTGGGGCTTATTATGGATCCACAGTTACGCTTTGAAAGTCATGTTTCAAATTTAATAAGAAATTGCTTTTATAGACTTAAAATAATATATAAGATCCGAAATTTAATAACCGAAAATGTTCGCATTCGGCTCTGTGAGACATTGATACTGTCAAGGCTTAACTATGGTGACGTTGTTTATGGACCTCGCCTATTATCTAGGACTCAGCGTCTAATACAACGGGTTCAAAATGCATGTGCTAGATACTGCTTTGATGTTCCACCTCGGTGTCACATCTCCCCCTTTCTGAATAAGGCCTCCATGCTCAATATGGACTCACGAAGGCAGCTTCACATGGCAAGATTGATGTTCGGCGTGATGAAATTCAAAAAACCCCAGTATTTGTACGCAAAGCTCATTTTTTTCCATCGGCATCTTAGGTTGCCTAGGGCTGCTCAGCCTTTGTTGTCAATTCAACCACACAAAACGGTGGCCTTCAGGGGAAGCTTCCGCTATCAGGCAACAAAATGTTGGAACAACATCCCTCCACCAATAAGACAGCTAAGTTCCATCCACACGTTCAAGAAACACCTAAGATCACTTCTCCTAAAGAAACAGACAATTGGTATTTCAAAACGTTGCCTGCGGCGAAATTCCTCTTGATAGGTAGTGGTTGTAATTTATTGTCCTGATTCCCTGGATGTTTTGCTTTGACTTTTCCTTTGTTATATTTATTTTATGATTATCATAATGCCTACTTGTTGGAAATACATTTATATTATATTATATATACCTACATTAATAACACTACACACCTATTTAACTAAACTTTAGCGCTCGCACCTATTTTGACGGCAATAACTGAAAATCAGTGCTTCTGTACTAACGTGCAGTAAGATCACTGAGTTATGGCCTTTTTGCCTTGCTGCAGCACACTAATTATTATTTTTGTGTTACTTGTATTACTTAGTTTAAGCTTTTCTTTATCATTGTTTTAGTGTCTGTGGCAATTCAAATAAACCGTTTTCTATTCTATTCTATTCTATAGATTCAATGAGAATTTATATAGGTAAATATCGTTTTGATTATACCTATTTTGTAGTTTTGTGTGTGTCATCATTGTGTCAGATGTTTTATTACTTTCATTAAAATCGGTCCAGCCGTTTCGGATGCGTTTGGTTGCAAGAATTCACCACGAGAATTTTATACATAGGTACCTTTAGATTTGTGCGTTTGGTTACAAGAATTCACCACGAGAATTTTATACATACCCTTAGTTTGTTTGAATCATCTTTAGGCTTGGTGGGCCTATGTATTATTTGAGGTAAGTAACGCATTGGCCATATTTTATATTATTATAATTGACATATTTTAGGCCAATCACAAAATTATATTTGTGTAGGTATAGAGTTATTGAGTAATTGGCCTCTTTTTGTATATGAAAAAAGATTTTTCAAACACTTAGTTTAGAATTTGTTTTTTTGATCGCAAACCTTAGCATTAATGCTGTTCACTTATAACCGATTAATATTCGCAACACATTCGATTTAACTTGAAGAGTCAAATTTTCAACATTACCTCTTATTGGTCTGCAATCGGTTAAATGTATACTTTTACTTTTATTTGCACGGTTTAATGAACCAGTAGCTGTGAGGAGTCACCAGTCGACCTTGAGAGCTCAAGATGCTCTTATCTTTAATCATGTGGAAAATAATAATAGGTGTCTACTTTTGGTCACATGGAAATACCTATCTGTATAGGATATTTATATTGACCTCCAACGAAATGAGTAGGTAAGCTAATTGGCATTGATTGTGACTTCCCAAAATCTTAAAGAGAAATGTATAGAGAACTACAAAAGCTACAAAAAAGCGTGCAGGAACTTTCCCGTATTTTTATAAATATATCATAAAGATTTACCTATGCAAGTACCCACCCCTAATATGAGATTTTATATACGCAGACGCTAGCGGACGCGTGTATACCTGACCTGGATGAATCTTTATGCTATATCTATAAGAACCCCATACCCATTGTAACTGCTTTTCAGAATTAGGAATCAATTATGTGATTTATTCTGTAACATGCGACTGTACCTTACAAATAAAAAAAAGAAATATTAACGAGAAGTGGAATAGCGCACGAAATGCGTGTAACTAGTTTGGCTTACAAAGCCAACGTTTCACACAGAAAAAATGGACGGGGAATTTGATTGCGTTATTAATTGCCACTTTTATTGGTCATAATATTAGGTGACTTTGTTGTAAACTACATAATAAATTTCTAACAAGGTGTGGTGTGGCTAATATGTATAAATTGAAGGTATGCAGAGAAAATACGCTAGGCACACTGATCCTGGAACTAAATCCGCGTCAAAACATTTCTATTCGGATAATATCAGAGATATTATAAATAATATTCGCAACACATTCGATTTAACTTGAAGAGTCAAATTTTCAACATTACCTCTTATTGGTCTGCAATCGGTTAAATGTATACTTTTACTTTTATTTGCACGGTTTAATGAACCAGTAGCTGTGAGGAGTCACCAGTCGACCTTGAGAGCTCAAGATGCTCTTATCTTTAATCATGTGGAAAATAATAATAGGTGTCTACTTTTGGTCACATGGAAATACCTATCTGTATAGGATATTTATATTGACCTCCAACGAAATGAGTAGGTAAGCTAATTGGCATTGATTGTGACTTCCCAAAATCTTAAAGAGAAATGTATAGAGAACTACAAAAGCTACAAAAAAGCGTGCAGGAACTTTCCCGTATTTTTATAAATATATCATAAAGATTTACCTATGCAAGTACCCACCCCTAATATGAGATTTTATATACGCAGACGCTAGCGGACGCGTGTATACCTGACCTGGATGAATCTTTATGCTATATCTATAAGAACCCCATACCCATTGTAACTGCTTTTCAGAATTAGGAATCAATTATGTGATTTATTCTGTAACATGCGACTGTACCTTACAAATAAAAAAAAGAAATATTAACGAGAAGTGGAATAGCGCACGAAATGCGTGTAACTAGTTTGGCTTACAAAGCCAACGTTTCACACAGAAAAAATGGACGGGGAATTTGATTGCGTTATTAATTGCCACTTTTATTGGTCATAATATTAGGTGACTTTGTTGTAAACTACATAATAAATTTCTAACAAGGTGTGGTGTGGCTAATATGTATAAATTGAAGGTATGCAGAGAAAATACGCTAGGCACACTGATCCTGGAACTAAATCCGCGTCAAAACATTTCTATTCGGATAATATCTCTGTTCTGTGATCAAGGGTTTTTCTCATAATATACGTATTTTACAATGTTTAATGTACCAAAGGTCAGGTCATAAAGGGCATATTAATGGGAACACCTTGTAATTATTCAGGTCGATAAAACGTGGCTCAATCTATATTAAAACCTAACTCATGCAACACGCGCCTAGCCTTGGCATCGTGTGTGATAGTGACTGCATAAGTAGGTATATTTTAAGTACGACCTATCCTGTCATAAGTCAGAACCGAGGCTTGAAAAACCGGTATTTATGGGAATCCGGTATTACACCGGTTCTTATAAATTTTTTATACCATGTTTTTAACACAAGGTAACAAGTTTACAAGATGTACAAAAGGCGGAATTATCGCCAATTTAATTTCTTACCTAGCCCAATAAAAACCGCATGTACATATATACTTATATATTACATAAATAAGTAAGTGTATAAAATGGATAGACATTTGTAAATGAGCTGACTCTACCATGAATTTTGCTAACAAAATAGGTAGCGACCACGGTACTTGTAATTATTGTAAGTTGCCTTTGCCCCCTCGCCAGGATCATTTTCAGATTTATACAAAATACTTCTTTATCGACAGACGACAGACACCGTTATAGTGATAGTTGAGGCTATTTTAGAGGCACTGCTGATCTTTTTTATTTTAATTTGAGACTCATTCA
The DNA here is from genome assembly GCA_947044815.1 of Apomyelois bistriatella. Taxonomy (NCBI): domain Eukaryota; kingdom Metazoa; phylum Arthropoda; class Insecta; order Lepidoptera; family Pyralidae; genus Apomyelois; species Apomyelois bistriatella. Next base: position 13,124,204 of record OX345691.1, read on the forward strand.
AAATCGGGGAATAAAAATTATTCCCATTTGACTGAAGGATGGCGATCCTTATCATAATCATCATCATTCCGAGTAGGTGACACGGTCAATCAATCATGCACGCTCTTCGGAACCGCCTCTCAGCCTCTGACGTGGTTTCTTTAACGACTACCAGATGGCAGTCGGGACCAACGGCTTAACGTGCCTTCCAAAGCGCGGAATCATCTTTATTATCAGACAGGCAGGTAATTCACGCCTGATAGATTCCAAAATGAAAACAACTAATTATAGTATGGGAATCGAACCCTCCACCCCGGGTCTACAGGCAAACTCCTTAACCACTTGACCACGTAGTCAAACTACTAGATAAATCCTGAACATCTAAAAGAAGCATTTTCCTTTAAAAAATACATACCATTCATTTTGGCTTCGCCACAGTCTGGCTGTACCTACACCTTATTAATTTCTTCTCCTAAACATATAATTTCACCTAAATGTTTATACATAGCTCATGATTAATGAAATGAAAATACTCATATTTCATTCAAGGAAGCCAAGTAAAAGTAAAACAAGAAATTTATTCATCCCGCCAACAGGAAAATAATATTATCTTTGCATTTTAAAACTGATGTAGATAATACAATTTGGTACCTTAATTTGCTCAAACACTTCTGTCTATATTCCCAGAGGCTTTGGGTTTTGTTTTGTTAAAATTAAAATGCCTCTAACGCGAATGTTATATTAAATTAAAGGTATAACACACAAGTGCGAATAACGGGCGATAATTTCGAAATATTTTATTTTGTGTTATAATTTACGTCCTTTCTACATATACTCAGCATTATTAATATGTTATTATATATTGTAACTAGCGACCCACCCCGGCATGCATGGGCATAAAAACCTTCCTCTTGAATCACTCTATCCATTTAAAATAACCGCATCAAAATCCGTTGCGTAGTTTTAAAGATTTAAGTAACAGACAACGCGACTTTGTTTTATACTATGTAGTGATATGTTATTTTCAAAGTTTCACTAAAAAATAAGAACCTTTGAAATAACATTGAATTTAGATATTTTTTCTCAAGTAAGGAACTGTATTTGTAACTATTTTTAAACCTAAGAGTACAAATAGAATAATAGATCAGGACGGGGAAATACAACGTCATACTTCTTTCGCTCAAATAAAGGTATCTGTGATGATATTTACATCCTGAAAATATCACCACAGATGTCACAAAAACTTAGGAAGTGTGTGTGATTACATAACACTACTCTCCTTCGAAATAATATTCCTAACACTAATTACTTTGTACGACCAGATATCAAAATAACTTGATAATATCAACCGCATACGGTAACTCTGATAATGAATTACTTGTTTGATAGAGCCTTAAAGGTAAAGTGGGAGTGAAGGTTATGCACGAATTCACTGAGAAAATATACGCCTAACTCCAAAAGCTGTATATTGATAAACATAGTGAATAACATCACAGCTTGTACTCGTAAACTCAACACACCACAAAAATAATAACACCCTTATAATAAATTGAAATTATTTATGACTGTTATCGCTAGAGTAAAGTCGTTAGGCTGTGTCAAAGTGCCTTTAAGGCAGCCTAAAAAATCTGTCATTGTTGGCCACTAACATATCCGGATCATGTTCCTATTGGTCTGGTTTACAATACAATTCAATACAAAAACCTTTATTGCACATAGAATACAAAAAATAGATTAAAAAAATCTTAAATATAAAACAACAAAAGACGGCCTTATCGCTAAAAGCAATTCTTCCAGACACCTTTTAAGACAGCTGTACATTCAAATCGAGGACTATAGTTAAAAGCGTACCTCGGGCTCTGATGCTCTGAAATATGCTTGGATGAGGAAAATTTTGGGGCCAAATAAGAGATATTTTTATCTTGATACAAAGGTAAAAATAGTCGAATGGAGGAAGTTGCTTATTTGACAATATTTTATTGTTAGAGAGCTCTTTTGTTAAAAAGGGTAATTGCATCCGAACCATGAAGCAAATTACGCCTTGTTTCGGAAAAGAGGCTGAAAATTCAGGAAGTATTTTAAACTGTGTATTTCAGAATGCGTTTGTTTGTAAATTATATGCTTGCTCCCATTCCCGTTTATATTTTTCAGGTTTAAATTTTATGTTTATCCCAATGGTTGACTGGTAGAGAAAGCTCTTAGCGTAAAGTCCACCATTGTTTAAGATTTTTTTTTATTAGGGAACAATTAAATTATAATTCTATATATAGATTTATTATAAATTATAATTCTAAGTGGCTTTCTAATGTTGAGAACATGTATTAAAATTTCAAAAAGGCGATGTGCTATTTACGCTACGTACGTATTTTATTCAATTTTAATGAAAAATATTTTATTAAATGCAGGTATGCCTACATAATTAGATGCCTTAGTAGTTGTATTCGACATTTCTAGCTTCAGTAGAAGATATAAAGACATTTATGAGTGAGTTTAGTTTTGACTTCCTAATTTGACTAGATTTCTTAATTATAATGAAAGAATATGACAAAGTTTTAAAAAAATCAATAGTTTTAAACTTCATACGAGCACTATTTTGAATGGCACGTTTCTCGTGTCTACTTTTTTCCTGTTTCACAGACAAGAACAATAAAAGCTGTTTATAAATGGAAAAATATGCAACACCAGCCTTTTGATAAAATTCACGAAGCTCTGGAACAAAAGCGCTTAATAAAAATGAGAGAAGCGTCGCGATCTTCTTAAACAATTGACCCATACAATAGACGGCAAAGTTCAATGCACACTACCTCTACATGACAAATAAAGCAATACTGCCAATTTGAAGAGATGTATTAATTCGTTGGCAATAACCATGCAAGGTGCGCTCTTTATGTGGCCAACGCAGGCAAAACAAGAGTGGTAAGTGACGTTCACATTCACTTGCGCGAGCGACTATTCCACAGTCGTGCACCGTGAACCGAGCCCGCCGCTTCCATTTTCAAAAGTGTTATTTTTTCCGTATTGTGTGTGTTGCCAGTTACTCAGACAGGACAGCTTTTTTGTGAGTTTTATTTTATCTTTTTATTTTTCTATTTTTTTTTTTATGATAGAAAAAAAAGATTTGATGCTCTATTATTTTAACAAGTTTACTTTAAGAGTATTGATGCAGATTATTAATGACTTGTTAAAAGTTCGTGTCCGTGTACTTACCTTTGTAGAAGTTACTGGAGCGGGCGTAGGCTGAACCGTTATAATTTATTTTTAGACTGTTAACCGTTTCTTGGTCATAAAAGGCTTCTGTGTAACGGCTCCTGCATGCATTATGTCATACGTCTGTGAACACATAGATAGTGAAAGTGCTATACCTAGTGGGATGGTTACAAGCGAAGATGTGCCGGCATTTTCTGAGATAAAATCAGTTCATTTACACACCATTCCTTTTAATATACATCTAAAATATTTTTCTCCTAAAATATCTTCTAATGCCGGAAATATCCAATGTCAAAAAGATGAATCGGCTATTTTCGGTTTGTTATTTACCAGAGGGTTTTGAAATTAAAGTCGAGTATATTTTGAAAAAATATATTATTTGAAAAGTCAAAAGATTAAAGTGAAGAGTCCTTTTCGTGTTTCAATCAAAAAGAACAGCGGTGTAAGTAATTTAGAAATGGCAAAAAAGGATAACTTACTCACCTTGGTACCCAATTAGATTATTTGCGGTCTTATAATATTATTACTAAGTACTTTAAAAACAATACAATAATAATGGTTAAAACATAAATCGTTTATATATGTCTAAAACTGGTTTTCAAAATTCCTACAGAAACAGAATATAACTTATTCAACAGTATTCAACACTTAAGAAACGCCAAGCGCACCGGTGACCGACAAGCAATTAAAAAACTATTGTGTCAGCGATTCCCGGGAATTTCGGGAGCAATTCCCGAAATTCCCTCGATAATAGGAACGAAGCCCACGAAGTCGCGGGCTGCAGCTAGTAATATCTAAAAAGGCAGCTTTATCAATACCTATATTGTTTGTCTTATTGATGTAGCTTTACGTGTCTATAGTAATATAGGCGAATTTCGCCAATAGCAAATTCATTATGAATATTATTTCATCCCAAAAATCCCTGTGGACAAAACTATCGTCACAGTATAAATAATGGGCACGTCGATTATGCACGGTTAAATTGGACGTTGAACGGTGTTCCCCCAGGAGAGGGTATTTAAAGATTAATTATGGTGATGTACGAAGTCCTCGCATAGAAAATTCATCATAAAATTGAATGAAGCAGCTACATAGACATAATTTCATGGTTGTAGGATCAAATTGTGTTCGAGACTTTTGGATTTTAGGGTTCCGAATCTCAAAAGGCAAAAACGGAATAAGATCACTTTTTTGTCTGTCTGTCTACCGCTGTCAGTCATACTTTTTTTTTTGAAGAACCCATAAACATATTAAGTTGAAATTCATAACATATACTCTGGAGGTCTAAAAACGCCACTTTAAGCAATTCATCGAATCGATTCATATTACGAATTCCTCAAAGTGGCGTTTTTAAAACCACTGATCTTAGAACTCTTTTGGCTGAAAATTTTTCAAAATTAATCAAAAAATATGACTGTAAATGTTGCAAATTTTCATTTAAAAAAAAATACCACACTTACGGCCTGTCACTTAAAGCGAATACTCGCGATAAGAAGGCATTCGCATCGAGTATTCTATATGTGTGACGGAAGCTTTCAAGCATTAACGAAGAATGCACGAGAATCATTTCCTAACGTTTGACACTTCGAAGTGGGAATTTTATTTCCCATTTCGAAGCCAGCTACGAAATCTAGCTACTAAATGGGACTAAGGGAAGCCTGCTGATCTACCCATTTGTAGATTCGTTTTGTATATTGTTTTATGTCGTAGGTGGCGGATTTATATATATGGATAGGTAGATATACACTTGTACCGAATAACAAATAAAAACAATGAATACACTTACATGATAATACATTGCATATCTAACCAAAATAATTGTAGTGCTGTTGGTTTGTCAATAAGATAATAAATATATACTCTACACACTCGTATACTTATATTTTATTTTTATAATCGCCCATATGCACTCGGATTATTGAATGATATTAATGAAAAGGTCAAGAGAGCACATACAGATAATTAATTAAATAACACTAAAATATAAAGAAGAAAAGATAGCTGACGTTAGTATTTACTTTTTCGCTGCAAAATATTTGTTGTTTATATTCTCTCATCTTTTACAAGTATAACCTATAATGTACAACTAACTACTTATTATACTAATATACGCGGTAACGCTTTACAAATTTTCTGTTCAACTGGCAAGGTTTTTATGAAAGATTGTATATTTTTACTCGGTTTTGATCCCAAATATAAGGTAATAACAATTTGAACACTGTAAAGTTAAGCCAGTGTTAAAAAAGTCACCCTGTATTAAAATTAAAGAGGCTCCACATGAAGGCATCTTATACAAAAGGAACATGCTTAATTTGTTTTCAACAAGACGTATTTAAGAAAGCACAAAAACACAAAAAGACTAGAGATTCAAAATCGGTGTGTCGAATAATTCAACCTTTATTTTGGATTCGCTCTTTTTGAGCATAGTACGTCAAACATAATAAAAATCATCAGATACACCGATTTTGATTAAATCACAGAAGATAATAAAACAGTTTTTCAAAAATGCGAGATTAAGGACTGAATTTGGAGATGGCGAAATGGTAAAAAGCAATGTAGAGTCCATAGATTACGAAATCGCGGTTGCAATTAAATCTATGGTATATAGATAGGTATGGACATACCATAGTTATTTTGAAGCGAAAAGAAGAATAAATTTAAGTTTATTAAAAATAAAACAAAATTATAAGGAATAAAAGCCTGTTTTGCGAAGTCGGGTTTGCTTGGGCCATAACATAACTCTTGGTCGCCAAACAAAAATCTTCCAAGAGGCCAGGTTGTTGACACCAGCCTCTAAAAGGTCGGGAAAGGGTTTGGTCGTTTGCAGCCTGTGTTGCCAGTCGATTACGGGTTAATCCCCTTAAATCTTTAATCTGTTCATAAGTCCGACCCAAAGTTAGCCATTTTGATTGGAATCGATATAGAATAATGAAGCTTGTTATTTTATGCGAATTAAAATTATAATAATGAACGTTTAAAATTATTACAGGCAATTAAAAGAATAAATGACCATTCTATTTTTACAGAATTTGAAAATAAAGATGTTGTTAGCCTTCGCATTCTTTAGAAAAATTTCTTATCTTTGAATTGACATACAAGTGTTAAAATATTGTATGATCAATTAAGGGAAGTCTTAATTGAACACACAATATTTTTACACTCTAACTTACCAATGACATATTTATCTTATACATGATGCTAAATAAACATGAAACTAACTATATATCACTATCACTACATAGTATAAAACAAAGTCGCTTTCTCTGTCCCTATGTCCCTTTATATGCTTAAATCTTTAAAACTACGCAACGGATTTTGATGGATAGAGTGATTCAAGAGGAAGGTTTTTATGCCCATGCGAAGGCAGGTCGCTAGTATGTTTATAATTTTGGCAGAATGTAAATAATTAATGAAAGATTGTCCATAGATTCATGCGTTACTTTTCGGAAGTCCAAGTACTTTACTACTTAAATACCTACTTGTATTCAAAGATTAAATATCAGTATATTTTTCCATAGTATTGTAAGCTATTTCATCACAAAATTATGATAAATACTCGATGCCAAATATAGAAAGGGTGGTTAAGGGGATTACGCATAAACCAACATTAATTATAACTTACATTCTATGATGTGAAATTCGGCAAATACCCAGGTAGTTTAAATTAGAAAAGCAAACAAGACAGATAACTAGCAAAGTGTGAGACAAATAGTAACACCTAAAATTCAAGAACGTGTCTGATATGAAAATAACTAAGTACAGAAGAGGCCTGTGGAAGAGGCGCAAAATAGATAAAAAGGTAAAGCCTTAAAAAGGGCTACCCTAACCATTTGATCCTCACAAAAATGCCAGTCGACTCAACACTCGAAATTTTATTTTCAGCGGTAGTAGATTATAAATTCTGTGCTATGGGAACACTTCCGGGTGGAGTAGCAATTACAAAGAGAAATATTAATTATCTCAATATAATGATTGAAAATGAAAGAAAAATGTATGATATTTGTAACTTTATTATTGCTGCATTAATTCTAAGTATAAAAGCAATTAAGGTAAACATTCTGGTGATGATGTATTGCTAAACGGACAAGATGTAAGAACTTTTATTTAAATTACATAAACCATGCGGAATATTTACAACACTGAACGGGTTTCTCATTGGAAATTTATGTACACATGTTGTAATCGTACGTAATATTCATAATTCTAATACAAATTCGCTTATTTAACACGCAAAAATTCTATTCATTCCTCATTAGTCAAATAATTAGTAGAGCGATTAGTGATATCGCGTGGCCGTTTAGTTTTACCGCGCTTGTATGAAATAAAAGTTTTAAAATAAAACAGCCGATTTGTGAAACTGCTCCTTTTTTGGAATTCGGTTGAAAAATACAGTCTGTTTGAAAAGAAAAAATAATAATTTACAGGGATCAAATTTAAAACGTGAAAATGCCAAAGAGAAGCGAAAACATTCAACATCGTTTCCTTGAATGAAATGGTTGCGCACTTACGTATTTGTGATAATTTTATATAATGACTAGCTGTTGCCCGCGGCTCCGCCCGCGTGGGACTCGGTTATATCGCGTCTAAAAGTAGCCTATGTTTGACCTCAGGTCGTTAACTACATCCCTACCAAATTTACATATATACCACAACCGGTCCAGCAGTTTAGCCGTGAAGAGTGACAGGCAGACAGACAGACAGACAGACAGACTTTCGCATTTATAATATTAGTATGGATATGGATATGATAAACAGAGCCTAAGGTAGGTAAATATAGAAGCCACCTACATATAACGGGCTTGTAAATGATAGATAATAGGTACAGTGGGCCACATATAAACGTATAACTCACTACACCTACCTATATATTTCCGACTGTAACTATGACGAACTTGCTATAATATATCAACACTTGAGGATTTTGCAATACGTATATATTAGGTACCTGTACTTAAATGTTGGATGATGATGGGCCTGGGATGTTGCATTGTGGAGATATATTATAATGGATTTCATTATTCATGCAATCTAACGTGGGAGAACCCATGTCGTTCTCTTTGTGTAATCTACCAATTTCGGATGTCGCATTTCAAAAGATTTTAAGCAGATTTTTAAAATAACTGAATATTTTTATTTTTACCCTACTTAATTTTTCTTAAATTTAATTTATGTTTTTGTATTTGTCTTTGAATATTTGTAAAATTTTGGTGCAATAAATGGTTTTGTGTTTCATCTTAAACATTTGCTTATTTCTAGTAAATTTTTAACGAAGTAAGTCAGATAAGATTTACAACTTAAGAATGGTTTGATCATTGATTTGTTAGATTTTAGAGCGCCCTGAAAACTACCGAAAACTGAAAATAAGTAGGAAGTAGTAAATTATATTTTTACCGAATTATACATTTACGGAAATTAAACTTACTCATTATTTTATATAAACAAACAAGATCTTTTTTTATTATGTTGTGAAGCAAACACTCTTACGGTCCACTTTTTTTTATTTGTCTAAAACTCAAACTTCAAAAAAAAATCTAACGCTATGTCCTGTATAAATAAAGAGCATGTAAATAGAAGAAAATATCACCCTTTATGAGACACCAGAGTAGACATTCAGACGGACACACAGTAAATAGTGTACGCTGGAGATTTCCCCAGGGTCTGTAACTGTAAATAGGCATTCGTGTGTGAAATACGATTCATGTAGTTTGTATTACTCCCTAGATATTAAAATTAAAGTCTATAAATAAATTGACCATAGATGATAAATGGGAGTAGAGGTTTCCAGATATTTTTGTTTGAGGAACTCTACCTCCCGACACAAACAAATATGTTATTGTATTGAACAGCCTCCGTGGTCAGTGATGCAGTCGTGTCGAGCCTTGAAACAAAATAATTTTTAAACCTTTTAACATGAAAATACTTAAGTATTCATTAAATTCGGTTCACCCATAGAATTTTGAATTCGCGCGCGGCAATTTTTTTAATCTATGGTTTCACCTGTTTTGGATTCCGTTTACAATTGTACACAGTACAACACCCCTCATTTTATTCGATAGATAAAATAAATTGGCAAATTTCTTTTTGTATTTTATGAAAAAAGCGTTAATGTAAACAAGTCCATTTAAAAATGTCTTTTGTATAAAAATTTAAAAACGTATTGACTGCGTGTCTTCTTTTTAAAGAAAATAATAACCATTAACATAATAGAATCACGTTTCGGTGATAACAATAAAAAGTAATTGGGAAAAGGTTAATATTCAGGACAGGACGCCTTTAAACATTTTTGTGGTGTATTGTGTACTGGCGACATCGTATTAAATTACGCATTTTATGTTTAGCTGACAGAAGATAAAATAAATGCAAAGTATTTCTATCTCTACTTTTACTTTCTTGTTCTTTTTCTTACATTGTACAGTACACATACATAAGGTTCCTGTTTCCCACAATGTTTGTCAAAGACATCTTGACTAACAGATCTCCCTTACTTCTTCTACATTCTACACCTATCATTCTCGTCATACTTACACATTTAAACAATACAATATTTTACACTACTGTATAGTAGTGCCTATTCATCTATGTATAGTAGCTTTAACTACGCCTTCATCCCACTGATGGGCAAAAGGTCTCTCTCCGAAAACTCCAATCAACTTTTGAAACTCTTCAGATCATCGTCCCAAAGTTATCTGGGAACAACAGTGTATTATATTTCAACTTATAACATTATCAGCTTTTAGTTATCCATTAAGATATAGACCGTTTAACAAAAACAAAATCAATCAAAAAGACATTATCTATATTGGTTTAACTCGAACACTATGACAAAAATATTTATCAGATATTTTCTACTTAGTTAAATAGATATTTTTTTAATACTACTTCTTTTGATCTTCCATCACATAGTACATAATAAAGTATTCACCGAAGGCTCATGAGAAATTCCCGACAAACGTCAGGCTTCTTTGTTTTTATATGTAAAATTAATTTTACCTGGTTGCCAGTTTGCTCGCATATGAAATTCTCCTTTATTACTACGCTTTATTTTGTATATTAAACAGGCCAAAAGTTAGTCATGTTATGAAAAGATACACAGTTTAATGTTAGTATATTGCATAAAATTACCCCTTATTCCCATTTCGTAGCTGGCTTCGAAATGGGAAATAAAATTCCCATTTTGAAGCTGGCTTCGAAATGGGAATAAATTAGTCCCATTACGAAGCTGGCTTCGAAATGGGAAAAAATCATGGGACCGTGGCGCGTGGTTCCGATATGTGCTTACGTAGTTTCCAAAGTACAGTCTAACTTTGTACAAAGTTTCATCTAAATTGCAGTTACACCGATAATATACCATTTGTAGTTTGTACCATAAGTCCGTACTATTTGACAGCTAACTCTAACCATTGGTGAAATAAAATAGCGCATGTTTCGCCAGCTTTCTGTTACCAGGAACATTATCCAATAGCTGTACACATTTACATCCATTTTCACGAAATCTATCCCATAGGCTGCAGGATGGATGTACGAAAAAAGATATATTACACAACAACTTAGTTTTTTGTTAATTTTTTCTATTGAAACGGGGTCCGATCATTCTCACTTGTTCCATTACTCGGCCCCCTAATACTTTTTCGCCATATTTGGCGATTTAGTGTCAATTATGGGTTTATGCCAAACGTCCTCATGTCTTTAGATACCATAATTTTTTTATTTTATTTATTACTGACAAACAAAAAATAACAAATATTTTACATAATAGTATACCAAATTCTGATTATCTTAGATTATAATAAGATTATACAGGATGATACAAATTAAACACAATGCGTACAAGGGCGGACTTATCGCTACTGCAATTTCTACCATCCAACTTCAATCACCAAAACCCCAATAAAATTCTCTATATTGTAGTAGTGGCACAGAATAGATAATAGTAGGTACTAACGCAGTGGAAAAGTACGCTGTACCTGTTACAAGTTACTGTCTAATTAAGATGTTACAAGAAGTTACCAATAAATTGCATTTTCATATAGTTTCAAACGCGGTTAGATTAGTTTTGGTTATATCACACATATGGACACTTGTGCAACTTCCACGTAATACTTACTTGCATCCGTACTTGCATAGAAATAACTATTACTAAATACTAGAAGAAGCTGAACATTAAGATGTCCCAATGGTTTCCTGTGTCGATTAATTGCATATTAATATTTTTATCTTAAAGATGTTAAGTAATCATTAGATATTGACGGTAATTTAAATATGATTTTGATTTTTTTGTCTGTCTGTCTGACCAATTGTTTTGTTTTAACTCGGAAGAACATCTAAAGGTTGTTGTTTCATCAAAATTAAAAAAAGTTATCGTCATTTGAATGAACTCAAGGCATGCCTGCAAAAATATAGCAATTTCGAACGAATGCACAAAATTGAATAATTCTTTTTTTGTGTTCGTTACTGTCATGACAAACTTTGTATAATTTGGGGAAATTCCCAGAAATTCGAAGAGCGAGGAACACGCGCACGAAGTCGCGGGCTACAGCTACTATAATATAAAGTATTTAATTGTCCTGAACAACTCATCCTCATCCAGATTTCTCTATAACACCCATAAACCAATTCATAGTTAGACCATCCGATAACATAAGACCAATACATTTTTCTTCTTACTCGTACACTCTTGACAGAGTGGTCGTATAATTACAGATTGGGTTGTTCCATCGCCGCTGCTCTCGCGATCCTTCTCCACACATACGAGTATCTGTCAGCAGCTTTTTTAGAGCATACTGTTCTTAGACACTGTGTGTGTATGCATAGACGATTTGACAAGATCTAGCCACCTCGTTGGATAATACATTTTTATTACAGCTTAATGAAAAGTAGTATATTGCTCATGTCTTATAATATTAAATTAACGTCAAATATAACTACTTACTAAAATTTTCCATTGGCAAATAACGTTTAATTTTATCGCATTACGCACACTTGTTTTAAGAATTTACCTGAGAAAACTGCATATATGCCAAAACCAGTAGCCTGATTTGGCAGCACACGGAATTACATCATATGCACTAATTACATGCGTTTGCCTTCTTGCCACAGAACATGCAGAATTGAGATCTAAAGGCACGTACTTTGTATTAAAATTTTAAAGTTACTTGTAATAATAATAATTTTATTTATTTTTATTTGAGAATATTTTATATATAAGTTAGTTTTAATTTTTCTTTTTCTTTTTTTAGTTTGTAGCTAGTTTTCTCTACTTTTAATTTTTGTAAGTTGTGTGTGAGACAAAAATATATGAATCAAAATGATACGCATGCAGCATTAGGTACTTTATGTAACAATAAATTTTTTTTGCTGTGTAATATACAAGTACAGTACAGTCGGGGATTTATGTTAAGAGCATTCTCTACCAGTGAACCATTGGAAAAAAATAAAAAGTTATTGCTACGACAGAGATAACTATGATTTTCTTCCAGATATTAAATCTAGATTCTCCATTTTGGGTATTCTGGGTTCGGTCCCCAGTCAGGAACAGATAAATGATTCGTCGTTCGTGGTGGATGGTTATAAGAACGATTTTTTTATTATAAAATTTAGCTAATTTATTTGTATACCTAAAAATAATTAAATATAAAATAATAAAGTAATAAAAGATTAACAATCAGTGCATTAAAATTTTCTTTTAGATTCACTAAAGCTCCAAGTATTGTTGAAATAAATAAAACTTTATGTTTGTACCCTCAATGTTTTATAATTTCATCTTACGAAACGCATTTTTTCCATATACACCGTTTTAGAACTGATGCAAGATCGCGTGAGATCTCTGTTGTTTTGAGCACGACATGAGATTTTCTGGGACAACCATTGCCTGTAAAGCGCACAATATAATTTTCGACACAGAAAATTCGCTCAATTATTATACAACTAGCTTTCGTCGGCATGAATTTCTCCTGGAGAAAATTGTCCCGGGAGGAAAGGTAACCCTATGTCCTTCTCAATACTATGTGTATGCAAAATTTCAGGAAGATTGATATAGTAGATAGGGCGTGAAGAGATAGAAAACAAACAAATATACAAACTTACTTTCGCATTTATAATATTAGTTGAGATACAAAATAAAACTCTTTATTGCACCTTGCACCAACTTATTTTTCTTCTACTTTAGCCCATCGTCACCCAATGCCCAGTATATAGACATCTATTCCCGCCATTCCTTCCGGTCTTGTGCTTTGCAAAACATAACCAACTCCTTCCAGTAACTTTTGACCAGGTCATCGGTCCATCTGGTTAGGATTACCGACACCTTCTTCTTCCATAGCTGGGTCTCCACTCAAGCACTAACTTTCCCGAGCGCTCATTTCTAATGCGATACATGAGGCCCACCTGTCATCTTCCATCCCATCCTTGCCTATATCTCTATCTCTCCTCTTATTTCGATACTAATACTTTTTCCCGTTTCAATCTACGAAGCCACATATTAACTAATCCGAAAATTTGATACACAGAAGTCTGCAGCCAACGTTTGGTATCCAAAAATGTATCCTGTCTATCAAAAATATGTTGCACGTTTTCCATAACTAACTCCGTTCTTTTTGTTCCAGTTTACTGAATCATCATGGCTGCCAGTCGGCATTGGATGAGTTTTGCTGGTGAGTTTTGAAATTAAATTACTTACAGAGTTTGTACCTACAGTTTTATTTTGGTTTAGTCATTTATCTGGGGTTGGTGTGTAGTTCTGAATTCCAAAATCACATGAACTACCGAGTGGCACGGCGCGGCGGTGGCACAGAATATATAATAGTAGGTACAGTGGGCTGCAGAGAAATCGGACCCCCTTTCAATAGCGATACTTGTGGCATGGTGGTCAGATTTCTCTGCAGCCCACTGTACTAATGTAACGGCGGGTCAAATGTCAAAATTGTCCAAGGCAAGTTCTACGTTGACGACCCTTCTCGGAGTGTATTTATGAAATATGTCACTCTTTTATAAGGCGACTACTTAAAATCACCAAGTTTACGAATAAGTTATGCCATAAGTACCTATTACTTTTTGGTAGGTTATAGTAGCCATAGATTGAAAAAAAAAGACATTCAATCGAATACGAGTGACAGAAAAAATATCAACTTTCTACCACACTCTTTTTTAATTTGAGATGGGTTCATACATAGGTCAATTTTCAATATATAGAACTAACTTTCGCCCGCGGCTTCGCCTGCGTAAAACACCCTCAGGAACAGTGCTTTTTCCCGGGATAAAATGTATCCTTTGTCCTTCTCAATACTTCTAACTAAGTGTATGCAATATTTCAGGAAGATTGGTTCAGTAGTACATATAGCGTGGAAGCGTGACAAACAAAACACTTTCGCATTTATAATATTGAGTTAGGATTATAGAACTAATTAAACAAAACTATTTAGTTTCTTGTTTGAATTCTAGCATTATGCAATTAGCCGTACAAACATTACCTAAAGCACTTTCACACTCGTTGAAGCGGCTGAAGTAATTAGTGTCTCAGTGAAAGCCTTAATTAGAGATAATGAACGCATAAGCGTAAAATACCTAACAAAATCTTTTTAATGCGCAAATACTACAAAACCGATAGCATATACCTTGTGGGTTAAAATGTCACTTGATCTCGCACACCCTGGCTTCTGAGTTTTTTAAATCCCTCTTTCGGCCTCTGACGTTTTGTATTGACCTGATGGCACTCATTGATTAAATATTTGTTAAATTATGTTTTTTTTATTTACTTGACTGCACTAAGGGACAATAACGTCATCAGTTGGAGCACGGGACCTTAGAAGTCCCTGTGCTTCACCCAGGTGGAGAACTTTGGTGAAGCACGGGTCTGGACTCTACAAATCGGGGAATTCAATTGACCTTTTACATTCTGATGTCAAAATTTTTCGAAAACAACTCCATGTGGTTTTAGGCAGCAGGAATATGACATTTCTTCCGAAGCACATCAATCCTATTAGTCAATCAGGTAAACCAAACTAGAAATAACCGCAACAAAGTTTGCTTACCGAAGGATTCAAACTCACGGCCTACGGAACTTCAGACAAATGATTTAACTACTTACTCTTGTAGCTTAAAGATTACGGTGAATTTTTTTAAGTAAATCAAATAATATTTTTGATTTAAAATAAAAACGAGTATATTATATTTTTGCAATTGGATTGTGCATTACACAAGATCCGTGGCCTAAAAATAACAACGAAGTTTTCCGAGCGCCTCCTCCAACTTTATTTAAACTGGTAAATTTTAACATCAATTATATTTACCTTCGTCCTTTGAAAAGGGTTGGAAAACAAATCGCGGAGCTCACAAAGCAAGCGAAATGGAAAGCGAACAATATAAATTAAATAAAAATAGTACAAAAGTGTTCTTTTTAGGCCATAATTACTAAATTGGCGCAGCGACCGAAACTGATTCTTGGCGTCTGTTATGGATCTCTACATAGGTACTTTAATTTTATGTATTAATTAGTTTTGTACAAGTAGGTATAATTTAATAACTTAATGTTTTTCTTTAATTGTTTACTGAATTTATTTTTTCCTTTTACTGTCTGAAACACAGGATAACTTTTTATCCTAGCTCACACCCTTATTTTTATTGACATTTATTTAATAGCTCTTTTGTGAAAACTTTTTTGTTTAAGTAATTTGAATAAAGATTTTATTATTTTTATTATATTATTATAATTGATTCTGATTCCTGCGCAACCTTGAACCATTTGTCTTTTCGTTTTTGTCATTTCGTCAATTCAGCAATATTTTAGACCAGATATACACACAACGAAGTGGAATCGATAGACAACATTACATATATTGGCCCTTCAAGAAGGGCCTGGAAAGATTCCTTCAGGTTCGGCAATGAGCATGTGACACTCCTAGCGCTACAGACGGTCATTGGCTACGGTGACCACTTGCCATCAGGTGGGCCAAAAGCCTGTTTACCTACTCATTGCGATAATATAAAAAATGTGATAGTTAGGTATGTATCAATTATAGTCTTTTAGAATAAGTGTCAATTCTACAATTTCTATATTTTCTGAACCTGACTGTCAAACAAATTGTTAACTTTGATAGAAAAACTTTATAATCCTTTCATTCACTTTGAATTATTTTAGTACTGTAATGATTTTCGTATAATACATAATTATCATTTTAGGTAAAAACAGTCAACGGAGGGTCCAGTACCTAATTATTTACGTGTATAATTTTTATTGTTCTTCTTAGGTGTAAGTATCTCTAAAAGATTTATGTTATTGAAAAAAAGATATAAATATAAACTTTAATCTAAATTTAATATTTAAGATGAATCTAATGATACCTTTTAATATGTTGAA
Organism: Apomyelois bistriatella; assembly: GCA_947044815.1. NCBI lineage: Eukaryota > Metazoa > Arthropoda > Insecta > Lepidoptera > Pyralidae > Apomyelois > Apomyelois bistriatella. Next base: position 13,140,741 of record OX345691.1, read on the forward strand.
ATCAATCTAGTCCAACAAAAAATATAAGCTTTCATTTTTGATGCAGTCGAGTAAAAATATATTTCGCTGCGGTTTTTTTTTTTCAATAGAAAACAAAACGCCCCAAAGATTTCCCAAGGTTTAAGTAGTCTTTTTTTGTTCTTTTCATTTTGGTAAAAAAAAAGAATGTAAGATCTTTTTCTTTTTTCAATTACAATTTAAGTAGGTACACAAGTAAAAAAGGAATTTTGGCGCCAAGCTAAAGACCTCCTAAAGGCAGTCGGTTATCGTCATTGTATTTATTTTCTAATATTTGTAATTTTGAAGTATTTGTGCATAATAAAGGTGGAATATTAATCGCTTAGTATTCGTGAACAAGCGTGAGTGTTGGGAAGTGGTACAATGTCGTATATGTGACTTTAATCCTTGTCACCAAAATCTCCCAAGATATGCTAAGTGAAACTTCCACCGCTCCACTTGGCCCTTGACTAACTTGACTAGACATGACTACAGACTTGACTCTGTGACTCGACTAAATGAAGAACATTCTAATAAAACTTGATATTGGAAAAAATAAGCTGTAAGTTTAATTGCCATATTGTGGATTATAGCCACATCAAAAAAAAAAAAAAAAAAAAGATTCTAAATTTGGATTAAGGTAGGACATATTTAGTTAAGTGGTAAAAATGAAGCGAACGAAAAATATTGCCTATCAATCTTTGTAGTTATTAATACCCGTTACTATACAAAACTAATCAAGTTAATGCAAGGAAAAGGCCGCTTTTTTCCAACGTCACGCTATGACAGTAATTTCGGCAGCTAATAGCCCTGTTAATTTTTTTTTACAGGTTTTCCATTATGGTAATTTTTTTGTCGATTTGCACGCTATAGAGCACTACTCATGTTTTTGTAAGTAATCACAGAATTTAGAAAGATATTTTCGACTCCCACTCTTTTTTTTACCAATTCCCGGTATTCCAGAGGAAGTTTGACATCAGGCAGGCTGCCGGTAACAAAAATAATACCGAACCTTATAATGTAATAGTAATAAAATATAACTCCATGCATTGCAACAGTAATACGCGAGCTTAGTTTTTATAGCGTCTCCAATTTTGCATAAAAACAAAAGGTTACATACCAAAAAGTTATATAAATAAATTGTAATAAAATCTTTAAATACGGTTATTCAATAAGCTAAAAACAATATTGACCTTTTGCAATTCACCGATTAACAGTTATCATAAAGGTCAATACGAAACCATCTAAAAGCGTGCAACGGATTTTTACGTCATTATGTTAAAAATATATTGAATAAATTATTACTTCAATTTCTAACAAAGAACCCAGATCGGCCGCTGCAGAGGTGACATGGTGGGTTGGGGTTTTGCACAGAACCCTACTGACACCCGTTGCCTATGTGGTCATCCTCTGCAGACGATGGAGCATTTGTTGCAGTGTCTGTCGTGCCCTCACAGGTGTACCTTCGAGGACCTTGTGCACTGTGCAGGGCACGGATAATGCTATTAGAGTGGCGGAGTTTTGGTCCGTCACCATATGAAACAATCAGACATAGAATGATGAAGAAGAAGTAGACTTCAATTTTTATTTAACAAACGTAGACCAGAGTTTGTCTGCTATAGACACAGGCTCACTATATTGTAAATTAGGTAGGTAGGTAGATACGTGTATTTTGATTATCCTGTGACCTTGAAATAGCAACAAGTTGAGTACCAAGCCACACAAAAAGCATAATGTCGGTAGTTAAACCTCTACACAAATAATCAAAGTACATATTCTTACCGTGTTGGTCACTTTCACATCCGAATCATAATCCTTTTGGTCTGGTTTCCCTGTAAAAATTGTTACGATGGTCATACAATTTTGATACGCTAATATATACTTAATATATAGCTATACTTAATATTATAAAGCTGAAGAGTTTGTTTGTTTGAACGCGCTAATCTCAGGAACTGCTGGACCGATTTGAAAAAAATCTTTCAGTGTTGGATAGTAAATTTATCGAGGAAGGCTAAAGGCTATATCATATTTTCAAAAAAATCTCCGCCTTTGGTTATATAACTGAAGTCCGAAATTTGTGTGAGGAAATTTATTATTTTTGCTGCTAAACTTTTGGAACATCTCTTTGACCACGCGGCCGAAGGGAACAAGCTAGTGTACAATGCCCATGTACTCTTTTTCCTTTATACAGGTTGACTGGAAGAGATCCCTGTTAGGGATAAGTCCGCCTTTTGTTGTGTTCTATGTTGTATCATCAATGTTCTTTCTGTACAATAAAGTTTTTACATACATACATACAAGAGTATATCTATCTAGGTAAACAGTGTCGCCATATCTAGTACAATGATTAATAAGTACCCTGTTATAACCGTAAGCGGAAAATGTGAGTGGATGATGGTAAATCAAAAATAATAGCCGTGGGTCCCGGCTGCCAACTGGTAGTCGTAGGAACCCTGTCAGAGGCCGAGAGGCGGTTTCGAAGAACTCTGATACCAGGGTATGCTCGATTGACGGTGACACCTACACGAAATGATGATGAAAAAAATTAATAAATAATATGATAAACATACATACATACATATCATCACGCCTGTCTCCCGTAGGGGTAGGCAGAGACTAGAGATTTCCATTGGCTATGATCCTTACATACCTCTCTCGCCTCCTCCACACTCATCACTCTCGTCATACACGCTCGCCGATTTCGGGTACTCCTAATGTCTCCCTTTTTAAAAGGTCTGCGATTTAGTCGCAGTATGTTTTACGATAAAATGATAAAAACATTATAAAACATGTCCAGGCAGAAGATTACCAGTACAAAGTATCTGATATTGCAAAACATCAAAACCCAGTAGTTTTATGTACTATTGTTGAATTGTAAGTGGGAGACAGGTCCCACGACCTTGGGTTGTGAATGCCTAATTAATTGTAGGTGCATAGTGTAGGCCTCACCTTGCTGAAATAGATGTGTGATCGATTGAACGAGGTTAACGATGGCATAAACATATATTATAGTTATTCTTTGTTGAGTTCTTAGTCATTTATATTTACTTAAAAATTGTGATCACCAATATTTCAGTCTCCTGACGTCTCTGCTAAACATAAACCACCTTTTTTAATTAACCTTTATTGTCCCACTGCTGGGCAAAGGTCTCCCCCATCTCCTCTCTGTTCCGCCACATCCAGCCACTTGCTCTCGAACCTTCTCAGTTCGTCACTCCAGCACATCCGTTAAACCCCCTGATTCATCAAAATTAACAAACACTATTTAAGCCCGTTCTAACTAAAACATGTTTTGGCTCTTTCTCTCTTATCAAAATTTACCAAGAAAGAAAGGGCCAACATACATTTTAGTTAAAACGGGGGTACATAAGTCAACCCTACTGATTTTCGTTACTGAAAGAATATTGATTGACATAGAATACAACAAAAGGCACCTACCTTATAGTGATCTCTTCCAATAAACCTGTATAAAAAAAAGTTCATGGGCATTGAAGAGGCGGTACATCACAAGAATACAAATATTTTATTTTTAATTATTTATTTTATTTATTAAATATGAAATTATACAACTAATTATAACACAAAAGATACTTATCCTATACTATAAATCAACTCAAATCCAAACGCTCGAAGTCCCTAACCCTAAATTTGAAGGAGCTGTGAAGTAAGGACGACGTGACGGCTTGACTTCCAATGAAAGCTTATTCCATATAGTTGTAGCGACTACTGCAAATGAACAATGATAATGAGTATTTCCAAAACTAATACAAAACCTAGTCCACGTCTTCGTATAATCAGCTAAGTAATCACTCCATCTAATTACAGCTATCGACTTAACTAAGAGCAAAGTGTTCCTCTTTCTTACAATTAAAACTTTTGTTCTGTTACTACGCTTGAATATTTCCTGCAGACAAAGACAAAAAACCGGACAAAAGATGAACTCGTCTCGCGAGACAATAGACAGTTTTTAGGGTACCGTCGCGGAATAGGAAAACGTCAGATTATCAAAGAGAGTTCACCTATTTTCCGGCGAGTCGTGAAAGGAGGTTGAAAAAAGAGCGATTGAATAGCAGCACTTATTATCACATACATCCATTTAATTTCTACTCGTATCGTCACTGCATTTTTACAACCGCTATTTCATTTTAGCAGACCACAAGTGTAGAGTCACCTTTATATATGAAGGTCACTTTTATATATAAAGGTGACTATACACTTAGGTAGAGTTAAAGTAACCAGTCTACGTACTTCCGTTCTTTATCTTTTCGACCAAAAGAGTGTAGAACTCCTTAATACGAGTATTATGCCGTATTGGTCGGACTTGGGCAATCTCTATCCACGTCCCTACTTTTTTTTATTAGATAATATCTGTCTGTCATAAGTTAAACTATGAAGAACGCTCGGAACATTTAAACGCTAGTTAAAAAAAGAATACGACTTCAAAAGAAATCTCATCAAAAAGTTTGCACTTGTTAAATTCAGAAAACTGCATTTCCTAGATTCTTAAGTGAGGATTAAAAAGCGGCGACTTCTCTTTGAAATTAAGCTTCTTATTATTTACAATTATCTTGCTCTTGTGCAAATTTCAGGATAAACGCAACATTTATGTCAACTAGCTGTTGCCTTCGGTTTAACTCGTCCGTATCCTATAAATAATAATTCCTAAGATCAAGCTTTCAAATGCAGAAACAATTTTTCGAATCTGACCAGGCAGTACTAAAGTTATAAACGTTCATACAAACAGACACTATCTTCAGCTTTAATATATTAGATACCATAGAATTTGGAAGCTCTCTATACTTAGTTCCTAATTCTAAGAATTATATACTCACATACTCATATACCTACTAAGTTTTAGCTACTTTGGTTAATTTAAAGCTAATAATGTTCTGTAATATAAGCTAGATACTCAAAAACTTTGTTGTTCCTTTTCATTTAAGGTATAATATTATATCAAACATCAAGTACCTATACGAATGATACTGCCCACAACCACATGGTAAGACCTATGCTAAACATTTCACGCAACATAAAAACGCTTGCGATCCCACAACTGCTATAAATATTTTTAAAGAATTTAGACAATTATTCCATGAATTTCAGCCCCATGAATGGACAACGGACGACTAGCTATAGAGTTATCTCTTTCGCTTTATATATATTTACCTATAAGTACTTATAAATATAGAATAGACATTAATTTACCCACCTGCTATAAGCAGAATCATGTTTACAATTTACAAGATTGCTTTTGAAAGTTAGGAAGTGCTATCTGTTGCACACTTCCCAAGAGATTATCCATAACTTATGAGCTCAATTTATACTTATACCTATGTCGACGTGCCGGGTGGGCGACTGTCAGTTATAGCACATTTCCAACAATAAGATCATTTTTCAATATAGTTAATAATATTCAAAGTGACTTTTGTATTTTGTGTTATAATATAAAGTCCACTGCACCGAGTAAACTAAAATAAAGTATATGCTTTGGGTTTATTATAGTATTCTTATTTATCAAAAGGCCTAATAACAAAGTACAGTCCTGTTTAGAAATAAAATGTCCCATATATTTGACATCTACCTTTTTTACTCCTCTTTGAAAATTGCTTTAAGAGAGAATCCTACAAGGTAGAGAAGATGGCTGGTAGAACCCAGAATGGCAAGCTGGAAGTCGGGGTATTTCTATCATATTTCCTCTCTTAAATTACTATTTCATAAAACAACTTTTCATCCGTCAATAACTTGAGGCGTTTTCAGTTGAACTTCGAAGCTACCGCAGCTGAGGGTACAATAGGGAAAACACTTAGATAAAATACGCTTACCTTTTTCTACGACGTTAAATATCTTACTATATTACATCCTGCTTGTAGAAAAATGTCGTGCGCGAATAAATGATAAAAATCTCACGCCAATGGGACTTTCACTCACGAACTTCTCATGGTATTGTGGATATACGTGTGAATATATGTCCCTAAAAAGGATATTCACTTTAGTGTTAAAACGTAGTGAAATTACTGTTTACTATAGCGATAGATCGCTATACACTACGTGTAAAATGTTACCAGGTGTCTATAAGCAACAATGACCGTATGCTTGGCTGCTTCGGCACAGAATATATAATAGTACTTGGTATATCTACTAATCTTTTATCTGTGTATGTATGTGTATCGAATCCAATTTAAAAATGAGTATATCTAATACTTTCTCGTAGATAACACATTATTTTTCAAAATAAAAATTACTTTTCAAAATCATGCTGCACAATTATTGTAGCGGTTTGTTGAAAACCCTACCTTCCAAATTTCAACCTTATAGCACGCAGTCTCCAAAAAAATGACTGTAACTTACGGATGGACAGACAGACAGACATGACAAATCCATAAGGGTTCCGTTTTTTCCCATTTGGCTACGGAACCCTGGACTTATAAAAGATTTAAAAAACTTATATACTATTTCTTAAATAAATTTATATTTCAATACGTTAAAGGTGGACATCATTACTAGGACTCCATATTATCATAATAACCACTGTCAACCACATTGACCCATGTCAAGCAAATTGCCGAGTCATCTTTGCAATAATCAGTGTCAGTGGCAATACACCTATATCAACTGGAAGGTTGTTAGAGAAAATCTTTATCGACTTGTCCTATAGACTCATCATCTATTAATAACTTACATAAAACATGAAAAGTTTGTTGTGCGAATGCTTATAAATTATAATGTTAGATGTTATTAATTCGTTCAATTTTGCGATTCCATTATTATGAAGAAAGAAATAACGTGCACCTGAAAGAATCCTCCAGGGCTCTTAAATAAAATTGCATGGCATTTTATCCCTTCCAGTGTTACAAAATAAAGACAGTACATAAAAGTGATATGATAACGAGTATACATACGAGTTTAGGATTACAAAATTTATTAAAAACTAAGAAAAATGCAGAGCAAAAAAAAAATTTCTTTTTAGCGGTAGTATTTTTACTAATAGAATATTGATAGTTTTGACATTTTGTAAACAAATCCTATAATAGTAAGTCACAATATTAATCGGTTACCATTATAAGTAGAATTTTATCATTAGCTACCATGCTTCAAATAACAGGAAAAGAAAAAACTACAGGCAGCTTAAAAAATCTGACACCATGTTCAATGGGAAATTAGCTATTTCCTAGCATAGCAATCATATGAGTTGTCCATTCACTAAGGGGGGGTTCAATCACTGGTGCATTTACCTTTCAACGTGTTATGTTTTTACCTTCATTATTTTGTGAGTACGGTGTAATCGGCTCATTCCACAAGCACCATTATCCTACAACATAATACACCACTTATTGGAAACATTCCCTATCCCAATGCCGCATTAAATATTACGATGTCAGCTATATTTATGGATATCATCGGGATCCTATGAGCGTAACAGTCTATGTCTCGGGACAGGGTTCACCCAAAACATGAGTAATCTTCATAGTAAAATTATCATATTTTGGGATATCACCTAACAGTCCGACGAACTGGTTGAACCGTCTTAGGAAGAAGCTAAATACACGCTGCTTCAATTTTTTCTAAATTGAGTTCTATGAGGGTGGTAAGAAGTCCAGGAATTGGTCTCTCTTCTAGTGGCTGAAATGATGACTATATTACTCAAAAACTTTACTTAAGTCAATATCTTATCAATCACGAGCCTACTGGATAGTATTTCTCCTAAACCCTAAAACTATTAAATTAAGCAGTTTATCAAAGATATATTTGTGCATTGTTTTTACTTTCACAATAACTATAACTATTATGAACCAAACTTGGGATAAAGAAGAGCAAATTTTTTTTTCAAAATCGACATACGAGTACATACCTATTGGTAATGCCACCGCCTGCCTTGCCATCATAGGCCCCGGTAACCGCTCTCCCGAAGGCCGTTAGCCTGATTGCTTACTTAGTAATTTCTTAGTTAGCCATACCCGTAACATCTTTCTTAGGTAACCTATGAATTTGATAGGTTATAAATAAAGTTTTAAGATGCTTTATACCAATAGGCAAATGGTTAACGACACACCATAACAGCACAGATTGTAGAATGCTATATAACAGTTAGATAAATTCGAAGGCACGAAATCGTTACATCATAAACACTTCAACGAATGTTAAATACTGAATAAACTAGGACAATGGTTTATAGGGTGATATTCTACAGGTGTGTCGGGTCAAGCAATTACAATGTTGATTTCGCAGCGTTGGTAGTTAGAACACTGTACTCAGTGGTAACAACTAACTGCCTTCGTGGTCCAGTGGTCGTTTGCCTGTTAACCCGGGAGTCGGGGGTTCGATTCCCACGGGAAGCATACGTTGTTTTCGGTTTGGCTATGATATTGCAGGCTTGATTCACCTGATTGTCTGACAATTAATATAAATCCGTGAATTCCTTCGGAAGGCACATTAAATCATTGGTCCCGGCTGCCTTCTGGTAGTAGTTGAAAAGTCCACGTCAGAGGCCGAGAGGCGGTTCCGAAGAACTCTGACACCAGGGTGTGCATGGTCGATTGACCGTGACACCTACACGAAATGAATAAATGAAGGGGGCTTAGCCAGTCACAGAAATTGACATACCATTGATTCACGTGATTTAGCGCGGCTTATGTCAATCTTATACATTTTGCTCTTGTAGATATTTCTTTACGTTTTGAAATTGTAACTTTGGCTAAACCACGTTGTTCACACAAATTGTTATCATTATCCTTTTTGAATAAATGAATGAATGAATGCTGCTAGCGTAAGTACAGTGTCTCTCCTTAGCATACGCTTTTCCTTTGGTATTACTTATATATTTATTATAAGTACTTTCTTTTTTTCTCTTATCATATCAGTTAGTAACGAATAATATTGCTATAGCATTTTTTAATCTGTGCTCTTATATCATTGTTTTGCTTATACAATATGTTAAACTGCTGAGAGTTGTAGAGATTTTGTTTAAAAGTATATAAAAAGTGTGTTAGGATAATAATAGGTATCTATCAAAGCTATACTTTGAAACCTTTAACAAAAGATTTTGCCGCATTTGTAATAATTTGTATGCAAAAAAAAAAAACAATTAAAACAAACGAAATATAAGTAAAAATATTAGTTATAATCAATTAAAAAATTTAAACTGTGTACCTAACTCTAAAATCAAATAACTTGTCAATGTCTTAGAAACTGTCTATTTGTGGCACATTTTTACAAACAATGGCTAACATTTGCTTAACAAATCACCGTGTCCAAACATTGCATTGTCTATGGCAGGCATTATGTCAGAAGGCGCAAGCGAAAGCGCTTCCGAGTTGCGCAAGCGCAGGTTTTGTATGACTTGTGACATTGAAAGTTCTTCACAGTTTTATAATTCCTTTTCAGACATAATAGCCTTTAAGTATTAAGTTGATAAAACCAACGTCCATTCGTAATACAACAATCTTAATTTGAAACAAATTAATTTCATATCTCTTTCTGATAAATAAACTGATTTATGATAATGCTCTTAAAATCAAATCAAGCTGGTATGTATCATACTTCATACTATCATACTAATATTATAAATGCGAAAGTGAGTTAGTTTGTTTGTTACGCCTTCACGGCCTATCTAATAAACCAATCTTTCTGAAATTTTGCATACACATAGCTAGAAGTATTGAGAAGGACATAGGATCCGTACCAGGGAGCATTTTAGTTTTCTTATAATTTTTAGATTCATAACATTAAAAATTCAGAATACTTAGCATATAAAGAATTCTTCACCCGTTTGGCCCGGACAGTTAGTGTACAGTCACTGTACACTCTGTACTGTGGCCCACTGTGGGCCATAAAAAGAAAAATACTTTGAAACTTTGATCGGAATTAAAAACCTCTTCTCGAAGTCGTTTGTAAAATAATCAGTCATTCAAGCAATTAAGGAACAAATAACTCCAATTTCGAAGGTCAGACTCATCAAACCCCCAACCACCCTCATTTGTAACTCATGTTTTCCTCTTTCATAACTTTTGACTTTGACGTAGGTAGTCCCTTTAACTTCTTTAATGCTATTTCTTACAGAGAATTGAACATATTTGGTATTTATTATAGAAGATTAATTTTTCGAAATAATGTATTATAGAGAGTATAGAGAGCATACTTATATTACGTAAAGTAGCAGCCGCAGAATATCGAAATATTAATTAAGAAGTGCATGGCATAGCGCACGAAAAACGTGTCACTAGTTTGGCTTGCAAGCCAACGTTTCACGCAGAAAAAATGGTCGGGGAATTTGATTGCGTCATTTATTGCCACTGTTATTGGTATAATATAAGGTGGCTTTGTTGTAAACTACGTAATACATTTCTTGTAAGGTGTGGTGTGGTTTACTTGGGTTTACATGTATTAATTGAAAATAAGAAGCGAGAATACACTGCCACACTGATCCCGGAACTAAATCCGCGTCATTTGCAGCCGTATAGTATCCGGAAAGACCACAATATACCATCATTTCATGTATAGTAGTCGTAAAATGTGACTAAGGTACAAATAAAGGTTCTCTTTTATTCTCTTATATAGCACATTAAATTAATAAAATTATATTAAAGCTAACGTTTGAAAATGAAACGTACAGACACAGAGAAACTAAATTATTGCTATTAACGAGAAACCTTTGATAATAAAACAATATGCTTTAGGCATTAACAATGTGCGTGTTTTGTTAATTAGAAAGCATTAGATACTCAAGTACAATGCACTCGTAAACGCTTTCATAGTCCAACAATCAAAATTATTACAAAGAGATATTAAAAATACACATTTATGTTGCATCTGGATAAGAACAAAACCTTTTTATGAAATTGAAGCCTGAATTGAGGTTATTCTCCGTTTTACTATCACAGCATCCATAACTGTCGTCTGCACGGTATTCGAACCAAGTCTGTGGCTGTTTGTGAACCAATACACAAGTTACGAGTATTTCATATTTCCTTTGAGCTGATATACCTAGACTAATCTTACAAACTTTGATTTGAATGAATATATGAACGATTTACATAGCCCATAATTTTTAACGGTTGACCCCACACTAAGCAACAAGCTTACCCCGGTTTCTGTAGGTTTCGAAATCATCATCAATTGTCAATAGAAAAAGCTGTGTATAATTTGTCTTCTTTTATATACTTAGTAGATGGCCATTGAGGTTCTTAAAGAAGATGGCGGGATGACCTCAAACCCATACTTGAAGTGAATAGACAGGATTGCCCTGGTGTAATAGATATGTATGGAGAAGGTTTCCCATGAATATTATAGTTCTAGTTATCTGTGCTACATACCTTTTATCATCTTTACCCCGCAGAGGTAGAGAGAGCCTGCTTTCCATCAGGTGCCATAGACCTGCTTGCTTATTATATACTCAATTGTATAAGAAAATACTCCGGGATTCTCCTTTGCTTCCTCTTTCTTGCTAATTTACGGGTACTCTTAATTTCTAATCCGCTCAATATTTAATAATGTACTTTATAATCTGATTTTCTGCAGTTATTAGTTATCTGAAATTATAAAACTAAGAAAATGCTAAGTACTAACTAATAAAATTATTCATTTCTATTGGTTGATTTAAACGTCGAGTTCTAATGTCGTTTCCTTTTACATAATGTCAATGTGCCAATACGTTTAATCGCCAGCAAAATATTTGTCAGTTTATTCCCCGTCACGAACTGTTAACAAAATTAAATACTTAATGCGTGACATTTCATTTATGGAGAGACTTTTATTAGAATTTCACAATTTTATTGTATCCCGATAGTAGTCAATAAGGTAAGATAGATGACTTCAGGAATATCTAGTTTGAGAAATGTGATACCAGTGTTAGCTTCTAAATGAAATAAACATAAGAGAAATATTCTTTAAAACATATTAGAAGTCCAACCAACCTTGTAAAGTCTTGTGTCATGGACCCTATACCGCTTCGGACTGTGACTATCTGATAATCGATCATCTTCCTTATCAATCAGGATATGTTAACAATGAAAAGTTTAAATCAAACCTTATAAAATAACGTTTTACGTAAGATTCAAACTAACAGCCCCTAACTGTACGTATATAAAGATGGTAAAAGTAATTAAGATAAATATTAACTTTTGAGTATTTTGAGTAAAAACTAGGCGTAAAGCCGCGAATGCTAAACTTAGCATTTCTCAAAAATATCTATATTTTCGACGATAAATATGCACCCATTAGCAACCTACGCTAACCGCCTTGTCATTAACCTCATGATTTTGCAAAGTTCATTGATCTGCATAATTTTCATATCCAATAGCAAAGTCGACCAATAACAGTAGTGACTACTAGCGGAATTCAACAAAATAAAACAAATTGAAGATAAAAATATGCTATTTTTAGTCAACTATTCTAATTTCCATCATCCAAGTGTTATCAGGGTTGTGTCCGAAGTAAGTTAGCCAGATCAGATAACTAAAGTATCTGAACAAAATTACTACAAAAAATAATAGAATTGTCAGTTCGAGACAATGAATCATTTTAGAGGAGTAAACAATGGAAATCACGGAAATTATGTCAAATTTCATAGCCACTTAGAATAGAAACGTGCAAATAATTTTATTTTTATAGAGATTCGACGATATTGGAACACACTTAAAAATTAGTTCTACTTATTGTTCTTGTAGATATAGTACGTTATGATGGGACTCTCATCATATGTGAACAATCTCTTTGAATCCAGACCATCTCACCGTAACCCAAGTCACATTTCTCCAAAACACAGGGTCGTATAAAATAAGATTTGGCATTATCTTGTCTTACGACACTCTATCTGGGAATGTCTTTAATAGTGAAATCTCCCACTATTACGTCAGAGGTTTGTAAACCCACAAGAAGATCTTCCGTCTATGTCTAAGAGAATAAATTTCGAAGACAAAACAGCTAGTTTAATGTCTATAAACATAATGGCTATACTGTTTTGATGTTGATGATATAACGTGCAGCATGTCAACTCGACTCGAGTGCCACTGCGGCATACTGAAGTGTCTTTGACTTGAATCACGAAATCAGATCGATAGTATCGAGACGAAAACGAGATCTCGACTCGATCACATACTTGACCTCCTGGGGAAATCCGTTATTAGTGAGCAATATTCCAAATTTAAATTTAAATAATTTTCTTTAATGCTATTCTTTCTTTGTTAACAGTGTTCCTGACAATAGTGGCTCTTACTTCCTGCGCACAAGTCGAAGACCCGTGCAAGACAAAATCGCGAGTGGTCGCCGACGACAAATATTGCGACAAATATTGGGAATGTGACAACGGACAATCGATACAGTACGATTGCCCTAATGGATTAGTGTTTGCTGGAAAGCATCGAGGAGTCACTGAGGGTTGCGATTATCCATGGCGGTCGAATTATTGCGAATACCCTAAAGTACAAATAAGTGAGTATGTTTTCTTTTGCAGGAGTGGCAAGCCTCGGTTACATTAAGGTCTTTCTCACTCTCTCTCTCTCTTAATCTTTCTCAGTCATCTTAAAAGTTAAAAATAGTAATTCTCGGTCGACACCTCAGCTGTATTGTTTTGGACACATCCTAGGAACTTAAAGTCATTTAAGATTTCACCCATTGTATGTGATACTCTTTTCCTGCTGGTAATGAACAGTATTCTATTCATGTCTTCTTTAGTCTTTCTTTATTTCCAAATCCCACTACATCCATATTCAATGTAATATGATTTTCTTACTCCAAATTGGACGTTAATGGCAAGCACCAAAGAAAGACCAAATTGACATAAATCCAATATTGACATTTACCATCAAACTTCGGATAGTTACGAAGAGAATACGTGTATTTTCTCATATTTAAATCACCAAATTTCCATGTTTCAGATCCGCCAATAGGCACTGAGCACTGCGATTGGTTGTACGGCATCTTTGGCCACGAGACTTCTTGTACGAGGTACTGGACTTGCTGGAACGGCACCGCCACGGAGCAGCTCTGTATTGGAGGTTTGCTGTACAACGAGAACGCACACTCCTGCGATTGGCCTGAGAATGTAGACGGTTGTCAGAAACATCGTAAGTTTTGTATTTTTCTTTTTCACCATCTTGATGGTCTAGAACTCTTGCCTGAGGTGTGTTATAAGGACATCGCCTCCGTGAACAAACTTCATATCTCTGTAGTCTGCTCAACTCATGTCGTGCGACTAGTTCGAAAAACGATGGAGGCTGTCAGAAACATTGTGATTTGCCTTTTTTTTCTTTCTTTAACATCTTCGAGACCCGTGGAATATACTGAACTGGCAGGAAGGTCATCGCTGCCAATAATAAGCCCCATAGGTTTGCTGCAATCAGAACGCATCAACTTATGTTGAGCTATTTGACTAAGATAGCAACCTCTCCCACATAATATACCTATATAGTCGTCTACCATCAGAACCATTGTAAGTTTTGCGTTTCTTTCTTCAACATCTTCAGCAACAAGACCTGATACAACATATAGTGTAATAAAAGGTGTACCGTACTAGTTATTAATATTTTCTCCTCTGTAGAAAAAGTAAGATTAATTTAAATGAAATTGAGTAAGTACCTACTATAAGTAAATCGATATTTTTTTTAAACACTATGTCTAATTAAATCTCAAAACTGACCACGCTACTCAAAGCGTAAAATAAAAAAGTAGGTATCATTGTTAGTATAGCATTCTGTAATCTAATCTATGGTATCATTAAGTCCTGCAAACTGCAACTGTCAAAAAAGTAGTACTTATCGTAGTAATAAGTACAATACCTAATATACTTCAGCATCATTATCAAGATCATTACACTAATGACGTCCTCATTTATTCACGAACAATTTTCGATAATAATCGATCATGAATGGTAAGCGTTTCACTCATCAATCATCACGCAACTTTCACCCTAATAGTCGAAGGTAATAAAGCGTATAATAGCATAATAGGTTTGTTAATCGCTGTTCTGTAACTCATAATTGATAGCGATCGGTTACACTACACCGATTAGTTGTAAGTTGACAGATGAAATCGAAATTATTGTGGTTAATCTATTAAGGCGAACTATTCATGTGACGTTTGATAATAATAAGCCCTGACATCTGAGACAAGTGGACCACTTATGTCCAATAATCTATCACTGAGTACTACAAGTTTATTGTTAACACATTCGCTACATATGCTATGATTTTGTATCGAAAATCGTTGGAATCACAAGATTTAATAAAGGGACAAAGAACGATCAAAGAAGGTTTTGTGTAGCCCTAATTAGAGTCAATTACGAAGATAAATTGTTGTATAATTTTAAGCAGAATACTACACGCTCTCTATCAGATTTCCTTAAATATATCTTTCTGTTTGAGTTTATAATTAACGTACATCATTGATTCTACATAGATATACATGTATCGATTTTCAGCTTAGTTCTGGAATATTACTAAGTCACAATCTTTAAAGCTGTCATCAAAATCATTTTACTAACTTGTTTTTGATTGATTCACTATTTGAATGAATTCAAATAAACAAAGAAATAGAGAGAGCCTTATAAAAAACAAAACACGTTATGTTATGTGTATTTGGCAATGCAAAAATAGTGGGGTATTTTGCGTTTATGATTAACATGGTATTAGATAATATCCGTATTATTATTTTTATCGCAAAATACCCAAAATTTCATGGTTGGTATTTTTCGTATGTGGTATTAAAATGAAATGCTTGAATCGATGAATGAATGGCCCGCTTTATTCGTCTGTGTGTATTGAACTCGATGCCCTACAACTACAGGTTAACATTTTTGCAATAACAAGCAAGATAACAAGTTACTGGGTTTGGTAACTTGACGTTCGTGTAAGAATCGTCCGAAATGGCATCGGCCTAAATAATTCTCTTATGTAATGCAGTTAATGACGGACGGTTTTTATAATGGCTTAATAAGTTTTTAAATACTTTATAGGTAATTGCAGTTTTGATCATTGTGCAATATTTTTAATTTTATGTTGGTGAACATTAGTAAGAAGATTTCAGAACGAAACTAAAAAAGAACAATAAAAAGTAAAATTTAGTTCTATTAAATATATACCTATTAGCGGTTCTCACTGGAGACCAGTGCCCCTAGTATGAGCGACTGCGTTAGCGATTTAGTATGGCAAACCTGTACAGCGCCT
Organism: Apomyelois bistriatella; assembly: GCA_947044815.1. Taxonomy (NCBI): domain Eukaryota; kingdom Metazoa; phylum Arthropoda; class Insecta; order Lepidoptera; family Pyralidae; genus Apomyelois; species Apomyelois bistriatella. Next base: position 13,156,895 of record OX345691.1, read on the forward strand.
CTGGCGGATAGTAAGGCAACTAAGAAATTCCATACAAAATCCTTCAAATCAAATTCCATACAACAGGGTCCATTTTTTTCTTTTTTCATATTATACTAAAATTACTGCCGCATTTGCTGGTGATTAAGAGATCAGTGTTCGTTGCATTGGTTATTAAATAAATTCCCATTGCCAGTTAGTCATCTACACAAAATATACAAGATAGTATAATAACGCATCCAATATACTGGAAATTGATGTAAAAATATACGCGCCCCGTTACCAAGACTTGTTTTGCCCAAATTAAATATGTATGAGGTTATTGCCGCTGCTCTATTTTTCAGATTTTGCCAAGGATAATCCGGCCATATTACGGATTCCCCTTTATTTTTTATTTCTCATCTTTTCTCTGTAAAAGGGTATTCGGAACTTGGTAGATTAATATCTTCACATCCTATCCTTTGTTTATCTGGGCCCGCTAACAATAGTTTATTTCCTTGCCATTTTATATGCCTTTAGGTATATTGTTTTCCGTTATATATACTGTAATACTACCTCATGAAATATTGGAAGAATTCATCGCCTCCCTAATAAAACACCGCTTCCAACGGAGGTCCTCTATGATGATGTGTTGGTCTTTGGTTCTAAATAACAATGTAGCTAGGTATCCCCAATACAATAATCTACAGTCCGCCATATCTGAAAAATTAAGCATATGTTACCAAGATCTATCTATAGGAATAATAAAAACGCAGAGAAAATTACAAACTGGTGTTATACCAAAATCTCTAAAACAAAGCTTAGATATAAATATATAAATGCCATCGCACACACGAGTAGCTCTTGATCCAGAAGGTGGTTGTCATTTTATACACATTCCGCATCACGCGGAAATTTCAGACCTCGTCGCTAGGCTTCGGCCCATGTAATAAGCGTAAACCCCTTTTGAGAAGAGATAACCTATATAACAGTCGGTAGTACGAAAACTGATGAAAAAACAAGCGGTAACGAAACACAGATCTTATTATTAAACCAACAATTTAATTTATAATAAATTAATTCCAGCACTGTGCAACGAAGACCCCAACGGCAATGTGCCTCTCGGGAAGTCCTGCAACCGATACTGGCAGTGCCAGGGCGGGTACCCTCGTCTGCAGAGGTGTCCCGCCATGCTGGTCTTTGACAGGAGATCGCTGAGGTGCGTGGTGCCCCCCACTGAAGACTGCGATGTCCCCACTACCACGGCACCGCCCCCGGAAGAAGAGGAGAATAGACCACAGGTAAGATAAACTTGATTGAATTTACAAATATGGCATACTCAAATAAGATTTAACTGTTAAATTAAATTAATTTGTACCTGTGTCTATACTGTAAATGAATAGTGGAAAGTATTGAAATGATTACTGGAGAAATACATAAGAAGCACTTTAGCACTGCTGCATATACCGATTAAACAACCGGGCTATATAATATACAAGTCCTCCAGCATACAAATCCATTCATACTAATATTATAAATGCGAAAGTCTGTCTGTCTGTCTGTCTGTCACCTCTTCACGGCTAAACTGCTGGACCGATTGTGATGAAATTTGGTGGGGATGTAGTTAACAACCTGAGGTCAAACATAGGCTACTTTTGGGCGCGATATAACCGAGTCCCACGCGGGGCGAAGCCGCGGGGAACAGCTAGTTACAAATAAAACCTTCATACATACAATCAACAATTATTCGACCTCCGTGGCGTAATGGTTAACATGCCTGTCCGCTGCCGTACCCAGGAGGTCCCGGTTCGATCCCGGTCTGATCAAGATGAAAAAATTATCTTTTTCTGATTGGCCTGGGTGTTGCATGTTTATCTATAAGGTGGACACAAATCAACTGCAAATATTTTAAGGGTAAATTCAAACCCATTCTGAACAACTTTTCCAAATATACTTATATCAAAAAAACTTTCTTCACTCCCCATACTAAACTAGATCAGCTGATTCTCAATTTTCATGGGAGGTCAAACATTTTTTTTTTTCATATTTCAATAGAAGTTTATTTGGAGAAGTTGTTAAGAATAGCGGTCTGAATCTGGCCTTAAAATATTTGCAGTTGATTTGTGTCCACCTTATTCGCATTTGTTGATAGCATCCCATAACACAAGTCACAAACTTATTTTGTAGCTAACTCAATCTTGTGATTTAACCCTATATATTTATTTATTTATTTATATGTGTTACTTTGGAAGCGATGAAAATCCTATCTAGGTACTCTATCAATAATTGAGTCTATTTTTGTTATAAGTTGTTGGTTGGTAAGTGGTAGTTAGAAGAATAAAATTTCTACAGTAAAACAATGAAAATATTATTATTTTTAGATTCGTTACACACAATCGTTGCGACCAGGAGCCTACATGTATCAAGTAACAAAAGATGTATGTTTATAAAATACCTAAAACTCATAAGCACTGTATGCGTATTTAGTCACTTATTTATGCTAATTTCCAGTACCATTACACAATACCTCTCTCTCAACACATACTCTATCTTCTGATAGCACCCTTCTTTTAAAACCAAACAACTTTTCAACCGACAATTCTTCACTGGTCGGAGGTGTGAGGTAGAAGTGTCTAGAGTAAAAATGCAAAGACGGACTAGCGAGGTCTACAACTTACAGCGCCATAAGCAAACAAAATATACACAACAAGTAAATTTTATTTTTTTTATTGCAGGCTCCACCCCACATTTCAAAGCGGCCAGTACCACCGCCAGAATATGCAGATACCCAACCTCCACGTCCGAGGCCTAGGAACTAACCTAACGGATAAAATATTCTAGATATTTCTATCTTTTTTATCACATACCAGGGAAACTTCTCCTTCTGATTGGTCAGTCAAAAACTCCTTCCCACCCTTGTGATTTTTTCTAAGCTCCCTATTAATTTTGTGGCATGCTTAGATGTGTTGAAAAATAGTTAACAAATTTTGAAAATATTATCGAACGTTTTTTTTATTTTAATAAACACGTTCTATGAAATTTTTATTAATAACTAATTGGATGGATTTTAATCTAAATCCGCCTCTGTTGTTATGAAATGATGTTTTTACTTAAAAAAAAATAACTAAAAAAGGTACCTAGTACAAAAAAAAATGTCTTAGTTAATCAAATGATCCCAAGTCCACCAAGTTAGTCGAAAACGTCAAATTGTCATTGCTTTGTTGCTTTTCTTCAAAAATATTACAAATTTTATCCCAAATAAAATTCAGATGATATATTAATAAAATTATTTCTTCTGTTTTAATTGTCAAATTAATTTAAAGATATTAAAATTACATTTTATATACGTAAATATAAAATTTACAACTAAGCATGTCACATCAACGGGGCTCGTAAGTGTAGAAGTATTTATACTTCATTAAGTTTAGTTTAGTCGTGTAATTATTAGTTTTTTATTATTTTTGTAAAGATATTAAGATACCTTCTTACATCTAGAGGAAATACTCAAACCGAATGGAAAAAGAAATAATTTTAATGCTTTAGTCTGTGATGAAGTGCTATCCTCTTCTTACGTCAAATAAAATCAAATATAGATAAAGATCCAGCAAATTTTTTGGGGCTCTACTTTAGGAAACACAATAAATGTCTAGATTAAACTATTATTTCTATTAATAATATAATTTGCAGTTTCGATAGTGTCAAGGTTTATGTGCCTCTAAAAGAACCACTTGATGTGATAAAACTTGCAACTTATCGTCAAATTAAATAAATGTTATACTTAAAATACTATTTAATTTAATAAGTTTTTTGTTTCTATTGCCTAGAAAAGTGACATACACTATTTAAATTATACACCAATAAAATACCACATCGCAGGTAAGTTTAATACATATATCAAAGCACGACAAGTCCCTAAAACAATTTTAACTTGGGCAATTTCGAAAGATCTTCGTGTCGTTTCGTTGCCAGTATTTATTACCCTTGTGCTCCTGAGTAGGGCCCTGTTTCTTGCTTTTACGATTTCAAATATTTTAACCAATCAAAAACAAGTCTTATTTTAAGCTTATGTAAATTGATTTTTGTACAAAATCTAATCTGTACTGGATTTTTTACCTGAACTCTGTTTGTGTAACGATAAGTCAACATTTATATTTTAAGGTTTTTAAATATAGTGAATATTTTTAGAATTTCCTTTTTTTTCTCCAAAATAAACCCATTCATCTGACTGCCATCTAGCGATAACAACCGGAACCAACGACTAAAAGTAGCTTCTGAAGCACGTACGAATTCAAGATATAAAAAGCCACAAGTGGCGCCCAATCCGAGCTAGGCCTCACTCGTCGTCGCTTGACACGAGCTATCTACACGAACAGGACGCCGCCGCGCCTCTAGGTTATCGAGCTCACCTTGTCATGTAGAAATAAAAGATCAGCATTTTATTGGTGATTATGAACCAATTAACAAACTCACTATTTGCTTAGGTATCGATTGAGTTGAGTTAAAAAATTAATAAACTCACACTTCCTGATATCAGATTTTCCAAACTTCCTTAAGGCCTTTGTAGGCTCACGAGCATTATTACGTATTGAACTGTTTTCAATTTTAGACCTTAATCAACTTACGAACATAGATATAGATGTTAGTGCTCGAGAAGGTTCTATTATGGTAAGGTACTTTTCATTTCGAAATTAATTGGAATCTAAAGCGTCAACTTTAGAGTTTGGACCCCAGTGCTTGAAAACCTTTGGTTTCCCTAAACTTGTAAGATAAGGAGGAATTAATAACATAGCTAAATGTCCAGTTTGTCCTCAATTTCGCCATTAATCATCTAAGATACTTCGTCTTTAGTAACTTTCCGTCCGTTTGTCCGTAACACGATATTTTAATGTGCAGTAATTGCAAGCTGTCATTGCTTTTCACTTCCATTGTAACTTTTCCAGAAATAGAGGTTTAAATTAAAATTGTATGTTTTATATGCGGCAATAAATATTTTCTTTGCTTTTCATACATACAAATGTTCATCCCTTTTTGCAGGCCCTTGAGGATTAATAAATAAAGTATCTGATGTTTGACCATGGGTTTTCAACAATAGCCATACTAATTTTCATTATAATTGATTCAGTATACCAAATGCCCATGAAAGCGTTTCAAATGGCTTTCGTCTGGACCTGGCGCCGTGAAAATTTCAGGATTTTCGTTAAGACTGTTTTTACTTTATATGAGATTTATAACTGGATTGCGGTGGCTCACAGTAGGGATACATGGCGTAGACAGAGGGAGGCTTATGCCCAGCAGTGGGTTGTGAACAGCTGATGATGATGATGATGATGATGATGAGATTTATTGTTTTTTTAAAGTAATCTGCAGTAGCCCGTGCATATTAATTCCATGCTATCAACTAACCGTTCAATCAATATGACCCCATTACGTCAAATCCGTCTACAACGCCCTAGAGGAACGACCCAATTTTTTAGACTCTATTTGCGAAATGTGCCCATTTTGTTCTTCCATAAAGCCATTACCGAAGCCCAGGGGACATGCTCTTTTGTGATTGCTGTATCAAATTAATGTGTTCGATATTGGATAAAAGGTTTCACTCTTTGATTTGTTGTTTTGTGGGCACTTTCGTTCAAATGTTCATTCATTCGTTCACTTTAGCGGGAAACCCCTTAGCTATTTGAGTTTTGTGTCTTTGCTATATTTCACAAATAACTTCCATGTATGAAGACTAAAACTGTCTTCGGGGGTCGAGGGTTCAATCTCCACGTGAAGCATACTTTGCTTAGTTGTTTCCAGTTTAATTAGAACATACCTAGCAGGCTTGAATCACCTAATTGTCTCAACCGTTGGCCCTCGCTGCCATCTGAAAGTCGTAAAAGGAACCACGTCAAAAGAACTCTGACACCAGGGCGTACATGGTCGATTGACCCACACGATATGATGATGATTATGTGTGAAGTGTATATTTCCACAATAATTGCCGTATGAGCCTATTTGGCAAAAACGATAATACAATAATACAAATAGACATAATTATGTGTAGCCACCATTAAGTTTATTTATCCGAATAATCCGACTGAAAATGAACACCACCAAGTTTTTTCGAACATACTGTTTTTTTTTTTACTTTTTGCTTACTTTCATCAAAAATATATTCCACGCCTGAAAATATTATTCATCCAATTAGCACCGTATTTAAAACGTACAGATCACGATAAGACTCGAAATTAATTTTATCCGTCGAATGTTGAGTTTGCAGGAGTGCCCCGCAAATTAAAACGCCTCTGAAATACCGCTCCGATACTTAGATCAGGGAATAGAGGAAGTATATTTTCTGTAATCACATCAAGATATTCTGGATCATTCTTACTAGATTCACTGGCAATTTGTTTCATAAACATATCGAGCTTTGTTGTTTTTCCAGTTCCATTGTCTACTAGTTCAATAGAACTTAAAAGAATTTTTTTTTTCACTTGTTAAAAAGAGCAATTTACACACCGCAATTAGAGCAGTCACAATAGTTTTTCAATTTGTTAGTCGGTCACCGGTGGGCCGCTGGACGTACAGATTATAACCCTAAAGTCGTTCTAAACTTTGAATCTGGGTATGGATTTTTATTTTGATTGTATTTAAAGTGTCCTGAATATTAAACTTACATTAAGTCAAAAGTTTTCACTAACAAGAAAAAAAAGAAAAGAATATAATTTAAAAAAAAATAACTCTCTCTTTCCGTAACCATCTGGAGCTTCTGAATTACAAGGTTTCATTACGCTGGATAATTTCTGCCTTCAATAAATTCAAAACTTTATGGAGATCCAGGTGTGAGGGAATTCAGAAATGTTCTTCTGTTTTCCACTTGTACAATCTTTCTTTACCTACATTACGTACCCATATATTTCGTAATTAAATTCTACTCGTATTCCCAAATAATTTCCACTCTATACTTAAACTACTGCACATTTTAGTGGCTTGAGTTGACTGGTGTCACTTGAAAATAATAATTTGTGTGGTGGTCAGACTCTCTATCATTAGGCCCAAGTTTGAGCTGCACGTCACGGAGATGAAGATGCTATTAGGATATATGGAGTGTTGCGGAAAGACCACGTAAGAGATCCACATTTGGGTCAGCCTTTAAACTCGTTCGTAACATTGCGGACAAACTCTTAGAGAGTTGCTTACGATAGTAGGTAGTCACGTCTTACAGAGGTTACGGCTAGTTAAGTTGGGAACAGGTCTGTCCATGCCACCTCCTCCACGGCCAGGTAGAAGGGGCAATCCCAAAAAGTTCTAGCTTGATTTTACTTCCAAGGATTGTACTATGTTCCATTTAAAACAGTTGGAAAGAACTGATTTAAATGATCTGGGCTCCAAGAAACTTCTTCCTGGGATGACTACATCGTTAGACCAACCTGGGTTGGGTTCTGAACGCGGTTATTCGGCAAACACATTATTGAAATTTCTTAAACAACAAAATGCTATATTTTCATAATTTTGTTTAACGCTAAATCCGCAAAAAAAATACTTCCTTACAGAAATCGAGACCTAGTTCTATGCAGTTACAGAAAGTCTTGGCGGGGCACTGCCATGCCTACAGATAAAGCAGATCATGCCGAGCGTACATAATCACCACAAATGTCAACAGCAGTAACCGCCGATTTGACATCCTTTGCGGTTATGTTATGGACCCATAGAACTAGGAACGCGGCTCTAATAGAAGTAGCATGACAAGCTAAACTGTCTTACCACTCATACACGATATTTACGTGTATGCCATCCTTGGGTTCACAGTCTACTAATGTCTATTGCGGAGTATATACAAGGACAACAAAAAAAATCAATTTTGTGTATTAATGCCGATTTATGCCTTCACAATATGTAAAAATAATTGTATAAATCCAAATATGAGTTCTCCTGATACTTCTTTTTACGTTTTATACAAGTTAAAGCCTTATATCATGTAAAATACTACAGCAAATTCAACGCCATTTTGAATGAAAAAAATATTATTCAGTCAAGAACATGTGCTAAGCATAGTGTTGTTGCTCTTACGTTTCTTTCGTCAAGTATCGATAAACGAAGTTAGAAGGCAAGTTTGGAGTAAAATTCGGGTTTAATTATAAATGTCAACGGGAAATGAATGAAGAAACCAGTTTCCGAAATTGCTAGTGTTACCATTAAATGTGAAGTATTTGTGAACTCATTCCATAATGTGTGTATTTGATGACGGACCCCCCCTCCTACCCTCCCTTACCTCAGCCCTTACCCCCCGCAAACGGCGCGCTAGGTTCCCATACATTTAATGTCATATGTTACATCTATCTTAAGTGACGCAATTTTTTTTTTAATCTATGTATGGACCCTATTAATAGCTATGTGTTTGTCAAATGTCATACAAGAGGGGTTTTGGCGCCAAGCTAAAGTCACTCGGTTATCGTCTTATTTTCTAATATTTGTGCATAATAAAGGGGATTATTATTCGCTAAGTGTTCGTGAACAAGTGTGAGTGCTGGGAAGTAGTACAATGTCGTATAAATCACTTTAATCCTTGTCACCAAAATCTCCTTAGTAAAATTTCCACCGCTCCACTTAGCCCTTGACTAACTTGACTAGACATGACTACTGACTTGACTTGACTCTGTGACACCTAAATGAATAACATTCAAATAAAACTTGATACTGGCAAAAATAAGCTATAAGTCTGATTGCCATATTGTGGATTAATACCACATAAACAAAAATGTCATACAAATTATCTTCAAAAGCAATAGAATTAGGAAATCGCGCGCGGTTTGACGTCAGGATTTGGAGGTTTTTATTAATCTATGTTCATAAGCGGATGCAAGGAGACTGCATGCACCAGAAATGAGAATATAGTATGGATAAAAATAAATCTATGTAAGAAGTATGAAGTTACATTTAGATCTATCTAAATATTATCACTTGTAATCTGAAGTTTCATGTAATCTATTCTATTTAGCAAAAAGAGTTTAGCGAACATGTTTTGTTTAACACACAGAAAAGGTAAATCACCTCAGTGTATGTAGCAATGATTTGAAGGTAAAAACATCCCAAATACAACAGTCCTTCAAGTAGTAGATAAGAATGTCTCTTGAGAGTAAACTGAACTCGTATCTATCAGAACTTTTACAGCCCTTGTGAATTTTGTTGCTCATAACTTGTTAAGTTCCATTTATATAAAAGCAAGGAAACTGTGTCGACTTTACCATATCTTAATAACGCAGTCGCTAGTACTGCGTTCAGATTTTATCGCGATCGCAAGCTACATCGTTGGCAAAATCTATTGGTAGACCTCTGAACTCTACCACAGTCACTTCAGACACTAGTACATTACATAGTACATGGTACAATAGTACCTAAAGACATGATAGTACAGTACCATGTACTATTTATTTATTTAAACTTTATTGTTTCATAAGTACAAAATACTTATACAATTGGCGGACTTAATGCTAAAAGCATTCTCTACTATTGGGAGTAATAGAAAAATTGTGCGGCGCAAAAAAGTTAAAGGGGAAAATAGGTACTTAAAAATAAACGAATTCACCACGATGGACATTTTTATGTACATATACTATATGGTCCTGATTTTGATAGCCGTATCACGGAAATTCGTTTCCAAAACCGCCACATGATAAGGTTCATAAGGCGATATACTGTACTTTGATATAAATTATCGTTCGCCACCAAAACAGATCAGGGTCACGACGACATTACTACGTGCCGCTCATATAAATGTGTTTTCCATTCAAATGGGACCACGGGAGATGAATTTAAAAGATTCGATTGTATGGCGATTTGTTTATTTTTGCTGGAAATGGGAAACGTTTTCACATTCACACTTCGGGCATTTTTCCTTATTAAATGCGAGGCTCAATGCGGATTTTCTAAGGGTTAAGTACAGTGGAACACATGAAAAAGTATACCATTTTGACTTTACATGTACACATTGTGCACCTGATATATTAATAAATTATTTTGTGTTATATAAACACCTGTTAGTATTTAATAACTAACAATTACCTTAATAATAAAATTTTTAGTTGAAATAAGTTTTGTTTTTAAGTTAGCTCAGCGCAGTACATCGGCAGCCGTGGAGGCTTTGCAACGCTTGCCTATAAATACTGGCGGCTCCTACCATATAAATAAATTTCAGGTGTCCAAAGCAAACTAAATGAGCGATACTAATACCAGAACTTATAGTAATAACATATAAATTTATTTGTTTCTAAACAAAGATAAGCTACTTCCCATATCACGGCTAAAGCAGAGGCCTCACCCATATAGCCAAAGTCCACAGCCAAGACTCTACCTTAACTTCTTTTGCGCTAGTTTCATCGCTTAATCTTTAGTTGGCTTAAATCCCTCAGTTACCGGAGGAAACAATATTTTCCATAATGTTACGCGTCTACTAGTGCTGGGTGATTGGCAATAGTCACTGACATTCACAAGCGACACCTGACTGGGGATAAAAGTTAGCTTTCGAAAAAGAGAGGAAGACCAAGAAAAAGACGGTCAGATGACTTAAGGGTCTTCGAAAAGGATTGGAAAGAAGCGGCACAGGACAGGGACGCATGGAAGAAAAAAAGGGAGGCTTTTGCCCAGCAGTGGGACACATACAGCTAGGGAAAAAAAGGTTTGAAAATCAATTTTATGAATTATAGAGCTAACAAGGTAGAAATCCAGGTTTATGAAATATTATGAAATGTAGAGCTAACAAGGTAGAAATCCAGGTTTATGAAATATTATGAAATGTAGAGCTAACAAGGTAGAAATCCAGGTTTATGAAATATTATGAAATGTAGAGCTAACAGGGTTGAAAGCCAGGTGTAATGTAGAGCTGACAGGGCTGAAAACCAGGTTTATGAAATGTGGAGCTGACAGAGTTGTAAGCCAAGTTTATGATATGTAGCTAACAGAGTCGAAAACCAGGTTTATGAAATGTGGAGCTGTCACCTCCACATGGTTGAAACCCGATTTATGGAATATGGTGAACATAAATTCATATTTAGTGTTCATATAGTACGGGATCAGCTGAATGAAAAACCATAATTCTATTCTACCTATAGACGCAACGGATTGGAAAATGCCTCATTGTGCCACAATCACAAAAGCTTTTATTGCTGTGTGGTGAAAGCAAATTTAATGTTGTTGATTTCAATGAGATCCCAAATTCATCCTTGTTTGCTGGTGTAATATCGTATTATCGAAGCATTAGATTTAATCGTATTCTAAACAGTAACATTGAAAATTCACCATTGATCCGTTTTCCCGATATAAACGACAAACGCCTACAAGTCCTTAGTGTGTGTGTTATTAAGTAGGTCTATAAGTGTGTGTACTGTCGTACAATGGCTGCCCTTCTAACATCAGTGAAGCCACATAGATATGTACACCACATAAGGAGTAAGAAGTGTAACTTTACTTGCTTAGTAACTCTTACCCCTAAAGGATGATCTGGCCTCTGACTTAACCGTGAATGTTGCATACTACAATTTTATAGTTTTTTTTTGCCATTGACATGATAGAAGAAGAATCGCCATCTACATATAAATCATCATTGTACTTTTAAATTCTATGCCACAGCACCCAAGCGGTCACAAGTGACCGCGTAACGTAATGGGTTCTGTTCTATCAGGATTGGCGCCAAAAACCCTGTCGTTCATTTGACTCGTGGTCCCACCAATGTAAGAACAGATAGTTCTTACGGACTTACTTTACAGTCACACCAAACCATGAGAAAGAAAGGGGTAAGTAGGTACTTTGACAATAAATCATTTTACTGCTAAAGGTAAAACCTTTCTAGGTACATAGGAAATTAAATATTTCACTTTTATTTTATTTATTTTTTTAAGCGCAAAAATAAGAAACCAATACAAAATATATTATTATTTGTACAAGTATCCGAACGCTTGGTACCTAATGTTATGCATGAAGTTCTTACGAATAACGTGATTGGTCAAAAGTAATACAATGTTAAATAGATATTTATGATCATAGTAATAGGGCTGATAATAATTTAATCTCGAAATGAGAAATTTTATGTTAGTCTTTACAAGATAAGAAAAACACATGTTATAATTAGTTAAATTAGCGCGAAGTCGAGTGGAATGGAATGGAGTAGGTAGGTTAGTCAAAGATGTGGCATATTAAATTAGGCTAAAAGTGTTTTTAATGTTGACTAGAATAACTTTATCTCTTTACTTTCAGCTGCTGTTGACAGTGAGTGATAAAGGTCAATGACCCGGTTAAGACCATTTACTTGCTACACAAATACGTAAATTAGTTTACTTTTATGTCAGTGTAAAAAATACTTACGGAAAGTATTTCTTTTAATTCATCACTATGTTTTTATAATAAGTAGGTACTTACTTTAATCATGTTTAGAGGGAGACGAATACTGTGTGCTGTTGTTGAAGGGCGAAATATTACTGTGAAGCATAACACAAAAGAAAATTCAACAACAATAGTAAAAAGAAAAATGAGTAATATTGATGATAAATTTCGATTGCCTGGCCGGTACGGGACCGGCGAAAAAAGTGTATGGTAAGTATTATTTTTTATTAGTTTTTAAGGATGATAGGTACTTACTAGATATTTTTACCGCCAATTTTCAAATTAAACTGTTGGATGTGTCCATGTGTGAATGAAAATGAATACAAAAAAACTATCTAGGTACCTACCTACAATAATAAAATTAGCAAAATATTACTTTCTTTTCTATATACCTACCTATTTATTGCGTTGTATTATTTTCTTTTCGTTGATTACGAAGTCATATATATATATTTATTTTTTGACAATTTAAGTGTAAAAGAGTAGCTGATTTTATCTTCTCTATTTTCATCCAAATTTATTTAGGTAGGTAGGTACTATGTGGTTGCGGAGTATAACCATTTTTAAAATTAATCCATAATTTGTTTAAAACTAAATATTTAAAATGAGTTTTTTGTTTTCCTTATTTTTTTTATAAATTGTTTGTCGTTTACCGGTCGAGATGCACTTGTAATTACCTAGGAATATGCTTCCCAGAAAAAAATGACGACAGGCAAAACTCACGATTGGGATTCGTCGCATCCATAAAAACGTTTAGGTATATAATGATAAAAGGACATGAATAATTATTGTATACCGATACCACCTAATTAAACCTACATGAAACATGTTATTTATACTGTGTTAAGAGCTCTTTACATAGATAGGATGAAACAATGTTTACATGCTGTAGACTGCACAGTACGAGTATATACTCATATTCAGCACAGCTAGCAGAAATATACATAAACAAAACATTAATATATCTACTGTTATGGATATAGTTAGTCTTATCCTAGAAGAGATTTTCTGACCCGACGTAGGTACTTTCTTTACTATCACATCATAGTATAAAACAAAGTCGCTTTCTCTGTCCCTATGTCCCTTTGTATGCTTAGGTAAATCTTTAAACTACGCAACAGATTTTGATGCGTTTTTTTTTTTAAATATATAGAGTGATTCAAGAGGAAGGTTTTTATGCTCATGCGAAGCCGGGGCGGGTCGCTAGCGTAAATATAATGACAGATACTTGTTCGGTGTACCTACCTACCGAAATATCGAAGTCTGCCGCGCAAGAAACGAAACCTACCGGAAGTTACGCAACTTTAAAAATTGTTCCAGGTGTCAATTTACTTTAGGTATCACAAGAAAGTACGATAGGTTTAAAAAATCGCTCTAGACAGTCTATTAGATCATGAAGGAATACAAGACATTCATTCATCATCTCTGTTAGTATAGCGTTCTATTAATGAATGAAAGTTTATTTATTTAAGTGGCCATGACTGATATGTTAGTAATTAATCAATTCAAGTTGAAAGAAGAAAGTATTATTGTTTATTACTAATACTAAAAGTATATACTTATATATATTTTTTTTATTATTCTAGTTAACTTAATAATAAATACGTTCTTTGAGGTGGCCATAATCCATCCATTCTGTAATCTGTGATCTTTACTAAACGCGTCTCAAATATTACTGTTCTAGGGTTGAATACATTCAACTGGTAGCTGAGGTAAAGCCGAAACTGAACCTTGGACAAGGATTCCCTGACTACCACGCGCCGAGCCATGTTACGAAGGCTTTGGCCGAAATCACAACTTCGGATGATCCTCTGTTAAACCAATATACAAGAGGATTTGTAAGTCAAACTTCCAAGTCTTCTTATCGAGTCGAAATGGATAACCCGACTACGTTAAAAGGGTGTCTAAAAAAAGATGAATCAAGGAAATAATTGAGATACAAATCCAGAAATGCAATAATATGTACAAAAATAGTCATGGTAAAGCCCTGGTTAAAATCGGCTTGGCTTCGCTGTAGTCGGGTAAAAATAGGCTACCATCTTCGTGGAGTAGTCAGGAGGTCCCGAGTTCGATCCCCGGTCAAGTCAAAATGTAAAATGATCTTTTTCTGATTCCCAAGCCAATCTTGGATAAGTATTTATCTATATATATGGTAAAGCGGCTATCGCATCTGACTCAGCGTTCTTTATATAGATTTCAACCATTGAGATGATAGAAGAAGAAAATTAAAAATAAAATTAGCTTTAATCAATAGGGCAAATAATCACTTTGTCGTTGGCAGCTTCTAAATAATCAACAGTGGTAGAAGCTGTTAGGATATTAGATCTCTATACCATAATATCTTTATCAAGTAAAAAGTTATTCATTTGTTTACATTTTAGCTGTATTAGAACCCTAGTGACATAAAGTTGTTTTTCAGGGACATCCGAGACTGGTTCAAAACTTATCCAAACTGTATTCTCCATTAATCGGCAGGCAGATAGACCCGATGAATGAGATACTGGTCACTGCCGGCGCATATGGGTCCCTATACTCGGCCATCTTAGGTAAATACCCTATGGTCTTCTTTTCAGCTTTTTGCGACCGTAAAATAGGTGTAGCCCACAGGTGTAGTTCCCCTTTTTTCCTAGTCTACTCGTCCGAGCTAATTCAGTTCCTTCTTTAATTATCACTATATTTTTATTGGGTAATGAGAATCCAGGGGCTTACTATAATCTCTAAAACCATGCAAAAACGATTTAGGGATATGTCGTCTTACATCATATATTGCGCAATCACGCTTACTCTAACATTTTTAGTTCGTTTGTAAGTCATAGCCTCATAGCAACCTCCCAGTTTCCTTTTTGATATCAACGTTCTTCCCGTCTCAACCTGATTTAGCCAAAAATCAACTAGGAATTGAGAAATTTTCTGGCAATATTACAGGAAACTTACATTTCTTAACTACATGATTTGTACTTCTTATTTTCTACTCCAGGTCATGTGGAAGAAGGCGATGAGGTGATCGTCATTGAACCGTACTTCGATTGCTACGAAGCCATGATAAAATGCGCCGGTGGGATCCCTAAATTCATTCCTTTAAAGCCCGTAAGTACCTTCTCATTTGCAAAAGATACATCGGAAAATAAATATGGATAATTCGGCCATGATTGTTTCAGAAAAAGGTCCATGAAAATATGACATCAGCGGAATGGGTATTGGACGATAAAGAGCTGGAATCTCTCTTCAACGAACGCACAAAGATGTTCATCCTAAACACGCCCCACAATCCCTTGGGGAAGGTGTTCACCAGACAGGAGCTGGAGAAGATAGCAGACTTGTGCAAGAAGTACAACGTGCTGTGTGTCTCCGACGAAGTCTACGAGTGGATGGTCTACGAGCCGTTTCAGCATATTAGAATAGGTAAGGAATTTATATAAGGCGTGGGTTTATAAGAAATATAGCTGATGATGCAACCCTAACTATAACTGTCTCCGTGATCCAGTAGTAGGCTTTTGTCTAAAGACTCGGAGGTTGTGGGTTTAATTCTCACGGGGAAGCACATAGTAGACCTTAACCACCTGCTGGTCTGACAATAATATTTCGTGCTTCGGAAGGCACATTAAGCCATTGATTTCGGCTCCCGTCTGTTGACCGTTAAAGGAATGACGTCAGAGACCGAGAGTCGGCTCTAAGAACTCTAACACCAGGATGTGCATGGTGAATTTACCTTCTAACCTACAAAATATTCTGTCGACCTTGAAACTCGCACGTTGTCAATTTTCTAATAGGAATATATACCTTACTACTAACATATTGCGATGGCTCAGTGACCAAAAAAACCTTGGCCTCCAACACCATGGCTCTCCACCATTCCCTGCTCAGCGCCTCCTCTTGCTAGTCGGCTTTTTTGAGGGCTTTCAGGTCCTTATCAACTTCATCGCTCCAACGATACCTAGGACGACCGACTGCTAGTCGACTAATGGAAAACAGTGTTATTAGATATAGATTTTATTTATTTTTATAAATAGACCTTGCACCTTTGTCAATAGTGTATCTTTCCCAGCAACACTTCCCGGCATGTGGGAACGCACCATCACAATCGGCTCAGCGGGGAAAACGTTCTCCGTGACCGGCTGGAAGGTCGGCTGGGCGTACGGCCCGGCCAATCTGCTGAGAAACCTTCAAGTTGTACATCAGAACTGTATTTATACACATTGCACTCCTGTTCAGGTACCTAAGTATCCTTTACTATCAATCAATACTTTTCGACCACGCACTCTCATGTCTTGAAAGCATCAATCTTAGAATTAGCCTACTTATAACAAAATGACTGGTATCTTTTCTTTATCTTCTTCTTTACATAGTTTAAAACAAAATCTTATAGGTTTATCTCTATGTATGCTTAAATTTTCGAAACTACACAATTTGATGCGGTTTTTTTTAATAGATAGAGTGATTCAAGAGGAAGGTTTTTATGTACTAAATAAAACCTATAATATTGCACCCGTGCGACGCCGGGGCGGGTCGCTAGTTTTAAAATATGTAAATAAAACAAGTGCGGGTCGATCCACGCCCTGAGGGTTCCGTACCACCACACAATACTAAAAGCAGGCCCTATCAATAATCATGGTGATCCCTAGCAACATTTACTGTGACATTTGGCGCCAAACACCTACCTTTTACATTTAATTTACTATTTGAAGATACGATAACATTTGACTTGATTTATACAGATTACTAGCAACCCGCCCCGGCTTCGCATGGGCATAACAAAATTCCTCTTGAATCACCCTATCTATTTAAAAAAAAACTGCATCAATATCCGTTGCGTGGTGTTAAAGATTTAAGCATACAAAGGGACATAGGGACAGAGAAAGCGACTTTGTTTTATACTATGTAGTGATAGTGAAGATAGTGATGATATTTATTTACAGGAAGCACTAGCTCGTTGCTTGGAATTCGAGCTGTCAAGGTGGAATACACCAGAGTGCTACATGTTCTCTATATCCAAAGAAATTGAGTCAAAGCGTGATTTTCTGAATCGTGTACTGAAGGACAACGGGTTTATAACCACCCCACCTAATGGCGGGTACTTTGTAATTGCTAATTGGACTAAGTTAGGTGAGTTCTTAGCTAATAGTATAATAAGCTAGTACCTGGGCGACCGAGCTCTGCTCGGTAGTTATGGTATGCATGCATCCATATTAATATTATAAATGCGAGAGTCTCTCTGTCTGTCTGTTGCTCTTTCATAGCCAAACGTCTGGACGGATTTTGATGAAATTTGGTATGGATTTAGTTGAAGACCCGGGGTCGAACATAAGTTACTTTTAGTCGCAGATGGAGCTGTGGGAAACAGCTAGTGGTGGTATATATGTAACACAGAATCACTTTTTGTGAAAAACACAACGATGGCGCGTTGTACTTTTTCAGTAAATAGATTACCGTCATCTAGCGTCAACCGTTGTTAGTTGCATTCCTTAAGCACTTTCCACGTTTCAGTGCCCCTTGTATGAGTTTTCCTTAACGCAGATGCTAGCGACTGCGTTAGGATTTTGTATGGAATTTTTTAGTTGCCTTACTATCCGCCAGAGGCGCTGTACAGGTTTGCCATACTAAATCGCTAACGCAGTCGCTAGCGTCTGCGTTAAGAAAAACTCATACTAAGGGCACAGTCCTATTTGAATTGGTAGGTACACTGGGTACACTATTTACTCCGTGGATTGGTAAGTATTTCCTTTGGGTCAGTGGTAGAATTTATCATTCAATTTTTAACCGACTTCATAAAAGGAGGAGGTTATCAATTCGTCGGAATCTTTTTTTTTATGTTTGTTACTCGATTTCTCAAAGACGCGTGAACCGATTTAACATTATTTTTTTTGTCTGAAAGGTTGGACCGTCTAGTTGGTCCCATATTAGTTTCAACAGGTTCTGATGACGGAATCCTGAGAAAATGGTGATACTTGGATGACTTGTGATTTGAATCTATAATGTTTC
Source organism: Apomyelois bistriatella (assembly GCA_947044815.1). NCBI lineage: Eukaryota > Metazoa > Arthropoda > Insecta > Lepidoptera > Pyralidae > Apomyelois > Apomyelois bistriatella. The sequence continues at coordinate 13,175,186 of OX345691.1, forward strand.
TTAGAAAAATATTTTAATAAAGTTATAACCGAATTAATAACTCTTTCAAGCCATTTTAAAATAATATATGCGCAGATTATACTGATTCAATACTTTTATACTCCAAAACAAAAAAAAAAACCTAAGAAAAAAAAAACGTTCTTTAGTTGGGATTTGAACCTGGAACCACCAGAGTACAAAGTAGATGTCTTAACCACTGGGCTATCGAAGCAGACCGGCCGACGCCGAAATTATTGTACTATAACTACAATTTCATGCGGAAAATCTTTTTTGCTGGAAAATATGCGAAAAACGAATTTTCCCCGACATGAAACCTGGCTAGATTATTTTTTTGACTTTATAAGAACCTATGTTTAAAATTTCAAAGAAATCGTTTGAGCCGTTTTCGAAAACGCGAGACAAATATATATACATACAAATATTGCTCGTTTAATAGTATAGGATTAATAGTATAGGATATAATTTCTCTTTGGTTCGAAGTTTTTTTTTTATTTAGATATTCTAATAATGTCAAAATGGAAGCCCTAACGGTTTGTACCTAAAAAAAGTTAAAAGGCTTACAGGACTACCTACTCGGTGTGTTTGTCTACCCGCTTGAGCCGATTTTCTCAGAAACAAATACCAAAGTTCTATGTAAGTCAGCAAAAGCAAATTAATTTGGGGTTGACTTTTAGGGGATAAAGCAGTAAATTTAGACATGACATAACATGTAATTCATAATGATTTGCTGCAAGTAAGTAGGTATGTGTTTTTTGCTGACTGTACTCACATTTTAAATCTTATTTACATTGCAGAAAACAAATTGGACCTAAGTTCAGAAACAGACGAGTACAAAGACTACAGGTTTACTAAGAAATTTGCCAAAGAAGCCGGTATCCTTGCCATTCCAATGTCAGCCTTCTACTCCAAGGAGCACAAACATTTTGGAGAAAACTACGCCAGGTTTTGCTTTATAAAGGTAAACAAAGGTTGAAATCTTTCTTACTTGGAAGTTAATTAAGCGACTATACTATATCCATTATTTAACTAGACTCCCCCTCCCTCTTTTCAAGACAAATAACTAACTCCAAATTACGAGTTTTTAGTACTTACCTAGGTAATTGGTTTGTGTTTTCTTTGCAGAAAGGTGAAAACCTGGCTTTAGCAGAGAAATTACTTCAAAATTGGCAAAGACGTTAAAGCATATTTATTAGTAAATAAAAGCGGTCAAGAGCTAGACGAATTCATCAAGAGCCACCAAGGGTTCCTTAGTAGCAGCTTTAGAAATCATAAAAATACGTTTTCTGTACCTATTTATATTGTGAAACATATCATTATTATAGGTTCTTATTATATTCTAGCTAGTGAAAATAAACAGATAAAATTAATGGTTCAAATTTTTATTTAACTATTTTATGAAAATAAACAATTTTTGCTATAATAGACCTACAATTTAACACGTAGGTGTTAGTAATTATATTCTCTTTGAAGTGTAGGACGTAGGTGTAAAACCAAAGAAATAGAGATGTATGGACCTGCCATAATCTTATGATTACATGGTAGGTATGTCAAGTCATGAGCAAGTTATACATTTCGAAAATAGCATTTGGATCGGATAGCAAGATGCACGATGACACACAGTCAGTCGCTTACTAGCGCGATAAGATTTTATATGAAAATCCAGAAAGAGCAGTCTAAAATGTGAGATGCCAACTACCTTTAAAATTGCTATCTATTTAAAAAAAAAAAAACAAATATGTCAAAAGTGTTAAGTCAATCAAATGTCAGTTATGTCACTCAGCTCAAGCTCAGCTCAGTCCAAGTTCGGCAAAAGAAATAATGTGATCACATTATTATTAACGAATACAAAACTACCTAATTAATCGATAGTCAATCACAATAGAGCTAAAAAAAAGACTCATTATTGAATTGAACTAAGTTGGCGTAAATTAGGTGACGTACACATTTCAAACTGGACGTATTTACCTTTATCAGCTGTTTGACATTTTGCTGTTATTTTTGTGCTGTCATTTTCATAGGTTTTTATATTTTACAATAATTTTATCATGTTTAGTGGAAGACGAGTGCTCTGTGGTGTTGTGGAAGTGCGAAATATTGCTCTAAACCAAGCTACAGTAGAAAAGTTTTCAACGACAAGAGTGGAAAGAAAAATGAATGACAAATTTCGTCTACCGGCCCGTTACGGAACCGGCGAAAAGAGTGTCTGGTATGTTTACATGCTTATAACATAACTAACCACCGCATTGTTTTCATTTTTATGATAACCATTGTTAAGGTCAAGAGGCAAACCAGTAGGCCATTGTAGTCTATTGGGCTTGACAATGTTCTTAATTTTTGTCATTAATTACTTCCGGGCCATTATTCATACCAAAAGATTTACAGTAATTATTGATGATATGATTAAATAAACAACATTTACATTGATCCATTGCTCCACCCTCATGAGACTATGACCTAGGTGTCTGCCTCATAAAAATTTAATTATAAAATTATCATCATCATTATTTCAGCCGCAGGCTGTCCACTGCTGGACATAGGCGTCCCCCAAGCCGCTTCCTACTAGTAATTTTGGAAATTATAAAATACAAATAGCCTATATACTTACATGGCCGTATTTTATGTAAATCATACATTTTAATAATTCTATAAAAAGATTACTATAAACTTGGTTTATTCTCTATGATCCTAATTTTCAGGGTGGAATATATCCAACTGGTAGCTGATATCAAACCAAAACTAAACCTCGGCCAAGGTTTGCCTGACTTCCACGCACCCAGCCATGTCCCCAAGGCCTTAGCAGAAGCTACTTTGTCAGACAATCCGTTAATGAACCAATATACGAGGGGATATGTAAGTACATTATACCAAATTCATGTGTACAAAAAAAAATCAACACAGAATTAGAACATTAGTACAGTGGGCTACAGAGAAATCTGACCCCCTTTCAATAGCAATACTTGTGGTATGGGGGTCAGATTTCTTTGCAGCCGACTGTACACAGGTGTTGCTTTTTTCCAAAGAAATCTCTTCCAGCAGACCCAAGAGAGGAAACAATAAGAAAGGGGTAAGAGGTGTGTACTAGAATATTACTAGTGGTTCTGTGAACAGTAGACCTCGCGAACCTCCTCCGTTAACCTCTTTTCCCTTTTTTTCATAACTCTATAGATAGGTATTTCCCATTCTGTTAATTATTTTTCCTCGTCTATTCTCCAAAGAAGGATTTTTTTTATTGTTTCTATCAAAAAACAAAATGAAAAAAAAAAAAAAAAAAAAAAAAGAAAAAAACAATTAATTTAAAATAAACTTATCTATGACCGAAAACGAAACCATAGCGCATATTAATTTGTAAAAGAACCATCTTGCGGCCTGTGATATAAGCAATATAACAATATAGAGAACTTCCCTCATTTTTGCCCTCATTTTCCCTTAATAAAAAAAGCTCTCGACAAAAAATTGCAAAAAAATCAAGGAACACGTGTGCCAAGTTTCGTTAGGATCCGTTCGTAAACAATGTCACAGAAAACTTTCCCTTTTTTCCCCCCCCATTTTCCCTTCAATCGAAAAGAAGCTTTCGACAAAAAATTGCAAATAAATCAAGGAACACGTGTGCCAAGTTTCATTAAGATCCGTTCGTAAACAATGTCACAGAAAACTTTCACTCTTTTTTCCCCCATTTTCCCTCCAATCAAAAAATCTCTCGACAAAAAATTGCAAATATACTTATCAAGGAACACGTGTGCCAAGTTTCATTAGGATCCGTTCAGAAATGCGACCTCTAGCCCAGAACAAACAGACAGACAGACATCCGGACAAAAGCAAAATTTGTCAGTCTCGAAATGGAGACTCGCTCGCTTCGCTCGCTCGGTCAATGATATAATAAACATACATATATATATATATATATATATATATATAAGTACAGACATACTTAACCATAAAATATAAATATCATTTTATTATATTATCAGATTTAAATAAAAAATAAGTAGGTATATATATTATTTGCCATTTCACTTGACTGTGGTGTATGTGTACTATATACTATATGAGTATGTGCGCCTTTAACACATTAAGGACACACAACTGCTAATAGCAGTTGAACAATAAAACTTCTAGTGTTTTTAAAAACTTCTGTGTGTCAATCCAGTCCAGAAATCAGACAAATACCTACAAAAAGAGTTTTTTAATTTCTTTCCAAGTCAAGCATAGTCTGCATGAAGGGTTATCATAAGGAATTATTATGTAGGCTATGTACACTATATACATACTGATAACAGTGATAACCCTAGTGTTATCATATGACTACTATACTATGCATATTAGTTTTAAATTTATTATTACTGTTCCTTTTCAGACATAATTATTTTCAAATATTAGATAGAAATGGAGAGAACAATAATTTACAGACAATATATTTTTTTTTTCTATAAATGTCAATACAATACTCTATATTACACACAAATTAATGTAAAAGTATTTGTAATAATGCAATAAGTACTTACTGGTAAAAAGACCTAAAATCTACAAATCATATATGATCAGATCAGTATATAATATTATGTTAGTGCGTATGAAATGCTTGGTACAATTTTTTTTTTTATTTCAGGGCCATCCCACACTAGTGCAAAGTTTATCAAAGCTATATTCCCCGTTGATCGGCAGGGAGATAGACCCTATGAATGAGATATTAGTCACAGTTGGGGCATATGAAGCACTGTTTTCAACTATTTTGGGTAATATTTTTTTTGTATTCTTTATATTTTACGTTAATAATGTACAAAATATTTTTTTATGAGATGATAAGAAATGTCTGCACAGGATTCTAACTTATTATTTGGTTTATGTGGTAGTAAACTTAAAATAAGCAACAATTGACGTCAATAAGACATAAGAATATCCTATACTTATTGAAAATATACAATTTGAATTTGATCTCTGTTTTAGGATCAAAATATAACATCTAACAATTTTATTAATATTTTTTGTTGATTTGATTATATTGGCAGTCAAGTATATAATGATTTTTATACCAGTTGATTTAGGGATTCCCCACACTTTTCGACTCGAAGTCAGTCCTAAAAACCTTTATGTCAACGTATTAAGGAGGTCTGTAATACAATTTCGGGACGGCGAGACGCGACACCTGCCGACGGAGAAACGACCTTATTACGGTGACATAAAGTTTTCTCTGACTAGCTGAAACAGATTCCGCGACGATAAATGTACGAACACCCATATTTCTTCTCTCAGAAGAAATCAAATATTTTATTCAACAGGTCATGTTGAACAGGGAGATGAGGTGATTGTGATTGAACCATTCTACGACTGCTACGATCCCATGATACAATGTGCCGGTGGTGTTGCCAGATTTATCCCTTTGAAACCCGTGAGTATCATAAAAGAAAGTATTTTAGTCAAAACTGCTATAGTAAGTTCAATCAATACAATTTAAAGCAAGTTGTGACTGAATTTCAAATGCAATTGAATAAAGTTCTCTTCAACTCGCATAGGTACCTATTGTTATGTCAGTTTCGGGCTTGTTAATAAATAGAAATTGAAAATATGATTTCGTCAACACATCCTACATAAATGTACAACTTAAATTAAAATGCCCATATGGTATGGTATACTTATTGCAAGATAAAAAAAAATCTCATCATTCATTCTCGGCCTCCTCAATGCAATTCATGCAAATACTGCATGAATTAAGGAGGATAAGAATGAGATGGATGAAAATCTCTCTGTCAATAACAGGGTCACTTAAAACCTTTCAGAAATCAGTCCACGACAATATGACGTCAGCTGAATGGGTGCTCGACGAGAAAGAGCTAGAATCTCTCTTCAACGAACGCACAAAGATGTTCATCCTGAACACGCCCCACAATCCCTTGGGGAAGGTGTTCACCAGACAGGAGCTGGAGAAGATAGCAGACTTGTGCAAGAAGTACAACGTGCTGTGTGTCTCCGACGAAGTCTACGAGTGGATGGTCTTCGAGCCTTTAAAACATATTAGGATAGGTAAGCTTCTGCAACTGTCTTAACTATTAATCCGAGGACATTTTTCAATTACGTTCTTAACTTCAGAGCTAAAGCCCAGGGGTTTTTTCGTGATTTTAGACAATGGAGTGACGACCAGACTGTCCTCTAGAGATGACTGTTTATTTTTTCAAGGTAACCCCTGAAAATGTACACCTTATAATGTAAGCTATCTGCCAGTGAAAGTCCCGTCAAAATAGGTCCAGCCATTAAGAAGATTTACCAGAACAGACAGACAGATAGATGGCCTTAGTGTTTCTGACGTTATTGCGATGCTGTTTTTAATGACATATGTGAAAATGTAAAAAGTCATAGATTATTTACTTCCGTAACTGAAACTTTATTTGTATATAAATTTTTAGAATTTTATTTGTATATATAGATTTTATATCTTGCACCTTTGTCAATAGTGTTTCTTTCCCAGCAACACTACCCGGCATGTGGGAGCGCACCATCACAATCGGCTCAGCCGGTAAGATGTTCTCCGTGACCGGCTGGAAGGTCGGCTGGGCGTACGGTCCGGCTGATTTACTGCGAAACCTTCAGGTTGTTCATCAGAATTGTGTGTATACACACTGCACTCCTGTTCAGGTACGTCCTAACACCAGTGAAGTGCATAGACATTTGCTATAACTAGCGCCACCAATCATTTTATTTATTTTACTTCAAACTACTGTCAAATTGAAAAAATCTAAAACAGTACTTTGCTAGTAAATACCTTCTAGTATTTTTGCTATTGTCATTATTTTTCCTTTGGTTAATTGGAATTGGAAAAACAGAAATAAAATGCTCAGTGGCGCTAATTGGCTGATGTAATCCCCTTAAGGTATAGGGTAAGAGGAAGATTAAAAATTAATGTATTGTTAATTCCCATTTTTCGCCATTAATAAGGATCATTACTAAATCGTTTCCTCTCTTGGGTCTGCTGGAAGAGATTTCTTTAGAAATAAGCAGCACCCTTGTACTAATGTTCTTTTTCTATGTTCTTTTCTTTTGTATATTTTTCTATGTACATGAATTTGAAAATAAATAAAAATAAATAAATCGAAGTGATGCAAAGTGTGGCGCCAAATATAAGCAAGAAAAATAAAAAATATTTTTCTTAAGCAATGAGCGCATAGTAAAGTAAATTAACACAACTCTTCAGTTATGAAAATTAAATTTTCAAAAAGTTGAATGTATAAAAAGTTGTTACAATTTAATCACAAACATGTATTTTTGCATTAATTTTATTTTTCTGCTTAGTTACAGTCACAAAAGTGGTGGACAGTCCAATACAATTGTTTTTTCTACTGTCTAGATAAGCGAGTCGATGGGTTAATGGAATTAAAACTAATTAAGAATTGAGAAAATAACTATTGTCTACAGGAAGCGATCGCGCGTGCCATAGATTTCGAACTGTCAAGGTGGAACACACCAGACTGCTACATGTTCTCGATATCAAGAGAGTTGGTTGCAAAGAGAGATGTCCTGAACCATATTCTAAAGGACAATGGGTTCATAACCACGCTGCCTGACGGCGGGTACTTTATCATGGCTGATTATACAAAATTAGGTAGGTATCTAAGTTTAAACATTTTAAAGAATTATTAGTGATTTAAATTACCTACTCTTTATAGCATTATTTGCCCACTGATGATCATTACATAGTTTCATGGGAAAGAGATGGCGCCATACATGTTGTTATAGTTTCAGGCCAGCTAAGATAGATGATGGTAATCCCCCAGTGCGTGTTGGCAAGTTCTTCCTGCCACTCTTGCTGTGAACTATTTCATCTCAGGGAACCGCTAAGTGTGATATGAACTTGGAATTACTTACTTTCACAATGGCCTACATAAAAACATGAGATGTAGATTCTCTTCTCTCCATTACCACATATTTTAGAATACTTATAGAATAGATTAGTACTATATAACGATATACAAAGAAACGCGCCGATTTTTAGTGTACTTATGTCTCCCAATACTAAGACACATTAACGCCATCTATCGATCACTTGAGACACTGTGCTTCTATCTACATCTGATAACTTATTAAATAAAGCACTAAATAATTTTGTGGTAGGATGACGAATTACATATACATATTTTAATAATTCGTCAAAAATAATTGAAAAAACAAAAATTTTGGTAAGAAAAAGAACTAAATTTCTTTTTAGGGAATGTAGTACATGCCATTACATCACCAATGAATGAACTCTTGCAGCAAGCAAAATGGACCTGAGCACCGAACCAGACAAATATAAAGACTACAGATTCACCAAGAAGTTTGCCAAGGAGGCCAGCATCCTTACCATCCCACTGTCTGCCTTCTACTCCAAGGACCATAAGCATTTTGCGGAAAACTACGCCAGATTCTGTTTTATAAAGGTAAGCTTAAGGACTAAATTGTCGTGGAGGTAGTATATTGCCAGCGGCTTTGGTCGCGTAGTAAATATTTTTAAATAAATAATCTGTCTCTATAATAATATAAGTATGTACCTAGACTAACAATATATAAAAGCACATTAAGGTGATACCTCAGTGAACACTAGCGCCACCGTCATTTAAAAATCATTACTCACTGAAAACACAAGTTATCAAAAATCCCTCTGCTGTAATTATGATTCTGGATCTGAAGTTAATTTTAATCATATTCAATTATTAATTTATAGTTCCATATAGTTACAAATTGCAAAACTGCTAAAAGTGGCCGTTTTAAGCAATAATGCAATTTGTATAACTATATAATTTAATATGTTTAAAATTAACTTTGGATCTGAACCACAACAGAGGGATTATTGATAACTTGTGTTTTCAGTGAGTAATGATTTTTAAATGACGGTGGCGCTAGTGTTCACCGAGGTATCACCTTAACTTAATAAAGGATCTATTATGTATGTAGATTAAGGTGATACCTCGGTGAACACTAGCGCCACCGTCATTTAAAAATCATTACTCACTGAAAAAACAAAATTATCAATAATCCCTCTGTTGTGGTTCAGATTCAAGTTATGAATGACAGTAATAATATCTTATTTTCTCATATGATGACTTATAATTTTATTAGTTTTATACAATTTTAAGTTCATTGTTTTTATTCTGTTTACAGAAAGATGAAAATCTGGCTTTAACTGGAACTCTGCTTCAAGAATGGCAGAGACGCTCACATTTATAACATATCCATCTTATTTAATTAAATTAGATATTTTAAGCTTATTTTATGAATATATTTTTAAATATACATTTTATTTACCAGTTTTAAAATTTTTTTGAAATAAAACATTTCATAGTTTCAAATGTGTATTTCTTTCACAAGATGTAAAATTTATAGTCCAAAATTAAAGCACTGGATTTTCACTTGTATAACAATGCAATAGAAGTTATATTCGCTTGTATGGTCCAAATGAAGATATTAAGAGAAGTCTCCACGCAGCCACCGTTTGGCGTCTCTTGTGTCGTTTCCGTAAGTTTTTCCGAATCTAAACAATTCAAGAATATATTTATAACAACGCTGTATGAACCAATGTCTGAATTCTGACTGATCATTATGATCAGATGACGTATCATTGTTAGGCACAAGTTTCTACAATATTAAATATTTCTTAAAAATTATACATCAATCTATAATATATAGGTACATGCTCAGCTTCAAGACCTAATAAGGCTATGGGTTGAGTTGACTATGAAAAAAAAAGTACAATAATTTATACCTATAAGAAAAATCGACATCTGTGATCAGCTAACAGAATTGTCTTTTTACGTTTTTCTTTAGAAGTTTTACATACTTGCTCAACACACTGTCAAAATTTGACAGTATCATAGAATCTCGCAGTTCAGGCATCAGCCAGTTCCTCATTTCATGTTCATTAGAATTATTTTTTTAAATGTTAGGAAGAGAAAAAAAATAACGTTACCTGAACATACAACCGGGCACGTGACCCGCGTAGTTGGGCAGCATGCCGACGTGCTTGTGGTACAGCTCAGTCGGATTAATGGACAGAGGCGGGTCGGGTCTGGAAAGGAACAAGGATAAAGGAGGATGAAACGAGTCTAGGAACGAGGATAAAAGAGGGTGAATAGGGTCTGTAAAGGAACATGAATAAAGGAGGGTGAATCGGGTATGTTAAGGAACAGAGATAAAGGGTAGTGAAACGGGTCTGTAAAAGAAGGAAGAAGGGGATTAAGGAGAGTAAATTTGTAAGCGCGTGGGTGTTCAGGCCTGCAAAGGAATAAGGATAAAATAGGGTAAGAAAGGTTTTCAACCATTTTTAGCTGTGTCGTATCATGAAGTCAACTGTTTGTTGTTCTCTATGAATTAGGCGGAAGAATTGCTATTTAAATTATAAGGTATTTCTTAACCAAATTCTGATCCTGAAACTGATTTAAAATTAAAAAAAAGTGTATTAACATTTATAAATACATTTATTTACAAATCAAACCAGCATCTTGACCATATAAGGCCCCTCCAAATGGTATCCGATCTTGGCGTAATAATTCCTTGTTCCGACACCGGATATGACCGCCATTTTGTCTGACCCGTGTTCTTCCCGCGCGATCCTTTCGGCTTCCTCCATTAGAAGCATGCCGAAGCCTTGGTGTTGGAATTTAGTGGGGTCGCGGGCGTTTACCTGCAAAAGTTCAAAAAACTCTTTATTGCAAATTAAATAACTACCAAATTCATGTTGTCGAGGTGGTTGATACCTCTCATCTTAGCGCTTTCCCGGTTGCCTTAGCGGATTGATACCATGCTTGTTTTAATGGGTAACAGTGGTTGTGCGAGCCAAAATGAAGATATTTGATTCAACTTAAAAAATATGTTGCAATTTTAAACTTAAAAAGTTAAAGCTGAAATAAAAATATAAATAGGTAATCTGTGCGAATGGATGATAGATCGATCAGAGGGACAGACAGCTAGCTTAGTGACAAGGTCACAATTTTACCTTTAGCGTACGGAATTCTTGTGTTTTTATTTCCCCTTTATTGTATGGAATTCTTGCGTTTATACTCACAGGCACAACAGATCCATATACATGCAACTCCCGAACTACGCTGCACTGTTTGAAGTTGGCATTAGGGCCGGGCTTCAACTCCGGCCTGTAAGTATCCGAGGCACACTTCCTCAGCCTCAGTAAACCAACTAAGATATCCTGGTCTGGGTCCTCGTACGATATGAAAGTCTCCCACCCACCATTGGCGACGTAGTCGCGTCTTATTAATTCTACCTGAAAAGATTTTAATTTTGTTTATTACAACTCAATGTAAAGAATTTAATTTCGTTTATTACAACTCAAATTACATTACCTAAAGAAAATTCGAAAAATGCTTGGTCATTTTTATCCCTAATAAATTTAATTATTAGGTCATTAATGTATATATATATATATGCGTACGTACATATATATATATTTATTGGTACACTTGTATATGTTATACTTTTTGCTAGGTGACTGGTTTTATTTACTAACATTAGTGAGCATTAGTAAATAAAACGAGCCATTTGATTAATTTATTTGTTATTCTTAGTGTATAAAACGATGTTTAAATTGTTGTCATGTTGTGTAAACACGTTTTGGGTCACAATCTGGCACGTGATTTTTGCCTTGTATTTTTTTGTTCATATTTATGATTGTAATCTGTTGGGTTTACCTTATTAAATAAATAAATAAATAAATAAATCCATAACAATAAATGGTCCACAAATTCACTTGTCAAAAGGTCACCAAAAAATAATGATATTTTTACTAATAACATTTATGCGTTTCAATATTGTTAGGATCGACACATTTATCAATAGTGTCAAATCTGCTACAATTTCGCTTCATATATCACAACTTTATAATATCATAAAACTATCACTATATGACTTTATAATGGGAAAGTGAGTTTGTTACCTCTTCACGCCCTATCTACTGAAACAATCTCCCTGAAATGTTGCATACACATAGCTAGGAGTATTGAGAAGGACATAGGGTTTTCATTTCGACCTTGCACCGAGGGAAGTTTATACGGGCGAAAGCTAGTATGCAAATAGACAAGCATTTGCAAAATTGTACATAGTGCCAAAAAGTAAAGTTTTGCATCAATGCATTGTAAAAAGAAGTCCTTAGATAAATATAAGATTATGACACATACCTCGTAAGGCCGAACTCTGTTGTGTATCTCTTGAATGCCGACCTCCCTGGTCCTCACATCTCGGCAGTCTGTACCCAGATCTGCCATGCGAGCCAGTGCCAACTCTCTTAGATTACCATGCTCCACTCCAGATGAAACTAAAGGCATGGGGATATCTCTCTGCACCCTGAAAATAAAGAAATAAATTAATTTCGCCCGCCGCTTACCCGCGTGAACTTCTCTCGAGAGAACAGTGCTTTTATCCAGTGCCCCTAGTATGAGTTTTTCTTAACGCAGACGATAGCGACTGCGTTAGCGATTTAGTATGGCAAACCTGTACAGCGCCTCTGGCGGATAGTAAGGCAACTAATAAATTCCATAGAAAATCCTAACGCAGTCGCTAGCGTCTGCATTAAGAAAAACTCATACTAGGGCATAGGACGAAAGGTACCTTATGTCCTTCTCAATACTTTTAACTAGGTGTATGCGAAATTTCAGGAAGATCGATGATAGGGAACAAACTCACTTCCGTATTTATTATATTAGTTTGGATGGGATGGGATTTAAAAAGTACTGTTCTGACAAATATAAAAATTTTTGATTTGAATTTAAAAAACAAAAACTATTATATTAGTTTGCTTTCCTGCAAAGGCAATGTAAAATTCAACAAGTCTTTCAGAAAAAAATATTACCTGTATACTCGGGTCCAGGGCGGCACTAATGCCAATACTTTTGCAATCAAATCAACCAATGTTGACGGAGGATAACTCCTGTACCTTCCAGTTTTCCATAACTCGTAAAGACCTGTACCTCTTATCACTAAAGTTGGATATATTTTTAGACCGTCAGCACGAAAAGCTGGGTTCTCAAAGAATTCTATGAATTGCTCAACATCTCGCTCAAAGTCCACATTCGGAAGGTCTGGCATCATGTGTGCCACTATCTAAAAAAGTAAAAAACAGGAATAAATATTGATAGATATCAAATTCAGATAATAAAGTTTAAATTCTTTTTAACCATTTTGATACCAGAATTTTATAACAATGCATATTACATTGTTCACTAGAGTATTCTCTAGATGACAGCGACAGGGTTAAGAAGTTAAAAAATATATATTAAAGTAGTGGTCACCTTATAGCCAGCATCTTTAGCCAAGTTGAAATTCTCGCAAACAGCTTTGACAGTATGTCCTCTATTTGTGTCTCTGGCAATATCCTCGTATACAGACTGCACACCAATTTCTAGTCTGAAATGTATAATGATAAAGATTAGACCTTGTCTGTCTACTATAGAATGAAAATAATACAGGCCACATGTTTTTTTAATGTGGTAGTTGTTAGGTTTTGATATCACCATCACCTCTCCTGAAACCATGCAAATTTATTGGATAGGAAAGTCATGCCCGAATACTCAAATGCTACTTAATTTTGGGAGCTGTTCAAGTATCATGCTGTCACTGTCATATTGTTGACGTTCAGCACAACAGCATGATATTTGAGCAGCTCTCAAAATTGAGTAGCGTTTGAGTATTCGGGCATTAGGCTATTATTAATTAATAGACAAACATTTTTTGCACTACATTCTGTTTTAGAAATCATATGTATAAACATGTTATTACAAGTGAGTAATGAATGGACCTATTGCATTACAGGCTGATAGTGAAAAAATGAGTGAGTTGATAGACAATGCATTTGTTCGAACTTATTGTCTTCTATGGAACTGGACAGAACAGTTTTCTCACCTGGTACATCCATAATTCAGCATGTCACTCATGTGCCTCTGAAGGCAGTAGTCAGGCCGAGTTTCAATTGTTATACCAATACACTTGGTCTTAGCTCTTTCTGAATATTTCACTGCCTCAGCAACACAGGTAGATGTGTGGCCCGATAGTGCATCATGCAGGTTTCTGAGAATGATTTATATTTTAAAAATACATTATAGAGACACAACATAATAATTACCAGTATTGAACTCTATCCTGTCTTATTTTAAGTGCAGATGTGGTCTGAGGTTAAGCTTACTGCTGGCTCAACATTTAGTCACAGGCACAAGAAGGAAATTTTAATGCATGATCAATATACAAAGAAAAAGTTAAGTACCGTGCTTTTAATAAATTATATCTATAACAAAGTATGTGTTAAAGTCTTAAAAAAGAAATACAAAAATATTACCTTATAAAATAATCTCTATAATCTTCAGGCAAGCTCATAAACGTGCCTCCCATCACGATGAACTCTACTTTGTCCACACTGTGTCCCAGTTGCTTCAGCTGTTCTACCCTATGGCGGGTTTGCAAATAAGGATTGTACCGCGCGCGAATTGCCCTCATAGACGTTGGCTCATAACCTGTGTAGCTTTGAGTCGAATATTCAAAATCGGAATCCGGCCCTCCAGGGCAGTACACACATATGTTACCGGTGAAATTAATATGCGGACATCTATGTGGCTTACACATCACCGCGACTACTGCTATTCCGGACGCAGTTCGAATAGGTTTCGCTTTTAATTTTGGTAACAAAATACTCTTGGCATCTGCTGGAACCGCCGCAATGATATCCACGAGCCTAGGAGATGTCCCAAGGCCGTATTTGGATGAAATCCTTGTCTTCATCTTGTTGAGGTTAACATCTTTGCCCAGGCGATGAGCCACCAACAATTCCTGTATTATCTCGGATATAACAATCACCATCTTCTCCTCCTTTGATAAATTTGGTAGAGGTTTCTTTTTCGTCATTGTGCTGTTTATTTATTTGATAAACTAGTCAGTAAGTAAATGAAATTCGCAAATTATTACGCGTGTTACCATACCAATTCACTCCACTCACTAGCTAGAAACTTGACTGACATTGACAATGACGTTGACAATTTTTGAATATGTTTTTTTTTATAAAAACCTGTGGCATAACTGGCAACGTTACAAACATGGACCAAACTTTGAATCGATAATAAAATAGAATAACAATAAAAAAATATATGAGAAGTTGGAGAAGGCATGGCAATCATGGCTTGTAAAGTATCCCCAAATAATCTGCGCTACTGCTTACTTGACTACGTTAACAGGCGCCCATTCAGTACTCTGTCTTCTTCGGTAATTGGACGAGAAGTCGCACAACGCAGAGTTCGTAAGCTTCTTTGATGACTCGCCAAAACGCTGGAAGCCATACGGCACATGACCAGCAAAACCTGGATTAAACATGAAATAATTAAGTACTGAAATATAACTAAAATTAATATTCTAATAATCATTTTTGCGATTTCCCGGCTGCATCGCAGTATTGCTTCCAAAACAGTTCAAAGACCAAGATTTCATTGCCATGCCGTAGTAAAATGCATACTCTCTAGCGTACGTACGGAGTACCTATACATTTTACGTTTTCTAGGTAGGTACCTAAGAATACCATTCTTAAGCTGATGACCAAGGTTTCGTACACCACGTACATACATACATACAGGGTGAAATTGTTTTATGCTCTGTGGTTACTCCATTATGAAAACTGCTCTACATACCTGAAGAAATTTTTATTTCTTTTTAATGGTGCATGGTGCAAACGAAACCAATCAGTCTCATCTGCACCATTGATGATGCAGGTCAATGGTGCATACGATATGACGGGCTATATTATTGCCCTACCTATTTATGAACTTAACCAATATAAACATTTTCAGTGGGTAGGACTCTACATAACTTATATGGAAATCTAAAATTTTAAACTTACGCACAGACTGGGAAGGATTATATCCCCATATTT
The DNA here is from genome assembly GCA_947044815.1 of Apomyelois bistriatella. NCBI lineage: Eukaryota > Metazoa > Arthropoda > Insecta > Lepidoptera > Pyralidae > Apomyelois > Apomyelois bistriatella. The sequence continues at coordinate 13,191,063 of OX345691.1, forward strand.
GATTTCTTACAAACGAGGCGTGTATTTTTGCGTAAGACATGGAAATATAATAAAATTCTAAGCTCAAAAAATAATATTTTTAAGACGTTATTAATATAATAAGTACATAATTAAATACTGACACATCACGACAATGAATTTCATAATGAAAGTTAAATGACATGAATTTATATCAAAAATTCAAAAAAAAAAGTTTACATGTACCTAATAAACAAGGATACGTACGATAGATTTTACGTATTTATATTTTGTGATTTATATCTTGGCCGAATTTGTTTATCTGTTTGTTTTTGGTTAACATCGACACTGCATGTAATTTATGTGTATGTTACTATAATATGTTCAACAAATAAAGTACCTATCTTGAATCTTGAATAAAACTAAGTACAAAAATAAATATAACATTTACAAATAAAATTTGCCAAGACGAGACCGAAGACTTGCACTCTCGCACTGTGAAAATGTTCTCAGATCTCATGTAGAACCAAGGGAACTCTACACGCCCAACTCTACAAGACCTAACTTCAGAAACAATACACTACACCTTCGACACATAAGTGGCTGATCTGATAGAGACCTACAGCTACACTTTTTGGTACTTATTTAGGATAGGTAGTGCAGAGACAGAGACAACAAAACAAGATTATTATACAATAATTCCACTTAACCTTTCTTTATGAATTTATCCGGGTTGGAATCTTCCATGAAGTAAGGACTGACGGAGTGTGTTGCTGGAGACAACTTCGGTTCGTCCATAGGCAGGTCCCTCAATATGCCGGCACATTCTGGTCGTACCACCACCAATGGTAGCTTAAACTCTGCCGTGGCCGACTAATAAGGAAATATACAATTATATTTAGTTTCAAGTTCTTTAGCTAATATTTCATACATTGGAGCACACTCCTGCAGAATCTTTACTTTTCATTTATGAAATTATTTTTTAAATTTTTCTCTAGAAAGTTAAGATCCCCATTTCTTTGTCTTGTTTGGCATTTTTCATATCCTTGTTTAAGTACTTTGTTCTGTTCTCAATAAAGTCTTTCTTCCGCTCCTTTCATAATTCAATCTCTCTTCTCTCTTCATCCATCGTCTTACTCTCTCTTGCAAACTCCATCTTCAAAATAATCGCATCTGATACTTTGATGTCACTTACAAATCTGTCGACTAGGTCCCATGGTTGTCCTTTTCCAGCCTGTAGGTCCACCACCCTTTCAAGTTGGTTTCTACCGGCTCTTTGATAAAGTTGTAACCTCTGGAACTCTGACAGGGCTTCGGTAGCGGCCACTGTGTAGCGCTGGCCGAATTGCGCATTTAGTCGAGGCAGAAATCCTGGTTGATGTCAAGAAATTAAGTGAAAACCACGACTATTTTGTCACTCGAGAAGTCACAACGCAATAAAGATGCGAGGAAAAAGAACAGGAAAATATACTTGATGGTTTTCAAATCATTTACAACAACTGAGTAAGTAACATTCGTATCGTCACGTTACTGAAACACTAGTACCTAACTGGTTTTACACCCACAGGACATTTAACTAAGACCTAAACACACTGTGTGTATATAATGTGACAGTAAATAAATATTTAATTTTCATTTCAAGATCATCAATTTTTTCTTTCTTTAAACTGTCATAAAGGTAAGTAAGCCGGTACAGACTATCTCTACCTAGACATCCGGAATGTCTAGACTTAGACTCGTAAAGAACTTTTCAGAATATTGTTTCTGCCTCGAAACGACATGGCTTCCCCATTTTCGACTGACTTAACACTACGGTTATTGGTTCACGTCTTTTTTTAACACTACGGTTATTGGTTCACGTCTTTTTTTAAGTTTATATACATTGTTTTCTTGCTCTACATTAATGTTTAATCTTGTTATTGTCGGCGCAATAAGCCAAAGATTTAGTTTAATTTCGGAAGATTGATGTTTCGGAAATATTACTGTAATATTTAGTAATGTAACAAACAAACATATATAATTAATAGTGGTTTGAGATCTACAAAAAATACTTACTAAAGTTTAATCAAATAAATTTTTACATAGTTTTGTGAAAAAAAAATATTGAAAGCTGGTAACTGTAACCCTTACTAGCTACACCTACAAATCTTATTTTGATCAATTACTCTAACTTAAATATGTGCGTATATGTATGTGAGACATAGACGAAGCCGCGAAAGGTCGCTAGTAAAATATTAGTCATAAGTTTACTAAATACTTACTTACAATATTACTTCAAAGTAAGTGTTCAATTCGAGTCAAACCTGATATTCGATATGTTTACGCATGTCTTCATTTCAAATTGTACATTCTCAGGAAACTGACATACCTCAGACAGACCGGCTGGGCTCAATCTGGTCTGAGTCACAGGCTGAATCACCAGGACCGGCCTTTGTCTAGATTTAAACGATTTTACTGAACTACCTTATTTACCTAGCAATATAGATTGCTAGCTAGGTCGGTCACAAACAATAATAAATATTTTTTTAAACATCGACAATTTGGGAAACCAGCTCGCCCCAATCCTTGAGAATACCACTCTTGCGTTGCTAGCCTAGTAAGTATCTTTGGCCACAGCACCTATTATAAACGTTTTAAACCAATCACGACAAGCTAACAATAGATAGGTGAGATGTAAATTCAATACCCATAATGTCTACATACCTATTTGGTAATAATATATTTTTCAAAACATAAACATTTAACTTTTAAAATAAAACATACTTAAGCCAGTGACGTAGTACCTATGTTCTTCTTCACTTTATGGACAATGATTTTTTTTTAAATACGAACGAACCAGTTTGATTAGCGCAGGATTCGTTGATGTCTTTTGTGCCATTTAAGTAGTCATGATCCTTTGATTAAAAAAGAAAAATTTGCCCCGCGCCCGTTTCCAAATTCTATGCATGTTCCCAACAATCACAAGGATCGCAGCTCAGCTAATTGAACTGGTGGATCGACCAATAATACCTAATGTTATTAGGTACTTACCTTCATACCCCGGTATCATAGGATGTTTATACACTGGATCCCCATTTCTAAATCTTGCATTCACCACGTCAATGTCAGTTTGTGGCGGTCGAAATATCTAAGGAATGAAACATATTTCATACATTTGATTAGTAAAAGGCTAAAATTAGCTTCAAAATCGTTAATCAGACCAAATAGTTCATGTAGTTTAAAAAATTGGTGAAGCTATTCCTTAAGGTGACTAAAAGTCCCCGAGGCAGAGACACGAGCTGGTGGTGAGGAGGGGGGAATTATCTTTTTTCAAGTTTTTTTGCTTGTGATGACACTTTCTAATTGTCTTCTTTATAGCAGGTCGGAATGGTTTTAAAATCTACAGCAAGAAAACGTTAGATGTAGGTCACATCAAACCAATCCAATCTCTATCAGTCCAGCAATGGACTTGTAGCTGAAATAATGATAATATTAGGATCAACCTATGTGGACCGCTGTAGCTATCTAGCGAAATGATTTGGTCGTATGGATCATTTCTTAAGACCTTAACTGTCTAATGAGTAAACTGGAGAATTAGTGAAAATAACCCACAATAAAACTGACCGGTGATACGCTAACTCAGCAAGGGTCCACTTATTCCAAGTTGCGCAAAACAAGTCTGTTCGGATGGACTTTCACCTGTAATCGAGATCCTCTCATTATTACTTGATGGCGTCCGTGATACGTTACGGTGGCAACACAGGCGACTCTTCTTCATTTTACTGGCTATATTGCGGACAGAGGAGGATATATTCGTATAGATATGTACCTGGAAGTCATCAGCAGTTCTGTCTGACAGAACCAGCCTCTCGGAGTGTTGCACGCTAGGGTCCAGCAGGATCTTGTGTGTCGTCGAGCCATAGGTATCGCCGATACGGTACTTGTATTCGGGACAATGACCGGTATATCTGGATATTTTTTAGATAACTAGCTTAAGTCCCAGACTTTGATCTCATGGGAATTTAGGGATCTACTAAGTACTTACAAAAAAGTAAACGTACAGTGTTAAACAAAAATATGAATGAACCGTATATAGAAAGATGCTGATTTCGACAGTCTTTTGTGTATAAAAAGTAAGGTTTCATCCCACGGTGTAATCCAAAAATAACTTAATACTCTCCAAAATAAGTAATAAACGAAATTCCAATGGTATTTCTTAATATTTGCCAAAAAATAAAACGGTATTCTTACAGTACTCCGTTATATGACACATACCAACGACAGTCTGAATGATGAGGGTAAAACATATGGCGTGAGTTACCTCATAAGTAAATTGATTTCTGTTACATATGGTCAAACACGGATAAGAAAAAAACTTATACTGTAGTTATAATCACACATTTTATGCCCAAAAGCCCTGATTAGAGCTATTTACTAACCAGTGCCGAAATTTGACTCTTTAATTATTTTAAAGACACCTAACTGTGTGCTGATGGTCGTTAGTGTCGTTACATATCAGAGGCCGAGAGGCGGTTCGAAAAACTATAAGTACTAAATTAATATAATAAGCAAACAACACCCTGATGTTGTACACGAGGGTGCGGTTTGTTTATAATTTGTTTTAGGTATCTCAACCAGATTGTGTTAAAACCAGGTCTTTTTTTGTTTTAAGAAAAAAAGAAGTATGTTTCTATTTCTTTAATTAATTTGAGTGCAATGAAAGGGAGGTCAAAAAGACATCAACGGGTACGTATCAAGATCAGGAGTTTTATTATCTGAAGATAATTTTTTAATTTATTTTATTTTTGAAATAATACTACTTCGAAACATCTTACTTCATCTAATTATATCTTTACAGACTTGTCTGAATGAAGTAAGGTTAATATGAAATTACCACAGTGCTCTCGCATTTTTGCGCCCGATTTGAATTGAGTATAAGTTAGTGCTCAGAATAGGCACTACTTCATCCATATCCATATACTATAAATGCATACGTCTGTCCGTCTGTCTGTCAGCTAAACCGCTGAGCTGATTTTGTTGCAATTTAGTATGGATATAGTTAGCCTGGGGGTTAAATATAGCCTACTTTTTGATGCGATAGGTACTTTTTATCCAGCAGAGATGAAGCATTGGAATACTGCAAGTGTAGTATGTATGAACCAGTATTGACCACCAAATGTATACTTACCCAGGTATGTAATGTGGCTGCGCTATACTAACTAAATCCAAAGCCATTATGTCCGGTTATGCCTAAATTGGTTTGTTTTGTGAAAATTATTAATATCAACTCATAATTTTGAGTAGATTTTGTAGAAAAGCTTTGGTTAGCTCACTTGAATTTTGCGATGTGACAAATTTTTGACAGAATTTTTGTATGACATATTATTGACTAATATTTGCGTCAAAAATAATAAAAAATATTCTAAATACTCGAGACACTAACCTTTTGTTAATGGGTCAATCTCTTTTTTATTTACCCGACTTACAATATAAGGAGTAAAATAGACCGAACTATACCTACCATACGTATTCAGTAATCTAAAATTTCGATAGTTACATGTAGAAAATAATGAAAGCGTATTTATAAGCAAAATATTTAGCATGTGGGTTTCAAAAAATATCTGAAATTGTGAACGGTTGCTACTTTTGTTATAGAAGGGAATGCCTAGCTTCCTTGATAAGTTTTTATGATCTATAAGGAGATGTTGGTGCTGGACTTATTATTAATCGTCTTTTTTGTCGTTTCCTCATGAGTGAAGGACGTGACCATCACGGTTAACACCTGCCACTATCTTTCTCCAGATCTTATATTGGGCTAGGTGAATGGACCTCTGCAAGGATGTGCCAGTGATCTCTTGCACTGTATCCGACCAACGTGCAGGGGGGCGCCCTTTTCCTCTGGAACGTTCAACACGGCCGGTGATGAGGTTTTCCAAGCTATCGGGATTATTAATCACTAATGTGAAAAAATTTAAATTCTTTTACAAGAAAGAATATTTTATATTAGTTAATAAGTAAGTTGTGTAGAACAAGAGCTATAAACATAAAAATATAGAGCATTTTCTTTTTCTTGATGTAGGTCAAGAAGCCTCTATAGATACGCAGTTGAAAACTAGATAAAACGTTGTCAAAAAAATTTTAAAACACTGAAACAAAGAAAGAAAGACCGAGATAGTGTTGTTCTAAAACGAACGATTTCACCTTTTCCACCATTTACCTTCGTTCAGCGTTGCCGTGTCGGTTGTGTTATGTCGTTCGTCGTTCGTTCTCCTGGCGCCATATTGGTTTTACCGGTGGCGGCGTACAAACGTGTTGTCGGTGGCGCTCTGTGTCGAGTGACAGTCTAACGATGAATTCCTAATTTCCAAGAACTATGTTGCATAAAAGTGAATTTATTGCTTTATGGAGTAGAAACTGTGAAGTGAAATACTAGTAATATCCTTATAAACTATACTTCATTCAAACTTAACCATTCGTGACTTCGCCGACTCGAAATGCATGCATTCCACTGAGATTGTTGAACTTTATTTTTTTTCTCGAATAGCACCTTTTTGATTCTTATCAAGTATTGTTTATTAGTTCATACCGTGGACTTCGGACTTTTTCTTAAATTTTTTGATAAATTTGTGTTGTGATTAAACACTGCACTTTGTGCAAGTTAGCGTTATTATCAACAAGGATTGCCGAAACATTCAAGGTAAGATTCGAGTGTAATTTTGCAATAATTTATGCCTTTGTAATTTTGTTTATGCTCTAAATCTTTTATTATCTTATATCAAACACAAAAAGGTACAATTAAGTAAAGGTGATAAAAACACATTTTACGCATCTCAATAACTTTAATTAACTGTATTACCTAAAAGATAAAATAATTTAGGTAAATAGGTACAATTATTCAGATCAAAGGAAAGACGGTTATTCTAACAATAACTGTAAATGTGAATAGATAATGAAAACACATGAATGATTGAGAACAACACTAGTTTTGGTTGGTACGGAAATTACTAGGTACCTATATTTCAGCATCCATGTCACATCACTACATATAAAAGCATCTGGGGTAACTTTTTGATTTTTCTAATCTTTCTAAGTATTTGACTTATCTTAGTACTTAAAAAGTGTTTTAATTCTTATAAAATCAATAACAACAATTTAACCTTGAAACTCCTTAAGTCATAACTCCTATAAGCACAGTCATTATTTTAATTGCACAAAACCTTATCAAAACTGATTGTATTATTCATCAAGAATCGTAAATGTAAGATTATAGAAGTTTTGATGCAATATGTTCAATTTTGTCTTTTTGCGAGACTGTCCAACTTGTGTTTATTACTATCCAAAGCCTTTTGAGTAAAGATAAATCCAATGTTATCCCTTTAAAGACACGTTATAAAATTATAAATAATAGGTGCCTGGTAACCAACCCTTTTCATTCATAAATGTCGTAACACCACGTTGACATAAGAATATGCAAATGTATCATTTCTCTCTGGTAACTTTCTTCCTACAACATCCTTTATTGTCAGAAGAAAGTTATCTGTCCAGACCATTCAACACCATAAAATTATAGTCTTATTTATCTCTAAATCGAATTCGAAATCTATTGGCCATATGCGAGTCGGCTAACGATTTTAAAGTTCAAATCAGATTGATGACCTTAGTAGGCACGGAATTTGTTTATCTAAAGTTCCTCATCAAAATCTCTTTTTCTTTTTTTCTAACCCCCGACGCAAAAAGAGGGGTGTTATAAGTTTGACGTGTCTGTCTATCTGTCGGTCTGTCTGTCTGTCTGTCTGTATGTCTCTGTCATCATAGCTCCCGAACGGATGAAGCGATTTCAATTTAGTTTTTTTCGTATTGAAGGTGACATACGGGCAAGTGTTCTTAGACATGTTTGATGAAAATCGGTTGAGCCGTTTAGAAGTTGTGGGGGTAAATGTGGGGAAGAACAACCGAATTTCTGCAAATATACCTACTTGAGTGGGGTCTCAAATGAAAGCGCATCACGTGCACGCACATTTCAAAATAATATGTTTGATGAAAATCGGTTGAGCTGTTACAAAACTCTGGGGGTGTAAGTGGGGAAGATACCTAATGTCTGCAAATACTATGTGGGGGGTAAATTAGTCGACCGTCACAACTAAAAGGAAAATGTGTCGTGGGTTTTTTTAAATTTTAAATTTAATGTTATTCGTTTGTTAGTAGCCAGTACTTAGTTAGTAGCATATTGTTCAAGCTATCTGTCGAAACATTTTAAATGAAGAAATAATGAAGTAACATAGTACAAACTACAAAGAGCATCTCGGCTCGGCCTTACGAATCGTGTGGAAATGCTTGTTACTCTATGATATCTTATGTTGGGAACATATGCACACACCATGGTATTTTGCTTAGGTATTGGATTACGCTAGATTATGTGTAATGTACCCTCTTGTACGCTTTGGTACTCGTATTACTATCCTTTGGTTCATATGTTCACTGGAGGAAATCCCGATCACGGATAACTGTGCCTTTATTAGGTATGTTTTAAATAATTTTTCTTTGTGTTTAAAGCTTTTCAAATATGTATATACATAATCTCAACTAATGTTCTCAAGTAAAGCTAATGTTTAAGGTTAATTCTGTCCATTTTATACAAAAAAACTTAAAGAAAACCATAGATTTAAAAAAATTGCCTGCGAATTTCATACTTCTATGAAGAAAACTATAATCGATCCTCACAACTGTAAGGTATGCAAACCTTCGAGTCTGTTACTAGTTACTGTACAATGAAGCAAATGCGAATATTTGTATACACTTTTTGAATCGACTGAATATCAAAGGAATCCTGTTTGGTCACCGAGAGAAACGAATGGTCTCGTCTACACGGCAATAAATACGCTTCTCTAAATAAGGGGCACTAATTCAGACCACCTTATACTTTACCATTTGGCAATAATGCACAAATTTGCATATGTATTCGTTATGTTTTCAAGGGTTTTCGCTCAACAACCGATATTCTCAAGCATTTCATGTTTTTTTTATTAAGATTACATAGCTAGCTATTTCGTTGAAACCGTTGACAAATAAAACAAAAACTAAATTAAATGCGCTCGCTGTGTATCGCTGCAATAGCTCACAAGTTAATTCAGTTTGAGATAAGACAAGAAGTAAATTATGGTAGGAGTGCCTCAGCCCGTTCGTTAGCTACCAACGGTATTGCGGAGATCAAGTTCTAAGCATAGGGCACGTAAGTTATGCGGCTTCATCGAACTAATCGGTCTACGACGTGTTCGAGACGGCATCGACCGGTTCACGACGGTTAGTACGAAAAAAGGAAGACCCATGGCGGTTGATATTCGAGGTCGCAACCCAATTGGGGACCAGTCGCAGGTATGCTTTGTAGTACACTTTCTCCAGTGCGTGACGCTGCCGCAGACGTTTCACTGTACAGAATGTCTACCTCTGCAGGTGCCTCGTTGATAACAACTTTTATGATCCGAGATTTTGTTGTATAGTTACGAGTATATGCTACTATTATAATGATTTGCCAAAGCCATACTTTCTCCGTGAAAGAGGCCGCAACTGTTTGCGGTGAAGTATTGTAAAGCGGTCGAAAGTGCATGTGAAAAATTGGGATAAGTGCCTAAGTGGATTTGAAGTACGACGTCTCAGACGGTAGAAAGATTCGAGTGGTTTACGACGAAATATCATTAGCATCTGAGGAGATTGGTACTGACGAACTAAACTCTTCTTTAAGACTTAGTGCAGAAAAAGTCAATTAGCGTAGCAAAGAAAAGCTACTCGCCAAACTGAGATGGTTTTAGATAATCATAATCATCAATGTTCGTTGGAAGCGTTAAAACAGTGAATCCTATAAAAAGCGGTCTGACGAGGTTTCGTACAATCACATGAAAAAGTTAGGTATGTATTTCTTTTGAAAACGATTTTTTTAACAATAGGTATATAGTTATATTTGAACGTTATAATTTACATATTTTTAAAATATTTTTCAATCAGATGTATCATCTTTTGCAATTTGTTACACTTCATTTCGATATGAGAAATCGTGACCGCCAGATATCTGACATCATGTTTTTTTTTCTTAATGCAACAATGAGATTTTTTTATTTCCTTAGTTTAGTACAGGACATCATATTCATATATATGAACAACATAGAGGTATAATGCATTTTAGATGGTGTTTTTATGAAAAGATTGGTAAATAAGACGTTAAATGCCATAGAAGTACGAAATCGCGTGCGGTCTATGTGATTTTTATTATAATCTGTGCTAAAAGCAGATCACATACGTTCTTATCCAGCAGTCAACATCTTGTGAGAGAAAAGGAGATAATATAAAGAATTTTTGTGAACAACAATAAATTAACACAAGTTGTCAATCATTTAAATTGAAGCAAATTCCTCTCTTCGGGTGTCTTTTGTTTCATGTGTGTAAAAGTCGATTATTATGTAGATTCCTTTAGTCATGGCTGAAAATTTGTTTCAGCTGATTGGAATGTTTATTTTGCTGATGTTGACAAGTTCAATAACATGTGACTTTTTGTTCTTACAAAGGTCAAACTGCATATTTAGTGGAAACCAGTGGAAAATTAGTCAACTCAATACCATGTTTGTAGCAAAACTTTTTTGTTGTTGTAATTAAGTACTGTAAAAAAAAAGGATATGGATTTAAAAGTCCACCATAGTTCAGTACTTTACCTTAAATTTCAAAGATGGACAGATCAAGATAAGCTAAGATATTTTTTATTATATTTTTTATTCTACTGACTTTTTCTATGACGTTCTCGCTTATCCTTACAATTTAAAATCATTTTAAAAAAATATTTCCGGTTTTTTACAAAACCACCCCTTTTAAGAACAGGTTATAATAATGAGGGGATCTTGTCATTTTAAGATCTCCACAGCTCCACCCTTTTTGTTATCATCAAACACAGGAAATGGATGTATTATTTTCGCATAAATTCTAACAATAAGGTCACCGGATAGTACTAGCTGTGAACTTCGTTTTGAATTGTTACAACCAACAATTATATATTTTTTTTTATCTTTCTCTAAGTTATGATGTTTCACACTCAATGGACTTGTCAGTGTGATCATCAAATAGCCCTCTTAAACGCCCTTTCATTTAAGCATCCTGTTTAATGAATATCTCATTTACGTTTTATGATAATGCTTTGTATTTACATTAACATACGACTCAAATTGCTGCTGCTGTCCGCATATCATATTTAATTGAAACGTAGAGTAGTCTTATGGTTTGTATTTCAAATGCATGTTTCATTCATTAGTGCTTATTGAGCATTTTCTTCAACCTTTGGACAAGTATTTCAATATTTACCTCATTACAAGTTACCTTCATATTATTGTTTACAGTAATATTATTGACCTTTGAAACTTCACATTGCACAATTTTTTTTTTTGTCTTTCGGATTTTTCTCCGACCTTTGGACATGAAAAATTAATATCTTGCACGTATCTTTTACTGTTTACAAGACAATATGTTTACCTTTGGACCTTATTTAGATCTAGATACGAATGTATGTTACTATGTTTTTCTTTTATTATGAAATGCAAATCGTAAGTGCCGTAAAATTCCAGTTTAGGTTTTGTTTTGTATGCTGCTTTTGTTTGCTCAGCTGAAGTTACTATCCTCAATGATTGGGAAGGTCGGTTATTTTATTCGGCACCATTCCAAGGCGGGGCGGCACAAAAACAGTAATGTAGGTTTGTCCTCACTAACATTTAGACAATGGGCTTAAAAATTGTATGGGAATATCGATTTTAAGGATATTACCGATAAAGTTCTTTCTTATCTTAGGGATTTCATCCCATTTGCATAGTTTACTATTTTATTGCTTTGGAGTCTGGGGTCCAATAAACGCTGTATTTTCTTAGTTCGCTATTGTTAAAGATTCTATTTTGACTTTTTTAGTAGGAAAAAGTAGGAATTTTTGTGGGAACTACCCCTATCTGAAAAAGATAGGTACCACAAACTATGTCTTTTTTTGTCCCTCCTATCAACGTCTCTTATGACAACAAATAAGAATAAATAAAATGCATAAAATATCAATGAAATTTGTTTAAACATAAATCACTTAGTAATATTATAATAAACTGATTTGATAGATTTTATATGAAATCAAAACAAAATATCAAGATTTTGAAAAATATTACACTGAGATAAGTACTTAGAATGTAAATTGGAGGTCAAAGGCTAAGGACAAAAGGCGGGTGATGCCGCGGGCAACAGTTACTTAGCAATAAAATTGATCGACAACAATGATTCATATTCAATCGTGACAATGAACCTATATCACGATAGCACTGTCTCTCAAGTACACTGTCAGCCCAGCATGTCAAAATATGTCGACATAGGAATGCGTCGACATATGCCAGCTTATACACCTAAACACCTATTCAAAGAGCTATCGATCACGATCTGGTTCTTGTGCAACTACTTTAATAAAGTGTGCACTGTTTAGACCGAAACTTCTAGAAAATCCCTTATACACGATACAGAAATACTATTTTGCAGACTGATCAAGGATATCTAGGAGGCCAATTATGTATAGCATGGGTTGTATATTTATATGCCAACTATTGTATATTATGAGAGGCTGGGACTAGTCATTTCACACTACACGTATCTATATCTCCAAGCACGTTTTACGTAAGCCTCCTTTTTCCTGTTCTACCAACTGTCACACACACTTTCTTAAAAAATCTTTCAATTTCAATTTATTTATTGCATTCACATTGTACAATAACAGTTATAACTAAGTATACACTGAATTCACTGTCCTTTTTAAGTAGGTACAATATGAACCCTGTCTTTGTCCTAAACTTACTTATATTATATCGTTCCCTTTCCTATTCAATCTGTTGCTGCTTTGAGTTTTTCATTTTTGGTGCTAATTTCACCATCGTCCTAACATAATTTACTTAATCTTGACCCCTCCATTCTGTCACCCAAAACATGCGCTATACCTAAACAAAGTGAAGAGAAGAGTACGATTGCCTTTGAGACAAATCAAAAGCAAAAACGTATACCAACTTTAATATGAAACCACATATTTCTGAGACTTACTTGGAAAACTTTATAAATCATTGAGTATTCATGACTCGAAAGTCCGGTAAATACTTCACAGCTAACCTCCTGACATTGGCAACCTATATTAAGGTGATACCTCGGTGAACACTAGCGCCACCGTCATTTAAAAATCATTACTCACTGAAAACACAAGTTATCAAAAATCCCTCTGCTGTAATTATGGTTCTGGATCTGAAGTTAATTTTAATCATATTCAATTATTAAATTATAGTTCCATATAGTTACAAATTGCAAAACTGCTAAAAGTGGCCGTTTTAAGCAATAATGCAATTTGTAACTATAAGGAATTATAGTTTAATAATTTAATATGTTTAAAATTAACTTCAGATCCAGTACCTTAATTACAGCAGAGGGATTTTTGATAACTTATGTTTTCAGTGAGTAATGATTTTTAAATGACGGTGGCGCTAGTGTTCACCGAGGTATCACCTTAATCAGTGGCAGTCAAAACATAAGGCGCAATTCATACCAAGATTGGTACAGGAAACTTTATATGTGTCGCAAACTTTAACGCTTTATCACTTGTTTATTTTTGAAATCTGTAACTCATTCAAAATCAAGTTGTAACATGATTTTCGTCGCAAAACGTTCATGAGAGTCAAAAATAGAGCTTCAGTGTGTCTTGTTCCATTACCACGATTATGATATATTGTGCACTTCAAATCTAGATTACATTAGGGAGCTCATTTTTTTGAAAAAAATATCTATTTTTGTATTTTCACTAGCAGTAACTGGGCGACCGAACTTCGCTCGTTTTATGCAGAAAATCTTTTTGCGTGAATATATGGGTAAAATAAATTTTCCCAGACATGCTAGGTTATTTTTTTGACTATGTAAAAACTTAGGTTTAAAATTTCAAGAAATCATTAGAATGCAAAATGCGAGTAGGTACAAATCCATACTTCCATACTAATATTATAAATGCGAAAGTCTGTCTGTCTGTCTGTCACCTTTTCACGGCTAAACGGATGGACCGATTGGGATGAAATTTGGTAGGGATGTAGTTAACGACCTGAGGTCAAACATAGGCTACTTTTGGGCACGATATAACCGAGTCCCACGCGGGGCGACGCCGCGGGGAACAGCTAGTAATATTATATAGGTATTGCTCGTTTAATAGTATAGGATCATAATAAGTGTACACTTAAAGTCCGAAATTAGTTCACGCCTGAAGTGCTGCATCGATGCTGACCAACTATACCCAGTTGTAAATAGAGCCTTATGTTCAAACAGCTTATACATGGATCTGTCTGAGGCAAATTGGATCAGTGCTCTAGTTGCGAGTGGCCAAGGCCTCCTTTATCAGCTTACTGTATTTTGACGTAAGCTGAAGCCAACGCGATGCAGGTATCATAAGAGAAATAGAGCGATTATGAATGTTTTATAACAAGCATTATCAATACTGGGAGCTAAAGAGCAAAATATAAAACGAAAATAAAAATTATCATAATGTAAATGCGAATATTTTATTGCGCTTTCACTTAGCAGATAGTTTGAGTCTCGAAGAAGGATATGTTAACTTTTAGCGCGATATAACGGTATAGTTAATACGACGGCGAGCCATGGGCAAAATCTACAAAATATCAATAAATGTCAAGCAATAAATAAAAAAAATTAAAATGATGTCGGGTACATTAAAAAAGTTGTAAAATAAATTGTCTGATGAAACCGCTCGCGATTTCCAAATTCTATGGTCTAAATGATATACGTACGTTAGATTTTGTTATACCTCACTGACGCTTAAGATGTGAGTCGAAGATAACTTCTTAACCTCAAGTAATATTATCATCATGCGAACTTAAATTTCCTGGACTCTGTTTGTCAAGGGAAACATTTAGAAGGTACAACTCCCTACAACAAAGTTTCAATATATTATAGACTGTAGCCTCGGCATCATGAGATTTGGATCCCTTTTCGCCAATCTCACCCATGTAACAGTCAGTTTTCTAGTAATTCTTCAGATATTTTCTTCGAGTACGTCTTCGTGCTACTTAATTTTCTCTTCAGATTGTAGGTATAGTTATTTTATGAATGAAACGGTATGAAAAGTTTATTATTACTAAAGACAAGTTTACAGCTGTCTTATGCTTTTCCATCATTTAATAGATAAACATGGATATTGACTATTGAGTGCTGCCCCTTACTTGCGCAGAAGCCGAAGTCAATGGATGTCTTTAGTATAGTCGAAGCGCAGTATTATTCATTAGTCTTCGCCATTAATAATCAAAGATCTTCACTTGCTTTGTGGTTTTTGGCGTAAGAATAGCTCGTTAATAGTATATTACAATTTTGTTGTTATTACAAAAAAAAAAACAAGTTTATATTACAATATCAAAACAAGAAAGGAGCTATTTAAGCTAACTACGATACGATATTTATTTCCTTACCTAGGTATATGCAATAGATAGCAAATTATCTATGAAAATATTTTTACCAATTTTATTACAATTACAAACAACAGTCCAATAACGTCACAAATTGTAATAGTGACGCAAAATTGGGGCAATTAAGTAAGTCATTAGTAAATTTTGCGTCAGACTAGTTCATACAATATCAAACCAAGATACCGAACTCGTGCGACGAAATTATGTTTCTTTTTTTTTGTTATAAACAAATTGAGTAGACTTTGGGGAAACAGCAGACAATTCAACGTCATGACAGCTGTTCAAACTTTGGATTTCCAAGAAACAATGAATAGCTTCCCGTTGTCAATATATATTTGTATGATTAAATTAGGTAAGAGCCATAAGCATCCCCACCCTTGGTGGAAGGTTTTATTTTTACGATTTTATTAAACCTAGACCGAGTGAAGTAGAAAAAAAAAGTTTGAAAGCGGACCCTGGGTTTAAAAGCAGCTAAGCTATGCAACCGAGTAAGCGCTAAGATTAAAATAGATAAAATTAATCTATTTATTTTGAATATTAAAGTGAATCTACGATTTCAAAGGATATTAAAACATATTATTAAGTACCTTAAATGAATGATAGGTAGAGACATCATTCGTCTAAGATTATAACATCATCCAATCAAACAAAATTTTGTTACAAATTTATTTAAAAACTCACTTAAAGTCGCTATAAAGTGCAAAAAAAACAAAGATTTCACGTAATATTTCAATATTTAGTAACAAAAATAGAAGCACCAAAATGGACACAATTTACTTCCCCTTTTACGTCTTATTCCAGGAATCAATGCTCGTTATTCCCACCTATTATCTATGCCCTTTTGAAACTTCATTGTGGTGCACCATAGACCTTTAGTCTATGGGCGCAGGCGACAGTAAATGCACTTAGAATTGATAATGGTGCCTCGGTGAGCTTGCTGTACAAATATAGAGAACACAGAAATGACGCTTGTCGAAAATAAAGCTAACATGTAGTGATTATATTCTATTTGCTGTAAAAAAAAACTAATAAGTCTATCTCTACACAAACACTGCCCGCATTACTTCATTTCAACAACTACGAAAAACTGATTAACTTTATTGATTAACAAGTCGCGAGATAAGGGGATGCCCATTAATAGACATCTATTCGGATGCCACAGATAAGGATAACAGATAACTATGGTATATGGCTTTTCCCAGCCGAGGCGGAGTGGCGGTCAATACCTAAAACCTCAGAACATTTTGAAATCTCGTGATTTATCACATCATTAGTTATCATCATGTGTAACATGATTGTCTTAGGCATACTAAAGGCACCTAGCCTAGTTTTCCTTCTGTACGCTCCATACTTTGTACTCACAGGCCATGAATGTATGACCCGTTTTCTCATGTATGGATATCCGGCTTACTATAAAAGCTTTATAATGGTTTTGTTTCGAGACCAAATATGTACACTGTCTCTACATTCCATTCTATTGGCACTGTCTGTAGGGGTTTAAAACGTCACAAGACTTGTAAATTTGACATACGGTTTAATCATCATCTTCATGTAACGAACTAGGCTCTTCTGTCCTTCTGTTGCTGTCTATCATCAGCGAGATCCTTAGTGCTTCTTAGCGTGTCTGGTGCTGCGCCCATCGGAGCTAGCCCACTATATTCCATGTCATGAATGCATCCATGTCTAGGTCAAAAATGTCCCGGCGTCCTTTGAGCCGTCGCTTTCAGGGTTGATCACTCTAGCTAGCGTCAAAATCCGTTGCGTAGTTTCAAAGATAAGCATACATAGGGACAGATGGGATGCTACTTTTTATTTATACTATGTAATTCATATTCAAGCGATGCATCAGGTTATTTATTTACCACTCAAATACCTACGCTACTGCGTTAGCTCAACGATCAAAAAAGAATCTTGGCCTCCCACACAAAAATCCGTTAGGTATTATTAAGTAGATTTCATTTCAAATCAAAAATACTGATGATGAACAGAAAAAATATTTTTACTGTTTTATGTATAGATATCATTTATTCTAAAATCCCTTTATGCTTGCTGGTTTCTTGTTCTGCAATACTTCTTAAGGGTATGCTCTTCGGAGGGCTTCCAGGTCAATACAAATTCTTCCATAAACTTTGATCGATATAAAATAACGGTCGATACATAGATTTTAAAAAAATTGGCCGCGCCCCGTCGTACCGAATGCAGCGCTATTCGAACTTCTTTGGATCGATAAAAGCGAGTAGGTAAAGCTATAATGTTTTTATAAAATAATAAAATAATTACTATTAATCGTTATTAGTAGACCTCGGATGCATTAGCATTTCCCAGGCTGAAACCGCAAAGAATTAGGCAAACCAACTCGGAATCATTCACCTTGATCAGATGTTAGAATTAAGAAAAATATGACCAGACAAAGAGTTATGCAAGAATTAAGATTAGATAATTGTGTTATTATTTAACACGACGTGGGAACAAACTTATTTCCATTACTAACGGCTACAAAAAAATTAAAAAAATCTGTCCTTAAATAGGTGCATGTACAAAATTTTGAGACGCATGCATAGGGCTGATATTGGTTAGTTAAAGTGGGTACCTAAGCCAAGATCGGATTGGAAATAACGACGTTCAGTATGTGATCTATATCAAGATTGCTGCCACATATTATAATAGCATTCTACAAACTGATCAAAACCTATTTGTAAAGATTCATTTAGCGCATTAGCCCAGTTCTTAAAGAAAAAGTCAAGTAAAACCGCGGGACACAGCTGCTATTTGATAAGCATACTAAAACTTGTACGACTACCAGAGGTCATGTGCTGGCTCGAAGGTCTATAGACTATATTATAATCGTTAACTTATTCACTTTACTAAGCAGGCTTTGTATACATTTATTTAGCCGGCGACACCTGGGTAACTGAAAACCAGTCTTAACTAGTCCACAGTTCCGCCTCACAATTTATTTACAACTTTAGACTCTACTCCTAAAATAATAAGAGTTATAGCCTGTAGGATATTCTAGCTAGCTGCATTGATTGAAACTGATAGGTGCACGTGTCAAGCAACTAGTTTTCTTTGAAGAAAACGCGGTATCCCATGTCTTTGATGTGGCATCGACGGTTTTGTCTTACGACGTGTTCAAACCACAACTGTTAACTGTACTTTACGACTGAACGTAAGAATTATTTTGACACGTCCTCGAAAATGATGGTGAAGATTTAAATTATTAAATGAAAAAAATATTAAATGAACGTTTTATATTATCATCTCTTAGTTCTGCCACCGCTTTGAATACAAACGGGAGCCCTTTGAAACAATAAGAAAGAAAGAAAAGTGTAAAAGAGCAAACTTCCTTCTTTGACGACTTTTCCTAATGTTACTATACAATAAAAAGCCATAGTACTAATTCCTATAAACAAGGGAATTTTAAAACCTCTGCCTTTAGTTTGGCGCCATTATGCGAAAGTAAAACAAAACAAAGGCTTGACCGTTAGCTAGCTGTCGTTTTATGGCAACCTTTGTTTAGTCAATTTATTCTTATTTACGCCAGAGATTATCGTTTTACCGTTTAATACCACGGAGCTATTTTTGAACTCTCAAACTTAAATCATATAGCTCTCAAACTTACTCCAAACCGATGAATCACGCCGTTTAAAAAAATAGGAGTAGTACGAATAGCCAATAAAATGTTTGTCCAAACGCTAGAATAAAACGTCATATTTATTTTATTAAGTTACTCTTTTACTGGATAAAATAAATATGTGATGATATTTTTTTATCACAAATTTACATAATTTATCCAGTAAAAGGTTATGATATTATCCTAGATAAAGACTATAGCAAAGGTTTTAAGATAAATGTAGACCAGACACCTACTTTCACGTTATATAATGATGAACATATTTTATATGTTTTGGATTAACAGAATTAATTAAGATCGCAAATATTAACCTCGTTAAACATAGTTAACATAACTGTTTCTGTGTCACCAGATCATCTGCTTTTGAATTGGGCAGTACTAATTAAAACTAAAAGTATTTAATGCTTACCAATTAACACCATTTTCCGATGTTTTCCTTCCACTTTTCAGCGGACTCTGGTCTCCTTAAGTTTGCAGTGTAGTATTATCTTATCTAGTAATAAACAAAATCTACTTTTGTTTTTTAGATAGGAGAATTTTTCAGGCTTTCCCGTATTCACCTAAACTTCACTTCAAATCTCTCAAATAAACCAACAAAACTATTACTCAGTTAGCTTACTTAAAAAATATTTTTAATATTTTTTAAGTAAGGCATTTTTTTTTTAATTTTGTTAATTGTCAATTGCAATATTCGACGCAATCGCATGAAATTCTGGACAAAAAATATTTCCATACAAAGGAGAATGCCTGGAATGTCGCACACAGGTAGGCGGGCGACTGGTTGGTTGGCTTTTTTTACTGAACTCCCAATTCTTAAGCCATCCGATAAATGCACAATTTGCTAAGCAATATATCATAATATTTAAGGTACCTAACTAATTAGGTGCTCTTAACGATTTAAACTTTAAAAATAACCAAAAAAATAAAAATAAAATAGCTATCTAATAAAGTTTAGGTATAACATTAAAAGTACGAATTTTTGTGATCATAAAGTATTTAGGTACTTGTGTCTATGATAAGAAAGAGTAAGAGATAAATACGACGAAAAAATCAAATAAATAAAAGTAGGTATTAATTTCAATGTAGGTAATCAAGGACTACTTAAATTAGGTATAAGTTCCACAGATTTCTAAATACTTGTTACTACGTAACGTAAGTTATTCTAAAAATCATAACTATCCTACCAATCTGAAAAAGCAGATGGTATTGACTTGAATTCAGGCTATTATATATTCTATAATTTAGGGGTGTTTACCTATATCGGCATTATTAGATAATAGTAAAAAAAAAATTAAGATGAGATATTTAATCCTAGAATAGTTTTAAGCAAGCAATCTCTTAAAGTTGAGATACATTATACTTAAATAAACTGAAGTCTGTAAAACAATGTTTGTTCTTATCACGCCATTGTTTGATAGATTTAGATAATAGTATCCTTATCACTGCAAGATAAAGTACCATTTGAGATAGTGAATGCCATTGTGGTTGATTGTGGGCAAGTTTTGCGTAATTTTATACAGATGTTATAGGTGTTAAATGATGTCAGTGTGGTTTAAAGGAAAACAACATACAAGCTATTGTGACTAACAATTTTGTTTGCAGCAATGTTATTTTTATGTAAATTTGATTTATGCAGACCATAGATAATAATAAACACTTTATATATAAAAATAATAAAGCAATGATAAATTGATATGTATATTAAAGAACTAGAAATCCCAACAAAATCAAAAGAAAAGAATTCGTATCAACGCAAATGTTTAAATGAAACAAATCGACCAATGGAATAATTACGGGATTTATCTCACTAAAGTACTAAAATCGTGACTGGCCCATTCACCTTCAAGGTGGGCGAACGAGATTAAACGGACAATATACATTTTGACAACATCTTGCTTGATACAGTACAGGACACAATCAAGGGTAACTGCGTGTTTTGCTCTTTTCTATGTACCGGCGTGTACAACGTGACCTAGGCATTTGATGGCTTCAATATGTAATGTACACGTCGTGAAATGGCATTATGTTGGTACAATGCATCATGTAATTCCATGTTCATTTCATGATCGCTTGTCTGCAGTGATATTGCAATAAAGTCCATTTCCTCATCGTTATTCTCGGCTGTTTTAGTTTTTGTATAGTTTATTTTGTTAAATTTTGCTTTTTATTCGTTAGATATTTATTATTATAATTTATTTTCATTTAGTTTTATTAATGAACCCAATCGAACGATATAATCATTTGCGGTGATTTATATCAAGAGATTCTTGTGCTAACTGATCAGCATACCTCAAATATTTTTTGTAACCCAAAAAACGTTCGACATTATCTCGAAGTGCAAAATCTTCGGTGAGCTCCAGCTGTGTTACCTTTTTTTTATTAACACTCACAAGTTGTTTCATGGCCACACAGGTTGGCAAGGAAAGGGCACATTGTATACGTTATGCGGGTTAGGTAAAGCCATTACAACCGTTTCGAATGTTCTAAGTGCTCTAGTATTGATAAGAGGCCAGATGTTTCCACCGATAACGGGCGCGGCTACTAGTAAACCTTGGTCGCATACGTAGATGAATTGTTTTACTTATCGGCAAAATCTTAATGATATGGGAATGTAAATCCTGCAGGATATAAAACCTACACATAAAATTCTCAAAGAAAGGCTTCACTAGTATGGACTATAAGACACAAATAAAATAACCCTATAAAAGCAAGTTTTTAATATCCTGACTACCAGACATGGTTAAATACCTGTAGGTAAATAAATACAAAATCTTCGAGGAGAACCCATACCTAAATGATCTGAAAAGGACAATGAAGAAGTAACTGAAGGAACTAAAAGCTCTAATGTTATCTAGGTACTTTCTATTTATATTTATACATTTAATGCTCACGTAGAACAAAACGACTCTGACATTTTTTGCCGCACAACCGGATTTAACAGAGATATCAAGCGAGACGGATCCGCAGCCGAGTCTAGCTGCAATTACAGATCACGTAATGATTGTCACTTGTTCAACAGAACAGAGATAACACCAATTAACAGCTCCGAAATATAACCATCTCGTAAGGAATGCTCGGTGTCGTCATGGAAAAAAATCAACCCACAATCTCCCACGGGCAACAAACAGGTTCTGCTTTTTCTTGACAAGCTTTATACGATTTCTTGGTGTAATTTCTTCTTATTAACTTTTCAATTTAATATCAAACTGTGCCTGTTTTGCACTATCTTAGCCAATTTATTTATCTAGTCTTACATGAATGTTGTTGGGTACTTTTTGAACGGATCATCATTTCTGCCAACTTTTAGGCGCAATGGACTCAGAAGAATTGTAGTCTTTCACTCTATAGGAGATTTTTTTTATTTTCATAACTTGTGATGTAGGTAGGCGGACTCAATAATAACGCAAACTTAGCTAAACCATTATCTATATAATTTCATTGAGCACTGCGAGAAGGGGCTACAATAAAACCAGTCAAGCGCAAGCCAGTTTCGCTCTCCAAGGTCCCGTACCAGCAGCTTCTTGGAACCCTTACATATTCTGTACTGTGAGCGTTTTTTGTATGAAATACACGTTTTATTGAATTGTTGTAACTTTAAGTTCCCTCTCTCTTTCATCTCAATGTTATCGCGGTTACACCTGCACTTATGAAACTTCAGACTCGAATTACTTTCTTGCTTCTCTCTCTCCATTTGGCAATAATTTTATACAAGTCTATAATCTATGAAAATTTAATTTCTGTACATTAAGGTTCATGTCTCGTGGTGGTGAAACAACTGGTGAAATTTTATCCACAAAAAACTCATCCTAAGATGAATCGTCGGCCTTAAAATTGTAGGCGCTAACAGTTAGATAGACACGATATACGGGACGGACATATAGGCGCTAATAAGTTTTTACTTTTTGGGCACAGAACTCCGACAAAAACGGCAAAAAAATTGACGCCGCAGTTGAACGAAAAGCCGGTATAATAAGCGCAATTAATGTTTACGACCAAAAATTAGATATTGCGGAAATTACTGCTGATTTTTTACCTCACACCTGACCTCAGAGCTTGGTCGTTGAACCTCTTTCTGGCTCCACGAATTATCACGTAGACTGAGCGGCGCTACGACATGGTCCGTTGGATAGTTATGACAAAAAATATAAAAAGAAATGCTCATTGAGATCATTCAAAAGGGTAATTGCTAGAAGTTTGAAATGATACTAAACTGAACGAACAGCTAGATAAATCAACGTAAGTACGAAAAGGAAAGTTAAGGGAGAAGACACGTAAAATAAGAGCAGATTGTTTACTTATTAGTTAGAGAATCCCGTGTCTATGCAGGACGATAATTCAATTGCTTTTAAATTTTAACTAATGAATAAAAAATTTCGGTCATTTCGAACTGGTTTATATTAATATCAAACGTATTTACTTGATTAAAATATTAATTAGTTAATAAAAATGTAACTCAGTAAAACATGGTTCGTCGATTAAGACAGATCATCAGTGTTGGAGGAATGTTAACTACCACGTTTTATAGGGTTTCTCACTTGTAATATTTTTAAATTCCATAGGAAATTCTTGCATTTATAACGCTTATTTTATGGCTTCTTTTCATATAAGCCGTATGCAGGTCTTATCGCAAGGTGACGTGGCGTTATTATTATGTTGTTGCCATCAAGTAATGTTTGCCCGCAGTGTTAACTCTCACGTACCACACGTATGGCTTTAATAGCTTGATTCTGTTTGCCAGAATTTTAAGAGATAGGCAGTAGCAAAAATAGCATTTAGTCACAGACACTATCTACCCGCTATCTATAAAATTATATATTAGTATCATCATAAAGCATTTTGTTAGTAGACGGTTGCGGCGGCGTCGCTCTTGCCGCTGTCTTAGAACCATCTTCCTTGATATGACATGACTTACCATGGCCGATATGGAAGTCTTTGATCAGACTCCGATTCCAGGTCGAAAGATCGGAAGATAACAAAACATGTATTTACAGCTCAAAATTACATGTCAGTGTGGTTTCTATCCCCTAACCTGCACACGCAGGAGACTATACTAATACTAAACCACCATAAAAAAAATGCCTCGCGTCCCACCGCGCGCGATTCGATAAATTTTGTAAACCACTGATGATGCCTTGTTAGTAGCAGAATTGTGATCATCAAAAATATAATTTGCCACTCGTATGCCAAGAAAAATAAATAAACTTTCTGTTTATGTCTGTCTGTTCTCTTATTTTATCTTACTTAACCACGTGTAATTTAACATCTTAGTTTCAACAATTACTTGTTCAAAAATATTAAAAAGCGTAATTGCCTCGCTTACTTTTTTTCTGCAATTTCAGCCAGATGGCCAATTTAATGACTCTGGAATATAAAAAAACGCATTTTCCAATAGCTATCGACATCAAGATATCATGTTTTTTTTAATGCACGCTCATATGTTTTATTGATCCTAGAATTACCAATTTCTGATGGTGATTTTTCTATATTTTTCTCTGCCATTCCAATTCACCAATCATCGATTTCTCAGTTCTAATTGGCAATTTATCGACTTTAGGGACCGTTAGCTAACACTTTTTGGTTTTGTTTCTGTGCATGTCGATTGTTATTAGCTAGTGTGCGTGCTGTCACAGCCGATTGCTTCGTAACGGTCGGATGGTCTGCGAGGTGGTCCTGCAGCCTCATTCTAAGGAAATACAAGTGTTTCTCATCTGCATATTGTGTATTGTTTACGGCAGTGCACCTGGTATGTAGAACATGCAACCCATTCGTAGGTTTCTACAACTCATTAACCGAATTATGAAATGAGAAGTTATGATAGTCTAGTTATTTTTTAGCAATTAAATTTAGAAGTTGGGTATTAACTGGCCCTAAGAAATAGGTTGATTCTAGAACGTTTGACCGTTACCAACCGTTACGATGTAAGAAACGACAACAAGTAACAAAAACTAAGCTTAGAGTGAAGCAAAGGGGTTGCGTTTTAAATGTTAACGAAAGATAGATAACGATTCAAATGGCATGATAATTAATTATAGATAGAGACTCATTATTTGTATATTTATCAGATCTTATATCACATCAATCTCTTTCAACTTCATCTTGTAGACGAGATTCCAAAGCAAGTTTTTCAACAAATGCAAATTCACATCCTCCTTATATAACCAAATTGTTTTGATCATTAATCGGTCAGTATAGTTTATTTCCTATATATACTTTAATCATAGAGTCAAGACGATTGCGTGTTAACATTTTCCTGATGGAAAGAGGAATATTAACAAGTGTTTGTGCAAAAGTCTAATCAACTGATATAAGTGCGTGTTAGCTTAGCAGTACTTCCATTGTGGTTACTTTCTGTGAAGTAAAATGGTGTGGAAGTGAATTTGGTTTATTGTTTATGTCTTGAGTTGTGGCACTCTAACCACAAGACACATGGTTTGTCTTTTATATCGTGTTTACTTATCCATACTTCCATACTAATATTATAAATGCGAAAATCTGTCTGTCTGTGACGCCTTCTCGGCTAAACCGTTGGACCGAATTTTATAAAATTTAGTATAGATAGTTTAGAACCAGGGGTCAAACATAACCGAGTCCCATGCGGGGTGATCGCGGCTCTGGACAACAGCTAGTTTATAAACAATTTTGTCGCCTATAAAGGCGACAAAATTGTAAAGAGTAATAGTATTTCTGTGACACAGAAACCCCTTCAATTTTGATTTGTCTCCATAAACTATTACCTTTTTGACCTTGATTCTACACTTATCGTTAGTAGTTTCCAGGTACTTTTTGACCAAGTTACATTGAAGATCATCGTTATTTTTTTTATTCTGATTTCATCTATTTAAAACTTGAATAAGTTAATTTTGTTTTTAATTACCAAGCTATATGTTCAAGATAGACTTATCATTCATTACAAGACGCTCTCATTTTATTTGTTCCTTATGATTTTCCTTTGTGTTTCTTTTGCCAGTCCTATTTTAGTAAGGAGACCCATTTTAATTTCCAACCTTATCGGTAATTTATCGGTTTCGCTGACCTAATTAGCTATTGTGAGCCCTGCAACAAGGCTCTTATTGTTATCGCCAGTTACGAAAAGCTGTGCCTCGTAGGTATGGTTTCCCATGCATGAGTGGCGTGCCTTTGTTGTATTACACACGCTTTTCTTTGTCCAAGGGCGCTATGCCAAGTAAATATTATTAAAAACGTAAATTACACAGCTGTAGATATAATTTAAACGAGTTAACTTTAACTTAATCATGTTCAAAGTAAAATAT
This sequence comes from Apomyelois bistriatella, assembly GCA_947044815.1. Taxonomy (NCBI): domain Eukaryota; kingdom Metazoa; phylum Arthropoda; class Insecta; order Lepidoptera; family Pyralidae; genus Apomyelois; species Apomyelois bistriatella. The sequence continues at coordinate 13,217,402 of OX345691.1, forward strand.
TGAAAGATAATCGTATTAAGAGATATTTTATTGATTGTAGTTACTGGACTTTTTGGAGAGACGAAATAGATCACTATCAGAGAACTTAAAAGCTAGTAAAGAATATAAATCCAAAACACAAAAGAATCCGAATAATAACTTTTAATAAGATAGAACAAATAAAAATACTCGTATGTAATATGCAATATTTACTGCTTACGACACGTTGTAATTATGTCTCGTACTTATTTCTTGCTAAAATAGCAGTAGTTAAACGTTACAGCAACTGTCGTTTTAGCCTCTGTATTAGGTAAATGCACGTAAGTGCCTAATTTGTCGAAACCTTGGCTTTTTAAATGGACTTCATGAACATCCGGATAAGATTGTTGATTTTTATATGTAGATTCTATGAAGCATACTTTAGACTTTAGGTACTAGTTTGTTTTCATGTGTCATAAATAAAATCACTTTGTCCTCCTCATTTAAATTTTCCACCGCATTTACATTCTTAATTTTATCAGCTGTTACTTAGAAGGAAATTAAAATTGCAAAATTTAGTATAGAAAATGACATAAATCCCATGTATATCTTCTAAAGAAACAGCGAGACTGCTCTTAAAGTCAATGACATTTCTCAGAATGAATTTCTAATCGTTACAGTTATTATTTTCTAAAGAGTAATCTATCAAAAGAGTACTATAAGATTAGTGATGGTGTTAACTCATTTAACACTTGTCACTTGTCGGGTGATTGTATGACTATTATCCGGCTAATAACAATGTAGTTTTTGTTCCGAACCGTATTAGGTAACATGGTCATCGCACGGTAGCTATTACGCAAGTTTCTCTTATCAAAAAAAATCAGCTCCATTAACAATTGAATATTTAATGGTAAGCACATAAGATTGGAATTGGCTTGCACGTACAGTGAATCAGTTTGATGGCGTTTGTTCAAGTCATAATAAGTGTTGGAAACATTAAATTAATAATGGCAACTATTTTTGATATTTTTATGTAGCTGGCAACTTTTGTATTTTCTTTCTTCTTACAATACAACTTGTCCTAAGTACACGCCTTGCTTTAATTTATCTCCGATAAAAGTATTCACCTGGACCCAAAGTCTTAAACATGGTCCTTAACGGAGCCGGTCATTAAAATGCTTAATCGGGTGTATAAATTCTTCGGAATTCGGCCAAAATTTTGTGTAATTAGGAACTTGTAGTGAAGCAAGCAAGGGCAGGAAAGAAACTCAAAAAGAGGAGCCACAGGAGGAATTGTGAGCAGAGCAGGTTTGATTGGATTGTACAAGGTACCTATTTGCATTGCATCATTAAGCAGGAAATTCTATCGTCACATGCAACCAGATTGCCAGACGGCCATTTTTTTTGTCAAGTTCAAGCTTATTTTTCACCATTTGTCGGCTTCGGTGGCTGCCAACATCACGAAAAAATCGCGGCACTCTCGCATGTCAAATTTGACATTTGTGATGCTATTTTGCCGATTGCTGCGTCCTGATTGGTCGACGTGCACGCAACTACGTCGTGACTTTTTTTATTTGGTTGGTCACTGCGCTTGACTCAATAAAAACGGAACGTGTTTTTTGTGCAATATATATGAACTTTGGTGAAACAACAACTAAAAAGTGCGTAAACGGTGTTTTCGTGAATCGTAAAATCCGGATATCCTGGTTGGAAACTGCGACGACGGTGCGACGGCCATATTTTTTCTGCTTACGTTTTCGTTCTATGCGTGGTGGTTTTGTGCTTGGTTATAATTTAAGTTTGCAACTGCATGTGCTGCACAAAAATACGTACATTAGTGTTAAAAATAAGCTACATTAGTATAAATAAAAGCGCTATTTGCTAAAAATGGAAAATCCTACAGATAAAACGCTTAAAAAAAAGCGAAGTGGCTATAAAGGTGCATTGACCCGAATTTCGGACAAGCTACAAACACAAAACTTAATGCAGGCTTCGCTGCAGGCCTTGCTTCTTATGGAACAAAGAGTGCAACATAGTTTTAGTGAGTATGAGAAATTGAATATTGAAATTGATGACGATGAGGACCCAACAATAACAGAAAACTTATATTTTGAGTGTATGGACAAAATACGCTCACAAATCGAATTATTGTCAGAAAAAAGGGTGCCTACATTGCTTAGTAATAGTAGCTCTGTATCAAAATTAAAGTTACCTAATGTCCAAATAAATCCCTTCGATGGGAAATATGTTGATTATCAGGCTTTTATTGGAATGTTTAATGCTCTTATTCACAATGACAAAAACATTGAAAATATTCAAAAATTCTTCTATTTGAGGCACTTTCTAAAAGGCGAAGCATATGAGTTGGTTAAGAATCTTCCTGTTGTAGGGTCAAGCTATGAAGAGGCCTTGAATATACTCAAAGACCGCTATGATAATAAATTTAAAATAGTTTCTGAGCATATTAATTGTTTATTTGAATTACCAAATTTAAGTAGGTCTTTTAATTTGAGAGGGCTTATTTCTGCAACCAAGCAACACCTTGCTGCTCTTAAAAATCTAGGCGAGCCAATAGAAAAGTGGGATAGTATACTTGTGTGTCTGCTTACAAAAAAGCTAGATATTAATACAAGCAAAGCCTATCACCTGGAGCATGATAAATCTCAAGTGCACACATTTGATGCTTTTATAAAATTTTTAGAAATGCGCGCATTAGCCTTAGAAAATAGTGAAGCTGCTTCTGCTGCACTATCTACTCCAATTGCCTCAGGGAAGAACCTCCACTCCACAAACAAGGTTTCTAACGTAGTAGTCAAAGACATGAGCTGCTTATTCTGTAAGTCCAATCATAAGTTATTTACCTGCCCAGAATTTAAACTCAATCCAGTCGAAAAAAGGCTAGATTTTGTAAAGAAAAACAAATTGTGCAAAATTTGTCTAAACCATCATCAAAATCGGTGTAAATTTTTCTTTAAATGTAATGTATGTAAGCAATCACATAATACCTTATTGCACAATGAAGAAAAAGAAGAAAAAAATGTGTCACTTTTGTCGAAAACTATTCCGAGCAATCAAAATCAAGTTTTGTTGCCAACGGCAAAAGTCAAAGTTATAGGTAAAAATGGCAAACAATTTATTGCCAAAGCCTTGCTGGATTCTGCCAGCCAATCTTCTTTTATCACTTCCAATTTAGCTAGAAAAATAGGTAAACCGCTCATGCCCAATTCTACGGATATAATCGGCATAGCCAACACTGAAAAGAATGTTAAGCATTCATTGCCAATAGAAATCTTTTCTTGTGTTTACCCATTCAAAGTTCAAGCTAACTGCTTAGTGGTTGACCAAATAACCACCAATTTACCCCAAAACTCATATGATTTAAAAGAGTTTTATATACCTCAAAATATAAAATTAGCCGATGACTCCTTTCACATCACAAGCGAGATTGATATTTTAATAGCGGCTGATATCTTCTTCCAGGCATTGCTGCCACAGTCTGAGGAGCTTCAGAGTGGTGATATCACCCAGCCCAGCCTCGTCCACACCCAGTTTGGATATGTAGTTGCCGGTGCCACCACAAATTGCATTCCACTCCGGGATTCTGCCGTTACACTTTTCTGCCAAGATTGTAATGTTAATAGTAATAACTTTTGGAAAACAGAATCTGTACCTGAAACATTTAAAGAACATACATCTGAGCAGCAATTTTGTGAACAATATTTTGCAGAAACTGTCAAATTAGAGGATAACAAATTTACAGTATCAATTCCATTAAAAATTCCTATCTATGATGTGAACAATACTCTAGGAGATTCATTTGCCTTAGCTTTGAAAAGATTTATTAATCTTGAAAAAAGATTTGAAAGAGATCATGATTTATTTCAGAAATACAAGCTATTCATTGATGAATACGTTGCCTTAGGTCACGCAAGTTATTTTAGTATTTCTCAATATGATCTTTCAAAAGATGCTGTGTATTTTTTACCTCATCACCCTGTTATAAGGGAAGATTCAATCAGTACTCAACTGAGAGTTGTATATGATGGCTCCATGAGAACAACTAATAAAATTTCTCTCAATGATATTATGCTAAATGGACCAATTGTACAACAAGAACTGTTTGATATTTTATTGTCATTTAGACTACATAAAAACTTTTTTATCTGCGATATCAGACGTATGTTCAGAAACATCCTTGTAGAAGAATCTCAAAGATCTTTACAAAACATTCTCTGGCGAGATAATTTAGATGAACCGATCAAATGCATTCAATTAAACACTGTGACTTATGGTCTAAAAAGTTCATCTTATTTAGCAACTAGATGTTTAAAGGAACTTGCCATAAGGTATCAAAATGAATACCCTTTAGCATCCAATGTTATTTTAAATTCAACATATGTAGATGACATTTTGCACTCCGAGGATGATATAGAAATATTAATTAAAACAAAAATTGAATTGATCCAATTACTTTCAAAAGGTAGTTTTAATTTACATAAGTGGTCTGCAAGCGAAAAAGCAATCTTGGCAGATATACCAGTGGAACAGCAGAATTTTGGAAATATTGAATTTGAAAAGGACATCAAAACATTGGGTGTCAAATATGATTTAGGTAAAGATTGTTTTAAATTATCGTGTCCCAGCTCTAGTAAAGTTCCCTCCACTAAAAGAGAAATTCTAAGTTTTGTAAGTCAATTTTATGATCCATTGGGTATTGCTGGTCCAATTTTTGTCCAGGCCAAATGTATTATACAAAAGCTATGGCAATCAAATGTAGATTGGGACTCTGTTCTCCCGCCCCTTTTGCAAAAAGAATGGTTACATTTTTATAACAATTTGACATCAATGTCACAATTAATAATCAAACGAAATGTATGTGTGTCTGAACAAAAATCTGCTCAATTAATTGGGTTTTCAGATGCATCAACTTTAGCTTATGGCTCTGTAATGTATTTGCGAGTTACTGACAAGACAGAGAAAGTAACCATGTCACTCCTCTGTTCTAAATCCAGAATTGCGCCAAAAGATAACAAGTTATCTATACCACGGTTAGAACTCAATGCAGCCTTACTGCTGGCGAAATTATGCACAAAGGTTCTTGATACTTTGAGTAGAAAAATAACAATTCAAAGTGTGCATTTATTTAGTGATTCTCAAGTAGTATTGGCCTGGCTAAAAACTAACCCAGCAAAATTAAATGCATACGTTGCTAATAGAATTAGAATTATAGAACAACAAACAAAGTCATGTCAATGGTCTTATATCAGGACAGATCAAAATCCAGCCGACTGTCTAAGCAGAGGCATTAATCCATGTGAGTTACAAAATAATGAACTCTGGCTGTCCGGACCAAAGTACATGCATGATTCTAACTACAATTTTAATGATGTTTGTAATAATAATAATTTAGATTTACCGAAGGACTTACCTGAACTCAATGCGTCCAAACTGAAGTGTGGCGAGGTGGTATGTGTGGCATCACAAAATAAAATTTCTTTTATTTCTGATCTGCTTCAGAAATATTCTGAGATTAATAAGGCTACTAGAATACTTGCTTATATTTTAAGATTTTGTAAAAATATAATGCCAGGTTCTCAAAAAATTACACAACCTTTTGTAACATTTGCTGAACGAAACCAAGCATTAAATTTATTTATAAAGGAAGAACAAAATAAATATTTTGCCAAAGAAATAGCTGCGTTGCAGGCGGGCACACAGGTATCTTCCACATTAAAAGGCCTAAATCCTTTTCTAGATGCAGAATCTATTTTGAGAATAGGAGGTAGGCTCCAACATTCAGCTTTACCATATAGTAGCAAGCATCAAATTATTCTACCTAAAGAATCGAAACTTACACATTTACTTATTGAAAATGAACATTTGAAATTATTTCATGCTGGACAAAAACATGTTTTGTGTAGTTTAAGCCAACTGTATTGGATAATTAATGGATTACGATTAGTTAAGAAAATAATTTTTAAATGTGTAACATGCTTTAGATTTAAGGGTATCACAGCAAAACAACTTATGGGCTCTCTGCCCGCAGATAGGGTTCATGCTGCTCGTCCATTTGAAAAGACTGGAATAGATTTCGCAGGGCCTATAATGGTGAAACAGTCTAGGGTTAGAAGTGTTATTACAACAAAAGGTTACATTGCAGTTTATGTCTGTTTTGTCACCAAAGCAGTACACCTAGAGTTAGTGTCTGACCTCACGACCGAAGCATTTTTAGCGAGTTTTAAACGTTTTATCAGTAGAAGAAATGTACCAAGTGAAGTCTATTGCGATAATGCCAGTACTTTCAAAGCAGCCAATACTCAATTGAAAGAACTTTATAAATTAAATAATTCTAGCACTCATCAGAACGAAGTCCAAGCCCAGGGCTCAAAAATAGGTATAACATTTCATTTTATACCGGCCTATAGCCCAGTGTTCGCTGGTTTATGGGAAGCCGCGGTAAAGAGCGTTAAACATCACTTGAAGAGGGTGTTAGGATCTCATGTGTTAACTTATGAACAGCTTACCACTGTATTGTACCAAATAGAAGCTATTTTAAACTCTAGACCGATAACTCCAATGTCTTCTGACATTGAAGATTATTCATTTTTAACTCCAGGACATTTTTTAACTGGTGCACCACTTACTGGTTATCCAGAACAAAAGACTTCTGATATATCTACAAATAGATTTAGTTTTTGGAAAAAATTGACTGCTCTAAAACAGCAATTTTGGAGATATTGGTCTAAAATGTACCTTAATGCGTTACAAAACTGTCCAAAATGGAAAGATAACTTACCTAACATTAAGGTAGGTACTCTAGTTATTTTAAGGGAAATTGAAACTCCTCCTATGACATGGCCCATGGCGCGAGTTACCCAGGTGTTTCCGGGACAAGACGGAAAAGTAAGAGCTTTAGAAGTAAAAAAGGCGAATGGAAAGTGTCATAGAACTTCAATTACTAAGGTCTGTATTTTGCCTATTGAGTCATAAAATAAAAGTATACTATGAATACTTGCTTAAAGATTGTAAATCTAATTAAATACTTACCTGTTTTCAGTCTATAAATACTTAAATATGTAATTCCATTAGCAAAAGTATATACTTACCTCAAAATACTTTTTCATTATATGGATAAACTTATCTCTAAGTAATGTTATTCCTTTAGTTAGATAACCTTACTTTTTAGTTATTAAAATAAAAATGTTAATAAATACTTGAGTATTAAGATTAGAAAGCCAGACACATTCTTATATTTTTTTTATGTCAAAAGAGATTTGCATTTGTACTGACTTAGCTAAATATTGAGTAATCAATATCTATTCTGAATTAGTTATTTCCTATCAAAGTACAGTCCACTCCTACTGAGCTTAGCTTTGTCAAACAAAAAATACAGTTTGTACAAATCGCAGTATCTTATTTCAAACATACTATAAACTTTGTTTAATTATTTTGTTGTTGTGGGAGTATGTTGGAAACATTAAATTAATAATGGCAACTATTTTTGATATTTTTATGTAGCTGGCAACTTTTGTATTTTCTTTCTTCTTACAATACAACTTGTCCTAAGTACACGCCTTGCTTTAATTTATCTCCGATAAAAGTATTCACCTGGACCCAAAGTCTTAAACAATAAGAAACTACCGTATTTATTACTGTAATATAGGGTGCACGTGAATTGTGTCGACTTTTACCGTGCCATAAAGATAGAGGAAGTGTCAAAACTTGTGATAGATGTAGATCGGGATTCTGCTTCCTACTAAACACTGCTAAAAACTGCGTGTACAATATTTCATTTTCGTTTTACCGGAAAAGCAGGAATCAATTTCAAAATTTTGCTCGAGTGCGCATAGAACTATTATCTTTCTATTGTCATTCATGTTAGACAAAATGACAACTTTCTTAGTCTAGTCGATTTGAAAGACCGTAAAAAAACTCAAAATGTAAAACAACTAAGTATTTTATGATAAAAAAAAGTTTACCTACTATAAGATTTTTCTCACAATGAATTCTGAGATAAAACGTTATAGTTTTATAGATTGTAAGTAGTTATTCATATTTTTTAGACTTTCAGTAAGTACAAATGAACGAAGGAATGAGATTATACTTAGATGTTATGCAAAATTTATTTTACAAACATATCTTTTGTAAACTTTGCTTCATATCAAGGCAATAAAGTGTATATCTATCTATTTATCAAGAAGATGAATATTTAGAGAATTGACAAAACTTCTAGATTATTCTTGATGTATGATAGATAAGATATTGTTGACTTTTTTATCCTCAAAAGGTGTGAAATAACATTGATATTTTTCGAGCGTTAGCGTATCGAATTTAATTTCTTATCGAACTTGTGGGCTTAGTGGCACGGGTATCAAACTGTTTAAACTGCTTGGAGCAGAAGCAGAATAGTTTTACTTTTTCATTTGCGTATATGCCACCAGACTTATTAAATTTCACTTGACTTTTCTTACAAATATTTACTTAAACTTTTTTTACAAACACTTTTTATATGACCTCAACCTCAGTTTTGGTACGAAATAATATTGTACATGAATAAACAAGAACAATACACAATGCAATACTCGTTTCGCTTCTCAAAGTTTGTAATCAAACTCTATTATCGTCGAACACAATACCTTCACATATCGTTCGATCTTCACTAATGAATTCAAGTTTATCAGGATCAGTATCATTCGTATTATCAATATCTGTATTGCAAAGTCCTTGGATTAAGAAATCAAGTGTAAAGTAGATCAATGCAATGCACAAAAAGCGATCGTTTTGTAACAACATTTTTGCATCTGTTAAAGACTAGTGTTTCCGCAGATCGTAACACTTAAGAACGACTTTCTAAATAGAAATATTTAGTACGGAAACATTAACAGCTGATACATTAAAATTATTATGTCATATTAAAGTTAACATATTTCTTTGATTTTCATCTTTTATTATTACACACACACACCATTGTTGTGTTGGGCTGAATTTCTATTATATAGCAAAGTATAAAAAGTGCAAATCCAATGCATTTACTATGTCGCAATTCGAATCTTAAATAGTGAATTTCATTATCGCTGACCCTGAATACTTTTCCTTGTCAAAAAATCAACATCGAATTTATTCTATTTGTTTTGTTTTAGGCTTACCTGATTGTGAATTCCGGTTGCATCAACGGAAGAAACCTTGGGGTTCGCAGCTGACTTTGCACCGTTGTCACTGACGCAAGCGTTTCAACCTAAACCCCGACTGACGAACGAGCAAACGAAATCTGCACTTGTGTGATGTGCCGGGAACACCACAGCGAAGTGCACTTAGATGTCACCTGAGAGGATCTTGCCAAAGGTCTGAATGAGGCGCCACGATGAAGTTTTCATCAGGGTCCAGCTCCAGCAGCCTCGCCAGCGACTCCTTGTCGCGAAAATCGACTTTATGCATCTACACCGACGTGGTGGACGCCCCGGCACCGCAGCCGCATATCGAAAGGGTAAGTTATTAAGGCTATTTATCTTGTGTTTCCAGTAATTATGCCAAAACATTTACTGTAAATCTTTTAATTGAAAATCTTTCTTTTTAAACATGGAAGATATCCTTCCGTCCAACTGCGCACTGGGCCATCGTACTTGAAGCATGGATAGCCTCATGAAAATTCAGAAAGTACTTAGTTTAACAAAAATAAACAACAACAACGTTATCAGCAATTACTACTAAAACATAATCATATGCTCACAAGAACAAAAAGCTAACGAAGCCAATATGGCAATCATTCCCAAACAACTGGCCAATTTGCTTTCGGTTTTCCACAAGTATATTAACATTAACTTTCAATTTCATAATAATAATATCACATTAATAAAAACAATGCAAAAAGCAGTACGGCAGTACGTCCGGGTTGCAGAGTTCGGCTCGAGAGAAAGTAACATGTCATCTGCCATTGGTTCCGCAAAGTTCCACTCTGGGTCCAGCGATATTTTGCAACACCTTGCATATTTATTTTTTGTCCATAAAAATTTATTATATGGATATAGAGGTAGTGCTATAAATAAAGTTTAAACTCCTATAAAACATTTCATGACACAACACTTTATTAATAAACAAGTTAAAGCTGCTGACAACGAATTCTTTAGTTCGACGATAAAATTACTATACTGTTTATTTTGATAGCAAGCTGATGCATCATAAAATCAATTGCAATCAAATAAACTCATTCAATTATAGCATCATTACTTTATAATATGAACCTTGGATGCGCGAGACCTTCTGGTTTGTAAGAAGTTTGAGTTATGTTCTTGAACGACAATAAGATTTATAATAAGTCCGTGATTAATGATTTGAGTGTCCTCATTCGATTGGCCAATTGTTATTGTTGTTGCGTGTTGTTGTGCCATCGCTCCAGTGCCTTAATGAGAACCATCCTTAGTGTCGTCATGCTCTGTTTTAATGGATAGTCTTAGCAGACACGCTACTATTAATTTATGCAACCGACAACTTATTCACATTTAGGCAGCCGTTTATATAGAACTAATTATTTTTTACTAGCGACCCGCCCCAGCTTCGCATGGGCATAAAACCTCTTGAATCACTCTAACTATTAAAAAAACCGCATCAAAATCCGTTGCGTTTTAAAGATTTAAGCATACATAGAGAGAGAAAGCGACTCTGTTTTATACTATGTAGTGAAATGCTAAACTACTAAATTCTAATAATTTCGCTCTTACTAGGTTTCTCAAAAACCCTCTAAAGGCAAATTCAAATTCTAAAACGACTTCGAATAAATGCAACAGCGCTCAGTTAGTGAACCCCTAATGACTTCGGGATATAACCCAAAGTTGATATCATATTTATATATAGACTCAACAAAGCAAGGAATTGCAACATGTGTGCAGAGCCTTTAGTAAAGTGAAGCATTCGTACATGCCGATCCAGGGGTATATATATTATGCTTATTATACATATAGGGGTATATAGTTTTAGCACTTTCGCGTTTTATTCTTCGTTTATACAGCTTAACTGCTATTTAAATGTTATATTAGCAGCAGAGTAAGACTTATCATTTGAGTCATTGGTTTGTTTGATCTATTATGTTCCTCAAGCTAAATATTTGAAAACGCGTCTAGTGTTGGTTGAAAGTTGTATGTTTGTCATGATGTCATGTTTTATTTGATTAGTTATTATAATAAAAAAATGTAGAATTATTTTTTTATTACAGTCATGTTTCGTTGTGCTACATATTGCATTCACCTTGAAGATAAGAATCAGTTTTGATCAAACTACAACTTATTCGGCTGACCATACTCGTATCAAATAAAATAAAATTTTCTTTATAATCCCTCCGTTCGGTTATATAAATTATCTTATCATTTTTATTGATAAAACCACATCACAATATGCAAAATATATTTGCTTTATCGCAGAATATAGGAAATCCGGCCAACGTTGTTTCCAATACAAGACTGTTATGTATTTGCGTGTCCTATGCGTGTAGAGTTTCACATTTCCTATTAATGTAAGATTTATCGTAACTGGACATGCAATATTAAACAAGGCAAAATAGCGTAAATTAAACTCTTTCGATAAAATTGTTTTATTAGTTTACACACTTTTTCAAATGTTTAGTAACCTTTTCATAAGTGAAAAAATAATAAATGCTTTTTAAAGCATTCTTACGAATGTCTAATACTTAGGTCTTTTTGGTCCGCGTGTTTCCTTGTTTGATTTTCAGCTTACGCATCTAAGCCGGTACGCTTTTAGTTATGGCCCTTTTTTGGCGGTACTGGTTATTACAATAGAGCGATTGCTTTAATTTATTCTCAACTAGCGACCCGCCCGGGCTTCGCATGGGCATAAAATCTTTCCTCTTAAATCACTCTATCTATTAAAAAACCGCATCAAAATCTGTTACGTAGTTTTAATGATTTAAGCATACAAAGGGATATAGGGACAGAGAAAGCGACTTTGTTTTATACTATGTAGGGATTAATATCTAATCTACAATAGAAGATCCTGCTGCCGCAGCCCTGTCTTCACGTTACAGTACATAACGTAATACAGCGAGCCAACTCCAAAATTCGATTATCTCACATCTGCTGATCGCTTTCGCTGTCACTCAACGTAGGCGTTCAATCATCAACCACACGAAATTCCAACGCATTGTTCCCCTAATGAGCTTTTACCAGATAAATATTAGATGAAATTTTATCAATTACCTACCTACACTTTTAGAAAACTGTTTAGTTTATCAATAATGTATCTGAACTTAATCGTTTGCAGATCATTTATTATTTCATGTTCTACAGCTACTGTTGCATCATCAATCAATTTCTCTGAAGCTTTTGGTTCTTTTTGTTTTATGTCTTTATAGCCACATGATCTATCTTTTGTAAAGCCACTTTGACGGTATCGAATTTCATCGCACCGTTTTCTTTTTAAACAACGGTCTCTTAAACTTTTGAGAGGTCTACCACATACTCATTTGGTTCAGAATCCAATTTAAATATAATGGCTTTCGTCACAGCGACCTCAGTTTCGTTCCGCTTGTTTATCGGAGTGTATATTTACGCTCCTTTTATTTCATAGTAATCTGATACGAATTCGTTTGCGGTTTGGCCTCACCTCTTTATGTTACATCCATATTGTTTTATATCCGGCTACTTGAACAAAGAATTCAATCGATATTCATTTATTATTGATTAATTTATCTAATCTTATCTGAGTGCTTTAATTTCATTAGATAAAAGTTGTGAATTGTGATAGGAAAATCCTCCGTCGAGTTAATGCATCTATGTAGTTATGTCACCTGGAAAGCTAATAAGTAGTATTTCAATGCCTTCAAATATTAAAAATCCAACTAATATTATAAATGCGCAAGTGAGTTTGTATATTTGTTTTTTGTTACCTCTTCACGCCCTATCTACTGATCCAATCTTCATACACATAGCTAGGGGTATTGAGACGAATATATGGTACCTTTTATTTAGGGAAAAAGCACTGGTCCCGAAGGAAAAGCTAAAAAGCTAATATATATATGCGAACTAGCGTTAACCATTTCATATCTTTTCATATCTTGTTTATTAAAATATCTTACTTTGTCATTACCACTCTATTTCTAAATACGCTGACTAATGCCAGCTTGCTTGTTACTAATAACAGAATATATACAATATTTCCAATATCTTCAAGCATGCGAGTCTAATTTCCCCAAAGCGTCGCAAGTTTCCTTCGCACCTGCTCCCAGAACAGGAATGTTGGCATTCCATTTTAATCTAATGCATCCAGGCATCTCGCCATTATTATAATAAGCTTTTCAGCTCAGTAATAACACACCGCCATCATCGCGTGATCGTCCTTGCTTGGATCGTGAGCTAATGCACGATTCTTTTCTAGCAAATCAGTTACGTCAATTCAAGTAGCTAAGACATAAGGCACGTCGAAATTTCGCAGAAAAATGTATGAACGCGGATTTCTCTCATTGTATCACGTTGTTTAGTTCCCATGGTCGTTACCGCTTCTTTCGTTTGGCTTTAGTGTTTCGTTTTAATTACTTATTATTGTTTTTCTATAAAAATCTGTTCTTATTTAATGTTCCTTCTCACTGATTGTTTATTACCTATACCTTCCTAATATTTCTCTATAATTAGGTAGATCCATACTTGTAGTGATCAACGTTTATTATTATTTTTGCGGATGTATTTAAGAGTAACACTTAAAACAACAAGATCAAAAATATTCATTAATTTTCGGCTCACTTGATTGTGAAAGTAAAACAAATAACAATATCTTTCATGACAGATTAATTATACATACAATAAGAAATACAAACAAGGTACCCATACATAGCAGATTAACATCTGTCATGACTAATTTAATTAATTAGATGTATTGTCCCGTGTTGTCATGTCTTCTTATCGAGACTTTCATCACAAGACCTCGGGCTCACATTGTTTAGAACTACATGCACAATGTTGGCACATTATTGCTCGTAGTATCTATTAAGTCTAGACTAAGAGAAATTAAATAAGTTCTTCATAAGAAATAGTATATCAAAACAATTGTAATAAAAACGTTTATCTAGCACAGATCTTAGAAATTGAATTTTATTTTTATGTTTTATTAAACGACCTCGTAGATAACATAAAGACTTATTCTATTCCAAAAAACTTACATATACATTATTAATTTTCAAATGTAAAACGGTAACCATTTGTTATAAGATAGACTGTATGCCTATTTGCCCGCTCAAATCTTTAAAAGTATTTTTGTAGTTGTAAACATTAGATGAAAGATTATTCGTTTGTAGGTTTCTTAAGATTATAATATAATTTCATATTAAAAATAAGTTAAAAATAATATACTTGGGTATGAATCTAATTCAGACTTGCAATTCATAAAGCCTACATATATCAAAATGTTACAGTTTTAAGTAAGAAAGTTAATAATTCTACCAACGTAGACGATCTCGATCACTACAAAGAAATAAGTCTTGGTGCAACAAATCGCAGAATCGTTGACCCGCATTCATCGTGGCTTACCGTGTTCGTTCCACCATTGCATTTGCATAGCCCGTCGCATCCGGTGCAATGCAAGGAAATGTATTTAGCTGGATACCCCTCATGCGTGCTGAAGAAGTCGTGTCTTCATTAAAACGAATATAAACTTAGACGTGTGGACTTGGTAGTTGATTATAGGTTTGTAGGTTCTAATTACATAACCAGTACTTAATAAACCAGTTAATACTAGATGGGTTCTTTCTTCACCTTCTATACGACCTGGCAGATATGATACACAAATAGAGATAATAATACAACATTAAACCAACATTATAGTTTACCAATTTGATATGAAATATCTCTGTTATGTTCAAAAGGCTGAACTTGACAGACTTGATAATTTTAATAATGATTTACATGTATGTTAAACAACTTACCATGACGACAAAAGCAAAGAATTGGGACCCAAGACTCATTGAATAGAAGATTTATGCAAATTGAAGACTGCAACTAGTTAACCTCAATATTTGACCGAAGTGAAAATTCGAACTCAACCTCTTAACGGTATAAATAATAAACATGGTGGAACAATAACCTGAACTAAAATGTTTAAGAGAAACTTTCAAATATTTGTAATTAGAACAAAATCTCATTTTACTGAGTTCTAGCAGTCAGACAAACAAAGGGGACATAACTATAATCAAGGGTACAAGAACAAACAGAAACAAGTTCTCTTCCAGGCGAACTTTGAGAAAGGAATAGACTCTTAAGAGTGGAAACAAGAAGGATAATGGTTTATAGTTATATGAAACTAGCTGTTCCCCGCGGCTTCGCCCCGCGTGGGACTCGGTTATATCGCGCCCAAAAGTAGTTAATGTTTGACCTCAGGTCGTTAACTACATCCCTACCAAATTTCATCCCAATCGGTCCAGCAGTTTAGCCGTGAAGAGGTGACAGACAGACAAACAGACAGACTTTCGCATTTATAATATTAGTATGGATTAAAAGACTGAAGGAAGTTTTTAGGAAATTTTGCAATGTTGCATATCATGACCCTGATAAAAGAATTTCATTGTGTAATACAGAAAAAATAGTTTATGAATATTTAGAAGTCTATGACGCACATTATATGATGTTGTAAATTTTTTGTGACTTAATATGTAATTATAAATATTAACAAGCTTATGCCCTCGTACGCCTGGATTTAGATTATTAAACAAATGCATATTGCAAAACTGAAATCCAAATAAAAATTATTGAACGAAGTGGAAGCAACCACAAATAAGAATGCGGGATAAGTTAAATAATAAGTAATTCTGAAATCTACAATAGATAAAGATACCTACGAGTTAAGTTATGGTAAATAATGTAATTTCCAAGAAGGTGTATACATGCTTAAACATGACAATAGTTAAATGCATATATACTCTATGAATCTATCCTGGCCCTAGACCACACACGTTACAATGCCAAAGGATTATGCCGCTAACTCTGCACGATACAAATATTCGCATTAATTATATACTTAGTAACATTTTATCGTGCTAGTTAAGTCTGTAATTTATATTTTTACTTTATATTTCTTACCTTGATAAGTAACTTTTATTGCTTCGTGTAAAATACATAGTACGTATAAAATGTGCGTCTGCTCTGAGGTTCACTCTCTCAGAATTATCTACAGCCTAAATTACTACTGGATGGGAAGAAATATAAACACCAAAAAGGATTATTATAAGAACGATTTTTTCTACAAGTATGAAAGATCTTTTGTCTTTCTTTGTACAGTTTTTGGTCATCATCATTGCTGATGACACAGGCCTCCCCATAGAGCAACAAAATTTCACGGGTCCAGGTTACTCTATAATAGACCTTCATCCTCCTTCATTGGTCTGCTTTTTGATCGTTTGGAAGACTTGCGAAACGAATTGCATCCAATCAGCATCTTTCATTTTTTTAATGAATAAATTTTTAAAAACAATATTTGTTACCAAATTTTGCAATAATTTAAAATGCAGGTAATAGACAAAGAACACTTAACAAAAAGTTGTAAAAGAACATTTTATCTGATTAATAGATTAGATAATAATTAAAATATAGTGTGTAAATTTTAACTAAGCATGTTGCTGAAATTATCGTATTCTTTTTCATCTATGTTTATCACAGTGGCATCCCAATCTTATGTAATTACTAGTGTTTTCGAAAGATATTACGCCTAGTACAGATCTATACTTGCAACACATCAATTTGTATTATTACCATCAGTCCAAGCATCACGCTTATTGCCGCTAATTACTTCCATAATTATATTTTTTCTAGACATATCATTATTAACGGACGTGGATGCATGTTGCAGAACTTTATGAATGAGCATGTTACTAGCGATACGTATATTTACTTATATACAGAGAGCAAACTCTGAAGGCCTTTGAATATATAAGACAAACAAATCGTCCACATGTTATTTGGATAGTTTGTACAAAAGTTAATTTTTAATAAAAAATCTACAGTATAAGTAATCGAATTTTGGATTTCTCATCCCAAACAAAGTACCTAGTAGATACTCATTTTAGCGCCGAAAATCCACCATTTTGAGTTTTTTAACACCTTTCAAGGATACTTGGGATATTGGGATATTCAATGTCAAAATTTATCCTAGATAATAGAGAAATTAACAAAAATACATGCGAAACTTGTAGATTGTAGTGAACTGAACATCAGATTATTTTTTTGTATTTATGACATGGATTTCTATGGTACAATGGGCCTCATAGAAAAGTATAATATCTGTTGTAAGTTAAAGGTTAAAGAGGTATATTTTTCTCTTTGTAGCCTACTGTACATCGTGCATCGATTCAGCTCGTAAAATATAACTGCATGTGTTGTCATATAATGATTTTAAATTCTCATTAACAACTCTAATAGCATAGAAAACAAGGCGCCACTAAAGAATGCATTTGGTTGTTCCTAAAAGGAAAGTTGGACAAACCTATTCTTGACTCGTTCAGTTAGCATACCAATCACTAATTTATTTACATGAGAAACAGCAGAATCAAGTTAATAAGACGTTTCGTAGATCAAAACCCATGTCACGGAATTAATAATACTAGATAATACCAGAAAATAGATAATTTTTGATTACTAAAAAGGCACTAATACAACTACTGTTATATTACTAGGGGTACTGTTTATTTTTTAAAGTTCTACAAAGTTCACCTTTTATGATATCCACGGGAACAGAGATACAACAACTGCTGCTATTGCATGCATTAGTACTATTAAGTATTTCTGTGGCATTACTAACATCTTTCTCTCTCGCTCTCTCTCTCCTATCTTAGTGCATTTGCCGTTGCATCCTCAGCTGGTTATTTCGAAGCCCTGGGTCTGAGCATGCTTATTTAATCTTATCTAAAAGTGATCTAAAACTACACCAATATAGTAACTTGTGCGTATTACTCTTTTTCCTTTATAATTCACTGATTTCATCTCACAAATTTCCATAAATCTTTATTCACTATTCGCTCTTGATAACATTGTTTTCGAAGTCTATCTCCGATCGGTCTATGTAAATCTCTAGTACTTTCTGATACAATATCCTTATCAGAGCATGTATCTGATGAAGACAGAGATTTTGCAACGAAGTAGCGTTGCGTTATTGTAGTGTGGCTTGCTACCGAAACGTTTGCGTAAAACTGTTGTATACTGCGTAAGTATAATTAACATTTAAACGGCCTGGAATACAAAATCAAGTAAAAGTTGAAGGAATTTCAGGTATTTTTTCTGCTTTCATAAGTGTAAAATTGATTTGTATAGATGCAAACTTACTGTAAATATTAATAAATTTCCATGTCTATGATATTCTCTCATCATCAGCTGTCTACAACCCACTGCTGGGCATTAGCCTCCGTCAGTCTACACCATATATTTCCATGTCTATAATATGCTATCCCACATTTAAGCCTGTCTTTGGTATGTCCTTTATGTCATCGACCCATTTTAACCATCTTCCTTGCTCTCCATTCAACTTCTTTTAATCAAATAGGTGAACATAACTATATTTATACTCTGTTCCACAACTCCATTCACATTTCACTGGCCAGCAGCAAATTAAGATACAATTATAAAAATTGCTGGAAAAAGAAAAAGTTCACGGAATGCGACAACGACAGGACAGGTTGTTCCACATTCAACATTTGTCTTAAGTCTTATCTAATTAGAAGTTGTCGCGGTTAACAGCTTGGAAGCGTTCTAGATATTTCTAATTTCTTTAGGAAACCAGTGTTCTGGCGCCGTTGGCTAAGGAATGTTAATTAAAACGGCCGGTCTCGGCAAAAAAGAAAAGGTCACCTCGGCACGCGTGGCAAGCCAACCGTGGGAACACTAAATCATTGAAGGGTTTATTTTTTACATTAGGGTTGGGATTGGAAAAAGGAAAAAAAATCAATTGTTGCCACGCGACGACGAAAAGAACGTTAGCGGTTAGGTATTTTAGACCATGCTGCCACAATATAGCCGTTTTTTTTTCCTTATACAATTTCCGACATTTTTTTCTATTTGCCTATAGTTGGAATTGTGCCAGGTCGCAATTACGATCTAACTTAATTAAGAATATTTCAGCATTTATAAATACCAAATTTTAGTTGCGATAAAAATTAACATATCACAAACGTATCTAAGGGTATTTTAGGTAATTTCCATACGATTCAATTATTACACAGGTCTACAATGGTTTAGTTATAATGATTTATTTATTTAGATAAATTATACAGGAATTACATCACTGACGTTAGGATTTTCCGTTATTTAATTTAGCAAAATTAAGGATAACAAATAAGTAATGTTTAATTTATTTGATCGATTCTTATGGAAAATAAGCACGCCAACTAAATGGATAAGTTCTAAGATTATCAAATATGGTTTTTATCAAATATTTGATCCATAGATAAAAGGAGGCTATGTAGACGACATTGTGACACTAGAAGATGTGTAATGTTGTTATATCTAATAGTCTTCAATCAACCGTCTTCCCTTTGAATCGAGAAGTCAAAAATATTACCCAACCTTACGCAACAAAGAACTAAAGACCACAATAAAAATAACCGAACATTTGTATGATTGAATAACAAAAGGTTACGTGACGTAAAAGTGGATCAATTTTACACAACTAAACTAAATGGCAATTTGCCAGATTATAATCGGTATTTTATTTATAGGAACCCTGCTGGGGTAATGCCACTAATTTCCATAAAAATTACAACTTCAAAGACTAGATTTATTCGCCTTAAGATTTTGTCTGATAGGTACTTAAGAATTTTTATATTAGTTCTTAATAGTTTAAGATAAATATGGCAGGTATAATAATATTTTTGTCAATTTTTTGCAGATTAAAATTAAAAATTTGGTAAATAGATATAAACATATCAATGTTGATGTTTTATTTTGTTAGATATGTATGTCGTGCTTCCTTTATCGCACAAATTATTAAAAAAATATTTATTTCATATTATTTGATAGAAAGGTATACTAAAATTAATTAATGATGTTTTAGAACGAAAGTGGTGATTGAACTATCGTTTAGAAGATGTCATCATTAATATCAAATATGAATTCAGGGCAATATCATTAATTTTTAATAGCACTTTCCTTACTATTTGCGGTGACTCATCATTAAATTGCATTTTTTATTGCAATTTGGACGAGATTCGTGTGAGAAAGTGGTTGGTTTTCGAGATCTGGGCCAGTTAACTATTGGTTCGCTGATATTTATGAATTAACCACTTTTCCTTTCTTCAGGCTCCAAGTCAGTGAACGTACTTTCAAAATGTGAAAATTTCAGCAAAAGTTTGTAAGAATCTGTTCGGTAGCAAAAACATCGTTTTTTGTTGCTAAAAAAATTGATGCGCCCAACGTGGGGCTCGAACCCACGACCCTGAGATTAAGAGTCTCATGCTCTACCGACTGAGCTAGCCGGGCTTGGTATTACATGTTGAAAATAAAAATCAACTATTGTTTTTCATCGTAATATCAGAAAATGAAATAATTGTTTTATTCCTTGCTAATATTTAAAATACGAAAATGTGTTTGTCTATTATCTCCTCATGCTTAAACCGGTTTAGATATTTTTTCTTGGAGAGATTTTGAATCCCAGTTAATATGGACTACCTATACTTACATGATATGCTAAGAAACAGTCAAATAAACTGTGGCAATATTAATAATAAGTATTATATAAAGCTGGTTAAAACTGTAAAAATCTAATTTCTTAAAATGGCAGTCGGATCAGAAAAATGTTGTTTTCATTTGATATCCTACGTATTAAGTTCAAGCTCAGTGAGTAGGACAATATATAATAAGGCAAGTTAGAAGTTAGACAGGGCTATGTCTACCCCATGTTTATCAAAGGAATACATACATAACCTATATTTGTATTGAATCGATAACTAAACAAGTTGAACAAAATATGGACCGCAGATCCATATAGGTACAAAGTAGCAATAGCAATGCGCGCGCGCCGCACACCGCACTCACCTTTGCGGAAAACCGGTCAGTGGGAGACGCGAAAGCAGCGTCAAGGTTGCATGCTTTCTTTATTATCTCTGCTTCTGTTCGTTCGAAATTTAAAATAAAATCGAGAATTATTTAAGGACCTGCCAATTGCAATTTTGTATATTTTCTTTGCTAGAAGCTCAATCCTCGAAATTTGTTTTCAAAAATACCTATTTTAATTCCTATTGGATTGGGCTATAACCATAACATATAAAGGATAATAAAATAAATAATAATAGATCTTATGCGAAGCTTTTCACTTCTTGTGATTATTTGTTTGTGTATTTCTATGACAAAATTCTAGATGACATGCGAAAGTGTCGAGGGTACAGTGACTCGTTTTCTGTTCCGGAGGCTAAAAACTGAACTAAGGAAACTTCATACAGCTTAGTGCAATAGACATAGACTGTAGCGCCATCACGGACGAAACAAATAAGTGTGTTCAAGATAGTATATTATCGACCGATAGTCACAAAGAACAGGAGAAATTATCCGAATAGAAATGTTTTGACGCGGATTCAGTTCCAGGATCAGTGTGGCAGCGTATTCTCTCTGCTTATCTTCAAATAATACATGTGAACCCATGTAAACCACACCACACCTTATTAGAAATGTATTACGTAGTTTACAACAAAGCCACCTAGTATTATCGACCAATAACAGTGGCAATAAATGACGCAATCAAATTCGCCGCACATTTTTACTGTATGAAACGTTGGCTTGAAAGCCAAACTAGTGACACGTTTTTCGTGTGCTATGCCACTTCTTGTTAATACTTCTAAATTCTGTGGATAGTCATATTTGACAACACGATGACTGTCGCTTTCGTGACGACTCGGTGAGTGCCGACTTGACACTGACAGTGGAGCAAGTGAACAAATTGAGGGTGTTCGGACGGGCGCACACGAGCGATTATCATATTTAATTCAGATATTCCCGATAATCATAAGAATGTTTAAATAATAGTACATTACATTTTGTTTTACATCTAATTTTTATTGATTTATCACTACATAGTATAAAACAAAGTCGCTTTCTCCGTCCCTATATCCCTTTGTATGCTTATATCTTTAAAACTACGCATTTTTATTTTGATGCGGTTTTTTTAATAGATAGTGATTTAAGAGAAAGGTTTTTATGCCCATGCGAAGCCGGGGCGGGTCGCTTGTTTTTAATAAATTGTGGTTGATATTTGTTTTTTTTTATATTGGGAACCACTTAGTTAATAAGATTTACTTGATTTTATTGGTTTGTGCCTTTATTATTCACAATAAAATAAATATATACCTAAAAGTAAACGCTTAGAGATGACTTAAAATAACTACATGACATTCAATACTAAACTTACATTGTTTAAAATAGTTATGTAAATACTTCTTAGTAGTGATATACTTGCTTTCATTCTATAAATAAAAATTCACTAGTCATACTTAGCATACACATACAGTTACTAAGAATAACAGGACAGTCTGGTCCGACTAGAATCTAGCTTTCTTATAAAGTCATACCAATTAATAATGTATTGGAGTCACTGTTTTTATACACTCAATCCTGTTTCATCTAAAAGTGGACGTAAAATGCTTAACTAATTGCTGCCGGGTATCACTTTATCGAAGTACTAACGTTGTATTTTTTTAAAGTGCAATACATATATTTCTTACTGATATTTTTAGTTCTATTACATAATTATTAAACTAAGTTCCATGTTTCACGTTGCAGAGAATAATAGCTATCCAAGAAAATTCCTTGACTCTTTTCTAACCCCTAGTCGAGGACAAAATAATAATTTACTCGAGTCAAAGACTGAAAATACTATTGTAAAACAAGACAACGCATGCAGAAAAAGACCACGACACCTCCCGTCCTTTTTCATTGAATTATAAATAATCGATAATGTGTGCTCAATCAAACAATATGGCCGTGACCACATATTATGACTCACGCGTGCTAACGACACCTTGCGGGTGATCTTGCGAGGGAAAGACGGCAGTATGTGGCCGTCCTTAACCGAGGCCAACCGATTCGGCAGCCCAATGTCCGGTTGGCAATCGATTAATCGATAATTTGCCCGATTGTGTTGATTAGTGATGTGATTTGAATTTGCAAGGATGACGTATACAACGAGTCTGACGAACGAAAAACGAGGATGCGATTATTCGAGTAAAAAGGTAGATATTTATAGGAATTTAAGGAATCAGTAACCAAAAAGCAACACAGACTTAACTTCTTTTATTTTTGTAATATAGATGAATGAGAAACAAAAGTCCAGCAGTGGGACACTTAAAGCGTTTTTATCACCTATAGTTAGGTACTTTTTGACTTCACAAAATGAAAACATAACAAGATTAAATATCTGTAATATTATTAAATATGTTGTAACATGAGTATTAGAAGTGCCTTCGTAAAATAGAAATACATATAATATAACTAGCTGTTCCCCGCGGCTTCGCCCCGCGTGGGTCTTGGTTATATTGCACCCATTGCCTATGTTTGACCTCAGGTCTTTAACTACATCCATACCAAATTTCATCACAATCGGTCCAGCAGTTTAGCCGTGAAGAGGTGACAGATAGACAGACAGACAGACAGACAGACAGACAGACAGACAGACAGACAGACAGACAGACAGACATACAGACATACAGACAGACAGACAGACAGACAGACTTTCGCATTTATAATATTAGTATGGATATAAATATATAGGGACAAATCACACAGATTGAGTTAGCCCCAAAGTAAGTTCGTGACTTGTGTTATGGGATACTAACTCAACGATACTATATTTTATAACAAATACAATATACTTATAGAAAAACATCCAAGACCCAGGCTAATCAGAAAAATATCATTTTTCATCTTTACCTGACCGGGGATCGAATCCAGAACCTTCTGTGTAGCGGGCAGGCATGTTAACCATTACGCCACAGAGGTCGTCCAGAAATGACACTATAGTAAAGACTAATCCAAGCTAGGCCGTCCGCTTGAAACGCGCTATTTTTATGAACACGCATGCCCTGCTAGTCCACCACTAGGCTCTCGGACTTCCAAAGAGTACGCTTTAATCATGGTCCAATATTGCAGCGCTGGTTTAAAAGAGGAAACCTTAGAATAGGGAGAAAGAGTACAAAAAGTAAGTAAACACTGGTCATTGAGTTCTCTCTAAATTATGAGCTCATTAGATACATTACGTATCATTACTATTGTAGTACGCGCAGGATTTCTCACGTAAAACGGAACACTTTCGCCTTCATTGTTACCCAAAATGCAAAAATGTGGCGCAGTCACATCATTTGAAATTTAAACACATTCTTGACTTGGTTCTTCTTTAAATAGCGTCCATGTTGCTTTTTTAATTGTTACAAAATAAGTTTTCGAAAACTGAATCGTAATTCATTTTCGTCTATCGTAATAGATGGCAGCACTGTGGTGTCAGATTTTACACCCTATTGTGATTTCAAAATCGAGTGTAATTTGTATGTAGATACAGAGGGCCACATACGTATTATATTCTAAGTACCTATACCTACCACTTTAGGTGGAAGTGTGATGATAATGTGAAAAACATACAAACAGAAACATGGTAAATTTAATCTCTGCCATCTGTTGGTCATCAAAGAATCTGCTTAAGAAGCCGAGGGGCAGCTTCGAAATCTCAGACAATATTTGCGAGCAGGAGTGCTGTTTTTGAAATGTATGACATAAGTACTGAAAATCTGTGAGTCGAATGATTATCGTTCGTTTTCGAATGATTTTCATTCGACAAAATTGGTGACTCGAACGATAATCATACGAGTCACCGGTTTTCAATATGTCATACATTTCAAAAATAGCACTCCAGGCGGTTGACCTTTTAACACGCATTATAAGGTATAAATGAACTATAGTTATCTTTGTGATAAATTTCATATAGACGATCTCCTATCTAGACTTTGTCAACCCCGCAACGAATAAAAACGGTGAAAGTGTGTATGTCTATAATATCTACATTTCAACATTACAAATAACATGTTAATGTGTTACCAAATTGAAATAATCTTAAACTAAAAACGCCGCCTTAAAAAGATTTCAACGCGCTCAAAAATGTGCCATAAAACGATTACGAAGATCTTAAAGGATTAAAATATTACAAAAACATACGAAATGGAATAACAACAAATAACTGACATCATTGATGGTTACATCAGCTATTGAATCATTTTCGATGATATTTGAGTGATAATTGAAGTCATCTAATTGTCGGTTCGTGACCGTTGAAACCACCTGATTTTGAAATATATATAAAACGGTAATTCACGTAATTGCCTAGTCAATCTAGAGATTTAATGATAATGTGTTTTACAAAATGTATTGATAGGTAATAAACAAGTTATACACATTTATTTGAGTACAGGAAAAGTTGAGTTTTTTTAATGGTTATGTTAAACTAAAGTCAAAAATTTTAATAAAACGATCACAACTTAAAATAACAACGACTGGATTGCAGTGGCCCAGAATAGGCAAGGTTGGCGCAGAGGGAGGGTTATGTCCAGCAGTGGGTTGTAGAAAGCTGATAATGATGGACTTGCGAGAGGTGACACTATTCAAAAAGTAGACAAACACAATACGAGTATTGATTTAGTTATCGCATTCATGAAATTTTCCTTATGATGAATGATATTTAGCCGAAAAACGTTGGTGCCAAGAACGCTAGCTCGAAAAAAATTGCGGGTTCTTTCGAAGCAATGGGTAGTCGAACTAATTGTTTTCCGAAATTAAAACTGTGTCGATACAATTAATCAGATCAGAATGACACTCATGGTACTTACCTACACGCGCTCAAACATATACTGTCACTTAAAGAAGTTCGAATCGCGCTGTCTCGTTTTAAGTGACGCAATTTTTTTTTTTAATTTATGCTGTCACTTATTCTATTTATTAGTGTCCATTAATAAAATAAATAAATAAGGGACAAATCACACAGATTGAGTAAGCCCCAAAGTAAGTTCGAGACTTGTGTTATGGGTGGGATACTAACTCAACGATACTATATTTTATAACAAATACATATTATTATATAGATAAACATCCGAGACCCATAATCAGGTCAATCAGAAAAATTATCATTTTTCATCTTGACCTGACCGGGAAAGAGAAGAAAAAAAAAAAGATTGCCTGAATTGCTTCTGACATCTTATTTTTAATTGGCGAATTATTTAATGGCGTCCAAGAATAAAAAACTAATTGTTCGTTATTTTATCTTTTTATTTAAAAATGTTTGATTATCTTCTGCAAAATGTCGGTGTATTATGAACTAACATTGCAATTATATGATAAGAAAGTCGTGTAAAAACCCCGTAAATCAGATTGCATGCCAATGAAAATAAAAGAGAAACTTTTACAACTTGCGCTGTCCTGTTTGTGTCCTCCTCCGGTCCTTTGATGTGGTAATAAAAGATAAAATAAGTATGTATGTATTTAAATGTATTAATTCATGGTGAACATCACTTTTTACGCCTTTCACCCTCTCATAAAAAATGCAATATTAGTCCTTGAAGGTCTCTGTTTTTCTTTATTTAAGGCGGAACCATATCGCTATATGTGAGAAATATGCAGCCAAACATGGTTTGAAATATAATGTGAACAAATGTGTGTACATGGTCTTTAAGGCCGCCGGTAAATACCCAGGAACCATACCCGATATTAAATTAAACGGAATGTGTATTAAGCGAGTACATCAGTTTAAATATCTTGGACATTTCCTTACTGACGACCTTAAAGATGATGTCGACATCGAAAGAGAACGCAGAGCCCTTTCGGTAAGAGGTAATATGCTAACCCGTAGATTTTCCATGTGTACAGATGAGGTCAAAGTAACTCTGTTTAAAGCCTTCTGTCAGACATTCTACTCGGGAAATTTATGGGTTGCATATACCAAAAGAACTATAGATACTCTGCGTGTACAGTACAACAATGTTTTCGGAATGCTGTTGGGATTGCCTCGTTTCTGTAGTGCATCAGGGATGTTTGCGTATTATCATACCGACGGTTTTCACGCTATAATCCGCAAAAAAACTGCATCCCTGATCAACAGAGTGAGAGGTAGTCACAACAGCGTTCTGAAAACATTAGCTGATGATATGACCTCCTCATTATGGAAATGCCTAATGAGAAGAGTTATTTAGTGTCATAATTTAATGTAATTATTGTTTTCCTTTATCTAATATTATTATAATTTTAACCATATGGATTTTAAATTATCTGAAATAAAACATATTTGATTTGATAAGCTAACTAGCGCCACCAATCGTTTTATTTCTTTTACTCTAAAATTAGGTCAAATTATAAAAAATCTAAGAAGGCAGATCACTAATATGTTTAGTATTTTTGCTTATTACTTTTCATTATTTTTCCTTTGGTCAATTCAGAAAAAACTGACAGAAAAAAAAGTATATAGCCACTTTTGGCGGTTGTGACTGTTTTTCTTCTGTATAATATTCTTAGATTTTTTCAATTTGACTTAATTTTAGAGTAAAAGAACTGAAATGATGGTTGGCGCTAGTTGGCTTATGGTTCCACCTTAACAATATATCGAAAATCAATGAATGCAATTTATTTTTAAAATTCTGACTATAGTTTCAGATTAGTGCGCTCAATAACAAAAACACTTAACTAACTCCTCTAGTTTTTTATATTTTATACAAATGTGGGTCTATGACGGCATTATTTTTAATGTACCGTATTCAAATATATTGAAAACAGGACCCTCACTGCTTTCACAGATAAAGTACTAATATTGCGTGATAAAAATAAACATGTGTTTACTCAAAGAATATGGAAACGCGCGCGCAGGCAATTTTTTTTAAATCTTTGTGTTATGTTTACTACACTATAGCAAGTACTATTAAATATTCAGTGCTATGGTAAAGACTACGGGGCTTACATAAAAAAAAAAAATTTGACCATACACAATAACGAATATATTGTTTAGTGTATTTTGAAGCAATAAGTATATTACAAACACACAAACCAACGACTGGTACATTAATGCTAACCTGACTCGCGCTTGGCAACTCTCATTTTAGAAACTTGAGTTGTATTGGCGCTAGTGAAGACATTATCCGTTCAAGAATGGTTCAAGACTTGTGAAAACCAGGTTTTATCTGTGGTGCTATAAATATTGATAGAGAAATTAACTAAGCCATAGAGTAAATCTTACTTCTAGTTTTTGCGACTAATATTAATCTTAGTGACTAGAAACTGTATTTTAGATTACCTATATACCAAACGTAGAATATAAATTAAAGGTAGATAGTAGGTGCATTACAACTGTCCATAGGGAAAAGTGAAATTGTTTATTCTCAATATAGGATATTCTCATCACTTGTTGACGTCAATCATTACTCATATTAAGTTTACCACCACTTCCAAAGCGCAAGTGGAGAAGAAACAGCGCCATAAACGAGACCTCGGAAAAGAGCGCTGTACTTGCTTGGTTCTTTCCAGTCCTTGTAAACGTAATAAAATAATATAGCTGTACAATAAACAATTCCAAATAAAATATAGTATGAAAACAAAAGAATAAACGTATGTAGTTAAATTACAATAATAAAAAAAAAACAGATCCAATAGCACTTTTCCGTATGTATGATAAGGTCGGTCATTTACGTCATTTGGCCATTTTATTGCGCCCGATTTTAATTGGACACCTTTCGATTAAAATTCTAGATTTAACTGTCGGATTCTTAGGTTATTTAAACTTATTTCCTTATCAAGATTAACTTTATTGTACGTATTGTATTCTCAAACGTTTTAAGTCCCGTACATAAAAATAATAGAACGGAACCTTTAGGTATGGTGTCACTCGGGTGTCTGTCTGTCGGTCTGTCACAGTCGATTATATCCGAATCAGCCGGGACCAACGGCGAAACGAATCTTTCGAAGCACGGAATCATCTTCATTAAATCAGGAAACTTTAGTGCCACCCTTGTAAAGTCACCCAGAGTACAACAGAATATGTCCAACTTCTTATTGATAAGGTTGATAGTGCGGAGTGCGCGCGTCAGCGGCGCATCGTTAAGAAGGTTGGTTCTCTCGTGGGGCACAGCCAGCAGTTGATGTTGCCGCCGCCTCCACATTAATTAATTATTATGATATAGTCACTATACTAGGTATATTATAGTACGTTTAGTACTATTACTATTGTGGATTCACAATATTAATAGTACTAATATATATTAAAGTTCCAATGAACGTCAAAAACAAATATACTCCTTATTTCTCTAGCAGTTCATCATTTTCAAGTTTCCATTTTATCACCATCATTTTCGTCAATCGCGTAGTGTCAAATTCCTGAAAGCGAAAGTCCAGTCACCAGTCCACTTATCGTGTTCGAGCTGCCCACGTCTCAAGCAGCTGCTTTCGATTTTAAAAGCGTGTAGGCGGCCTAATATTCTTATTGGATTGGAATGTGCCTTATGCCTTATTATTGGTATATTTCTTTTTTGCGAACTTCTCCTAGTTTAGCTGTTAATTCCAACATTGCAGTTGTTTATTTATATTAGCTATTTTTTTATCGGCAGTCGTTTTGTAACTAAGAAACTGTTCAAAAAATCCAGCACAACCTGATTTAGATTTTTTTAAACTTATCGGCCTTTTATGTGTATATTACTCGCCATACACACGAATGGCGAGTGAAACCGCGGGAAACACATAGTCCTAGAATAAAATAAGTAAATGTTTATTGAGACAATTCGTCGCACGGGTGAACAAAATGTACTACTTAAATTAAAACCTAGCGTTTATTTGATTGCATCCCAACTCTAAAGCGCAGACAAGGGTCCGCATAACCCAAGATCATGAGGTGTTTTTTCTTTCAACTTCACTATGACTATCTTCACTACATAGTATATAACAAAGATGCTTTCTCTGTCTCTGTATGCTTAAATCATGATTACTATGTTTTTATGCCCAAGCGAAGCCGGGGCAGGTCGCTAGTAATAAATAAAATAAGTTTTTTAAGGACCAACCGCCTGCTTGACCATCTCTATCGCAAGAGATTTATCATTGTTGTTTAGTCGCTTTTTACAAAGAAAACCATGTTAGTATTTTGATTTTCGTGAAATAACCACAGATGATTACGAAATGTTCAAGCCATTACAAAAGCAATAATTGAATGAGATGATAATCGCCATTCCGCGGAATAAATTTGATTGTAATCAAGTCTAAAATTAACTTGTAATAACAAGTGAAAACTTGTTATTATTCACGACTTTCGCGCAGATTGCGTATAAAATAAAATTAGTTTTGTTCAACACTATTGTTCAGTTCGTAATGAGTTAGGTATGGTCACTTGTACTTTATCTATTTGTTGGTACTTACGATAAACAAATTATAATATTTTATTTCTGAAAAATGGGCTAATTTTTTAACTGTCTATGTCCCAATTCCAACTGATGGGTACAGACAGAAAGCGAGGTCTAAAACGAGATAGTGAGACCAATTTCAGGTTTCAGATAGAAACTAGCGAGAAAGCGCTTTGGATAAAGATACATGGAAGGTGAGCCGGCTTTTCCTAGCAATGTGTTACATAGCTAAAAGAGCAAAGAATTTGGAATCGCGCGCGTCTCTCTCTCTAGGTTTTTTTTTTAAATCTATATAAAAAAGTATTTATATTATATTTCTTACACCATTTATTTCGGTCATTCACAGCATTAATTGAATTAGCATTGATTGAAGTCGCTCTCCGTGTCTGTGCGTCACAAACTAAACCACAACATCTAAACCACACGACGGATTTTAATACGGTTCACACAAATATTTAGAGAAATACTTCCAGCAAAAATATTATTTAGTTTTGTTTATTCATACATAAGTATATTACGCATGTTAAAGTAAAGGCCAATAAAAAATAAGTACAAATGAAAAAGTTAAACCTAAAAAATATGAAAGTAACATTAATTCGTTGTCTCAAACGCATATCAGAATAAGATGACTATAGGTAATAGGTTATAGGATAACTTTTCAATTTCATAGAAACAAACAAAGCAAAGAACTTGTGTACAGAAGCATATAACAATTATCATTTCCGCAGACGATAACTTTCGAACGGTATACAGCTTGACCAATGACCTTAAATGATACGGACTCAGGGAACCAATATTGATAATGACTACACTCAATCAAACAAGTTTAGTCATTCATCGACGTCGGCTGTTTATTCGCGACACTAATTTCTCTGAGCATTCAAAGTCGTGTATCAATCGTACTTGACATTTCAAGTACCTATCTCGTAACTTACACTTAACGACGTCTCAAATGGTCTCTATTGACATTAATTACTCTTAGAAATAGAAGCCATTAATCGTTTCTGTTATTTATGTCTCCATTTCTTTTTTTCCAGATGGATAGCAGCTCAGAGGCCATGGAGTTACGACGGGAACTCGATGCAGTGAGGAGTGCGTTGCAGCAGCAGTCTGAATCATTTCTCAAGCAGAGACATCAACTCGTGGAAGCAGGGCAGGCCCTAGCCGCACGAGACAAGCAAGCGGTTCAAGAAAGGCGGCTTCGACAAGACCAGCTGGCTTTAGTACTACGCTCACTAGTGCTCCTCGAGTCCCGACTAACGCGAGAGCAAAGGCAAATACACGTCGCCTTAAAACAAAAGGAAAAAATTATCAAAACCCAACAGGAAGAAATAACTAAGCTGAAAGCCAGAAAACCTTATTGCAGCAACTGCCAACAATTACTTGGGTTTACCAGCGAACAAACTAACATTGAGACTGACCCAGAATTTCAGAGTCTAGAAAGCACAGACTCGAGATTTCAGAACACGTTTGTGAGAAGTAACAGTTATCGGGAAAGAAACTCTCCGCCGGTTTTCCAAAAGAATACTAGACTTAGTAAAAGTTTCCAGTTACCTAAACACGACATCGTTTATGGAAATACTAGTTCTAGCGAAGAGGGGAACAATGCCAGCGTAGGCAGCAAAGGTACCTTCATCAAAAACAAGCAAGCCTTCAGCAGGCGCGACGTATTCCGAAGATCCAGGAAATACTCAGGAAGGAAAAATAACAACCCGAAACTAACGAATCCCGCAAATAATAGTAGCAGCGCTGAAGAATGCGTTGGGATGAGTTATCAAGTAAACAATGATGATAACGAAATGACGGCGAACCAAATCGCTAAATATATAAGGAGAGCATCAGAGAAAATTGACCAAATAATTGGAGAGGCTGCCAAAAAAGATCAGAACTCAGTCAGTGATTCAGAAAAAACTTACTCGACTAAGATTGAGAAATTGCATGGAATCAGACGGCAAGCATCAGATGAAATAAAGGCTAATCGACAAATGTTTCTTAACAATGTTTTAACTGAAGAAAGCAATGAGAAGCCATGGTATTGTAACGTAAGTGATCCTGAACAAGATACAGACGGCCACATAGGTCTGCTAAACAATTCAAAATCGAAGTCTACTGATGATATTTTGGGCACTGATTTCAATATGAATAGGAAACAAGTTCATAGTGTATCTGCTAAAAATGAAATACTTTGCGACAACATATTGAAAAATAACCCGACTACTAAGTTCAATGGCGGCTTCGATGATAAGAATAACAATAATAGCAAGACAGGTTCAAACAAACAAACAATAAACGAAATAAATGAAAACTGGTATGCAAGTACTAGCGATGCTGATGACACACCATCAAACGAAATATATAAAAACAATCCTGTCCTGGAATGTGTAAACCAAATACTGTTACAAAATTCTCTGGACGATAGCAGCAATGATAATTCGAAGTCCAGTGAAACGCCAAGTCCTAAATCATCAGCTAAACGCGTTCAGTTTTCAACTTTGAATAGCATCACATATGACGATAAAGTAAGGTCAAATTGTAACAGTCATACATTACCTCGCTCTGATAAAAGGGCCAACAAAATCGTCAAATTCAGTTTGGAGACTGCATCAGAACATAGCTATGAGGTACCAAATACAGCTCAGGGCTTCCAATATGAGATACAAAGTATTTACAGCAATGAGTATGAACCTATTATTACCAAAAATGCTGAATCAAAACCTGTGCCATCAATACGACAAATACTACCAAACGAAAAGCCCAGCATGCCTACAATTCGAGGCTCTATTGTTAAAAACATAGCAGCAAATATAGAAAACCGTAATAGCGTAGAAAGAAATGATAATGATTTCGGATCTATGAAGATGTTCAACAAAAAGAAAGTGCCACGAACTCCTCCTGCACTGCCACCTAAGCCAAAGAACCTATCAGCAAAATGGAAAGCAGAAAGCACTGTCAAAGCATCGACAGAATCATTAGACTCTGAAGCCGTTGCGGCTAATCAACGGGTTGCAGATGTTAAGTTGAGAAAAGTGGGACAAGTAGCAACTGTTAATAGTGTAGAACCGGATTACTGCTCCATTTCAGAGATAAATGTTCCAGTAGTCAGCAATGGTAAAAGAGAGTTGCTACTCACACAGCCAACGGTAGAGATTCATAATGAACAATACCCAATCCATGCAACAAGTCAAAGAAATAGTGTGGCAAAGGTTGTATCTTTGCCACGAATCCAAAACAAGATCAGTGACAAAGATATCCCAAAACTTCCTCAAGTCACTGAAATCATCATACCTGATGAAGATGATAAACCTAATCAGGAACATCCGTTCCAGCATACTACAGATAGTTACTTGACTAACTTCAATATTCATTCTCTGCAACCAAAATTGGACCCTCGTGCTTCAATCCAAATGGGAAATACAGTGTCTTCCATTCTATCAGAAATAAACAAAGGAGGTAAAAGTGGCAGTAAACAAATCAACTTGACTGAACTCGATCATCAATTCAATCATGGGCCTGAGAAGCCGCAATCCGCTAATGCCGAGCTAAACAAAGCCGAATATTTTGATGACATAGATAAATTTGATTTGTCACAAAATTTTGAAGAGTTTAAGATAGATGATGAGCTTGGCAGCATCGTTGCTGAAGAGTATCGGATCAGCTCTGGTAGCAGCGATGGCTCTGAAGACGTTATCACAGAACACTTACTAACCAATGTACCTGATAAAGATATCCAGCAAAACGCTGCTAACAATAATGACAATGGAAAAAATGATACATTTCTTGAACCAGATAGTGCCTTAAATAAAGCGTCAGCAAAAAACGCAAAGTTATCAAACAAGCCTGATCTCCTTTCAAATATAGAGAATTTAGAGACTGAATCGGTAAGGAATTCTGACATAGAGTCTAGCAACTCATCTGGAAGTAACAGTGGTTCGTATAACACAGTCAAGTGTGAGCCCAGAATGATTTTGAATAACAATACTGATGTAAATATAAATAAAACTAAGGGGCCTTTTGACTTTTTCCTCGAGACATCTGGTCTTAGTTCTAAGTCTTTATTTACACCAAGCAAAAATGGTATCAGGCCACCAAGACCACCCAGTGCCAATCACAAGAATGTACTTAAGCCCAAGGATATCAAGATGAGAGTGAAAAATCCAGTAACAACGAACAAAATCAACGAAAAACCTATGTTAACTGCTATCAAATATTTTGAACCTTATGTTTAAGATTTTATTGTAGGTAATGTTGTAAACAATGTTAAATTACTTACTTAATATAAATGTTTATTTATTGTAAAAATGAACTTGCCTGCATAATATTAATGTACTATATTTATACTGGTGTAAATATTCCATACTATATAGTTATTTTTTCAATTATTAAAAAATATTTAACAATTTAAAAATTGTTTTATTTCTAAAGTATCGCTATATAGCAGCATTAAACTAAGTTCTTCAGACAGATTGAAAAATCGGTATATGGCCCATCCTTTCTATATGATCCTTTAAGGTATTGAAAATAAAATGAGTAAGTAAAATGAGTTGTTTATAATTGTGGTACTTATAAAATAACAAGATTTATAAATAATCTTTATTATACTTTCAGTATGACAATAAATATTTACAATACAATTAAAATATTTGCACTCGCTCTCAATATTCACCAGCGGTATTTCTTCCAATTCCTCTTTCCAGCAAAAGCCAATGCAGACGCCTTCAATTCTTTAATAATTCTTTATTCGCTTCTTTCTTCCTGATTTTCGATCATTCTCCCTAATTCCATTGGCAAATAGTTCAATGGAACAAGTGAGTATTTTTTTTCTTAGTATAGTTCAAATGACTTTGATAATGGAACAATTAACGAAAACTTAATCAGACTTGTTTTTTTTTTGTAATTTTTTTATCTTAGTAGTTCCATTGTTTTATTTCCACCACTTAATCCAGAGTAGCTGTTGGTCTACAATTATCAGCTATATCTGTTGATCCACAGTCTTGAGCTGCAAGAGTTTTCAATGGACTTTGCAAGTCTTCAAACAAGTCTTCCACGACTCCGATCAAATCTATATTAATTCAGTAATTCTTGAGTCGAATGAATTCCTTGTTATCTTCCAAGACCAAATAAGCAGGTGATGTCCTCGGAATGAAAATTACGAGAATGAGTTGTTCTGCTTCTTGTTGTCTTTCCTTTTTTCTTCAATCCTGGTCTTGGGTCGAGACGTTTTGCTGTTCCTCAGAATAGTCCTACAAAAATAAAGCCGAGACTGGTTTTTCTATGACAGCAGGAACACAAAATGTCGGTATCCAGTGTGGTGTCCAGGGCCACTGGTTTTTCCCATTTATGATCGAAGTGGGCGCGGAAGCAAATTACAAACGTAACCAATTTAAACTTTTTGAAAATAATCATAATGTTGAATGATAGAAAGTTAAATGGACCTGTGCTTCAATTAGCACTTTTTTAACCGACTTCAAAAAAAAGGAGGAGGTTCCAATTTGTCGGAATGATTTTTTATGTATGTTATATCATATTTATATCAAACATTTTAATAAAGAAAATGGTGCAATTTTAGGCTGTTAATTAGCATATTTCATTTAAATAATCACCCCGGCTTCAGATTTATTTAAATATTTGATATGAAGCATATTTAAACAACAATTTATTAATTATTTCATCCTTTTTAGTTGAGTAATTGGAGCCGCTTTCGTTTTTTTTTTTTGCAAAAGCAATTATAAGCTTAACATATTTAATTTAATGAATCTAATGTTAAAGGAGTATGCCCAATTAATAAAAATTACACTATTTACCTAGCACAGGTCATTAGTTAATCTGATATTGCTCAGTCATTAGCGATGTCTTAATATTAAGTGCGTGAGCACAAAGCATCAATGTCATGGGTGTCGTGTGAAAGGTCCCTTCATAAATTAAAATTTTAAAAGATATTCAAAACAATCAAAACTTAAGGCCATGGTAACAGTAAATTTAGGCTTTATAAAGAAAGAAAACAGAGTATATAGGTACGTTTGTACGGAGAAGCCCCAAATTATCTCTCCTTTAATACCAGTACCCTTAGTATGATTCACTACATAGTATAAAACAAAGTCGCTTTCTCTGTCCCTATAGGTATTCCTTTGTATGCTTAAATCTTTAAAACTACGCAACGGATTTTGATGTGATTTTTTTAATAGATATAGTGATTCAAGAGGAATGTTTTTATGCCCATGCGAAGCCGGGGCGGGTCGGTAGTAGTATGATATTTTATAAACGCAGACGCTAGCGACTGACTTAGGATATTTTATGGAATTTCTTAGCGGCCTTTCTATCCGCCAGGGGTGCTGTACAAGTTTGTTATACAAAATCGCTAACACAGTCGCTAGAGTCTGCGTTTATATAATCTCATACATGGTGCAGGGAGTGTAACCTCATAGTTTCAAAAAATATTGAATTGTCGCAGCCAGCCTATGGAGAGCTGCAACCCTGTCACGTGCGCCCCCTTAATTATTGATAATTGAAGTTATTAACTAAAGAGTTTTTATCGCTAATTATTGAGCAAACTAATACTTAATTCTAATGACCTAAAAAAACATATGGGGCATCAATTTGTTACCAGATTAATTATCGATTAACTAATTAATACGATTCGAAAGGGGTATGGGAAGACATATTTTGTTTAAAAGGAAGTGCTAATAGAGGAGCAAGTCACAATACACTTGAATTTCTATCATTCAACATCTATTTGGTTATATCTAACAAGATATTTATACCAACCTTTAATAATCAAAATGGATCTCCATTTACATTTGTCGTTTGCCTTCCGCGCCCTCGACCATAAATGGGGAAAACCAGTGGACCTAGACACCACACTGGATACCGACTTTCCGTGTGTTCCTGCTGTCATAGAAGAACAAGTGACGACATTTTCTTCGGAGGACTACTTGAAGAACATCAAAAGGTCCCGACCCAAGCCTTACACCAGGATTGAAGAAAAAAGAAAAGAAAACGACTCATTCTCGAATATTTCCATTTCGAGGATGCCTCCTTTCAACGATCTGGGAAGACAACAAGGAAATACAATGGATACAAGAAAAATTGAAGACGATACCGATTTTATTGGGGCCATGGAAGACTTGCAAGGGCCGTTGGAAAGTCTTACAGCTAAAGACTCTTTTTGTGGATCAAAAGAAACTGTTGATTTTTGTGGATCAACAGCTACTCTGGACTCTGTGGAAATCAGGAAGACTGAAGTCAATAGCATTCTTAAAGAATTGAAGGCGTCTGCATTGGCTTTCGTTGGAAAGACGAAATGGAAGAAATTTCGGCGGTGAATATATCAAATGGTCAACTAGTGTTTTGAGACTTTTGTAAATATTTTTTTTTGTCATTTGTAGTTATTTTTGTGTATGATTGTCGATAATTTGTTATTAGACTATTTATTTATAAGTATAGTTATTAAGTAATTATATATTTTTTTAATTTATCATTTTTTTTATTTAATTTTTCTTAACTTACGTTATACAATTTACACATGAAATTTTAAAATTGCAAAAATCTATTCACAATTTAAGTTTTTTTGGTAGTAAAAATTTTGTGAATATGTTTTCAGTCTTTAATTTCAGTTTGCAGGGTTTACCACAAAAGTATTTAGTATTGACAGAAGGAAATCTCTTTCTATTAGTAAGAACTTATTCCATCAAGAAAACTTTTAAGACCAACCATCACAATCCTTCCTACTAATATCATGAACGCGAAAGTTTGTATGGATCTTTGTACTCTTTCACTGGACAGCTGAACCAATTCGGCTATGATTTAGAATTGAGATTGCTTGGACCCTAAAACAACACATAGGCTATATTTTCATCACGGGAGCGGAGCCCCGAGCAACAGCTAGTCACTCCATAGAAGTTTAAATAAAAAGTAGAACGAGCGTAAGAGCTACCATGGTTTTTCCTTGAGATTTCAACATGTGATCTTTCAAACACAGGCATGAACAGATTTCTTAAAGGTCTTAAGGTCAGAAAAACATATAACGTCAGAGGATAAGAGGCGGTTCCAACTGACACAAGAGTGTGCGTGCATGGTTGATTGACCGTGACACACGAAATGATGATTATGACGATGAAGTCAGAAAATGCGCATTTGTCATTCCAGTGCCCCTAGTATGAGTTTTTCTTAACGCAGAGGCTAGCGACTGCGTTAGCGATTTAGTATGGCAAACCTGTACAGCGCCTCTGGCGGATATAAAGGCAACTAAGAAATTCCATTCAAAATCCTAACGAAAAACTCACACTAGGGGCACAGGTGTCTATAATGTAACCACTAAACATTGGGTGGCCTGTTTCGCCTGAATACTCAAACACTACTCAACTTTAGAAGCTGCTCAAGTAACATGCTATCGCCCTGAAACGTCAAAGATATGACAGTGACAGCATGACACTTGAACAGCTCTCAATATTGAGTAGCGTTTGAGTATTCGGGCATTAATCTACCATATTAAAAAAAAGTGTTAGATAAACTTAAAGAAATATTTATTAAGCAGAACTAAAAGTATACTAACAATTTATATAATTTTTTTCTTTTTACTTTTCTTAGGTTTGGTTTTATCGTCCTTCTTCAAGTCGTTCTTCTGGACCTGGAAAGAAAACATTAGGTTTAAATATTAAAAACATAGATTGTTGATGTAACTTGTAAAGTACATGTTTTCATTCAGAGTTCTCTTACATCAAAGGTATTACAGACAAATAAAAACCGGCCAAGAGTGAGTCGGACTTGCGCACAAAGGGTTCTGTACGTTTATCTATACAAAACGGCAGAAAATATAACGTTTGTCGTATGGGATACTTAAATATTTATTTTATTCTGTTTTCAGTAATTGTTGTTATAGAGGCAAAAGAAATAAATCTATGAAAACTTCAAATGTCTAGCTATTACAGTTCATGAGATACAGCCTGGTGACATATGGACAAACAGACAGCAGTCTTATTAATAGAGTCCCGTTTTTAATCCTTGGGTATGGAACTAAAAAGGCACAACTATTTATGCATAATAAACAGTCCTATCAATTATCTATCTATACTTTGTGCCTAGTCGGCGCCGATAAGCATCGAACGTCGCTGACTCGCCAAGATTTTAGGCGCCGAATACATGCGCGGACCGGTTCCGGTATCGATAAGTGCTAAAATATCGGCGCCGATAGACAATTTCTACGTGTAGACACACTGAGTAAATTCAGAACTGTTATTACTTTTGTCTTGTCTTATTATATTCACATACATACTTTGTTACTAAATGTATACATTAGTTACCTTTCCATAGCTACTGAGGAAGTGGCCAACATCATTGTTCTTGTTTTTACTTTTCTTCTTGGAGACACCCTGAAGGACACTCTTGGCTATCATCTGCCGCTTTTGCTCCTGTGCTTTGAGTTTCTCTTCTTTTTTCTTCTTCATTAACTCTTTGTAATTAAGATACTCTCGTTTTGGTGGCTTTGCACCTGAAATTGAAAAAATATTGTATTTATTTATTTATTTATTAAAACTTTATTGTTCCATAAGTACAAAATACTTATACAATTGGCGGACTTAATGCTAAAAGCATTCTCTACCAGTCAACCATTGGGAGAAACAGAAAAACTGTGCGGCGCAAAAAAGTTACAAGGGAAAAAAGGTACTTAAAAATAAACAAATTTACCACGATGGGTATTTTAATGCATATCATATTAAACTACGTAACATACATACACAATACATAAATATACATACTTATACCCTTACTTATATATCTACATATATTAAAAATATATATATATATATATACATCTATGCACATACATACGAGTATATAAATATACATTATATAAGCCTACATAAATACTTTTACGAAAACTTTCACAAAGAACTTTCACACGCAGAAGTGAGCATGAACTCTTTTTTTAAAGGTAAATTTAGAAGAAATTTCTTTAAATATATCGGCAGGCAAAGCATTCCAGAGTCGGATGGATTG
This sequence comes from Apomyelois bistriatella, assembly GCA_947044815.1. NCBI lineage: Eukaryota > Metazoa > Arthropoda > Insecta > Lepidoptera > Pyralidae > Apomyelois > Apomyelois bistriatella. The sequence continues at coordinate 13,257,723 of OX345691.1, forward strand.
TAATGTGTAGGAATTTGCCATAAAACTACTGCGAAATAACGGAATAAACAGCAAATGAGAGTTAGAAGAACGAAGCTGTCGGTCGTGAGAGTCTGCAAGAAATTTGAACTTACATTTTAAGTATTCAGGTGACTGAGGATTCGTAATAATCGAAAAAAGTGTACACAGAAGCCTAAGTTGTCTACGTTGACGAATTTGCAGCCATCTAAGCTCGGAACGATAAGACGATATGTGGTCATATTTACGGAGACAAAAGATGAAGCGAATACAATTATTAATGAGACGGTCTAGCTTATTGAGGAGATCTTGATTAAGGTCCGGATAACATACATCAGCATAGTCCAGAATAGGGAAAACTAACGTTTGGATTAATAGAATCTTAGTCTTGATGGGTAAGAAGTTTCTGAGCCGATTCAGTTGCTGGAGAGTAATATTTATAGAGCGACTGATTTCAGTGACATGAGCGGTATATAGTTGTATATAGTATTTTTTTATTCTTAGTACAGGGTATATTTACTACCCCAACACTTTGATTGCCACTGTCATAGTTAAGTCATTCTCAAACTTGCACAGATTATTTTTATTAACAAGTAGCAGTCCACTCCGGCTTCGTCCGTGGTACATACATACATAGCCTATGTTACTCAGGGTACCTAAATGTAGCTTTTCAAATGGTAAAAGAATTTTTGAAATCGGCACGGTAGTTTTTGAGATTATTCATTTAAAAGATAAACACTAAAATACAAATATTTCCTCTTTATAATATTAGTATAGATAGATAGATTAAGAGCTACTTTCCTCATGATGTCTTAGTGATACAGGATGGATACCCGAACCAACCAAGCAGTGTCAAAACAGAAACAGTTACACAAATGTGTTTACACTAACAGTTAGTCAGTAATCTTCTTTGACTTGACGACTCGCAGAATAAATAAATAAATATATAGGGACAAATCACACAAATTGAGTAACTTCGAAACTTGGGTTATGCAGAATCCAAACACAATAGAAAAACTATTACATTACAAGTTGGAGGTAAAAATATGAACATATAAATTTAATTAGACACATGCGTGAAGACAATACAGTAAAAAAAAGTTTACTCTTACCTAAACTCACTGCCAAAGCAATCTTAGCTTCCTCTTTCTTCGTAGCATCAAACCCAGACATTCCAAACTTAACAACTTCATGGCGTATATTCTTAAGTTCTAAATCTTTTTTTGAAAATTTATTCTCAACTTTTGAACCCGATTTATTTTCGTTGTCCACTAGGTCTTTCTTTTTAGGTTTGTGTGATTCAAATTTCACAAATTGAAAATTGCTTTCAGCATTTTTTAATGCAAGCGCTGCTTTAGATAATATAAGAGACATTGTACTTCTTGCATAACAAATAGTACAAATAAATAATAGAAATGTTGGCTTCACAAGCTAAATAGAGATTAAACTGTTGGTTGTTTAGTTTTGATGTAAGCAAACACACATAACCTCCAAATCTGTGCTGCAATCAGTTTTTTTTTTTTTTGAATAGTTTATACGGCCATGGAATCTAGTCCTTTAAGGCCTTTCTTGAATTTATTAATCTTCTTCAGTCCTACTTAAGTCAGTCGAGTCAAAAATCAAGTCAATAGTCAAGTCCAGTCAAGTAAGTAAGTCTAGTCTGAGTCAGATGGCTAAGTGAAGCGGTGGAAAAATTTCACTTAACTATATCATGGAGATTTTGGTGACAAAGATAAAAAGTCACGTAATCGACACTGTATCACTTCCCAACACTCACGCTTGTTCACGAACACTTTGCGAATAATAATCCACCAATATTATGCACAAACACTCGAAAAAACCTAAGGTTTGGAAATTAAATACAGCGCGGACATAGCGACAGTTTACTTTCCCTCCAAAAAATTCGTGCTGCAATCAGCAGAATTAATTAACTTCACAGTTTAGTTCACTTAGCACAAATAAGAAAGGATATGATAAGAGCTTTTTTTTTTTTGAATAGTTTATACGGCCATGGAATCTAGTCCTTTAAGGCCTTTCTTGAATTTATTAATCTTCTTCAGTCCTACTTAAGTCAGTCGAGTCAAAAATTTAAGTCAATAGTCAAGTCCAGTCAAGTAAGTAAGTCCAGTCTGAGTCAGATGGCTAAGTGAAGCGGTTGAAAAATTTCACTTAGCTATATCGTAGAGATTTTGGTGACAAAGATAAAAGTCACGTAATCGACACTGTATCACTTCCCAACACTCACGCATGTTCACGAACACTTTGCGAATAATAATCCACCAATATTATGCACAAACACTCGAAAAAACCTAAGTTTTGGAAATTAAATACAGCGCGGACATAGCGACAGTTTACTTTCCCTCCAAAAACTCCGATCAATTTCTTTGGAAATGGGCATAAGCATGGATGTATGTATTTTTTTTTTGAATAGTTTTAACGGCCATGGAATCTAGTCCTTTCTTGAATTTATTAATCTTCTTCAGTCAGTTCAGTTTACTTTCCCTCCAAAAAAACCTGGATGTATGTAGTAAAACAAAACAACCACAAACTAAATAGAAAAACAACAAACTAAACTATTGTGATTTTTTTTTAAATAGTTTATACGGCCATGGAATCTAGCCAATGGAGGGAAAGTAAATTGTCGCTATGTCCGCGCTGTATTTAATTTCCAAAACTTAGGTTTTTTCGAGTGTTTGTTATTATTCGCAAAGTGTTCGTGAACAAGCGTGAGTGTTGGGAAGTGATACAGTGTCAATTACGTGACTTTTTATCTTTGTCACCAAAATCTCCATGATATAGCTAAGTGATTTTTTTCCACCGCTTCACTTAGCCATCTGACTCAGACTAGACTTAATTACCTGACTGGACTTGACTATTGACTAGAATTTTTGACTCGACTGACTTATGTAGGACTGAAGAAGATTAATAGATTCAAGAAAGGCTTTAAAAGACTAGATTCCATGGCCGTATAAACTATTAAAAAAAAAAACGTATCCTAGGCCAAAATGCCGTATAAAACAAAACAAAAATGTCAATGTCATTTCTGTCATTCTGTCAAACAAACTAATCAATCAAATCCACTCAAATATTATTAAAATCAAATTATACCTTTCTTTAGTTATAATTTTCGAGCTTTTTTTCTTCTAAATTAAAATAAGAAACAAGAATAAAATATTTGCTGGTGTTTTTGTACCTATAACATAAGTAACCAAATAAAAAGCAATAATATAAATAAATCTTCGTACTCATACAGTTCTAAGTGGTTCTAATAATAGGTCTTTATTGTTTGTTTGTTTTACAGTCGATCGGTCTGGCTTCGGCCGCGTCTCCACTAAAAATAATGTAACCGCCGTTATTACAGTTAATTTTGGAGCGGCAGGTAGCGTAGCCAAATAATATTTTCAGACAGTTCCTCAGCTATAACATTACATTCCTTCAGCATTCACTTTCGAATACGCCGGTACATAGCAATAATAGATTACGGAATAAATACTATTAAGTTTACACGTTCTACCTCAACAATAAGCAATATGAAGAATAAATTTAGAAATACTGATTCGGTGATAAAAGCTGGTGATCTTATACTAACAGAACAGCCATTTGCATTTGTTTTGTCGTCAAAGGAAAAAGGACTTCGTTGTGATAACTGCTTAGAAAAGTAAGTATAGTAACTTATTTAACTTGCTCAACACCATTCACAAAGTTCATTATTGATGTTAAGTTTTTATATCATGATAGATTTCTGTGAAAAAATGCTCACTTTTCGTCACATTTGTTTCCTTAAGCAAATCTTGAGCATATCATTTTGTATAGGCACCTCTGCATACATATCCTCTTAATTTGGTCACCTTTCTTCCACTTCAGTGTTACTATGGCAGCCTCATGGGGAAACTCAAAGGTGTATGGATAGTCATCGGATAATTTATATTTTGGAAAACCGGAATACAACTATCTTTTAGACATAGCTGTCCACTTTACATTGAGGTGACCATTGTCCAGAGGAATATCATCAAGAAATTTTGCTCTAAGTTACGCGTACTGACTTTTCTTGGTCACCTTGCACCTAGTCTATTTACAAGCTATCTGGTTGACAGCTGATTCCTAGGAGAGCTCCAACAGCTGGACAAAATAAGCTCTTATATATTCTATACTCACTGATATACAACAATATTTTGTTAAAATCATCAGATTTTAACAAAATATTGTTTCTTAAGAGGGTTTGTTTTATTCAAACTTAATGCTCCCTGTGGTTTTATTTTCCCATTGTTTGTATGATCTAGGTATATAGCCTTAACTCTTCCCAAAAATCAGGCTATTATAAATAGAAATTATTTTTTAAATCCAATCAGTAGTTATAAAGTTATAAGCAATCAAATAAACAAACTAATATCCAGTAGATATGTGTTTTTTTTAATAATTTCACAGATCAGATTCAGATTCAGATTTTATTGCTTGTCACAAATTTTAAAGGTGTTATACATGATATAATATTATATAGTAAAAGTGACGCCCTGCAAGGGCACTGCAAAGACATGTAGGGCAATAGTTGCCGTTTTACTTATATATAACAATAAATAATTTATTAACAATTCAAAAATAATTCAAGTATTTTATATTTACCTATAGAGAAATCCAAGTATTATATTATTATAAAAATTCATCATCAAAGAATTCTGTCAAGTTATAATAGCTTTTGTTTATTAAAAATACTTTTAATTGTTTTGTAAAAAAGGGAATTCTTCCATGCTGGTCTGGGAGAGAAAGAAAAACATAGAATGTACTAGCTGCTTCTCTTCCCGCGCATGCCGTAAAAGTTGTCTGAGGGAATCGCCGATTGGGGAAATCATGACATAGGCGATGCGGCTAGCAACCCATCACTATTGATTTCCTATTTCAACTACCATTATGCTTAACGTGGCCTAAGATCTTATGACCCTAGGCTCTGTCTACCCCGCATGGGATAAAGACGTGATTATATGTATGTATGTATGTATGTAAAAAAGGGAGAGTTTTTTTATATCTTTTAAATTGTTTGGGATGTAGTTGTATATTTTTATAGCCATGTGGTGGATCATTTACAATATTTTCAGAAAAATTTTTTAATTTAGGTTGGATGAGGCTAATGACAGAGTGGCCATGTCGGGTCCAAACCATTTTGACTTGTAAAAAAAAAAGAATAAGAAACCACAGACAAAACAAATCTATTTGAGTCAGTGTTAACATGACCGCTGTTTTCAGGGGCAAGGTGCTCAAGTGCTCCGGATGCCAATTCGTGCACTACTGCGGCCGGTCATGCCAACGGGATGCCTGGGGAGATCACAAGGTACAGTCTTTAGATTCCTGTCTCGTATGCTGGGTTCACATTAGTGATAATTAGTTTATGTATTTTTACCTTTTTGTGTATTTGCACATGTTAATACAAGGAAGTGAGGAATAAGGGTTCCTTGTGGACTATTGAACCCTAAAAATTAAAGTAGACATGGCCGAATAAGCAACATCCTAATATTGTTCTTTTCTAAATTCAAATTCAAATTGTTTATTTTCAATATAGGATATTCTTAACACTTATTGACGTCAATTGTTACTTATTTTAAGTTTACCACCACTTCCAAAGCGCAAGTGGAGAAGAAGTTTCTATGAAAAACCCTTTGCAATATCAATTGTCTGTACATGAATTCAGTAAATAAATAAAATAAATGTCCCTGCACCTACCAGCTGATGAAATCGGGAAATTCCTAAGTGATGAAGAATGAGCGAAAGAAAATACACGAAAAAATAACATGAAAATAGTTTATTTATTTTATATATATTTTTTTTTTTGTTATTTGTAACAAAAAATTCTATTTGACCGCATTTCACGGCATTTTAATATATCACTGAGGTTGTACGAAAATTCAATTGCCACCCCGCCCAGCGGCCCACCGGTGACCGACAAACAATTGAAAAACTATTGTGGCTAAGCTTGCGGCGTTCTAAAATAGCTGTAAAAAAAAGTGCTAAAATACAAAACTGTCACCTTAGTTACAGCAGGTTTTTTTTCCACATATCTTAAAGAAGTGGGTACCATTGGTACCTACTGGTACTGGTACTACAAGGCGAAATTTAATTTTAAAATTCGAACGTCATTCGTAAAGGTGCATTTAAGATTTATTGCGTGTCTGAAGCGATTTGCGCGCGAGAAAAGATACAGATTTGTAAAGGCTCGTTCACACTATTGACTGTACAAACACACTATTGACTGTAAAAATAAATAAAATTGTAACACAGATTTAGTAGTCTTTTTTTATAAATTTTAGGAACACTTCAGCGTCCAGACGTCCAATGATGAGCATGGCCTTCCTCATAAATTTCCAATCAGATTGATTTGATCACACGCCCTTATTTCGAGGGCCGTATGGTTGACTGCCAATCTAAACTTACTAGAAAATTCCTTTTCTTATTTTTCAAGTAATTCTTAGAAAATACAGAAGTATTTTAAAAAATGATATGCTAAAGTTACTAATAAAATTTTGCCCTAAAACCTGGGCTAGACTAAGTATGAGTATACTCTTTGCCAACTTAGCAGTCTTATTTTATCATTGCGACTGAATTGGGTTCCCAGCCACACCACAACATCTGCTCAACTTCGGATTTAGTACATACAATACAAATTTATGTAAAAATGGATATGCCAGAAGAAATATATCTTACCGCCGCCGCCGTGTGAACTAAGCTTTACTTTCTACAAGACGTAACACCATGGCGCCTTGCCATTTCCTATTCCACTGATCTAATTCTTTATTTATGTTTAGTTTTATTTTTATTAAGGTTTATTTTTGAATGCACTGTTTATAAGCATTGAAACTTTATTTTGGATTATAAATATTTTTAGTTTTACATAATACTTACGTAACATACATTGTATAATTTTTGATTATATCCAATCAAAACTTTTTTTATATATTTGGGTTAAAGTTGAGTTCGTCCAAGAAAATATATAAAACTAGCTATTTGTGCGAAAAAGCTGCGCAAGAGTCATCCGTTCTTCCTTAGGCGTTTACTGATGACCTTGTGAAGCCCTCGTACGCCAGCTCCCCACAAACCAAGTGTAATAATGTAAGTATTGTTACTTGTATTACAGTGGGAATGCGCGAATCTCAAGAGAGTATCCCCGAAGGTTATACCTGATGCTGCGCGTATGCTTGCCAAGATTATCAACAGGATGAGTCGTGGGGACGGCCATTCTTACAGAGCATTCTACTCTGCCACCTCGTTTCGGATGTGGAAAGATCTTATGTCACGTAAGTTGTACTGTACAGCCGCAGATTTCTAAGGCAAGTTTCATCACAAGAAGAATACTAACTGTATAAAAAAAATATAATGAAATTAATAATTCTATCCTACTAATATAAACGCGAAAGTAGATATGTGTGGATGTTTGTTACTCATTCACAGGAAAGGCTGAACCGATTTGGCTAAAATTTGGAATGCAGATTACTCACATTCTGGAACAACAAATGTTATATTTTATCCCGGAATTCCCACGGGAGCGGGGCCCCCGGGCAACAGCTATTTTTGGAAATAGGTTTAGATGTGCGTATATATATATATATATATATATATATATATATATATATATATATATATATATATATATATATATAATATGAGGAAAAATACAATAAGAACCTAGATGTAAACTGGAAAGTTCTAGAAAGATGATAGAGTACAATATGCCATATAGAAAAGTATCAATTTACCCTTTCACCTACACCTCTGGTGGTACACTTTTCTTTGTGATCCACTGTACATTGTATTTTACAGATTATTCAGATCTGAAGACAGACAAGAAGAGAATGGAGCATTTTGCGACGTTGTGCGGAGTGCTTCACGAGTTTCTGAAGGACATCTCTTTGCCAAATACTGTTGAGATGATGGGGTTGTATGGAAGGGTTAGTAAAAAGTAACAACCATTTTCTATCGTTCTACAAACAAAGTCTATGCCATCAAAAACAATACTTGTAAAAAATAGAAGTCTCGCTTAATTGGGTATGCAAAATTTTTTTAACACACTAAAATACGAAAACCATTTCGAGATATTTTAATTGCATACCATATTTTCGTATTTTCGACAAGAAAAGTACATTGATTGCGGTAAAATATTCAAAAATGCCGTGCATGTTGTAACATTCATTCGACACCTAAATGACGTCATTACGCAAATAAAGCTGCGTCTACGCTTTACGCTCAAGTCAGTAATCTATCCCAGTCAAGTAAGTCTATAGTCAGAGTCAGGTGGCTTAATACCATCTCTTAAAACCATGCAAGGACGAGTGAGTAAGCGAGACAGCGCAATACATAAAGGCGACATCTCCCTTACTCAATCATTCTTGCATTGGTTTTAAGAGACGGTAATAACCCAGGGGGTTACTACCGTAAGAGATGGTAGTAGGCCACCCCTTGGTGGCCTATTTTATTCAGTCTCTTAAGGACCTTCTGTCTTCGGTTATAATATAACGTAATAAGCTAACCGAACAACATCTTATAGTGAACATGTCAATATTAAAAATCTGTTGTTTTAAATAAACAGTATGACGTAGTAGACAGAGTTCTATAAGCACTAAAATATTTGGATGCCTTTTGCAAGTCATTCCAAAATAAAAAAATATTTTTTTTTTGTAATTTGCGATTTTATTTCAGATGGTAATCAACAGCTTCAATATATTGGATATCGACATGAACTCCATAGGGACTGGGGTGTATTTAGCCTCGTCCATAATGGACCACAGTTGTGACCCTAACGCCGTGGTCACCTTCGAGGGAAATACTATATATATCAGGGCGTTGAGAGATATGCCTTATTTGGACTGGAATCAGGTGATTATTTTACCAAGCTAATATTTAACTCCGTATTAACACAGATTAAAGAATGCTACGTATTACAATTACAATGTGGTTCCATTGCCTAAAAAAAAATTTAGTTCCTGTTCTTGCTAATAGTTGGCACTACAAGGATTGAAAAAAAAAATAGTTAAGATTCCACTTATTTTTGCAGAAAAAAATGCATAAATTAATTAAAACATGTTTTTTTTATCGTCATCCTACCACAAACAGATTGTGCTTTATTTCGAATTTAAAATCACAGTTTCTCACGTGATCGATAGATGGCGTTAATATGTCAAAGTATGGAGAGACTATTAGTACACTAAAAATCGGCGCGTTTCCATGTATGGCGGTTGAATATCTATACTAGTATAGTTTTAATTCTGTAATCTATGGTGCTACTAACTATAGACAAAATTACTTAATATAGGTAATGTTCTGTCCAATGTCTTTGTTACTTTAATAAATAAATCATTAATTCGCTATGTACTACTCTTGGTTTCCAGATCCGCATATCCTACATCGATCTGATGAAGACTCCGTACGAGAGGCAGACGGAACTCCTCGAGAACTACTATTTCCTGTGCCAGTGTGACAGGTGCATGGGTAAATGCTTTGGACGTGCTATAATACACGCGACCCGTGGCAGACTTCACTCAGTATTGTTATAATTAGTGCTATATTCACGCCATGTATTTAGAATACCGTATCACAGAATAACTTATTTTACCCTGCGATGTTTTGCCATATAAATAACTAGCGGTCCGGTACGTGCTTCGCTACGTATAAAGTGAAAAAATAAATTATTTGTGATAAATGAAGAACCGCTCGACCGATTTTGTGCAAACTTCACATAAACCATCTACTAAATAGTCTGACCAAAGCCTAAACATTTGGTTTGAATAGGTGAGCCCGTTCTGAAGTTATGAAATTAAAACGAAAAGTGGAATTGATTTTTATATATATTGATGATGTCACTTAGGGGTATTTATAACAGTTTAAGCTCAAACTACCAAATATAGACATAAAATTTCATAAGAAAAGCCGTTTGGAGAAGTTTTGTTTCAAATGCTGTCATGAGATTTTGTATATTAGACTCAAACAGACGAACGACAGGAAATATTTTAAATATTTTGAGGGTAATTTTTTTTCTTATTTTACTGCCAGTCCTGCGAGTTGCATAAAACAATCCTCAATCAGCTACAAAAGTGACATCACAGATTTATTAATAAGTGGCAAAGAACTTTCTAAAGAACCAAATTCTAGACCACTTTATTGGACACGAAAAGGAATACTGAGACTATTAAATAAATAAATAAATAAATAAAATAAAATTTGTTTATTTCAGGCGACTTAAGGCCCATAATTTAAAATCACATTTCTACAGTCGTCGCTCGAATATTAATTTTAACTATTAGCTTTGACACTCCTTTCCCTGCCATATTTGCTCAATGTGCAATATATTGGCTTGAAATATGTGCGTAATGTGATATTGATAATTATGAAATAAGTGTATCTACTCGAAACTTGAGCATGCATATCTTAAGCACATTCTGTTGCATGATTGTTCGATATTTATGTGCATCTTAAAATTCGATTTAAAATATAGATGTTTCTACAAAAAAATACTTACACTGTTATCAAGACAATCCATACGGCATTTGTTTTACTCTCAAATGTGGGTTTTGAGATCTATGTCCCAAGCAGTGAACTTCTTTGATTTGCAAAATGTGAGCAATACTTACAAATGGATTGTATTGACTGAAATTAATGTAAAATTAAAAGTTCACGATATTAAATCCCAAATTATGGGAGTGTATCAACCGAACTATTCCTACCCAAACGTTGCCGGTAAACCGGACTAACAACTACTGCTAATGTATATTTCTGGAAACTAGTAGGTAATATACTTACGTTACACACTACAAAAACATTAATAACTAAAATTGATGATGTTTCATATACACGATTCACGATATACGTTTAAATTTCATTCAAAATACAAATAATAGAATTCGCGAAATTTCTTTCACAGACGAGACCCAACTAAAAATGGTACATGCTGCACAGTGCCCCAATCCTCAGTGCGATAACCCAGTAGTCATACCTTGGAAAGAGAATTGCCAGTTGGTTTTAAGACCTGATATTCAAAACGGACATAATGGTCAAGAAAATATACATCGCAAACAAAATGGACGGAATAATGATGAAAATGGACGGAATAATGATGAAAATGGACGGAATAATGATGAAAATGGACGGAATAATGATGAAAATGGACGGAATAATGAAGAAAATGGACGGAATAATGATGAAAATGGACGGAATAATGATGGAAATAGACGAAATAATGATGGAAATGGACGGAATAATGATGAAAATGAACGGAATAATAATGAAAATGGACAGACTAATGATAGTAATGGACAAAATGGAGAAAATGAAATGGATAGTATTGTCCGTTGTGATGAATGCAGGACGAAGTTTACGGAAGAGCAAGTAGAAATGTTCGTTAAGGCAATGGAGTTTACAGAGCTGCATTTGCAGAATATGAAGAGCGCGTCTGTTGCTTGTATCCTTTTTTATATAACACTAGCTGTTCCCCGCGGTTTCACCCACTCGTAATATGTAACATACATATAAATATGTACTATATATCTTCAAGAACCATCATCATTTCGTGTGGTCAATCGACCATACACACCCATTTTCTCCAAACCTAATTATTGTCTATAACTGAATTTTATTATGTATGGAAGTCCCTTTATTTCTCTGTATTTCCACTCCGACCAACTAAACCGATCAACTGGTTGTGTAGAATGGAACTCGATAAAGGGGTTTTTTTCCAATCTGAACAACTAGTAATTTTTTTTTTTGTAATTTGAATCAATGGTTTCCATAACTTCTAATCAGATGTGGATGTATGTAACTACTGTTTGTCGCGACAACGCGGCGTCCTTCACCCGCTTAACGTGATGCACGCACAAACCCTGGACCACGCGTTCGACGCTCTCATACTTGTGCAGCTGTGGCAGAAAGCATGCTTGTATGCTGAGGAGCTATTGCCTGCCTTTAGGTATATTATTTTCTGACGAACGAATCAATGTATCAAGTTGAAATTCATATCAGGCCCACAATCCATTTTAGGTGTAAAATAATGAGATTCTAGGAATGAAAAATTAACCTGTTAAGTCTTAGTACTAACTATGTGGTCCCGTCAAGTCCGATTCGCACTTGACGGTGTTTTTTTTCAAAATCTATCGCGTATTCAAGAGGCTTAAAAGGCAATTTGTAAGGTATTTCCAATGCAGTAAGGATTTTTTTGCTTCTTAAAATAGCTTTTCTGTTACAGATTTTATTATGGAGATCGACATCCGCTTTTGGGACTGTTGCATTTGAAATATGGGAAAATATTGCTCTACCAAACGGATTTGACTAAAGCTTTACACCAGCTAAAATGTTCAGAGAAGATACTGAGGATCACGCACGGTGTCAAACATCCGTTGTATAAAGATCAGTTACTGCCATTACTATCACAAGCAATGATCGAATCGTAGTATTCAATAAGAGATGTTACATTAATAATTTAAAGTGATAAATCAGTGAAAATACACCAATATTGTAAAGCCTTATTTCAAGTTAAGATAAATTAAGAATATTTTCTATTTTATACATTTTTGAGTCATAAGATGATTGTATACTTTAACATTCAATGTGTGTTTCCATTTTGCAACATTGTCAATTATTTTTATCAGTAAGTGATAAGGCTGTGTGTGCAATAAACTTGATTTCAACAAGTCTTGAATTTTGTATTTTTCATCGGTGCCTCATATCAGGATCGTGATGTGTTCAGGGGGGTTACTACAGTCTCTTAAAACCATGCAAGTTCCAGTGAGTAAGCGAGACAGCGCAATACATGATGTAAGGCGACATCTCGCTTACTCAATGGGACTTGCATGGCTTTCAGAGACGGTAGTAACCCCCAAGAGTGCACGATCGGCCGTACTATGAACGGCATTAAGGTGATACCTCGGTGTACAATAGCGCCACCGTCATTTAAAAATCATTACTCACTGAAAACACTAGTTACCTATCAAAAATCCCTCTGCTGTAATTAAGGTTCTGGATCTGAAGTTAATTTTAAACATATTAAATTATAATTCCTTAAAGTTACAAATTGCATTATTGCTTAAAACGGCCACTTAGCAGTTTTGCAATTTGTAACTATATGGAACTGTCTACAAAAATGTTGTACACTATTTTAACTTCAGTTGAAAATGATTCAACATCTGTATGTTCACAGAATAAGCTTTTGCGATAATTTTGCAGTATTTGCATAAAAGCGCTATTCAATTTATGAGATGACTGAGGCGACCCACCCCGGCTTCGCATGGACATAAAAACCTTCCTCACTATCTATTTAAAAAAAACCGTATCAAAAGCCGTTGCGAAGTTTTAAAGATTTAAGCATACATGGATATAGAGACAGAGAAAGCGACTTTGTTTTATACTGTGTGTGACTGTGTAGTGATATATTTTTGGTATATTCGCCTATAACATTAACGGAAAACGGCCGGTGGGCCGTCCTAGGTATCGCTGGAAGGATGAAGTGTGTGGAGACCTGGAAACCCTCCAAAGAGCCGCCTAGCAAGTGGTGGCGCAGGAGAGGGGGGAGTGGAGAGCTCTTGTGTCGGAGGCCAGGATCCACATTGGGTCGTCGAGCCATTGCAGTAAGTATAATTTTGGTATAACCCTGTGGCTTACAAGGTCGTTGACCCTGCCCACTCTGGCACCAGTTGAACTGCGATTAGACTGGCAATAAGTAGGATTTTTCGTATTTTTTGTCTGTCTGGTCATAGATTAATTAGACAGGAGCTACGAGTACATGACAAAAAGTAAGGGATAACTGAGATAAGCTACTATGACAAGATCAAAGTCAACTTTGTAAAAGTGTCTGTCTGTACATTAAACAGTGGAGGAAAGCGACTTTGAACTTAGTCAAGCTAATAAAGTCACGGTTAAAGAAAAAAATCCTTTATTGAATTGGAAAAAATACATATACCTATGTACATTGTAGGTCTGTATATATTGTCTATGTTTTTGGGAACAAATTAACCTGCATTTGTTCTTTTCTATGCTTTGTCCTGTTCTTGTAGTTAAGTCTGTAGTCGTCCTGTTTATTGGGATTATGACTATTCTAGAATTACTGTTGCCAGGTTTTGAAGCTGTATGTAGTCTGTCTGTGTTCTTTTTATCCCTTAATTATTTTGGAAAATTCTGTGCTTTTTTAATTCTCTATTCAGGCACTGTAGGTAGTAGAAAAATTTCAATGAATAATATGTCAGTCTGTAAGCATCTTTCTATGTTTGTTCTGGGATTTATATGTCCGTCGGTCCAATTTGTATGGGAATCCTTTTGTTTTGTCGTGGAGCGTCAGCTAACAATTCTTCTGTAGGCATTCTGGGGAACTTTTGTTGATGTCTGTAAAGTTTGTCTTTACTATACTGGAAATGAGTCTTAAATCTGTGATATTGTTTTGTCCTGGTAGGTGAGCTAAGTCATAACTGTAGTTGAATAGGTATTATCTATACCAATTATAAAGGTTCCATAGTGTTGTCTGTTTGTTCTTATCTTAAGGAAAAATATTAGACAAATCTTGTCTGTTTTTAATTATATCTACTTCTCTTAGGAGGAGCTTCATCCTCTGCCTCCAACACTTTCATACGAATGCCGCAGACTTCAGCCCCATGCAATGTCTTTATTGCCTCATCAGCTGCCTTAGCTGATGCGTAGCGAGCATAACCCACTGTTTTATTCGGCAGTGTGTAAACATTGATTAAGTCTCCGAAACGACAGAAAATATCACGCAATACAGTCAACGGGGGAGGTTGAGGCTTACATATCAAGAAACATCTTTTTGCAAGAGGACTGTCAATATCAGCCAATGGTTGTTGGGGAGGGAGCTTAACACTACAGTAACTCAGATCGTTACTATCAGGAATATCCATCTCAGAAGTGCCTTTTGTAGCAACTTTAATTAATTTAGATGCTTCTGCGATAGCTTCAGCAAGTTGGGCCAAGTCAGGGGCAGATGAATTAGTAGTGGATGAGATGGCATGTTTCAGTTCTTTAACAACATTAGGTATATTCTTGAAA
The DNA here is from genome assembly GCA_947044815.1 of Apomyelois bistriatella. Classification (NCBI taxonomy): domain Eukaryota; kingdom Metazoa; phylum Arthropoda; class Insecta; order Lepidoptera; family Pyralidae; genus Apomyelois; species Apomyelois bistriatella. The sequence continues at coordinate 13,272,738 of OX345691.1, forward strand.
CTTTGCTCATGTGCTTCAAACCTGGAGTTGTCACGACGGACAAAGATTTTGACACCAGGAGGATATTCAAATTTGTTTAGTTTTTGAACTGCGTGTGCAGCTGACATCGGATTGGAGTATGTTACTGTGCCTTTACCACAATCACCCATCAAATCAACAAAATATTGGCAGTGCAACATGCCAGGGACTATATCAAACAGTTTCTCAACATGATATTGAGTGAGGAAAGGTGGACACATGAAATTGATACTAGTATACCCATCAGGTCGAACATTCATAGCAGATACAAGTGATGAATGAAAATTTGCCGATGTGTTGGCCAGTTGGCCCATATTAGACTCAAAGGAACTTTCATGTCTATCACGTTTATTCACTTTAGGTGTTGCAAAAACGGCCCTATAACTTGAATCACATTCTTCTACAGCACGAGCAGCTTCAGAGAATGAAGAAAATGAAACATAAGCAAAACCTCTTGACTGTCCGGTCTCTCTGTCTCTTTGTATAAGAACTGATTGAATAATGCCATACTTAGAAAATTCCTCTTTAACCTTGGCCTCGTCAATTTGCTTTGGGATTGTTAAAAAAATTCTTTTGTACTTTTCATCACTGTCCTTAGTCTGTATATCGGAACGGTTTGCTGCAACTAATACTTTAAGAGGTCGGGAAGAGTTTGGTAGAGTTTTAAAATTCATCTCTTCTAAAGCAGCTGCAGCCTCAGATGTTTTAGAGAATTTTATGTACACAATTCCTTTACATTCACCAGTGTTATGATCACGAGGCATACGAATATCTTCTATGTACCCAAATTTTTCGAATGCTTCTCTAAACTGCTCTTCCTTTGTTTGTCTGTCTGATATGATAAATAAGCGAGAATACATAGGCACATCCAGAGTATCTTCTATTCTGTTATATTTACGCTGATAATCCATTTTGTATTTTCAATTTACAACAATACACTTGGAATATTAAGAATCGGCTCTTTGCTTAGCTTAACCCTCGCCTATCGCCAACTGAAAATGAACCACAGGAAGGATAAGAGTGTATATGGGCTACAAAATATCTACCGAAATATAAACCTTAGATTAGCAATATTTTGAAAGGTTTATCAGGTAAACGAAAATGAATGAAACAGATAAAAATCTTGATATCAACTCAGCCGCGACCAAAGGCAACCAAAGGTATCGATCGGTCAGTGATTGATTACAAAAATTTTATCTATCTTGGCTTGGCTTTCTTTTTTATTGTTTGGCTCGCATGGCAAGGCAAGGGTGATTAAGAAGGGTGGTACGAGACAGTCAGATATTTTCAAGACTTGACATTGACAAGCACTGATGAATTACAAACTTTTTTTTAAATATATTTTACGGCCCGGGTGGCCTACCAACATCTATTAAAACCATGCAAGATCCAGTGAGTAAAGGAGATGTCGCCTTACATCATGCATCGCACTGTTTCGCTTACTCACTGGATCTTGCATGGTTTTCAGAGACGATAGTAACCGCCCAGGTGGCTGCAAGAACGATTACGTAAGGGAGATGTCGCCTTACATCATGTATTGCGCTGTCTCGCTTATTCACTGGATTTTGCATGGTTTTAAGCAGGGCTCGGAATCCTGGTTAAAATAAAAATCCAGGGTACCTACCATCATCTCTAATAACCATTCAAAAACAAGTGACTAAGCGAGACGGCGCAATACATGATGTAAGGCGACATCTCTCTTAATCATTCTTGCATGGTTTTAAGAGATTGTGGTAGGCCACCACTCGTTTATCTGGGGGGTTACTACCGTTTCTTAAAACCATGCAAGTTCTAGTGAGTAAGCGGGAAAGCACAATACATGATGTAAGGTGACATCTCTCTTACTCACTGGATCTTGCATGGTTTTAAGGTAGGCGCAGCCTTTGACGGGCCGCAGCGTACCGGGCCACAGCGTGCCGGGCCGCATCGCAAAAATCCGTCTAAATCGCTCCCGTGTATTTTGTATTAACTAACGCACACATTGACGGGGCGGGCCGGGCGTTCCGCATAAATCCACCGCGGATTTTTGCGGCCTGGCCGCTTATACCTCAGTAAATATAATATTTCACGCGCCCAACGATTTTTATTGATCTAATCAATATCATGTGGTGTGATGACGAGTAGCATTTTGAGGTACTAAAAAAGGAAACCTAAAAAAGGAAACTCTTTCTTCGACCTATTCTTACCGTACGCATGCAATCCAACAACATCCCGCTGTACACTGATCTCAAAATCCATTAATGCGATGGGGCCCGGCCCGTCGGCCCGGCACGCTGCGGCCCGTCAAAGTCTGCGCCTACCTTAGAGATGGTTGTAACTCCCCTGCTGTAAGAGACGATAGTAACCCCCCTTACTCAAAGATTCAAGTTCAGTTCAACGGTTTTATTCAAAATAATTTTGCTTATGGCAACATTTTTATTGATGTCATATCTTGTCATCAAATTATGAATTTATGTATTTTTCAATCAAAAATTTCCGATTTACTTAAATATGAACTAAAATTTCTTTTTCAAATTATTGTGATTTCATGTTAATAGATAAGCATTGTTGAAAACTTTTTTTGTGAAAACCGGGTGCTTGTTATAGATGGATTCGTGCAACCATGTCTTCTGTTATCGTCGAATCATGTCCACAAACCTTATCGAAATCAACCAAATGCTTATTAGCACTTGAGCAGTGCACTACGCTCGTGAATTGTTTATATCGTTTTCAATCGCCGGTGCATACTTCGACACAGAAGTCGAAATGCGTTAACAAACTCATGTCGGTTGCAAATTAATTATTTATTTACCCTCTTGAACTTTTGGCTTTTGTGTTAAGGGTTTGGATTTGAAGACATTCAAAATGTTTAGTGAGTCGTACAGGAATCGTTTGCTGCAAACTTGCAGCCCTGTGAGCAGGAAACAGTCTGTGTCGATTCAGCCTGAGTGTATGGACAGATTTGTGCCTTGCAGATTAGGGAACAACTGGCAGACGAGCTTTCAAGGTATGTAGCATGATTTCTTAATAAAATACTGCTTTACATAATTTTTAGAATGAGCTTCTAGAATCATACAGATTTTGTGTGTATAAGTGTAAACTGGTAAGCATTTACAACAGTCTACAGATACCAAGAATATGGCTTTAAATAGGGTTTTGTTTTTTATAGAATGTCTTTGCCGTCTCACTACTTTAACATAGATTTCCAGCGTGTTATATAGTTATAAATAAGATTCCACTTTCAAAAAGAAGAATTGTTGGTAATTTTTTTTTTGTTAACTTCTCTAACTTCTTTTGTTGGAAATATTGATTTTATTTTATTTCAATTATGTTTCACTATCTTTTGTATAATTTTGGTAATTTTTTCTTGCTCCTTCATCTATAATCAATCTGACTATAAGCAGATTAAGTGTCGGCATATGTTATATGGAAAAAATGCTTCCCAGGGACAGCAATCGCTTTTATTTTCTGAAGTCAAGTTTTTGGTTGTGATTAGGTAGGCTATACACATTACAGCGTAGCCCCCTGCTCGCGTACGCGGGTTCCCCAGAATGCCTCAGATGATCTGTATAAGCTAACACCTGACGCTGTCTCGTGGCTGGATTCCACAATCTGGGAACCTATAGTTCATATTTCTGTTTTTCCTATTTTGCCCAACATTCATGTATTGTGCCATACAAGTAAGAAAATTAATAAATTTGTTAGGCCATAGTGTATCTCTCCTCTTTATAATATTAGTACTATCACTACATAGTTTAAAACAAAGTCGCTTTTACTGTCCCTATGTCCATTTGTATGCTTAAATCTTTAAAACTACGCAACTGATTTTGATGTAGTTTTATTTAATATATGAGTGATTCAAAAGGAAGGTTTTTATGCCCATTCACAGTCAGGGTGGGTTGCTAGTTAGATATATAGATAGATATAATAAGACAAGTTTAGTATTTTAAGCTGCATTATTAGTTTATTATTCTTAATTCTAAAACTTTGTTTTCAAATAGACACTATAAGGAGTAAAGAGAAAAACTTGCTTGCTTAAACTTAAATTATTAATTACTATTGAACCAGTGGTTTTAAGACTGATAATTGTTGATTAATGAAAATAAATATTACTTCATAATCTTGAATCATTGTCTTCTTTCATTCATTATATAAAGCAAATAGTCATAAAATTTTGAAGGTTTCATAACTAGTACTGGTTGGCGATGAACTACTGGGCCCAGCCAGGTTGAGATACCATACCGGATTGCAATCACGACTTGAGAACTACTGATTGGATATGAAAAATTCTTTCTGCAAATAATGCCTGATGCCTTTCAGGAAATTTGTGTATGATTGAAATCGCATAAAACAGCTAATCCAACTAATATTATAAATGCCAAAGTGAGTTTGTATTATTTGTTTCTTACCTCTTCACGCTCTATCTACTAAACCAATCTTCCTGAAATTTTGCATTCACATAGCTAGGAGTATTGAAAAGATCATAGGGTACTTTCCATCCCGTTAAAAAGCACTGTTCCCGAGGGAATCTCACGTGGGTGAAGCCGCGGGCGATAGCTAGTAAAGAATAAATTCAAAAATGTTAGTCTTTATATACTTGTCTATACCATAAAAAGTTACATTATAAGAAACAGTTAATAAGTACCATCCAAAATTCGATATGGGTTATATTTTGTCTTTTTGTCTGCCACTGCTTTATAATAATGACAATGATTCGGCCAAAATTTTGCTTCTAATGTAATTTAAAATATAGTAAATACAGAAAGAAGGCTGAATAACAGACTAATTGAATTGATTCCACTATTAACAGAATTCCTAAGGAGGCAGGCAAGAAACCGGCTTTGAAAATAATGTCAAACCTTATGTAATGTCTTGGTACATAATAAAAGGAAAACAATAAGATTTAATCCCGAGATTATAGCTTGGGACGCGACTATAGGGTAAAACCAGTCAATTCTTCAGGCGTTATGTCTTATCCCTATCTTTTAAATTTCAAGTATCCCATCTCCATCTCCATAGTTCGAAATGTAAAACTAGTGGTCGTCTCCTGAATAAGGCCAAACTCCATTTCCACGCCGCGGGCCCTTCGTCACGGATTCACTCTAGGTTGGCTGGTAGAAAAAGCCTACGCTCTTTACATTAATGTTCTATAGTTAAATATATAAAAATAAAATATTAAATACTTACGAAGGTTTTGTTGACGACGTACAGTCGGCTGCAGAGAAATATGACCTCTTTCAATAGTGATACTTGTGGCATGGGGGGGGGGGGGGTCAGATTTCTCTTCAGCCGACTATACCTTACTCACATTACACAGTTTTATTTGAAAAATGTCCACACACTAAGGTTTGCTTTTCTTCTGTATGCTTAGTAATTTGTAACAAATGTAATTACAGGTTGAATGCTGACGTAATTTATATTAGCCATTAACTGATCTATCGTGCTTCCGAATTGGTACAAGCACAAGTAACGTTTTCAACCGACTTCAAAAAAGGAAGAAGTTAATCTTTTTTTATGTATTTCTAAAGTTATAGCGTTCAAACAAACACAAACTCTTCAGCTTTATTATAATACTAGCGACCCGCCTGGCTTCGCATGGGCATAAAAACTTTCCTCTTGAATCACTCGTATCTATTAAAAAAACCCCATCAAAATCCATTGCGTAGTTTTAAAGATTTAAGCATACATAGGGACAGAAAAAGCGACTTTGTTAAATGAATATCCATAAATATATAACTAATAATTTTAGTCGTGTTTCGAACTATATAAGCCTTATAAGATTAATGATAGTAAAGATGAATGTGATACTCTCACACTTATTTAATCAATTTATTTATTGGAAAATTAGAAATCGATGGATTACAATAGATATTCGATTTTTCAATTAAATGACCGGGTTCAATTAAAAAATTGATAGGTTAAGTCATGATAACGTCGTATTACACTGAATAAGGGTAAAGTATATGCGAACTAAAATGGCGATTCGTTCCAGAGAAACTAAGAATACTTAAAGAAAAACTTAAGTTAATTAGTACATATGAATTAGAATATTGGCTGAGATAAGTAGACTTTTAAAAACTTTAACGTTCGTCTTTATAATTATAAGAATCACGTTGGAACAGAACATTATGAGATGCATTCCATAGCTCTTTCAAATTAAATATAAATTGAAGTTTAAGGTGAAAGTATTAACTAATGTAGTCCTTTCTAATAAACAGACTTATAATAATTAAATTAAATTATTCTCGTTGTAACAGCGATCATTATATTAAAGGTTGACGGCCCTTCGCGCGTTCTTTGATTCTCACGTAATTAAGGTCGGATAGCAAAATTACGAATACACCAAATCACTGTCCGTATAAACAATAGCCTCTATTTGCAATTCATATCGGTGGCTACGACACGGTTGGTTACCTGGATCTTAATGTATACATGTATGAGGGACGGTAGAACATCGGGCCGGATGCATTGGTGTGGTGGATAAGGTTGATTAAATTCAAGATTAAATAAATCCATAGGAATGGATGATCAAAAACAAAAATCCTTCAAATTTTTTTGACTTCATATGTTTTGGTCTATTTTCTTCACTGTTTGTTCATTTCTTCTTTAACTATGAAACAATCAACAAAGTATATGTCTTTCTAAAGCTTAAAAAGCCTTAACCCTGAAATATCGGAATTTTATTTGATTTTCTGCAGTTTGACTGAGCATCTGAGCTTTGCGCGTGCAAACGCACGCCCTTTAAGTTCCGTTATTCTCTTGACAAATCAAGTAACTGTCATTCAAACAAACTATAAGTACTTATTGCTGTCTGAGACGAATATCCGCATGAGTCTTTCTTTCTTCAATTGATTAAAAGATTTAAAATCCTTTTTAGGAATTCGGGAATACTAAAGACGAATCGTCTTATATAAAATGTGTAACACGTATCGTCAAAGATTATTGAATCTATGTATAGTCTTTCTTCTTCTTTCACTACCAGCAAATCACATAATCTCCGATAGATAACGCTCTAAGGGTCCCAGTCTAACTCCCTGTGGTCAACCCATGCGAAACGAATAAATAACCCTGATAGTTTATGTCGCTACCCGATTCGCGTGTTGCCAGTAATCAGTTTCAGTGGCTGCTTTATCCCAACTAAGTTTACGTAACTAGGGATCATTAAAATCAGTGCAATGATCGTCATGCTCCAAGTGATCAAACCTAGCGCAAGCTATTGTAGTCTCTTCACATTCATTACCTTTCAAATTATTCAAGAGTTCGTGATTAATGCTACACTTTTTATATTTTGTTACTTTATTTCTTGGTTGGTAGTAACTGATTAATGTATTTCCAAATTCTTCATTAAAAATGTAAATTTAGCGATGTAACGTAAAGCTAATATAATCAGTTTTAGTAAACATAAGGGACACATTTTAAGACGGACGTCGTAAGCATATCCTGTTGTATGTTAATAGTCCTTCAATTATGCCAATCTTGGGTCCTTAGGTCAGGTCAATAGAGTCAATTACTAATTCTATTATACAATTAAGTACTTCCATTTGTAGTTGATTCGCTGAGTAATTGGTTTGTTTTTCTTAATGCTCTTTTTACTTTCTCGTGAATCATTAGATTGTTTATACTCTCTTAATAGATGTTAGTAAAGAGTAAATTAAATATGTAATGGTAATTAAAATCGTAATTACCACGGTGCGTTACATGTATCTTGCATAAGAGTTCACTTAGTTTCCTCTTGATAGTTTCTTGGATTTTGATGACCGTCATATGAATAGTTAGGTTCAAATCCAGGTTGTTAGAAATCTTGAGCTATTGATTACTTAAATTTTGAAAATTTTGGTGATTTGACCATAATGTACACATCGACAACGTAGATGTTTTAATTTTAGTTATTTATATCATCCATACTAATATTATAAATGCGAAAGTCTGTCTGTCTGTCTGTCTGTCTGTCTGTCTGTCTGTCTGTCTGTCTGTCTGTCTGTCTGTCTGTCTGTCTGTCTGTCACCTCTTCACGGCTAAACTGCTGGACCGATTGTGATGAAATTTGGTAGGGATGTAGTTAACGACCTGAGGTCAAACATAGGCTACTTTTGGGCGCGATATAACGGAGTCCCACGCGGGCGGAGCCGCGGGAAACAGCTAGTACCAAATAAATAGACCATGTCTTTGTACTAAATAATTTCACGATTCAATATAATTCTGCTTAGCGACAGTAATATTATTAAAAAATATATATTATATTATAAACATTTAGAAATTGAGCGCCTGACCTCTATTTTTTACGATTGTTAATATTAAGACGCAAAATCTACCGTAGCTTATCAAACAAATGAACCCAGAATGCAATTTGCGATAGCTTTGCACCCCGTGCAGTCCCAAAACATGATAAATTAATATTTTTACAAGATCGTCCTACTAACACCCAGAACAAATTGCTTGACTTTTGATAAGTTATCTTTATCGCATGATTAGTAAGTTAGCTTAAAAAAAAAGGCAATTATTTTTTAATATATTAAGTCATTGGTAAGAAAAACTTAAGAAACCGCATTTTAATGGATCTCGGAAGTATCTAAAGTTATACCATCCCGTCGACACGTCGTCTAAATAGTCATATGAAAATCAAAACTTGCCAGGTTTTTCTGATCCTAGGTAAATACCTAGAAATCTCAGGCCTATAATTTTTATGACGTTTCTGTTAATTATAAAGTGTGAATTGTCCGTTTTAGACTTAAATCAATATTGCAGTTTCCATAAACGAGATTAAATATACGTGCAGCTGTGTAAACAATATAAGTATGTGTGGGCCAATGCATATTTGCAATTGGCAAATTAACACTTTCGGTCACATCAAGTGCAAGTGCCGTTTTTCCATATTTATTGCAAAATTTTAACGGATTTTTATCTTTTTTATTCAAACATTTGAATATCGTATAAAAATGATCGATTACATTCCTAAAAGTAGTCTTTGTTGTTGGATATATAACTGCTAATTAATTACATCCCTATTGTCGCTTCATGTAGGATGATATTTACTCTTTAATAATTTGCAATTCAAATGTAGTGTAGCTCTATATGAGATATTGTCCCAGTCGTTTTATAGTCGCTTTGATTACTTAGCAGAGGCCGTGCTAGGGTATACCCGCTGCGTTTCTTTGTACTCCTACGTTTCCAAGCGACATCGACCAGCCTTCAACTTGAAATCAGCTGTGAAAATGATGTCATCATTTTTTTTACGTAACTTTACTCAATCCGGCAAAGAGGAAAAAAAAACTTTTAAATCAAACTTTGTTCCTTAAAACTCCAAGAATTCAAGTGTTTGTAAATTTTAATTGAAATATGAGACTTTTTTCAGTTAACCTGGTATTTAAAATTGTTTGAAATTATAAACGCAATATGAAAGTTCACTGCACCCATCACGTCAAATGTTTTTGCAATTTGTCATATTTGGGTGTCAACCATCACCACCAACAACATTCCCACAAAGTTGCTAAGATCCTGATATTTTGACTTACAATCACGTAAGAAAGGATATTTCTCAATGCTCAAGTTTTTGTTAGCCTGACTTTTTCATCGGCCATTTTATGTCTTTCATACCGAGGGGCCAATTTTTCTGCATACGATTGTACATCAATCAAGCTATGTATGATATCATCGGGTTTATGTGCACCGTAACAAATTCTTACATCGTTTTTGCCTATACTGTTTTTGACATGTCTAGACATGGAAGTTTGACCAGCCTTCACCCAGCCTCCCTGATCAGCATAGTATTTCAACTAATATGACATTTAAATATCGTTAGGCATTCGTCATTTGTCATCGTTAGTCTCTAATATATGCCTAGCCCTAACTCGGAATTTTGAGGATAGTTTTTTGGCTGATGATTCAATCATATGTATAATCCGCTCTCATCTTTGACGGTCATCATATCCTGCTGACATGTGAAGATTTTTGTATTTCTAAACAGTATGAAAATATTGAACATTGTTATTTTAACATCTTACACGAGTATCTAACTGTTCAAGATTTCTAAAGGTACTTAGACATGGATGAAAGTAGGCCAGAGAAACCGTTGCGCTTAGGAAAAGCGCTGCAGTATAGCGGCTGCATAGTACCTATGTACTTACTTGTTTGATAGGTTAGTGAGTGGGACCTAGGAACCAATGGCGTCATAAAGTAATGATTGCTACTTCTAAGGTTAGTTAAGTAAAGTAGACTTATTTTACTGCATATATGTATGTACCTACTTGTACGATGACTTCTTGTTGTTAATATCTAATTGAATTAAAATTTCGAAACATGTAACGACTTTTTGAATGATTAGGAGAGACATAAAAATGATATAAATTAAGATTTGGCTGACGAACTAAAACCACCTTCCGCGTTTTCTAGAACGCCTTAGAAGTGCCTCCATAATAAAAATATTCTTGAATAGTGACGATAAGTTAGAAGCTAAATTAGGTACCGCTTAGCACCCGGCAGTGTGCTGTTACAAAGGCAAACAATACCAGCGAACGTTACAATGTTTGCACTCTTGTGCTAACAGTAGTGGCCTCATTGAGGGGCCGCAGGCGGTAGCTACCTGTCAAGTGGACAACTACCACACTATGCAACAACTTACCATACCAGCATTAACTTATTAATGACCTAAGTAACGTCTGGTGACTACAGATAACATTAATTTAAACAGCTTTCACAGGCGTAACAAATGATTGTCTCCTCGAATATTGTCAGCGCTACTGTTTTTGTGCTCTTTCAGCATCAATCATAAACCATTCTAACATTCAAGTGTATATGTAAATATGATCTGATATTTTCTTAATAATAAGAACACTGTCACAAGATAATACAATAAGGATTTCAATTCAACAGTGATAAATGTTCTAGACACGAGTAACAATCGTAGTACTAGTTTAATATTAACTGCTACATTTTTTTGCATTGTCTTTGCTCTTGACACCTGAGACTCTGAGACGAAACATAAATCAGTTGTCATAGTGTTGAATTTAGGCCGATGCCATACAATGTGGGTAATCAATAGATGTCTACAGGAATAGACAGGCTGACATCATCATATGTTGCTAATGCTTGCTGAACTTTGACAGGTCTGAGCTTGATCGTGTCTAGATTATGGCCGCATGCAGCTTATTTTTTATTATTTGAATATTTTTTTATCGCCTCTTATATTAGAAAAAAAAATCATGTATTTGAGCTCATTACCGTCGCAGTTGGTAACCGATGGCAAAAACGTCAACACACTCTATTTGTATTAGGTAAAAATTGGACAAAAAGTATTTAGCATGCAAAAAAGCAGCGAATCGCTCACGACCTATGTGTTAAGTAATGATCCACGTTTTTGGTTCAATGCACTGGGTATCATCATTTTACTGGGTCTTAAGAGACCTATATATATAGACGCTATAAGTAGCGTGACGATGAATTCATTTGTACCTGTGCTCATTATTTGCAATGGCTGCACGATTCTTTTTATTCGATTGTTGCTTATGTGATTTTTTAGATGGCTATTTTTTAGTGTTCGTTTTTACAACGCTCGCGTGTACAGATTAGCTAGGGGGTAGGCTAGGCATATACTAGGTAAAATAGTGATCACGCATCTATATGCATAACCAATTGATTGAAAAATAAAAATAATTTTTGTTCAAAGCAAAAAGAGAATTCACCTATAATTTCGGATTCGGATTTGAAAATTGTTTCTGCATTTTTATAAAATGTTTATTGCTTTGAGCAATTAAAAAATTAAAGTTCTGCTTACAACTCCATTTGCATTTTAGAATTAACGATCTTGAGTGGAAATGTAGTCGAAATAGATCTGAATCACGTCATCAGCAGAGTACAATTGCGATGGTTCAACGACCTTTCGAGGTTCCCATTCTCACAGATATTTTCCGTTTTCCACTCGGCGGAATCGCAGCCTCGCTACTGTTTGAAACGTAATTTGCCGGTCGGTATTACGCGGTTGGTACGTGATGTAACCTAAGGACTAAAATTACACCTTCACTTTGTAATTTATAATATTTGTCTAATACTTCCTGAAATTAATACAGTTTAGGGTTATTTATACATTTTGCTATCAAAACTAGTGTTAATTAAACACAGTAGCAGTTTCTGTTTGTTTTAAACTGTGTCTCAATTTATACCATCCCTAAAAGAGGGCTTTTGTATCTTTGACTAAATAGGTCTGTTCTGAATCATTTCAAGCTAATCCCTACAGCAACAAAGAAAAAGTTTCTCAATAATTGATTACTTTCAGGGCGTGCATTTTAAAGTGTAAGTATTTGAGTTGTTTACTCCACAAACCGCACTTGATAACGAGATAAACGGTGCAAATACCAGCGCTCATGTTAGCACAATAAATGCACCTGATAAAAGAAGGTCATTTAGCGAAAACGTGTGTTTTACGTTCATACGATATCTATCTGTTATTCGAATCAAAGTAAATCCTGTTTTAAATTGTGTAGGTATCAAATAGAAGTGATGATGATACACTAAGTGAACGCGTTCAAACACGAATAAAATTATGTTAAAAAAATGCATCACCAACTTTGTTCGAAACTGTTTTTGCATGCGTGACCAATCTACTCATTTCTCATCAGATATGACTCGTACTGAATGCAATGCTCTAAATCTTTCAGATTAGTAATCCATACTGGAGTCCTATGCCCAGCAGTGGACTTGTGGTGGAAAAGATGATGATCATGAAATACTAAATGAAAACACATGCGTTAACAAAAATACAATAGATGTACTTTAAGGGGTCACACTGATAAAACTAAAAGAAAGATAAATGCATTCTGAAGGGTATGCATTATTCTGATAATTTGTTAAACAACCGCAACTGTTCTTGGCTATAATAATGAAGATAAATTGTGTGAGGTTAAAAAACTCGTTGACATGTACTATGCAGTTGCACTACTGTTGCATTCTGTTTGACTATGCGTTTGATGCAACGTTCACCGTTACTCCAGGCTTTCCGTGTATTTATAGACATGGGATTGGACAGACTCGGAATCTAGGTGCCAAGAGAATGTCGTAGTCGTAGTTTATGTACTTGTTGAATTTTTTGCTTAGTATGGTTATTTCAATGGAAGATAAATCTAATGATGAGTTGCTGCGTTTTCATGATGTTGTTAATTGCAAAAACAGTTTTAAGATGCAGAGTGCAGACATCTGGTATAATTGTCAATGCAATGACCTAATGCAATTATTGTTTGTTATGTCGTGATTTAGTCGCTTTATTATTCCAAGGTTTTTTAACCTTTCTTGGATACAAATACTCATATGTCACTTCATTCTTTTGTACACCACTGCAACGACTTCAGAAAGTATTATCATCATTAAAAGGTTTTCGAACATGTATTTTTTCTGAAGTGTTCTGATGTTCTAACCGACGTAATAATTTAGACATGTGTAAATAAGTGTAAAAATCATTACATTGAAATAAAGATAGAAGTGTTTTTTTCTTTAATCTGCCTGAGAATCTAGGTGTGGTTAACACTTGTAAGAGTCCTTAGACAAGAATGCTAGAAGAATTTACCAATCACTTGTGATTGTAGACTGTGTAAATATCCAATGAAAATACTTGAAATCACGCATACTAATGCCACATCATGTCATGACTTCATGACGCAAACGTTAAAGCACTTTTAAGAAATATACCGTAGGTATAGGTTCTTATCCTTATGGGTTCCATTTAAATGTTTTACAAGAGGCTGATTCATAATAAGTTTGTTTAACAGTATACTTTCGAACCACTCTTTCTCTAGATTTTTGATTTTCATACAAAATATTTCGCGAAATTTTACTACATTTTACTGTTATCACATAGTGTTAATTTTATCAAACTAATCTCGTATGTCAATAATTTCTTCGGCTACTGAAATTTCTACATCTATGGCAGTATAGTTAAGGTGTATCTGGGTCGCTTTATCGTGTTTCAACAAGGTATATCTGCACCTGTTGCGTGTGTTGTATCGTTGTATCGACATACATCGCACCATTGCATAGACTTACAGGTAGGTGACATTAAAACAATGCTTTGAATAAATAGTTTGGGTTTGCGTATGCAGATTAAGACGGTCAGTGCATTGGAATGTAGGCGGTGCATGGGTTTCTTGACAATCGATAGTATTTTCCTTTTACCATGACATAATATAAATTTTAAAGTCTTTGATGGAATTGAGATTTTATTATAATGGACCTTGATCTGGTAACCAACCTATCATTGAAAAAAAAACCTTTTCAACCTTTTATAACGTTATCCTAATGGTCTATGGATTCAAGAGTAAAGTTACGCAGAAAAGCTAGAAATGAGAGTAATTTGCTTTAAACATGCACAAGCGAAACAATCCGCCTTTTGGATGTAATGGCATTCCCAATGAGTCAACACTAAACAGTGACTGTGCTTTGACTGATATAGATTTAGTTTTTCATTAGTTACTGATATGTAACATTTTAGGAATAGCGCAACAATCTCTCTCACCTGTTACAAAGATAACCTTAAGTGTGTGACACACCTTACGTGAATTTCTTTTGATAACAGTTATCTTTTTTTTATTTCGTCCAACTATTATTGGCTTATCATTTCGCAAAGAATTTAAGTGAATATTATGGATACTGGGATTACCTGTCTGTATTAGTTTTGGCATCATCAGTATTTACTTTGTAGTTGAATTCACGTGGACACATTCGTGTATTAAATCTAGTTGTGTTATAGTAGCGCCAAATCAATTCAGGTCAACTCCCCAACTATTCTTGCCGAAGGATTGGATGTGGGTAGCATCCATGTAGGTGGAGGCCTCGCAAAAGACGGTTACCATTAGAATCAGAATAAATAATTTTGAAATGTAAACTCTAATGCTTAGCAATTCAGCTTGAATTCACTTTTGCCAGGATGCCGACGAATTTGGCTGTGTTCTGAATTAATTGCGACTTTGCGACCGTTGGTTTGTCACGTCTGCAACCAAATATAGATAGGTACACGCCGTGCCTTGTATGGTTCCTCAGGAAGGAAAAGGTGTGATTGAACTGCGAGACGATTCTTCACCTAGTGTGTTTGAGCACATTAGGTTGTTTCCGATGCTTCGGACGTTCGTTTCGGAAGTGCATCGACCCTTAAGCAGTTAACGTAATCAGACTATTGTATTGAATGTATAGATAAGTGAGACACGTGTGTTGTTTGAATTCGACTATATTTCTATTTCCTCTTCTTAAATTTTGGAACTATTGGATTGTACCTACTATTCAATCAGAGATACGAGTATGAGTCTTTCAGAGAATCTTATTCTCAGATAGTAAATTTATATTTTTTTTGACTGGATCACTGGCCGGTTTCGGATATTCTTTATACCTTATCTCTGAGGTAACATTGGGTTCGTTTTTCTACAATTCTTCGGCGACGATGTTGACTTTTCGTGGTTCACAAACCACGTAATCAAGTGGACCAACTCATGATACTACGTCCTCTTGTATGTATATAGGAGCACAGAACTATATTAGGTTCTATAAAATTGTATTTTCATTTAACATTGCTTCAAAGAATATGCCGCCGATTGTTATGTGCTTTATTTAGTCTTTATAATAAATAAGCAATACAAGGTATTAATGCCCACATGATCACGTTTCATCTATTACGCCGAACACATTCTATGTGCCAATTAATGAAATTGCACTTTTTAGTTCTACGTGCTCGCGTCATGTGTTTCCACCTCAACCGTGACCGTATTCATGCAATGAATCACTTTTGTTTCTTTATTCCATGCTCTCTGTTATATGTAGTGGCAAATTCTCTTAGACTCTTCGTTCTGAAAGATAAATACATTATTAGAAATAGTATTGCCAAAAAAGTCAAGTATTTTTAGGCAACCATCACATCATCATACCTGATTAGGTTAGGTTATTTAGGTTCCTTTTATCAAATCAATGCTTTTTTGAAAATCTAAATTCTTAAAAGCGGTTCTGTCCTACGTAAAGTCCAAACTTTACGTTTTTGCTGGTGTTAAACTGCTAACTATATCAAAAAGGAATACAAGACAATTACGACCTCTTTTTATCAAAAGGAGTGTATGTCAAACTGGGAAACGCATGGCTTTTACTATTACAATTACAAATATTGCTATAGATAATTCCCAAATGCAAGCCTTTGCAATAATTTGTCACTATCACCAGGATATGCTTGAGCGGTGAATCACGTTGCGCTCCTGTTAGAGATATTTTTGGCAATGTCTCCCAAGTTGTGAACTGTTTTAATTCTGTGACAGTGACGATTACACGTCATTAAGGTGAGGTCATTAGCATTTGATTATAGTATTCTAGGCATATAGATATAAAGGAACTCGCTAATAATCACTATATAGTATAAGATAAAGTCGCTTTCTCTGTCCCTATGTCCCTTTGTATGCTTAAATCTTCAAAACTACGCAACGGATTTTGATGCGGTTTTTTTAATAGATAGAGTGATTCAAGAGGAAGGTTTTTACGCACATGCGAAGCCGGAGCGGGTCGCTAGTAAACGATAATGGAAGGAACTCCTACAACAAGAGTTTACTCTTAAATTTAAGATGATGTTATCCTAGGTTATCGATGATATTGTGCGATAAACGAATTGCAAATTATTGAAATGAAACTGTTTCAAGGCCTGTGCAAATTAGCTGTTTAGGATTAGAAGTGAAATAATGTACATGGTATTCTTTAATTTTACCTGATCTAAGTAAACGACCAAAATAAGATCACTCTTTAATTTTGTTTTATTGTGACATTTTAAATACTAAAAATTAATTTCGTAAATAGAACCATAATTCGTTATTGTGATAGACAATTTGTTTGTTACATGCGGAAATAACATATACAGTTACATTGGAGTCGATTTCAGTAATCTGCTAACTCGATATCTGATTTCGTAAAATCTCGAAATTCGAATCTTTTTACAATACAACAAACTAAATTATGCACATAAAATACGTTGACAGACAGTCGCACACTAATCCTTAAATCACAATTCGTGGTGGGTATCGTATGGGTATTGTCTCGTGTGTCAAGAAAGGCGTGTACATTTTGACAAATGAGTCACTTTAGATTACCGACCAATCATAACACATACATTGACCATATGTTTTATATTTGTTTAAAATTTCCTTTTAAATTATTATTTCTAATCATAACTTTTTTATTGAGGACCTATCTTTGGTTCACAGTTTTAAAATAGCACTTGAAAATGTTTGATTACACCTCTAGATAATTATTATGTGAAACACCTATTGTTTTTAATGCCGAGCTGGCAAATGCTCTCTCTTGTGTTGTGCCGTCATGCCTCTAAATAAATGACGGGTCAACCTTCTTTGATATTATAATTTTAGTACTTATTCTTATCGTCTCTACATTTCCATTATATTTTTTGGATGTCCGCAAATTTGGGCCACCGTTTCAGTGTTCTCGGTAGCTTTGTACAATTCAAAACCCGGCCTGTAGGGATGGGATGGACCACATTCGCATGTGATATCTTTATTAGTACACATTAATTGCATAAATAAGCTTAAGTACAAGTGCTACTAAAATGTATTATATGTAGAATCTATCAAATTCCTTATCATTCAAATTCGTTTATTTGTACATATTGTATTTAGAAAATTAGAACAAATAATCTTACCTACGATGCTCATTTAGAATACATTCTCCCCACATGAATGGAATGACAGGAAGCAGCTGATTTGCTTCGTCATTTTACTGGAACAAAAGTAGCTCGGGATGGACACCCTACAGAGATGGCACGCGCCTGCACACATGGTCAGGATAACTCGGGGCGTGCGCATAAAAAGCTATTTAGGGATCTCATTTGTGGTAGCCAGTCATCCATTATAATTTAGCGGAAATTTTATAGCTGTAGGTAGAGGTGTGTGCAGAACTTTGTGTGATTTTCTTCCGAATCGGTTTTTGATTTTACTTTTATCGGTATTTAATTTTTTTAAGTAATGATAAGCTATAAACATAAAAATACTTGATTTCTTATTTCCAATTTAATTTATGCTTACCATAAAATTCAAACTTTAACCATATAACCTCTGAAAATAGTTTATAGGATAAGCTTATTCAAAATGCAAAAATATGTAATTAGGTAAATGCGACTGGTGGAATTTTTCATAGAAAATCCCATTTAAACAAATTGTCAAGATTTATAAAATTTAGTATAGAAATATACTTTCACTAAGTATATGTTTCTAAACCATACTCTTTTCTTTCCAGCAATACGCCGCGGAACAGAAAATCAACCAGCTAAGAAGGCTCGTGGAGATGGCAATGGTACCGACGGGACAAGCGGGGGACGTGACCACCTTGCGTACGCATGTCTCCTCAGGAATGAGCTCCTTGGAGCCCAGATTGAGGAGCTGAGAGGGCCGCCAACCAACTGTGCTGATGGTAACCGAGCTGCTATCGGCGCGGTGCAACAGGCTTCGGCGGCTAAGGCGGCGCTGGCGTATAGTCCTTCGGTGTTCAAGTTTCGAGCGCCGAATTGTAATGCTGAAGTAAGTCATATTTTCATAATGTTTACATTTTGCATTAGTATAGACATGACAAGGAGCCTGCACGGAGAAATTTCTGCCTATTGAAATCGTTTTAAAGCAAAAAGAAATTTGTTTCGGTATCACAGCATAATTTTACCAACAATCATCCATTTATACTTAGTAACAATTTAATTCTAAAAAGGTACAATTACTTTCAGGTGTGATATTCAAGTACGATAGATTAATGCTAAGCGGCATAATAATTGATCTTTTTGTAAAGAGATACATTGTCCCAAAAGTTCTTTTCTCCCTTGATTCTTTCCTGCCTTTTGAACAATCTCATTAGTGGACTAATAACCATTTATTATTATGTGCACATAAACCCTTTTAAAACCGCATTTCAATATTAACCTGCTTTATAAATAAAACGCACCATCAATCGACATATCAATCGTAATGGACGCACTCGACACTAAAATCAGTTCCTTTACCCCAAATTATCTTACAATAAACCCCCCAGCATATCGCATAAACACCACTCGTAAAAGACCATTCGAGATTCAATTCACAGCACATAAAAAAAAATGCATGTCTAATTAGCATTTCGATATTTTCGACCAAAATACGCGGCGAGGATTCGGCTGTGTCTAATTTCACTCAATTTTTTACTGGTTGATAAAAGGAATTGAAGGATGAAGAATAATTTGTATTTAGCACGAAATTCAAAGGCTTGATTTATGGATACGTCAAGCCATATAAGTCCCACTGTTGGGATTATGAAGTGACCTGTCGATAGAGACATTTTTGCTCATAAAGCGTCATGCTTGAAGTGGGCTCAAGACATCAATGTCTTGTTTATATTTATGGCCTCATCACAGTGATGTATTTTTTTTTAAGTGCTTGGTTATTTTGATTTTGGCGTATAAAACTTGTGAATCCTACATAAAAGGCAAACAGGCTAATTCATCTCTTGCTTTAGTAATTACCCTGGTCTACATTTCTAATCTCGCGGGTACTAGTTCTTGTCAAAACAATTAACTATGGATTTATTAAAATAATAAAAAGGGCGTGGATATAGTGACGAAGTTCTAAAAAATAATGTGGAGATGCTTTGGGCATGTGGAGAGAAAGGATGAAAAGAGACTTACGAAACGAGCATTACGGACGATCAAATCGAAGAAAAAAGTAGTTGTTAGATATTAGGAGTAGGCCTGAAATTGGCGAGCGTCTATAACGAGAATGATGAGGGTGGTGAGGAAGTAACGAGGTCTGTAAGGATCGTAGCAATGGAAATTGTTTCTGGGGGACACAGGCTTGATATTGTGTATATTGTAATATTGATGTCGACTCTTGATAAAGTTAGTGAAATGACAGTGCAGAAAATGTTTAAAACGAGTAAAAAGTGCATACATTTTGTTCTGATTAGTAGCGATTAGTAGGTTAAAAAGTTTAATTTTTTACTTTTACTTAATAAAACGCTTTATTTGGATTCAATGACGCTACCGATATGCAATTCTGGGTTTGCGAATCCCGCTCTACTGTGATGGGTTTCATTTGTTATTATTTTATTTTGAATGTGAAGTGCAAATCGTTAAGAAGTTCAATAAATATAATATTTATAATGGTCACACGGCGTTTCTTCTTGAATTGAATTCGAAACATCCCGGAAATATTATTTAGCAGTAAGTATGACCTTTTCATGACCCTAACTTTTTTTATAAGTAAACTAAATTGAATTTGCCAATATCGGTGTCCTTTCTCCGTAAAGATTCGTTATAATGTGATCAGAAAATTTTTGTGACAGTACATTGGACGTAAGTGTGGGTTTTAAATGTAAATTTTATTATATTTCGATTTTATTCCGAGTTGCGATTGCGAGAGGCGTAACGGCAGTAATATTAAGTTTGTTATGTCCGAAAAACGAGTGTCAAAACGTTTGTGGTGTTGTCTTTATGACTTTAATGTCACAAGATTTATCTTTTAATATTTTCCGTCCTGTCTCTAAATAAAAGAAAGCCAATGATAGACAAAATATATGAAGGAACCTCCACCAACTTTAAATATATGATGACGGGTTATCGTAAACTTGCCACAAAGTTAATTCGTCACGAAAAAAAGTATGCGTAAACTTGCCACACTTTTATTTTTTTATAGTTAATTCGGGTCCGTGGGTTACGCCCCCGGTGTGTTTTGCCCCCGTGGTGGAAGCCCCCGATTTCGTTTTAGTACTATAATATTTATTAGTTAAATATTTTTATCAAAAGTACAGTCAGATAGCAAAGTGTAACCTATTATAAAAAATGTCTAAGTCATGGTTCATTATTAAAATCAAAATCATAGTTTATTATTATAAATCTTTATTAACAATGTCGGTGTAACAAACGTTTGCTTATCTAATAATAGGTACTAATGGGTAATAATAGGTAATACGTAGGTACTTAATATGTAATAAAAATTAAATTAAATGTCTAATAAATAATAATAGGTATCTACGTAAATACAACTTTGATAACAAATAAAACCAAACATTAAAATAAAGCAACAATAACATGCAAAATCACAGATACGAAATTAAAAATCACAGTTTAAAATTAGGATTATTTTAAGTACTTATATACTATTTACGTACTAAGTATATAGGTAGGCATCTACTTAAATATTTAGAAGATTGGTAACAGAATGTTCAAACACTAAAATATAATAAAAACAATTAACATTTAAAATCACAGATAACAAAAGTAACAAAAGAAGAAAAACATAGTAAAAATATTTAGGATGATTTGAACTTTGTAATTAAATTATGTAATTTAAGTCATTTATATGCAGTGACTATGGAGGTTACAACATTGATATAGATATAAAATTAAAATGTAGTAATTATGTAACAATAAACATGCAAAATCATTATTTTTAAGCTAAGTAAGTAGGTGATTATTTTTGCTTGACTTGCACATACGGACGGATTTGTTCCAAAAACTCCATAATTGTAATTTGTTTCTTTTCATATTTGTCTGTCAGCTTAGCAATGAGTTTGTCATTCATTATTGAAGATTTTTTCCTTTTACATATAGGACTGTCATTTCTTCGTAATCTGAAAGTATAAGATAAAGATTATTTACTAAGAGTAAAAAAAATGAATTACTGATATATTAAGCGTTATGTAAGTAATCAGCATTTTACCTCACTAGACCCACGTTGGGCGCCAGTATAACGTAGGTGGAATTTACTATTTACTTAAGGTATGTGTGAGGAGAGAAGATAAATCCAGGTTTCAGCGAATCGCACAATATTTATTATTTGTACTTTACAAAAGGTTAGACTCTTAAGGATAACCGTTAATGAGAGATTATAGGGGTCGTGAGATCAAAGTAGGCACGAAATCCAGTCAGGCAGCCGCTATGAAATAGCCAGCCACTTAACTTGAGATGGTGAGGTCAGCCGAAAGAGGTCTTCTAGTAGACGCGCGCAGCCTTATATATGGCCGTCGGGGGTGATGCGGTGCGGGGCAGCGAGGAAGGACCGCCGTAGAAGAATGCGCGACGTCACATGTGCTATACGTAGAAATATCAGTTGTTATAAATTCCAAAAACGATAATAATGATGGTTTTCGGCCCAGATAGCACTGAAGCCGTTGATTCCAGGCCTCCACTAAATTTGTGGTTCTATGTCGTTCTTTATAGCAACACCACTTTGAGATCATCCCCGGAGGCTCAAGCCATTGTTCAACGAAATAATCGTTGAATTGGGTGACTTTTTCATCGGGAATACTGAAAACAAAAATTATGATATATATGACATGTCGTATATACCTGAGCATTATTTTTATTTTTGCGTACTTATAAAAACAATCTATGAGCTGTTAAAACTTTAAAATAAAATGAAAATTAAAATTACCGATAAATTATTTATAGAAAATTAAATTATATAATTTGGCCATCATTAAATTCAAATAAATAAACCCCTGTATGTAGTTGAATACTTTAGACATTTGTAGTAAATAAATGTATTTAACTTGTTGTCCGCTTCAGTTCCGCCCATGGTACATACCTTCATCTTTACAAGAGTGGTTTTTTTTTGTAAATCTAACCTGTCGTCATGTCATAAAACCAAATAAACAAACTCTTCGGCATTTTTCATATTAGCGTAGATTTAAACCACTAAATAAATAAATCACTTTGCTTGCTGTCGGTACTTTGCTAATTGTGGCAAATTAACTATAACGCATACCTACCTGTGACGAGTTAACTAATACTTTTTTATGCATGTGACGAATTAACTTTGAATGTATGGAGTTTTAAAAACGTGACGAATTAACTATGTGGCAAGTTTACGATAACCCGATGACGGGTTATCGTAAACTTGCCACAAAGTTAATTCGTCACGAAAAAAAGTATGCGTAAACTTGCCACACTTTTATTTTTTTATAGTTAATTCGTCACAGTCTAATATTTAGTATAGTAAATTCGTCACACTGATTATTTTTGTACAGACAGCAAGAAAATTAAACAAAAATTTAAATAACAACATTTATTTCTTTCATCACAGTTTTGGGATATTAACCTTACCTACATCTATTACAAAAATCACAGTTCTATCTGAATGATTTACTTAAATATTACGTACAAATATAACCAAAGAAGAAGCAAACAAAAATAAATTTGCTGTTAATTTCTAGGAAGGTTCTCAAAATTTACAGCTGTTTTATTTAAAATATTATGTAACAATTTGTAAAAATCACAGTTCTCTTTATAAATAGAAAGCGGCTGATTTGCCTAGGTAACATGCACAACCTACCTACTACCTACCTACCTTATTGATATACCTTACGTGTATAACATAAAAAAAAAAACAAAATATATCTACTTAATGAATCACAGATAAAATCACAGTATTTTTTGTCATAATTCATCACTTGCCTTCCCCTAAAATCAAAGATTAAAGTCGTAATTTAAAACTTAAGTATAGGATTAACTACATCTATGTAACAAATTAGAACAACCTACAATAAAACAATAGTAAAAAGAACTTTTATTATATAAAGTAAAGATATTGCTTTTTGTTTATAACATTAGTTTTCCTTTGAAATCATACATTAAAATTATTAATTTAAATCTTAAATGTAGAATTAACTACATCCATGTTACATTTCTTTAAAATGCTGCATATAAGAAATTTTCAATATAAATTCAGACAGGGGCATGTTATTATAATTTTCTAAAAGAGTTTTTAACTCCCTGTCATATGCAATTGACCTGCGCGTTCTTAAGTTTGATGGTATGGCTAGATTCAATTTTTTTATTTTAGTATCTACATAATCAGCTTCCTTTTTGAGTGTTTCCAGAAACTGAAGCATTCTAGGTTTTTTTTGAGGCATCATATTGTTCAAACGCTTATGCCATGCTTCTGCGAGATTTATTGTCCTATGACGAGAACCATGTATATTCCAAATAAATTGTATATTTTTATTTTCTAACCACTGGGATACGAAATAATCATTAAATGTTGTTACTGTTTCACTCTGTGGCGCATCTTCCATAATCCACAACCAACCGTCTTCAATGTCTTCTAGCTTTACATGCGCCAATGCAGCACACAAAGCCAAGTGTCTCTTTTCGTTGATGCTGTTCATATTTAAGGCGTGAGCTTTTTTAGCCAATGCTTGTTTGAAGTGGAAGTTACATCCTTGTAGTTTAATATGTGGAAACATTTTTTTTATGACGTTGATAACTGCAATTTCAAAATCGACAATCATTGTCACCGGGTTCCAATATGGCAAATTTTTCTTGAGAGCAATAAAAAGTCGCTCATAAGACCGTTCTTGCTTATTAGGCATTAGAACGTATATGAGAGGAACTACGTTTGTAAAGTTTTCGTCACTTCTCACATCACCATGTATGCAGTAAAGCTGATAAAATGGTTTACAGCAGCTTGAAAAAGTTCCATCCGAAAAATATGTTCGAATATTTCTTACAGCTTCACGAGCTGTCTCAGTACAGAAAGCTATTATTCTGTTCTCAGGATCACTGTCGTCGTCAAATAATAAAAAACAATCTGTATATTTGAACGGGATTATTACATCTTCACATTTAGCAAAATGTGTTTTGGGTACGTTTAATTCACGATTCCTTACGATATAAAGTGATCTTGAAAAGTGTTTAAATTTCGGTAAGGCACTTAATAAATCGTAACCCGCGTCTTTTTTTGGTTGAAAAACTTCTTCAAATAGTTGAGGCATAGGTGTGCTGGTGTTTGCTGCTGCTTCTTTACAAAGATTCTTTGTCTTGATAATCTCTGTTTTCACTACATTTGGTTTACACTTATGAGCCGCTTCATGCAAAACTCGAACGCTATGATTCTCCGAAATTTTTATACTTGCACTGCATGCACGATTCGTACATCTCCAAACAGTTCCAAGCTTAGTTTCCCGATGAAAGGTGTACATATAACCACCTCTCACAAGCATTCTCCGTCCCCTTTCAGTTTTCGTAAATGTGACCTGAAAAGGTGTTGAAATAGTATCATAAATTTATCTATACTTAATACTATAAAGAGGAAAAAAAGCTACTGGACGGAATTTGATAACTCTTTCAATATAAGAATACTCTTTACTCTTAACAACAACGGAAATAAATGCCGCAATTGAAGTCACGGGAAATAGTCAGCATTTTATAAAATCACCATAAAAATTACTACATGCTTTAAAACTAAACGGGTATAGTATAGAAATTTGTAACTGTGTTTGTCTACAGAAAACAATAAGCATAATACATGTCAAATTTCACAATGTATGATTAATCACACCACCGCTGGCGTCTGAGCCGTCGGCCATTTTGTTTAAAGTTTGTCATGCGTCATGTCTAGTTAAGACAAGCAGCATAAAACGGTATGATTTAAAATTATATCTAAAGTTTTAAACTGTACCTTTGCTAATAAATAAAATAAGAAATGTGACTCTGTTATTCAAATATTTATTTAATTATAATTAATAGTTCGTATTAGATCTAGTGCAGTTTAACTTGCAGATTATAATTACTAGAATCAATTAAATAAACACTTGATTAAATTGACATTGCTGTGAAAATAATGAGGGGTCAGTTAAGTATTAATTTTGTTTTAAAACCATAGGCTATCTAAAGTTAAATTAAATAAAATCATTGTTTAATAACTGTTATTAAAATCGAACTCCTTTTATATAAGAGCATTTGAGAGATAAAATAATAAACAAATAGCACATATTTTTTTTTTGTATAGAATTAAATTTAAAAATACTTACACCATGTCCTCCCGTACTTGTTCCCGGCTGATTATCCATTTTTTCAAAGATGCACAAATTACAACATTTAAAATTGCACAGTAATTTTGCAAAACACGTCACCACCCTCTCGCAAGGTCATGTGAGTCACTGGACTGATAACAAGAATGCATTGACCGAAAGGGTTAGTTGTTACATTTAGAAAGAGATAGTTGCAGCGAGCGAGAGAGATAAAAGCATGTGCAGGAGTGCTACCTAGCTGTCTGATTGTAAATTTTCTCATCCTCATATAAAGGATTATTTAAAAAGCACCAACAGCCTCCTAGGGTATGAATGAACTCAAGATAACTATCAACATTTTGCAGCTAAAAAAAAAATGATGTCCTATTTGAATTGATCAAGTGATCATTAATTTATTCAATAATAATTCATACATTGCATTCCAATACATAGATCACATGACAATAGAAAAATAAAATTGAGTAATATAGAAAATTAAATTATATAATTTGGCCATCATTAAATTCAAATAAATAAACCCCTGTATGTAGTTGAATACTTTAGACATTTGTAGTAAATAAATGTATTTAACTTGTTGTCCGCTTCAGTTCCGCCCATGGTACATACCTTCATCTTTACAAGAGTGGTTTTTTTTTGTAAATCTAACCTGTCGTCATGTCATAAAACCAAATAAACAAACTCTTCGGCATTTTTCATATTAGCGTAGATTTAAACCACTAAATAAATAAATCACTTTGCTTGCTGTCGGTACTTTGCTAATTGTGGCAAATTAACTAAAACGCATACCTACCTGTGACGAGTTAACTAATACTTTTTTATGCATGTGACGAATTAACTTTGAATGTATGGAGTTTTAAAAACGTGACGAATTAACTATGTGGCAAGTTTACGATAACCCATGATGACGATGGTGTCCACTCTGTAGGCAAATTTACCAATGAATTAAGACGACTTATATAGGTGTAAGTTTACATATAATCTCTTTTTTATTATGATGTTGTTCTGGTTGCATCCTAAACATAATTGATTTGGGTACCAGGGTGACCAAGCTTAAAAAAGCATCTTTTAATTCCGTAAATTATTTACTAGGTCGGATCCAATGGCTCAATAGCTAACCAGGGCACGCATGTTCGTAACTGATTGACTGGGTTGGTAGCTACGAATGGCTCGGAAGACAGTTAAGCAGTTTGTCTCGGTTACCGGTTCATAGTACACAGATTGGAAGGTGTAACAAAAATAAACTGCACACGAAATAATTAGGATTCATAACTTCGCATTACAATTTGTCACCAATTACGTAAATGATTTCTGATAGTTGCCAACGAAACGTCAACAAATGCACCGCTGCCGGCGGCACACCTTTGTATGCGCATGAGCATCTCGTTACAAGAAATGCTGACGCGATTCGTAATTAGAATCGAATGGTTATCGAATATCGTTTACTCGTATCATTCCTGTTCACAAATACATTTTAAGGACACGAGTTCCAATTTTAGTCGATTTTAAAATAAAATTATTTAGCCGACCCCTATTGCTCGTAGGCCGACCCAAGGTTCCTAATATTATAATGAATAATATTGAAGATTTTTTTGATATTTGTATCTAAATTTTAAAGTGTTTAAAAATATATGTGCAAAATTAACGGCTTAACATTTTTTATTAAACGAAGCAACCAGCCAGCCTGATTATGGCTTAATCAAAAATGTTTTAATCCGTTTTTACTATAAATAGCAGTAAAATGTTGCTAGTAGATTAAACACAAGCAATTTTTTACAGTGTGTTCAGCGCTCGACTAATTATTTTCTTATGAAAATACGAAAGTTTAAGTAGTATGCAAAATAACATTCCATTCGGTCCATTACCAGTTGAAAAGCTTCCACCCGGTATGATCTTCCCTGACCAATCTGGAAGTCTTTAAATAAACCCCGGGCTTATCTTGGTCTTAGGAGATGCCAAGACAACAGAGTTAGGTAGCCTGTGTGACTGTGGTGCTGGTAGCTTACCATCATCTCTCAAAACCATGCAAGATCCAGTGAGTAAGCGAGACAACGCAATACATGATGTAAGTCGACATCTCCCTTACTCAATCGTTCTTGGATGGTTTTAAGAGACGGTAATAACCCCCCTGTTCGTTCTATGACCTACTATCTTGATAGTGTCCCAAAAGAAGAATAACATTCCTTATACAACACTGTGTGATCAGCTGAAAAGATTTTTAACGGAAGGTCAAATTTTTTAGAAAGTATTTCTTTAGCTTCAAGTAAATAACAAACAGAAATATTGACTGTTTAAAGAGTTACCCGGTATAAATGTAGAAATGAAATTCTTTTGTGTGACAATTAACAATTTACCATTCGACATGTTTAGCGCGTCTGCGACAATGAGGATATGCTAATCAGTAAAGTTGGCGTTTATGACGTGTGTCCATTACGTGGGGTTGATGCTGTTTCGTGCATTCACATTTTCAAAATCTTTTTATAAGACATGAATATTATTGTCTATTCTCTTCTCTTACCTTTTTTCTCTTTATTTTTTTTATTGACCAGTTGGATCAGATACGAAATCCTTATTAGACACTAAATGCGAAAAGCCGGATTAATTGCTAAGCAATATCAAGTGGAATTGCTAAAAAAACTGTCATAAAAACTTTTTTTGGTGTAAAGAAACTAAACTTTTGCTTCGTCTTATAATTAGTTCCAGTAACTCTTATTGAACTAGGTTTCGGGAACCGTCCATCATAACTTATTTATTTATACTAAATAAGAGTGAAGATGAGTGAAGACAAGACGTAAGGGACATCATAATATTTATTTATCTTTTAGTGACACCGATATAAGTCATGTAGGTACAGAGTGGGCCACATAGGAAATTATACCACCTTAGTTGTAATTGTTAAGGTAAAGTGGTATACTTTTTCTTGTGGCCGACTGTCTTATAAATATCTGTTTGTCATATAACGTTCTTTCAACCACCTACAGTAAGCAAAGTGATTGATTTTTATTGATTACTAGCTTACCCGGCGAACTTCGTACCGCCTTAGCGTAAATTTGATTTTCTTAATATTTTTTTCCGTAAGAACCTTGTACAGAGATTTGAAAACTACAAAAAAAAATCCGCCAAATCGGTCAAGCCGTTTTCATGCTATGTCGTGACAACGGAAAACGGGTTTCATTTTTATAAATATAAACAGATTTATACACGAAACGCTCTTAACCCATCACAGTCGTCTCCAAATGCAAATCGTAAAGATATTTTTAAATATTTATCCTTCTGCAACTTTTTTCACGATCCATTACGTTACAATGCTATTGTTTTTTTTTTCTCTCGCAACTTTTGGACAGTCATTTGTCTGTCTGACTGACATCACAGTGACAACGACCTAAAATAATTACTTTGTTAGAATTTTTATGTGTCGTGGTGCCATGTCTGCTCCTTGCATTTTAACCGGTCTTAGGTACAAATTTGCACTTTCAATCGATTGAATATCCAATGCATAATTTAAATATTCAATATACCTTAAAATTGAACACTGACTACGGATTAGGTCACTGGCTTTGTATATTTTATTTATACCTTGTACGTACACTGCAGTACAGGACACTACAGTCTGTTCCAATCAGGAAAAAAAACTTTGTAAACAAACCATAAAATTATCGATTTCATCAAGAATCTTTCTTCCAAGACACAAAAATTTCACATCCGTCACTTAGAAAACGCCGTCGCCAACTTATCAAATATCATTTAAGTAGTAATTGGAGATAAAACTTGCAAAACTATTAAAATATGATGATGTGAAAAACTTTAAGGTTATTTGTTTCTTTTTTCTAATGCAAAGATTAGGGATGGGTATCGGCATTGAATGATAATGATCGAATATAATGAACGAATGACAGTTATCGATTATCGATTGAGGAATCGATACAACAAGATCCGAAATAACAAAATCGCCCTGATTAATGTTATTAAACCGAATACTGTAGTATTTTGAACAAAATAATGTATTTATTGATGCACAAAATACATAAATTCGTAATTTGAGCCCTATCTGCGAGAACATATTCATTTTAAAATATTTTGTTTGTTTGTTTTTATATTCATAAGTATATACCATGGAGTACTTAGTTTACTAAGGGGAGATGCCATATCATGCGTGAAAATGCAATATGCAACTATAGATTTCAAGGAACGACGTGACGCGACCACTGTTTGGTGGATTGTTGATTGGATTGGTGATTGGACATTTAGTGGCATTTTCTATCTTTAGCTCCTCCGTGCTTCGGAAGGCACGTTAATCCGTTGGTCCAGGTTGTTATCGATAGATAGCAGTCGTGAGGCTGTGTCAGATGCCTTAGAGCAGCCTTCAAAAATTCTGACAGTGTTGGCCACTAACACACCTCAGGTCATGTCATGTTGGTCTGGTTTTGCTGTAAAAAGGGTTACGCAGGTCAGACGGCAGTCGCTCCATTGTAATTACCAGTTCCGCCAAATCTAGGACCATGACTTACAGCGTACCCTAGGCTCGGAGGCGTAAGCTGACGACGGAACTAGGATTACACGCTAGGATGATGATGATAATGAATGTCATTAACAATATATTATAAACGAAATAAATTATATTTTTATTTTAAAATTTGTTTTGTTATTTAAATTTTTCTGTGTCGAGATTTTTGTTAAAATTTAATATAATAGTTTGAGGCCAAACTATTTCACAGTTTAGCAGACGAATGTACTGTTCAATAAATAAATACCTATTCCTGCACGAACAAACACTTAGCAACATTTTATCTAAGTTAATCCGCTGGTCATTTAAGTTTATTATAAAATTTTATTATATATTTGTTTACATTCTGTAGATTCCACCCGCGTAGAATTAAAGACTAGCCTTAATTTGTGATAAAAAAATATTGTACCCATTGTGGTTCTTTCATTCGATCATTCACTCTTTCGTTCAGATAGTATGGGGTACAACACTAAATACTAAAAGGTCATAGACGTTTCATTGTTTACAAAGTTTTTTTTCCTGATTGGAACAGACTGTAAGATAAATTATGATTTGAATACTAAACAAACAAATGACAGCCGGATGATCTCTTGTCTAACGTACAGACGCAATACTTATTTTTTTATATTGTAGATTTTTGAAGCTTTCACCACATCATATTACCATTTAATTCATTAGAGCGTATTGTACAGTAGTAACGATAAGACATGATGTGGCAAAAAACAAATTGCTAAAGTAAAATAAAAAAAATCCGAATCACGAAATAGCATTTTTTATTCAACATTTACTATAACGTGCATTAGTCGTTGTCTAGATTTGATGATGGCTCCGTTTTGCACGTCTTACCCTGTCAACAGGTTGTTCAAAAAAGTTAATGCCAAAAAACTTCTTAGATTTATTAGTAAATTTGTTGTATGTCTAGATGTAGCAGAAGCACTGCTGTATGTAAGATTACAATCATTATTTAAAAGTTATAAAATGATAGTATAAAATTAAACAAAGTTGATGGAATGGTGGCCACGATTAAAATTTACAAAACTGCCAATTTGAGGGTTGTTCTAAGCTTAGATGGAAATTAGGAAAAAGTAACTGACATGTTGTGTGCGTTTTTCTTTTAAGAAATGTACTGCACATTTTGATACAAAATGGAAAATAAAACAAATTAACCGGAAATAAGACTTTGTTAGGATTTAATATTTAATAGATGCGCAGAAAAAATCTATTACAAATGTATGATATTCCGCATTGGTTCCATAGGTGCACACCCACTTTATTACTCTTTGCATTATACATGGAATATATTCACCGGTGCTTGCAAAAAATGCATTTGTATGTGATTTCATTCTCAGCGCGTCTTCAAATAAATCTGTTGTAAGTTTGGTTGTAATCTGTTGTCAGTTTATTAGAATGTTTGCAAGAAGCTTTTACCATAGTATTTGCATTACTTCTTCTCCCCATGGCTCTTTATTTTCTTATAATATATGAGAGAGTTATTTGTGTGTTGGTGGATAAACTATTATAAGATTGATTTAATTCTGAACATGTGTGATTGAAAGAAAAATACAAGTTTTCTTTAATCCTTTCCATAATAAATCATCACGGACAACCTAAACTAACTGACCGAATTCAACACAATATTTGATTTATAGTGCCATAGAACCACTACAAGTAGTAGATATTCAAAAGCTTAATGATACCAATAATCTCTGGAACTATCATTACAATAATATCAATCGCGCCTGCTCTGATATAGTCTGCAATTATATTAAAATGTTCACCGTGCTTCCAATGCGCAGGCGCGACGAATCGTAACGTCACGGACTCATCTAATCCTTTTTCTAAGTCCTTGAACGGATAAAAGTCTAGACGTTTTGCTATTTACGAATTTTTCGCCTGGGTATTCCAATGATGCGTGCGATTTAAAAGTTCATCGGTCTTATCTTTACACGGCCAATTCTGCGCTATGCTTTTTTCCGGCTCTGAAATGTCCAGAATTCGTCCGTGATCGTAATTTTTAACGCACGAAATGTACACCGTGACGCAATTCTGCACTATGCAAAAAGTAGATGTGGCCCAAATTGATTTTTAATGTTAATTTCTTTAAAAAGAATTGCTTTTATACATCCAGTTCACGCTAAATGAAATTGATTGGTTAAAGTTTAGACGAAGAAAAGGCTTCATGCCTCAATGCAATCAATTCGGATTACAGATGGTCACGAAAGTCTTGAAATGTTATGGATGGAACATCTGAGTTTTAAATTGTTTGGCACTCGACAAAAACTAATGTATTATCAATTAGCCTCTCCAAATAGAGATTGTTGAACACCTCAATTATTTAAAATTACTTTTATACCTACTCAAGCAAGAGCATCCAAAACATTTGCAGTGAATTACTTTGAGATGGCGAATAGTAAAAAACATACTACTGATAAATTGTATTTGCTCATCAAACCTTCATTATTTAGTTTTTTTAGTGAAGTCTCGGACGAAAATAGATAAATTCTAGTCTAGACTTCGGTCATTGCCAGGGGATGATTCGTAAGTTTTGTGATGTCTGTTTCGTCGAATGCATTTTTTTCTTGTAATTTTTTATTCGGCTGCATGAAATCGATTTCTTTGTCGTTGTTTTGGACACGTTGGTCGGCTGCCGTAGTGTTATAATCTAGATCATGTCTTAGATTGTCCCCGGATTGCACAGTCACGTTTCGGTATCATTGTATGGGTGCTCTTTTAATTTCTGAGACATCTAGATATAAATTTCACGTTAATTATCCAACGAATTATTTTTTACTGCTTCTATCAGTCAGGTAATTGCAACCTTGAATCTGTTCTGACATCTAATTGCCTACATAAATTTTTTTCCGAGTGTCCAGAATGGAAAGTTCGTTGATTGACATACAATTTGGCTAATCACAATGCATATGCTTAAATTGTTATCTGATACTGGTCAATATCACTTCCATATATATCAAGTGTGATGAGTGACACGTCACACACGGCTAATGTATCATGACAATGAATATTGTGTCTAGCCATGTTGGCATTTTAGGTATTGTTATTATGCACGCTCTCTGCCTATTTTGCATTCGATATTTTTCGGTACGTCATTTGCTGCTATTGTTGTACGGGAAAAAATGAATATTTCAAAATCTAGACAAAACAAATGGTTTGCGCTAAATTCGTCAAGCGTCATGTCATGGGTTGCAGTTAAGTAATACCGGTTATATATTCGTGGAAACATTAAGACTAAAAGGAACGAGTTTAGTAATCCTAATGGCCGCAAACTTGGCTGCCCATCATCAGGCATTGAACCGAACCACAAGTGCTCATCCGTGTTCACTCCGCACAGTGTTTGCTGACACAACACCTACTGCTACGCGAGGGAATTCGCTAGGGGTTTGGACCGTTTGATGATTCGGTTCATTAATCTCTTATTCCTTAATGTTCATCATTATATTATGTGTGACAGGAACGTGTGAATTCTTTTTTTAAGATGTTTCAGATTTTTCCTTATTAGTGTTTACATTTACATTCAAACTCTTACATAATTTAATGAATAGAGATGTAGCTCTATGAAAGCTTTATCGAGTTACTTCTCTATTGTATTCTTTTTTTCAAAAATAATATTTTACACGTGAGAGACTGTAGACAACAGCTAGTAACTAAAATACTCGACGGAATGCATCCCGATAACCGGTAAAGACTTACGTACTTTTAAAACGTCAATATACACCACAATCTACAACATTAAAGTTTTTTAGATAATTTCCGAAGTACGAAATGGTCATTACCCTTCGTAAGAGGCTTCTACCAAATTTTTTCCTACCTTATTGACACTTGCTATTTGGCAAGCCTTTTGCGGGGCCCGATAGGGTTACGATTGTTTACACTGTTAAGTAAATTGATTCGACAATAGATATTGAGCGGTCAAGTGATCTTATTGACTCTGCTAAATCTGGCAGTAAGAATATAGCGGTCCCCATTTGAGCCACAAAGGGAGAAAGGGCACCTTGATTAGAAGCCGTATCGTATACTATAAAATGTGTACTACTTTAATATCAATGACCGTTAAAGAAATGTTCTACTTACAATCGATATCTTGGTAATAAAATAATTATAACAATGAGTTGTTACGAGGAACTCTCTACAGAAAGTTTATAGTACAATACAATCGATACAGTAGTTTGTTTTCAATCTTGTGCGTATTATGCAACTCAATGTTGATGCAAAATATCTACGTTTTCCCATTTTTATGCTTTTCAATAAAGTAGCCTTGGAAGCCCATTGGATGGAAAAAGGTTACCGTGGCCAATGTAACAGCAGAACAGTCACGTGCGCGATGCTCATCCGCCCATATTTTAGTCCCTTTGTAGGGCAGTGCAGAAAGTAAATTTCATAATCTCAAGCGATTAGTTATGGCGTACATAACTAGTCGCTTCACCTCATTGAAAACCTGTAAATATTTTTACGGAATTGTTAGTCTTAAGATATCAATCAGTCGTTGACAAGTGCCCACTCTGTTCTCAAAACGTCAGTAGTAAATTTTAACGTCTGCCTCTGATATATTTGCATCTTCTACTAACATATAGATAACAACTGTTCCATCTGCCAAATTTAATATTCGTTGCATGTAATACTGAATTACAGCCCGCCTTCTGCAGTGACTCGTTAATTTTATTGCACCGTCCACAACGTGACATGTTTCCAAAACCACGTGGGTCACAGGACCTGTCATTCATTCGTGGTACCAATCAATCTGTTATCAAGCATCTAGTCACTACCTGGATTCTAGCTTTTTATGCGTCTGCCTCCCGAGGTGAACAAACTTGGTTTCTGATTGCTCATTCATCTTACATCATTGTGGTTTGCATTTAGATACAAATTTTTCTTTTACTTCTCAATCTCGTCAATGCCTTGCATTACGTCTGATTCGTGTCTATTATTTTTTCGATTAAGCTCTCTAGAATGGCTATCGCGGATGCTTTTTATTAGTCGTGTATAAGATCTCCTTTGTAGTCTAGACCTAGGATCGGTATGGACAATTTGTGAACTATTGTACTCAGTTTTTTTGTCTATTCGCATTGAATAGAGCAATTGTGCATCGAGGAAGCTGGCAATTGGATCTCATCTCTACCAATGGAAACTGTTACCATGCCAGTTGAAGATATTTGTCTTTTTAGCTACAATTTTTTTTTATCAATTTAGAAGCTCTGCTTTACGCACGTTTAATTAATATCAATATTAATCAAAATTAATATTAAGTAGTCTTTAAATAAAACATTGGTATTTACTCGTATTTGTAATATACGATCTTACTTAAATACAAAGATAACTAAATCGTTTCTAATTTATTATAGTCTCGAAACAAATTGCAGGATGTTAAAATATTATTTCTATCACAACACAAGTAGCCTATTTGCACGTAAATAATTATTTTTCAAAAGGAAACGTCTTTTTATTACAATATGCCGTGACTTACAATTGTCTAGCTTTACAATTGCGTAAAAAAATGTAATTCTCGTAATCAAAACGGCATTAGCAAAACCAAATTGTTCATGTCTTCTTTTTGTTTGTAATTTTCGTTTGATGTTTCTTAATATCCGGTTGTTTCGTCATGCTCCACTTGATTTTGATATGTAATGATGCCTATTTTCTTATTAGCCTTTAAGATATTTAATTATGATAGAGTAATTCATTTGCTATCTGCATTGACTCACTATGTAAATTTCGGGAGCAAACCAACACGTGCTTATGAATGTTACGGCAATTAATTAGATTTTAATGTTATTATTATACTGTGCTACTGTTTATGACTTTTTAGAACCTCATTAGGAGTGTTTCTTCTTGCTATAAAACCATTTCGGTAATGCACAATGTAGTAATCACGTTGATTTTTATATTTCTGAAAATTCTTTTATGATCTCTATTTATTCCGTTATGTATATACTGTGAAAATGACTGTTTTAAATAGCATAATGAATAATGTTATGCAGTTCTAGAACGCTTTGTAGATGTCGAGAAGGTAATATTATGCACGTTAAAAACTATTTCACAGATGACAAACATTGGATTAAAATAAAAATAACAGAAAAAAATGTCTCGTATGAACCTCGTATATTGATTTTAAAATAGCAATCGACGCTATAATCGTTCGATTTAATTATCTTGTTATGAAACAACATATTTTCTCGAATTTGAAATTGCCATACGAAAAATTACCGATAATTATTGTGATTTAGCGAAATTAAGTAATAGCCGAAGCATTTATGTGTCTATCAATATTGCACCAGTGTAAGTCTAGACGAGTGACATCATCAATCGAAAAAAGGCTAGGCGGCAGAGGATCGGTATTTGTAGGTCTGTCATCTGTCAATGTTCGTTCACCTGCCTCTTAAATCTTAAACCAGTTGCAATCAGCTTAAGGCGATGTACAACTAAAATGAACTATTATTCAGCTTCCGAGGCCAAAATGTCGACGACTCTTTGGGCGGGTCTTAAGTCAATATCTCCTTAAGTGGCACTTGCGAATTAATCATCTTGCACGTGAATGCACTTTCAATCTTATTTCAGTTGTATTAGTAGTACTACAAGCTTCATTCATAAATCTGTTTGTGTTTCTAGACTTTTATTAAGCTCTTTAGTTTCTTTTGTTTATTTATCATATTTTCATGCTAATTTTGATCTGTATTGTTACTCTCATTATTAATAATTGTATTTGATGTGATATGACAATAGTTATTTATCATCGGTTCCAAATTGGGACAAATAACGGTCTCTTATACGATATCTTGTAGTTTAACATGTAAATCCTCCCTTTATCAGTGATATTTATTGTGAGTGCGCTTAACTTAAACATTCATGTTTATGTCCTTGCTCCTCATGTATTTTTGTTGACGTAGGCGTTACAACCCAATTTTGATCCTTGCCTTGAAATGTATAAAAACAGCAAGATGCGTCCTTTGTAACATATTTTCCTTAACATTAAGTTTAGCCGTTTCAAAAGTTACTACCAATATTTCTCACCCACACACCAAATTCTATGTTTGCAACAAAAAGGATTATAACCAGACCAGAATTATGAATATCGTAATGCGGCCCACGTCAACTATCACATAATCTGTTCCCGTGTCTCCAAATCTCTTGTCTTGCCTTCTCAAGATATTATTCATTTTGATTACTTAAGAGGTATAATAAAAGAGGGTCCATGGACTTGAAATTACCAAAAATTTACGAGAATTGTGCACTTTTTATGTACAAACATAACTTTAGACATTCGTAGTGTTTGGTCAGTGCGAAAATTCGCATTAAATTTGTCAACACTGTGTCATTTTAGGCGGTAATAAAGAATATGAATGCACGTTTTTTGCTGGGTAAATAAATATTCAGGCTAATGTTTGCATGTGTATTCCGTTTCAGTTAAACTTGGAAGGTTTAAAAAATAAAAAAGTAGACGGTGTTAGAGCAATTTATATGCCTGGTTAAAACACAGACGATGCGTCTAGTCTAGGCAAATCAACAAATGCGTTGTTTTATTATTGATAATCATAATCGGCTAGATAACGATCCGGCCAATTTAACAACATATATGCCTTGTTTTGAATTTTAATTTACTTGGCGTCTGTATATGACAAACCAAAAAAAATCATATTTGTAAAATAAAAACTAATTGTTTTAATGGATGATACAAGAAATAGGTGCTTGTAATACAATAATATATTGGTGCTCTAGTTGTTATTATATCACCTCTATTGTTCCTCCTACACCAGCAGTAGCCAACACCCATCAATTAGAAGTGTTATATCAGTTGTCAATACCACTAATCAGCACAGTCTATAGAAATGTGATGATTAATTTTAAGCCTCGAATAAAAAAATCGCTGACAAATCGAGTATTCGAGTCGCTATCCAATATACACGTAGGTGATTGTTTTTTCAGTAGTTTTTTTACATACGTTTCGCATAAAAGGCTTCGGGTATTCGAACCTTCAAGGACTTTGCTGTTCCGCTTCAGGGGTTCCAAATGTTTTCCTATGTTTGCAACTTGCTGCTTTAGTTTTTCATTATGTTATGACACTGCGAAATTGTACATATTAATTACAATAAATTGTGTAAATGAGATAAAAAACTTAATTGTTTTAAAGTTTTCTATATCAAAGTGTAGGCATTTTTTGTCGTGTTTTTTCCGCTCGCTCTTAGTATTCTGTCTAACGTCGATTGTTTTTAGGATGCGCTTTATTTAGTTTTTTCTTAGCATTTGCAATCAAAGATATATGTTCGGTTAGTGAAGTGGTGTTGAAAATTATTATATTCAATTTGTCAGCGGTTTTTGCTACATCGTAATTTTCTTTATTACTCGCCTAGAAATCGTCTGTTTTATTACTATTTGGAAGCATAATGACTATCTATGATCATTTATATTCTTTACACCGTTCCTAATTTAATTTAAGTGTTGGTTATTATTTATCGTTTATGTTTCTTGTCATTTACTAGCTTCTTGCCGCAGATTTGTCCACGGGTTTTTGAGTTGTAAATAAAATATTCATAGAGGAACATATTTGCGAATTTGACACATTCAAAATTTTTCTATTTATTTTCGTGAAAATTTTGAACATATTTGTGTCCGTCATTATAAGCGCTCTTAGGAAGAATTTTTCTAGACATATTAGCTTTTGTTCAATTGTGATGTTTTCCTCCATTTTATCGTCATCGTCTTCTGCTTTACCTAGTTAATTTATTATCAACTGTATTTCTATGTTTTCACGTTATATTTTTCTTTGTTCCAGGAGAACATAGACCCGTCGCCATACAGCCTCTCCCCCGTGTCGGCCAAGTCACAAAAGCTGCTGCGCTCCCCCCGCAAGGCGACCAGGAAAATATCGCGGATCCCGTTCAAGGTTCTCGATGCTCCGGAGTTGCAGGACGACTTCTATCTGAACCTAGTGGATTGGTCTGCGCAGAATGTCCTTAGCGTTGGTCTGGGGAGCTGCGTGTATTTGTGGAGCGCTTGTACTAGTCAGGTGAGAGTTTTAAGGATATTTTCTTTTTAAGCTTTTTATCAAGCATATTGCCCATGTTATAGCGCGCGGATACCTAATGCTCGTTACTTCTTGAAGATCAGCGGCAGTAATATATTTATCAGCACCTACTTACATCTGCCTGTCTCAATCCAAGCACTGCTGTTTAGTATAACTCTGAAACACTCTAGTTGTGGAGGAGGAAATCCTACCATCATGTCTCTCAGTCAATAGTTTGCTATTTCTATTTAAACTCTTACACTGCTCATGACAGAATTTGAACACAGTGCAAAAGCTTGTTATCGTAAACTTTATCTTTTAAACTCTCTTTAATTGCCTAATATTTGTATCTCATCTTATTTTAACAAGTTCTAAAGCGAATATGTATTTTTCCTCAGGTTACCCGACTCTGTGACTTATCGTCAGAAGGCAACACCGTCACTTCTGTGGCGTGGAGTGAGCGCGGCCACCACGTGGCCGTCGGAACACAGAAAGGACACATTAGCGTGTGGGACGTCACTGTAAATAAGGAGGTATTGTGTAAATTCTGTAACCCAGTGGTAATAGGCTAGTTGACAAAATTTCAATAACTGCTTAATATTTTAGCTTATTAGGCATTTTATCGAAAAAAAAAGGTTTATTTATTTTTAATCGAGCGTTTACATTATAAATTTCGCGTTTTAAAAAACCATTTTTCAATTTGGTTCCAAAACGTACAAGACTGTCATGGCGTCTTGAATGACGTCACGCCGTGCGAAACAAACCAAAGAGCGATCGTGTCTTCGTACGTTATAGCTAGTTTTAATCGTTTAAAAATAAATTTCTCATATTATAAGTACTGTATAGTGCCCCAGTGTGATAGCACGACTATAAAAACGCCAAACAAGTTATTTATATATGTTCCAAACAATGGAGAAATACGGAAAAAGTGGCTAAAACTTGCAAGAAGAGATGATGCTCATACTTTAGAGATCATACTTTATGCTAAGAGATCCCTTCCTGGGATAAGTCCGCCATTGTCTTCTGATTTTAATAATGTTCTATTTACTATGTATTTTAAAGCAATAAAGATATTACAAACAAACAAACTTTATCATCAGGTTCAAGAATGTATTTTTGTGAAGATCATTTTGATTAAGTATTTCACACAATACAATCTATTACTTGTGTGTGATGTGTTTTGTAGAATCCCTATTTTCTAAATAATAAATACATGAGTTCAGGTTAAGTTGTTTCACTTTTAGGAGTGAACGTTTCATTTTAGTTTTCTAATTAATGTTACTAACATACTCTTTTTATTATTCTAGTTGCCAAATGATATGACTAATTATATGGAGTATCATATGAAGGGAACAGTAAAATAGTAAAGAGTATCTTGCAAAATGTACGTCACAACATTAAGTTCTTGTGTACCGAACTGAAATGTCACATAGCATTTAAGCTTATAATAAATATTTTATACTTACAAGGAAGTTTTAACATTGCGAAATTCAGATGAGCAAAAGTTACTGTTCGACGCGAAAAAATTTCCAAGCATAACGGCATCGATTCTGGGCAAATTATTACTGTCTGCTTTGCTGAATCCAGATTCCATGGTTAATTCTTTCAAATTATAATTAGCAAAATCTGTATCAACTTGATATTAGTTGTTAAAAACCAAAATTTTATCAAGAACCGGTAGTGATACTCGAAACGTCAAAGACAAGATTGGAGTTTCGCACGGCGTGACGTAACGCTTTCTGATTGGTGTTCACTGTCACGTGACTAAAGGTTTCATTTTACGAAATTTACTTTTAAAAAATATTATTAATCTTTAACGCTTTTAATAATTAAAATTGTTTGTTATTTTCTCCATAATATAATTAATCATTATAAACCCCTATCCATTATATTTATTCTTAATGGACACAAGCCTATTACTTCTTCTTAGCGTTTCGACGTTCACCTTATATAACCCTTGGATGCCCAAAATTGGGCCACCCTCACAGCGTTCTCTGTAGCCCTATACAAATCCTCCAGCGTGCAGGTATGGGGGCACGCCGGGCACGTCAAAAGGTGGTCTATCGTCTGGGGGGATGCACCACACTCGCAGGTGGTATCTTCATCATTTATGAAAGACTACCTGGCCAGGTTATCCTTGCTACGACCAATCTGGGTTCTAAGCCTATTTAGACATTTCCATGTTGGCCAAGACAAATCTTAGTGGTAGTTACTAGCGCGCTGCAAATCGTGTCTTTTCGCTATAGTAACACTCGCCGTTGTCAAATGAGTGGCAAAACAGTTATGTGTTTGAAATGTATTTATTTTTCTTCACAACCTATTATTTTAATTCACGTCGTGGTTGGCGACAAAGCTAGTTTGAAATGTAAATATAAACTGTCTACTAGACTTGCAAATGTGCAATGCTATGCAATGTAGGTCATTTGTCATGATAAATTGCGTCCGAAGGTCTTTAATGTCCATTTTCATTATGGATGCATCAACATGACCTGACATTAAACTGAGTGTTTACACTGTATCAAATCAACTTTCAACTTAACAAATTTGATAGATTTGTTATCATTATTTACAACAAATAATGTCTTTTCAAATAATGTTTTATAGAGGTGGATATCGTTTTCACTATCTTTTTACCAAACTAAATAAAGTAAGTTAATTTTAAGCAAAAAATAAATTGATAAAGGACGATTTTTCAGCCAAAAGACCCGTTTACCTGAGTATTTGTTATTCATAAATTTCAAATTGTGCCTTCCTGAAAAATAAATTCTTGACAGACAAACAGACAGAGGGACGACAAAGTTATTCTAAAAGGGTTTTTATCTTTTGAAGTAAGGATCCCCAAAAATTGCGAATCACAGCCAGTACAAAGATAAACTTTGTTCCCAGGTGACGAAACTCCAAGGCCACATCGCGCGAGTGGGCGCTCTGGCTTGGAACGGCGATATACTAAGTTCCGGTTCGCGGGATAGACACATACGCCAGCGGGATACTAGGTGTCCGCGTAAGTATCTGTTATTTATTCATATTGTATATTTTGCAAGGTTAATATATTCTGATATAGTATTTTCTAAACCGCCTCTTGACCTGTGATGAACTACGTTAGTATTTAGTAGTAGATAGTTTCAGTACTTACGTTAGTTTACTTACATCTTTTATTTAATATTTAAGACTTAATATAATAATAGCTCTTTTGTAATTTTTTTGTTTAAGTACTTGATTTGAATAAAGAAAGAATAAGATTTAAAGACGATCTTGAAACATACAATACAACCGAAAAAAAAACAGAAAACTGACATAATACGCATGTACGTTTGACTCTCGGCATTTTAATAATGTTTCATGAAAACCAATTAGGAACACCAACGGAAGTTTCATAAGTGCCGCTTTATCTTATATTTTTTTTCGTTTCTTGCAGCTCAACAGTCTGGCCGCGTGTTACTAGGGCATAGACAAGAAGTGTGCGGCCTCAAGTGGTCGCCCGACGGCCAATCATTGGCGTCGGGCGGCAACGACAACAAACTGTTCGTATGGTCGATGGTAAGTTTATTTTTTTCATAATTTATTACAGTTTTAACTTTACGGAATTCTTGATAATATCCTAGCGTTCAACGTTTGCAAAAACTCATATAAGAGATATTTGTATCCAGCGTCTTGTTTAGCATGTTATTGCATTTTTTTTTAATATAAAGAAAATTGAGAATATCTATACTAATGTGGTTAAGTTTGTTTATTATTTAAAATGCTTATAACTTTCGAACTATATTATTGGATTTCAAAAAATATTTCTGCCAATGATAGCATAATTTATGGAGGGTTATAGGCACACAGATAAACATATAACGGGAAGGTGAATTAGTGGGAAATAGCTAGTATGTATGTGACTCACATACGTACCTAAACATTTCTATGATATTATCGACAACACAAACGAAATAAAAACCACAACTATTGATAAACAATCACATGTTAAACACATAGTTGACCACAATTCCTTTTTCCTAGTTGAATTATCAAGACAATACATATTATTACGTAATATAAACAGTATCATTCCATAAGGTCAAAAATAATACATTGTATAACCACATATTTACCCATATTTTGTTGTTAAAATAATAACACTATACGCCTCAGTCTTTTGGTTTTCACTTTTTATCGTTTGATAAGGCAAATGATTCATTGCTTCGAATACGGAAAACAAATTCAAAATTAAAGTATTTATAACTAGCCGTCCACCCCGGCTGCTTCGCCCGTGGTACATAGCCTATGTCACTCAGGGTGAATGTAGGTTTCCAATGGTAAAATATTTTTTTAAATCGGCACAGAAGTTTTTGAGTTTATTCATAACAAACATAACCACAATAAATACAAATCTTTCCTCTTTATAATCACTATCACTACATAGTATAAAACAAAGTCGCTTTCTCTGTCCCTATAACCCTTTGTATGCTTAAATCTTTATAACTACGCAACGATTTCCCTGCCATCCTGTTTATGGGTAAGTACATAGATTTTTTTACTTTTATACTAATACTAGCGACCCGCCCCGGCTTCGCATGGGCATAAAAACCTTCCTCTTGAATCACTCTAACTAGTAAAAAATCGCATCAAAATCCGTTGCGTAGTTTTAAAGATTTAAACATACATAGAGATATAGGGACAGAGAAAGCGACTTTGTTTTATACTATGTAGTGATAGTGAAGTCTACTCATGATTTGAATCTCCAGTATCAAGGATAACGGTGTTTACCCTGCCACCCTGTATAAATATAAATCAATTGTACTATTTCTAGCACTCGACCTCGCCCGTTCAAACGTATTCGGCTCATGTGGCTGCTGTAAAGGCGATCGCATGGTCTCCTCACCAACACGGCTTGTTAGCTTCGGGCGGGGGAACGGCAGACCGATGTATAAGATTCTGGAACACTTTGACGTCACAGCCGATGCAGTGTGTCGACACAGGTATGTAGATAGATTTTTTTTATATGAGTATCTTTATGTCCATAAATCTTTGTTTGCGCTTGGACGTCCATACGTCAAAGGACGTAGGGTGTATTAAGCCGGAATCCATTCTCCGGCTTAATAAACCGCTCTTCGTGGGTATCTTAGAAGGCAACTTAGATAAGTTAAGATATATATCCGATGAGTGAGTTATTTTGTATTAAAAATGTCTAGAAGAACCAAAATCCACTGCTATATTGAAAATGTCGAAATGTAGATATATATTTTTGTGTAAATAAATTACTCTGTTCCTGGTGGCGGATTTAACCACTAACAGCATTCCCAAGGAGGTTTGATATCAGCCAAGTCCGTCCGTAAAAATATAACATTTGATGGT
This sequence comes from Apomyelois bistriatella, assembly GCA_947044815.1. NCBI lineage: Eukaryota > Metazoa > Arthropoda > Insecta > Lepidoptera > Pyralidae > Apomyelois > Apomyelois bistriatella. The sequence goes on from OX345691.1 coordinate 13,317,371, forward strand.
AGGGCGTTATTAAATTCTTAAATACCTCATGCAGGAGAAGCAATAATACATGTTTGTGAACCTTACGCTCTGTTTGACTTTGGAACCATTAAATAATAAAAAAAACATAACAATATGTATTTTTATATTATATTGTTTCAGGATCTCAAGTGTGCAACCTGGCTTGGTCTAAGCACTCCAGCGAACTGGTTTCTACGCACGGATACTCACAGAATCAGATCCTGGTGTGGAAGTACCCGTCATTGACACAAGTAAGTTTTGCATTAAATAATTATATAGCGCCATGCAACATCCTAACGTCCTATCCTAACTTCCTAACTAATATTATAAATGCTAAAGTGAGTCTGATTATTTGTTTGTTTTGCTTTCACGCCCTATCTACTGTACCAATCTTCTTGAAATTTCTCATACACATAGATAGAAGTATTGAGAAGGATATAATATACCTTTCATCCCGGTAAAAAGCACTTTTTCCTTAAGGCGTTTACGCGGGCGAAGCCGCGGCGAAAGCTAGTTGCTAATAAAAGAAAGATATGTCATAAAGGTACCTTAATACTCTTACTTTGGCTTTTTATTAAAAATAGGTGCTGTCTTTATTTCTCTTTTAACATTTGCCATTGAAAGAACGAGATGGTATAACGGTAAATGCCTTAATTTGTTTCCAGGTGGCGAAACTAACGGGACACTCGTACAGAGTTTTATATTTAGCCCTCTCGCCCGATGGCGAGGCGATAGTGACGGGCGCCGGCGACGAAACCCTACGGTTTTGGAACGTTTTCTCCAAAACACCCTCACACAAGGAAAACAAGAGTGTCCTCAACTTATATACCGCGCTCAGATAAACTGTAAACGTGAAAAACAATGTGGAGTGGTGATAAAACTATGATTTTATAACTCGGTTATATTTCTAGTTATTTATTTGTTCCTTTTAAACGTGTTCCATCAGATTTAAGGTTTATTTATGATCCCATATTGGGATACGGTTATATACGGAATAGTTTGTAAAAACGTACTTTGGATTTATTTATAACGCAAGTTTTCCAGTCTCGTAATCGTATCGAGGAGGTAGACTTTATTTTTAGTTTTGTAATAATGTGTCTTACTTGGCCCTTATGTTGGTCAAATTTGACATGTCACATTTTTGACAGCTCTTCAGCCAATCACAAATTGTGACGGAATATTGTTTCCCTGTGATTGGTCGAGGGATTTCGAATGTGATACTTCAAATTTGCTATTCTTGATTTCCCATGACTTAATTAATTATGCAACTAATAAAATGTAATATCACATCTTACGTATTTCTTTTTCGATGTAACAGTGATAAAGCGAGGAAATCATATGATATTGAATATTTAACTGATTCCGCAACTAGGAGTAAACTATATATGTTTCAGCAGTTTGTAGTTTTGTAACTATTTATCCGTATTTATATTTAGGCAGCTGTGTTTTCCAATGACAAAATGATTCAAGGAAAAGGCCTATAAACGTCATCAAACCACTGAAACTCCGAAATGGGACGTAATTCACAACTAAGTATTAAAATCATATTTGTTTTTTTATCCCTAACCTTTTGAAATCGTCCGTACAGTAGTAGCATAATGACAATGCATTATTAATATTCGAACGGTATCAGTAACTTGGTCCTGGATGAAATAATCAAATTGAGGCTAGGGTCCACTGTTTAGACAATATTTGGCATTGACTACACTGAAATTAGCATGGCCGGAAGACACATTGTTACGAAAACCTTACTGTAATATCTATTCGTAAACAATGTATGTATTTTTGTAATACATGTACATAAGTTTGTGTATAGATTTTATTTACCTTGTATATATAAACGTTTAATATAGAATTGTTTGGCGTTTGGAAAGCAGTTTAGTTTTGATGTTATTTTCCATTTTGAAATTACTTTTCATTCGTCAGACCAAGTAAATTTTTTTTTACATTTAATTAATATAGTCTTTTTTTTATGTTTCAGCAATATTAGTGTTAACTAATCTCAGATGAGAGAAATATTTTTTGTTATATTTGTAGTAAGAAATTATTTTTCTCTAATGTTTTAAAGTAACACTAGGAGGTTCCGGATACAGTAGTTTTGGTAGTTTTCTCTACCATTCATAAGCAGTATAGTACAGGTGTAATATTATATGTCTTATTTCCTTGCTTTTTAGTGTATAAAAAAATTGTGTGTAGTGTATAGAAAATTATTTAAAAAAAAAGGGTTGATAAAGCTTGCCTACTAATATTTTGAAGAGTGGAATGGTTTTGGCTTGGTTTTGGTCTAATAGTCATTTAGTTATTAACAAAGCAAGGAAGTTGGAGTCCCGTGATAGTGATGGGCCAAAACGGTAAAAAGCTAATTTTCAATAGTTTTATACCGTTGTTTACTATTAACTAGTTTTGAGTGGTTAATAAACAAGTTAAAAAACTGTTGATAAATAGTTTTTTTTTTTACCATTTTAGCACATCACTTTTCTGTAATCATGTTAATATATGTCTATAATATATATATTGTATATTATGCAAGTAGAAATGTAAAAGGAAGAATATGTTTATGGATGTATCTCTGATCTCTTGTCTTAGACGATAGTAGTTATATAGTCAAGCCAAAGATTGAAAAAAGTTTTCTCCTTGAAAAGTTGAAGACGTTGTTTTGCATTTATTGGTATTTTAGGTAAAAATTAATTACATTTGGTTGCGGAAATGCATTTTGATTTGATCACGCTTTTACGCCCATTTAAAATAAGCTTAAAAGTACTATCATAACTTAGTCTCGCTCCATTCTCAGCGTATCTCAACGGCATGTGACTAAAGTGGAGACAAAACTTTTGAGTGTTGCCAGTTTTTCTTCTATTCAAATTAGACGTCAAAAATATTTTGATAAATTATCAGATAATTCACTCCTGCAGTATCTAAGATAAACTAGAAATATATAAGTACGTATGTATTTAAGTATATAAAGACCACTGAGTCTTAAGAAAAAAACACCACAGTGGTCGTTATGTGTTTATAGATAATATAAATGAGTTTCCGCAACTGACTAATTATCGCATAATAAATTATGATTGTTTTCTAAATGAAGGATAAACGTAGCTTATGGGTCTAAAACCCTGTGGTTACCCCGTAAAGTTTAAATTCCTGGGCGCTTACTATGACCATTACAAGGGAATCAAAAACGAGTGAGTGAGATGGCGCAATACATAATGTAAGGCGATATCTCGCTTACTCGTAGCTTTTAGAGATTATAATAAAAAATACACCCAACAATTATAGAACTTTGGCCACTAATCAACTGGGTATAGTTTACTACTCACCCAGTTGTTTACTAGGCAAAGATATTAAGTTATTAACTGTAAGTAGTAAATAAAAATTACCACTGAAGTTTAAGGATCGAAATGAATGTAGGGGGTAAGTTCTACCTAATCACTTATGCCCTGTTAAACTGGTCTATTTTATAAGGGGAAAAATAAACTAGAGATTCGATTTAATGGAATACTTAATTTTCTATATACCGAATTTCTTATATCTAATTCCTTTAATTCATTCGACCAGATTATTTAGGTACAAACGTGATTAGATTATTTTTGTGTGAATGTAGTATTTTTCTAGATTTCAATAATAGGGTCTTATATCTCAATCTAGACAATTGAAATATTATAACGCAGTGAACGAGCTTAACATGTAAAATTTTTGTATAGGCTTCCTATATATGTATTTTTAATATGGCAGCTTACATTAAACTAGTTTTATTTCATTATAAAATTTATGAGGTAATCCTAAACATATTCTGGTAAAATGACTTGTGTGCAATGTAGGTTAAGTTAATTATAATGTTTGACTGATTTGTATAACAATTTAATATGACTGTATGTATAAATTATGTTGATACGTCTTTAAATACGGCCGTCAAATCTTTTCAAATCAGTTGTATAACTAATTTAAATATAAATTATACCAAATATCTATTAAATTGTTCGTGTAAGACGACATGCTATAAAGGGTTAGATTAAATGTGATTTTTACACGACTTGATGATTCTGTTTCAATGTTTGGTCTCTTAAAGTTAGTTGTTATCATTTTTTCGACATTGTTACTATTAAAACAATTATGAATATACCCTATTTCAAGCAACAGCAAAATTAAGTTAATACCTACTCCAAGGAATTTAGGTTTGATTTTTCATCCAATCAGAATATAGCCAACAAAAGGCTGTTATTTCTAATTGGCTGGGCCTCTGTCAAAACACTACAAATTAAAAAGCTTGTTGTCACGTAGAAAATATAAGAAACTATATACCATGTTATATATCCGTATATGAATTATTCTAAGAGTTGAAGGAATCACATTTAATCTAACCCCTGGTGATTATCTGTACTTGATGTGCAATTGGAATATGACTCGATGTATATAAGTGGCGGAAGGTGTTGCCCGAAAATATTTTACATGGCAACATTTTCTTTATCATAACAGCACATTAAAAATCTTGCTGCAATAGTCGATATGTTATACAGATGTTGTCGAAACATCCCAACAGTCTGTAAGACAATGGGATATATAAAATTATTGGACCATTCAAAATTGTGTTAAAATATGATACGAACATTTTCAGGAGATGTTAATATGTATTGAATGACTTAATGTAAAAGGGTCTTTTGCTTTTTCACTAGTTCTTTTGAATTTACCACCGTTCTTGTGTGCGTTTCTCCAGCGAAATGTTTGATTTTTTTATTTAAATGGAAGCAGTTGTGTGATTTCGTTCTAGTCTTTCTGGCAAAATAAGGTTACTGTGGCGCCAAACACGGTTAGACGAATAGATACAAAAATAGCGCGAATCACCATTCAGTACGAAAATCGACATTATTCTTGTGGGATGACGTCATTCTTGCTTAGATACTTCTATTTTCATATCTTTTACTTGCTCTTCTATTGCGATTGATCCTTATAAATTATATCATAAGATAGAATATTTATTTAAACATAAAAAGAGATATATAATATATTAAAATGCACTTTTGTTAATATAGACTGATAGTGTGCTGTAAAATCGATGTTAAATTAATTAACCATTTTAGTTCAACTAATGGCTCACGATAAATGTAACACTAAAATAGTTTCTTATAAGTTTTATGTGTGCGTATACATTAACAAAACTACCATAATAGTAGCAATTTAACTGGCAACACTGACGAAAATGCTGAGCTGTTAATTGTACGAGTGTGGTGTACTTTATAATTAAATTAAACATGTGTGATGTATAAAGTGCCGTGATTTTATTTAGATACTTTTAAACCCCTTTTTAATGTCGACTATCAATATAAGGAAAAATGGCGGCCAAAAACAAATAAATAGATACTTTTTAATAGGATAAAATAGAAAGTAAGTCAAAAAGTTATTATTTTACACTGGGCGAACTATCCAAGCCCAAAAGTTTACAGTTTGCCAGTGGTTGAGATGCCTTGGTCATAGCATATACTTACTACGGTGATTTTACTGTAATGTAAGTCTGGTGCGCGTCTGCTTACTGCGCCATCCCGCACACAACTGACTTGCCGTCATTATGCTATACTTGTGTGAGTGAGACAATGAATGTACTTTTACATTCTTCGACTGACAATGACTACTTTCTCGATTTCCACACTTTCCCAAAACTAAGTAAGCATAATTAGCAAGCTACTAACTAAAACAGTGGCCAGGTGGCTTACCATCATCTCTTCTTAAAACCATGCAAGAACGAGTGAGTAAGCGTGACAGCGCAATACATGATATAAGGCGACATTTCCCTCACTCAATCGTTCTTGCATGATTTTAAGAGATGGTGGTAGGCCACCAGGTGCTATCTTCAACATGTCATACTTCTCATTTGGCATTTGGCCATGCTTTTGTTAACAAGATTGACGAAAGAAAAAATTGAAAACACGCATTTGTACATTTTATTAGTCATCCCTTACCAAATGCTAATCAAAGCTTAATTTACCCCAAGACTACAGAGTCTGACGATTCATCAGAACTGCTTTCTCTCTCCGCCGGATTATTTAACAACGGTCCCAAGGTAGGCAGATCACATGTCTGACTTTCCGTCAGCAATTTCAAGACCCGCGCCGTTTTGACCGACAATACGTATAATTTCATATCCTTGCGACCGTTTAATAAGTATGCTACTTCGTCATAATCGCTAACAGCTTTGCGTAGGGATGTTGAAGCTAGAACGGTCCTCGCAAGGCTGCCGAGAGCTTGGATCAATTTTGTTTCTTTGGTGAGAAGTGATCGCGTAGGTGAATGCTTTAGACGGAACCAAAGTGATCGACAACGATCCGCTGATTTACACTGCAATTTATCTAGTCTTATTAGGGTACGCACCTGAAAATTTTTTAAACATCTTAGTGGGGAGATGGCTAAATGAGCCCAGGGGCAACGACTTGTGAATAACCGTAGCTACGGTACTTTGTTTCCCACACAAGCTGTCATGAGTATGCTGTTTTAGTGGATTGTTGGTTTAGGAAAAGATTAAAACTTTTAAAAAGAGGTACTGTTCCCTTTCGAAAGTGAGTTTTTTTTAATAATGAAGATGTTAAAATACTTACATTTTCAGTACTTTTCCTAACTTGTACCAACAAGTCGAATAGCTGGTTTGTAACTTTTAACGGCGTTGTAAAGGCTTTCAGTAGATTACTTGATACTGTTTGTTTGAATGATTTTGTATACTGGCTCGTACTGGAACAACAAATGTTTTAGTAAAATCGTTTTTAAATATTTAAAAAAAATATTTTATACAGAATTATTTCACGCTTCAAAGTCATCGTAATGACAACAAATTTTATGAGCTCTTTAATAAGTAGCTTAATAGATAGCTGGTAAAACATTATCATCACCAATTGGAAAGTTTTGTCTCTTTATAAAATCAGTTAATTTATAGATAGGATAGTGAGTTAAAGCCTCTGTGGTTCAGTAGTCAAGGCCTTTGTCTGAATACCCCAGTGGTCGTAGGATTTATTCTCATGGTAATATGGACGGCTATGATGGACCCAGTGCTCCTCGGGTTAATTCAACTTTTTGTAATTTCTATGTGGGTAAGATATATGCGTGCTGCCACCTGGCGGCGGGTTTGTCAGATAGTGGACAGACAGCTATCACTTGTCTATGTCCTCTGCCTACGAAAAACAGGTATGTTACGCACGAGCAACTCTCCAACAGTTTTCTTGCAAGGTCGACGACAGTGGACATAACCGCGACTGAATGTGTACTGATGTCCTTCAGAGTAAGCTTCTGACTTCGATGAGCGCTGCAAATAAGTAAAATATTTAAAAAAAAAATGCTTCAAATCAAAGACTAACTAAATATTGTAAAATATTTCGGCACAACACAGATACCTTATGCCGCTCTAAACTTTTCTATTTTTCCTTCTCTGGTTTTCCCATGGTTTTCCTTGGTTGACTGTGGTACAATAAAGTTACCTATAAATAAATAATAAATACCTTACCTCACAAGCATTGTCCTGATTTTTTTTTCAACTTTTTCCCACAGGGACAAACTCGTTTGTAAATTCAGGAACGAAGGCGTGTGGTCATTTCTAGGTTTCGGATATGAATACTTCAAACTCGAGAATAACACTTCTGTCTGATGACCAGTGGTTAGAGAATCTGCCTTCGCTTGGGATTCTGTTTGAAGTGGAAGCACCTTCGGAGAATGTTCCTTGTCATCGTAACCCAGCCTTTCTAATGACCAATCAGGCGGCAACGAATGACGGTTTCTCGTTTGCAATAATCCTTTCAAATATTCAAGCACTCCCTCATTCAAATAAGGATTAAGTTTTATTGAATTTTCTTTGGAAAAATACTCGTCTTCGCGGCCTTTGTCGTATGCCAGGGTAAAGGATACGCCGGCAATAAATATAGTTAATGCTAAACGAAGCATTTTAGCAGTGGTACTCCTGAAATTTTTTATACAAAAAATAATAGGTACAATATGGAGTCAAATCCGAAACAAAAAAGATGTAATTTTTTGAAAATAAATAGCATACATTTTTGTTCTGTTCAAAGTTTCTTGAGTTCCTCCATGCTTCGGATAGCCGTTGGATTTGGCTGTTATCGTTAGATGGCAGTCGTTAGGCTTTATCAGATGCCTTTAGGTAGCCTGAAAAATCTGACAGTTTTGGCCACTAACACATCCGGATCATGTTTTTATTGCACTAGTTTTCCTCTAGATACCTAAAACAGGTAAATCAAACGATAGTCTCTCCATTGTAATACTAGCGTTTACCTTATCTACTTACATAGAATGTGCCAGTTGTCCTGACTACGAAGTCAGGACAAGAACGATAAGATCTGGCACATTCTATGTAAATAGGTACCTATTTTGACCGCTTCCTATTCAGTACTCATGCTGTACTTACGGGAAATATCGCTCTGTGTGTATCGTCTTTAGATTAGACTTTTTAATCTGGGGGATTCTGATGAACTAATGAATCACGGGGATCCCCTGGGGGAACGGTCTGGGGGATTCTGGTGAACGACATGCTCCTAGTATGAGATTTTATAAACGCAGACGCTAGCGACTGCGTTAGGATTTTATAGAATCGCTAGCGAGCGTCTGCGTATATAAAATCTCTTAGGTACCTACTAGGGGGTCCGCAGCATGGAAGATCGAAGATAGCTTAAATTTTGAAATTAGAAAAACAAAAAGTATGTACTTACAAAAGTACCTATAAGATGAAATGTTTTAATTAACTTGGCACTTACCAAAGTACTGCGTGAAGTTTGATAAGAAGTAATTTGTTTTATCGCCGTATATTAACACTTGTAGTAAAATTCAATTTGTAACCAAGTAGTCAAGCAGACGTTAGGAACAGTTTTTCTTTAGTTAAAATACGTACTTAGACTAATCTCATACCTACTATTAATTTAGGTATTTCTATACTATTAAATCTTTGTTCGTGGTATTAGTGGTCCGGTGGCGTTTGCTTGAATCTGTGGGTTTGTTCCCACGGGAAGTTAAAAAAAGTCCTTTCCTATTTGTCTTGGTCATTGCAGGCTTGAACAACCAGATTATTTAACAATAAAGCTTTGATTAAGTTATAATCAAAGCAATAAAGATAATTCCGTGCTTCAGAGGTGTTTTGGTCCCAGTTGACAATTTTTCCCTTCCGTAAGTTGTTTAATTTTCTTCAAATACCTATAACAAAATTAATAAAGGCATATGATAATATCCTCAAGTTATGACGTGACGGGTGTGGGGTATCCCATAGAATACCATAAAATTAAAACCATTTCTATAAACCTGCCATTTCGCCATATAAATAGTCCTTCAAAACATACGTAAAAATACGTTTAGATCTTTCTCTATAGGTATAATTTAAATGATTTATATAACTTAATTTTTAATTGAATGTAATTAGCTACCAAAGGTTGATGAGACCTGGATTGTCAACTTTTAATTGGTACATGATTTTGTACAGTCGACCACACATCAGGTGACACGGTTCCCTTGGGAACCCATACTTCCATACATTATATACATGTCAAAAGTCTGTCTGTTACGCTTTAGCGGCTAAACTGCTGTACCAATTTTGTAAAAATTTGGTGTGTAAGTATATAAGGTGGACTCAAATGAACTGCAAATATTTTAAGGGTATATTCAGACCACTATACCTACTGAAATACTTTTTCAAATAAACTAATCTCAAAATATGAAATTATTTTTTTCTCTCTCCATATTTAAACAGATCAGCTGATTCTCAATTAGTATGGGAGGTCAAAAAATTTTTTTCGTATTTCGATATAAGTTTATTTGGAAAAGTTGTTCAGTTTAGTGGTCTGAATCTGTCCTTATAATATTTGCAGTTGATTTGAGTAGAATAACCAACTTGTATAGAAGAACCAGATGTCAAACATAGGCTACTCGTACATTTAGGGGCGATATAAACGAGTCCCACGCGGGCGGAGCCGCGTGCAACAGCTAGTACGCTATAATTGGTATCTTAGAATTATTTTAGAAGTAGGTATACCTATATAATCAATAATCATATCTTTCATTTGATTGGTCTGGATGTGATAGATGATGTACCTACCTACAGAATCTCCACATACATTTTTTTATATCTTTCGTATGAGCCCAAACGTGCTACTTCTTTTTCTTTATCCGACCGTGTTTTCTAGTTGCTTCTTTAGCTTATGCATTCTGATGCGTAAGGTCTTGGTCCTATATTTTGGCGGTACTGGTTACAATGAAGGCTATATGGGCTATCGCAAGCTCTTCAGCCTAAACCCCCTTCATCTGTAGTTAATTGCTGGCTAAATGGTAAAAAATGGAGTTTAGCCAGCGTGCGTGTTAACTGCGGAGTTGTTGTGGTTTTTTTAATGTATATTACTTACTAGCGACCCGCACGGCTTCGCATGGGCATAAAGACCTTCATCTTGGATCACTCTATCTATTAAAAAAAACCGCATCAAAATCCGTTGCGTAGTTTTAAATATTTAATCATACAAAGGGACATAGGGACAGAGAAAGCGACTTTGTTTTATACCAGGTATGTAGTGATAGTGATGACTAGGTATATGCCTTGTATGTAGATTAGACTCCTGTGTCAAGTTATCTACCTACTTACACTTATTTTATAAAGAAGAATAATTTGGCGTTTGTTTCTATGCATGCAATGCAATAGGTACCTTAATATTGCTGTTGGGAAGGCACATTATCCCCAAGTGACATAGGTTATGTATATGTATTTACCACGGGTAAAGCCGGTGTAGGCTGCTAGTAAGTAATAATATAATTACCCAAGTTAATTCCATAAATTATAAAATGGTATTAGTTATTTCTCAATGGCGTGAAATGACCATTTCATGCTATGATAAAACGAAAGTACCTAAACGTACAAAGCATACCTAACTATAAAAATTAAGTCCCAATAAGAATTATAGGCAGGAATTCTTTAGATTTTTTTTTAGTCGGCAAGCTAGGCTGCTTTAAATCACGTGGTCAAATTTTGTTTTTATCGAACTTCGTTAACGTTTTGATATTGTGACGTTGGCTTAGCCCCTATTTGGTCGATAGTAAGATAAGAATTACCATAAAATTTTCAATGCAATCCTTCCTTACATTTAAACCAGTGAGGGGTTCTGTGCCTTTGAAATCTGTACCCCTAACAGATTTCAAATGCACGGAACTCCCTGGCTCTACAAGAAAATTCCGAAAAAAGTAGAAGTAAAAAGTAGAGATCTGTCACTCCCTTGATCACCTCTTGCGATACCACAGGAAGTAGTTATAAAAACTCCTTATCTCCTTCCTAAGCTGGAAACACAGGAAACACACGGCCAGATATAGAATGCATACAATACAATACGTTGGTACACAAACATACTTGTATGATTTCAGTGCAATAAAGTTTCTAAGTACTAAATTTTTTATATATATTTTCCTATTTCCCACTAATCCTACTAATATAAATGCGAAAATGAGTTTGTATATATTTTGTTTGTAACCTCTTTATGCCCTATTTACTGAACCAATCTTCCTGAATATTTCGCATACACATAGCTAGGAGTATTGAGAAGGACATAGGGTACCTTTTATCCCGGGAAGCACTGTTCCTGAGGGAAATTCATGCGGGCGAAGCTAGTATTATATAAATCGAAATATTTGTGAGTATGTTTGTTTGGCGCTGCTGAGTATGATACCTAAACCGTGGGTAATACTGCGGGATGCAGTATTACCCACGGTTATAGATATATAGATAGCAATATATTAAGAACCTTTTTTTAGGCATCTAGTTACAAAATCCTTCTAAAATAAGCCTAAGAGGCGACGAGGTAATTTCATTATTTGTTCGATAGCAATATCACGCATGGCAAGGCGGCGGATTATTTTAATGGAATTAACAAGGTTTTCGGAATATGCCTGCTGAATATTAATAATCTAATTGTTTATTACACAATACAATATATATTTATTGTCCACATTTGGAAAAATACAAAGTTTAACTTACATTTTTTAATATAATATGCGGTCTTAGTATAAGCAACTGAAGAAGCACTGTTCCCGAGGTAAATTCACGCGGGCGAAAGCTAGTATAATATTAATATAATAAAAGCGGAAGTTTGTATGGATGTCTGTTACTCTTTCAAAGGTAAACGGTTAAACCGATTTGGCTAAAATTTGGAATAGAGATTGCTTAGACTGGAACAAAACATAGGCTATATTTTATTCCGGAATTCCCACGGGAGCCGAGCCCCGGGCAACAGCTTGTATGTTTTATGTTTTGTAGTTTTTGAACTATGTATTAGTGTATCTTTATCTTCGTCTTTCTTTAATGAATCTTTAACTTTACATCGATAAATGCCGAGAATCCAGACATAATATAAAATCTATTATTTTGTGGTACCCGGGGACCGCCAGGTGGACAAGGGACATTTTTTTATCACGAGACTTCTACTGCCTCCTTTATCAATGTTTGCCTATCTTTGTTTTTTAAAGAAAAATACTTAAATAAAATAAAATTAAATATTTTATGTAAGTATTTTATATATTTATTGTTGACATTCTTTGAAACCATTATTTAATTATATAAATAGTTGTCATTATTGAAATTAAATAAGTTCCGACTTAAATTAAACAATTTTCTTTAAGTTACTTCTACTTAAAGAAAATTGTGTTATTGTCAAATCTTTTCAATAAATAAATGGCGCACCCAAATGCTTCAAATATTTGTTCAAAACTTTCTTTTATGATTCGTGAACGAAATTGAACGAATCACGTTTTCAACTCGTCGAAACGAAAACTTGTTCATTTTATACAACGTAATAGTCTCATGGACGAACGTAGACGAGGGTTGGAGTTCAATGATCCCGAGACAACCCCTGGAGTGCAACGTCATAGATCAACGGGTATCTGCTGAAGCAGAAAGAATAATAGTACTTCGTATTGTATAATACCTACACCATGCTGTCATTTAAGATTTAATTTGTAGGTACCGAGATTAAGATTCTTTTTCAGGGGTCTCTCTTAGCGCCTCGGTTGCGTACTCAGTGGCTTGCTTCGGAGCCTAACGTCCGCTTTCCTACTTTTTCTACTGCACTTCGCCTGGTCTTTAGCAAGACAAGGAGGCACGATCAATGCTACTCGCTTATTTGCCCGATTTTGGAAGATAGGTACTTATATCGAAATCAAAGCTCGATTGTATTTGAACTGTAATGGATAGGTAAGTATTTATATCAAATTCTGTCAAATGATGAATTGGGTGGTGCCCTAATCAGCTATCAAAATTGAATAGTTATATAAAAAAGATAATAGATAATATAAGATCTAGATTCATAGGATCATTCATTCATTTGACAGATATAATATGTAAAGCGACGGCAATAAATAATAATCTATTCATTCTTTCAATGTCATTTAGCCATTGAAGTAGTAAATGGTTGACCTTCTGTACTCCAATATTGTATGACAGTCGCCGCGAAATCCAAAGTTCTAAACAGAATTTTATTTTTAGGTTAAAATAATTGTTTCATTTAGAGATTTCACAAAACCAATAACAAAGTTTCGGAGTAATGATTGTGTACAAACGTACGACGTTGTCTGTGTGTAATTTGCATGTGAAATTGGTTTGAAACATTTTTATAGAATACTGTATAGGTATTTTGTTTGATATTTTTATTTGACTTTTTGGAATATTTTTTAAACTTGTTATTAATTTAAATTTTTATGGTTTCGTACTCGGAGGGTAAGCTAGCATTGTGAAAACCCCGTCAGAGGGTGAACTTCAAAAGGAAATAGACGATTCCGTCTAGCTACTGAAATGGGACTTTAAGGGTCCGCTGCACGGATGGAGACCCAAAAATAACGGTCTTTAACCCGATAAATGAAAATTGCTGTGGATTTTAGCAAACTTAATACCCGTTATTTTTGGGTAAATATACCATTTGAGTGGAACTCTAATGATAATGATAGAGCGGTCTCTGAAGGGGCCAGCTGCAAATCAGCTGTTAATCGCTTGGCATCTTTCTGGCTGAGCTGTAGTTCGTTTGTATCTATCTCTGTGGCACACAATTACCAAAATACAAATGTCTTTATTGTACCTCCCATAGATTCAAGATTTACTTTGAAGTAGTTCTTTGTCTATTTTTTTTAGTGTAAAGATGTGTTGTTTTGTTACAAAGAGCAAATATTTTTTTATCTATCTATCTGTGAATATGCATGGGCAGAAAAATGAGCTGTTTTGTTTGTTTTTTATTAGTTTAAACCGGTTTCCGACCCCTGGTCCTCTTTCCACTACTACCTATACGTCAACTGACTTTAAAATACCTATAGTGTCAAACTATAAATAAATCTGACAAATATAGATCCGGCGGAAATAAATAACAAAATTGTAGCATAAACTTTTATATCCGATAAATTGCCTTAATTATTTTTAATACTGAAAATAACTAAATGAGAACAACACATTAATTGGGAGGCTATTATATTATATTATATATTATATTATTATAGAGCAATAAAATTACCTTACTAATTGTATTGTGAGAGTTTTATAATAATGTTTAATATTGTAATCTTAGTGCAATAAAGAGTTTTAATTATTATTATTATTGCTAGGGAATACAGCAGCCAGTGAGACCGTCGGCGGCTGACATCCATAAGGCTTCATGGCACACCTTCCTAATTAATTAACATTTTGACCGCTAGACTTATATAAATTATCGTGCAACCAGTCCCCTAGCAGCGTCATGAAAAGTTAAACTGTACTGTTTTTAACACCCGACGCAAAAAGAGGGGTGTTATAAGTTTGACGTGTCTGTCTGTCTGTCTCTGGCATCATAGCTCCCGAACGGATGAAGCGATTTCAATTTAGTTTTTTTTTCGTATTAAAGGTGTGTTAAGGGCGAGTGTTCTTAGACAAGTTTGATGAAAATCGGTTGAGCCGTTTAGAAGTTGTGGGGGTAAATGTGGGGAAGAATCACCGAATGTCTGCAAATATACTCGAGTGGGGTCTCAAATGAAAGCGCGTCACGTGCACATTACAAAACATTATGTTCAATGAATATCGGTTAAGCTGTGAAAAAGCTCTGGGGGTATAAGTGGGGAAATACCTAATATCTGCAAATTATATGAAAAACCACTAAAAAAATAATTGTGTCGGTTTTTTTAAATTTTTAATTTAATGTTATTGGACGGAAATATCCAACGTTGGCGAAATGCGCACGTAAATGATTGTAGCAAATATCCAACTTTGAGGTTTTTATGGGATTGTTTGACATACAAGTCATGGCTTTGGGGGAAAATGACTGGCGAATTTTGTGCATGTGTCGCTGTGAATGTATAGCTTATCTCTCGTCGAAGGTTTTTATATTTTTTGTCCATTTAACTATGTAATCTAATCGATCCTAACTAAATAAATGCGAAAGTGAGTTTGTTTGTTTCGCTTTCACGCCCTATTTAACCGATCCTCATAAAATTTTGGTCACACGTTGGTTAGGAATAATATGGAAAAAGACATAATTAGGATACATACCATTTAAAAAAAATCTACCGACATACACGCGAGCGATGCCGCGGGCGGAAGCTACCATACCTTTATCACACCATGTATGATAAAGCTGAAGTTTGTTTGAACTTTAGAACTACTGCTACGGGTTCGATATGAAAAAATCTTTCTGCATATGATAGCCTCAGTCTTAAAGATGGTTGAAGGCTATCTATAGTATACATACACACCAAAGCCGAGTGAAACCGCGGGGAACAGCTAGTTGTAAATGTAATGAGTCCATAAATCCCTCATTCCCGTATGTTATCAATACAATTTGCCTTCAACATGTATCAGTCGGAGTCGACCCGGCACCGGACGCAATCGACGGCTCGGCATCCGGCGGGCCGCTTCCGGCCGTACGGTCGCCGTGCTGGCTACCTGGACTTTATTGTAAAATTGGCGGGAATGTTGTTCTTTTTGTGGTCAGTAATGGTGTCGGATTTAATTCGGACTTTATCTTTGAGATTTAAACCCAGAACCTTTAAGGTCGTTCATTAGGCGAACTAAACAAATGGAAGTTGGTTTTAAATTTTCTTTTGATATTATCTTACACTAGGTTTGGACTTGTAGAGAGGATGGATGAAAGGAGACTGACGAAAAGTAAATACAAAGCAGAGTTGGCTGGGAGAGACGGTCAGGGTCGGCCTCGTAAAACATACTGCGACCAAATCGCAAACCTTTTGAAAAAGGGAGACATTAGTAGGAGTACCCGAATGCGTCGATACACTGGCGCCTTCCCATCTCAAGGGATCTTCCGTGAGAGCTGGGTCAGCAGCTGAAAGCGCTGAAGTCGCTAAGCGGCGCAAATATGCTTCTCTTAACCAAGATTACATATTTGTGCCGTTTGGTGTCTCAACGTCTCAACGTTTGGACCTTGGAGCCCTAGCGCAAGAGATCTTTCAAAAAGATCTCTCCGCGACTGATCGTCGCCGCTGGTGACAAGAGGGCTGGCTGCTTCATCGCCCAAAGGATTAGCATAGCTATCCAGAAGGGGAACGCAGCCAGTGTTCTTGCTACCATGCTTCACGGGCAAGAGGACGAAGCATTAGAATTTTAAAATATTTTATTTTTATTTTTTTGATTTATTTTTTCGTTTATTCTTTTGTACATAAAATTTGTAAATAGTAGTAGGTTCTTATTCCGAATAAAAATACTATATGGAACTATAATTTAATATCATCATCATCATCATCATCATTTCAGCCGCAGGTCGTCCACTGCTGGACGTAGGCCTCCCCCAAGGATTTCCAGAACGACCGGTTGGAAGCGGCCTGCATCCAGCGTCTGCCTACGACCTTCTTTAGGTCGGTGGATGTCCGACGCTGCGCTTGCCGGTGCGTGGTCGCCATTCGAGAACCTTTCTGCCCCATCGGCCATCGGTTCGTCGCGCTATGTGCCCTGTCCACTGCCACTTCAAAGAGCTAATCCGCTGGGCTATGTCTGAAGTTAATTTAATATAATTAAAATTAACTTCAGATCCAGAAACTTAATTACATAACACGGATTTATGATAACTTGTGTTTTCAGTGAATAATGATTTTAAATGATGGTGGCGCTAGTGTTCACCGAGGTCTCGTCTTAAACGGAGATCGAGACTTTTTAAACATTACTAATTTCACGCACATAACATTTCTATGTATTTATAATGCATAAAATATTATATTTACAATATATAATTTACAAATAATGGATATTGTAAGAAACTACACACATCAAACGTCAATATATTTAAACTAATATTTCGTGTCCCGTACTTTTATTCAGGGCTTGTCAACTCTTAAATATTTTGTCATGAAACACGTTATAAAATTACGAATAAAATATTTTTACTTTCTGGAGTAAGTCGTCCATTGTCGATTTTTATGTTATGTGTTAAGCGTGTTTTCGTATATTAATTTTCGCTTATATTCTTTTTATAGTTCGTGTTCCTTTTTTTTTAATTTGCTGTTGTCTGCGGATACACTCGCCCTTAATATATATGTACTGTACCAAAACTGACAAGAAGTAGTTATAAAAATAAAAAAGGAGAATTGACAACATTTATTTAATATTTAGATTTTGAATCATAAAACTGTTATCGACACCTGAATAGCAACAAATTGAATTTAAATAAGTATTAAATATGTAGATATAAAAAGCAAATTTTTATTTTTATTGATATACCTCAGCAGTTATGGTAAGTGTCGAGAAAATAGATTTTTTTTAAATCCCAGAGAGTTAAGGATAGTCATCTCCACCCACTGTCACGACAGGGAATTAATCTGCTGATCCGCTCAGCTGCGTCATTGATGGAAGTAGGAACTCGAATCCTCATATTTATTATGAATTATCCTCAATTCTGAAAAGATCTAAGATAAACCTTTAATAGCTTGCTGAACTTTAGATTATAACCAATCAAAGAATTTTTTGCATTCTTGGCACATAACAGCCAGTGTTCTATAATTTTTAGTCTAATATTCTGTTCTTAGTGTTGATTATTAAATTATTATTACAATAAAAACAAGATTTGATTAAACATTATTTTTAATATTTCAGGTATCGGCAGCTATGATTTTTCTTTTTCTAACAGTGCTTTTTGTAGCTGAATCCTCTGGTTTGGAGGGAGTTGCTCTCCAGAATGATGGGCTGAATGACTTATCATTAAATCAATTAGCTTCGTCACAGGGCAGGCAAGGTCGACCGCTGTCACCATTGAATGTCAACCAGCAAGAACTGCTGCCCCCATGGGATGATGATCAAGTAGATTCTTTGCCGTTATGGCAAGACTATGAACAACGCCTGCTGGGACCATGGAATGATTTACCACTTGCAAGACCGGAATGGGATAATGACTTTGAAGAATACCCGCTGGAGCCATGGGATGAAAAACCTCGTCCATTACCACTGCCAAGACCGGCATGGGATGACCATGACCATAGCCCGTTGGAAATATGGTACGACGATCAACTAGACGTGATAACATCATGGAATGACGGTCAACCAAACTCGCAAACGCCATGGATTTTCGATCATTCAGGTCCATCGCGACTGTGGAAAGATTCATCTATTTGGTCTAACCGGAATACTGATAATTTTTTACCAAGACGTGGTCGACGTCCAGTAGGCGGAGTGCCGCCATTTGACGCTTCCAAAAACGGCTTAAAAAACAGTTTGTTACTGTGGGATCGATTAGAGAGTCATTATCAAGATTTGCTGGCAAGGTATGATGTAATCAGTTTTCTATATCTTTCTGATGATATCTTAAACTTGTACGCACCGGTAAGCGCAGCATCGGACCCGCACCGACCAGATGGTCAGATAACCTAAAGGTCACTAGCAAGCGCTGGATGCAGGCCGCTTCCAACCGGTCATTTTGGAAATCCTTGAGGGAGGCCTATGTCCAGCAGTGGACAGCCTGCGGCTTGATGATCTTTAACTTGCGTCATCTCATAATTGTTTTCATAAAGCCTATTGCAAGACTCAGCGATGTGTGCTTACTATAAACTAGATAATCTTTTCATAGAAGACAACAGAGGCCCAACTTCCTTGTACCTTTTTTAGATAGGTATGTAGCAGTTTTCTAGTAAGCAAAACCTAAAAGGCACGTTAGTAGAGGCCGTCCAAAGTAAGTAATGGAAACCTTGGGGGGGGGGGGGTCTACGTCCAACAATGTATAGGAATGATGATGACGATGGACTAGCTGCGCCACTACTTACATATTGCTTTGTTTCCAGGGCTCAGCAAAATCTGAATCCACAGAGAGATCACAGTGCTCGTTCTGTAGGTGTGATGTTCGCTACGTCCAAGCTGGCTTTGAGTTTGGCGCAGAATTGCTCGTACGTATCCATACAACCAGCCTCTCTCTCTCGCGTGTCTGAACACTTCATTTATTTCATTAATATCTTTTGGATAACAAGGTCTATTGACTCTGGATCTTGGTGTTAGATTTTTTTCGAATCCGCCTTTAACGTAGATTAATTTTATGGATCACTGGCAAGCGAAACCAACTTCTCAACGTATCTTACGAAGCTTGGATCTTTATCATCAGACAATGAGCTGATTCAATACTATATTGACTTCATTTCCATCTTTTTTGTCAATTGTGTTGGAAGCCAAACTAGTGACTAGTTGCATTACATATGGATGTTTTGAAGAGTTTCGGGGAGACCTTTGACAATAAATTGATTAAAATACTCAGCTTCCAAGCAGTCATCTGTACCTACGTAACGTTATGGGTTCCATTGTATTCTCCAGCAGAGGAGATATATGTAGAAATATTTATTTTTGAAATCTTACACTTTCGAAAACCGTGTATTCAAATAATTTTTTGCAGGCCGCTGCAGTATGTCAAAACCTTTAGAAAAACAGTGTCTGCACAACTAGTCCGGGCACATAGAAGACCTGAAGTGGCTGTTAAACATATTACAAACGTACTGGAAAAAATAAAAAGAAATACGGTACAGGTATGTAGGTATATTACTTCTATATAGCCGTGTGGTATCCGCCTTAGGACATTCTTTATCTATTATTTCTCTGTTAAGGATGTCATGAATGTTATTAAATTCTAGATCCTAAGAATCATAGATTAAAAAAGAAAAATTTGCGTCAAAGACCACGCGCGATTCCAAATTCTTATTCTGATTCTAAATTCTAGGAATTCTCTAGATCAAAAAATACGATTCAATCAACAAAAATATTCATAAGAGAGTTGATGTCAGGTAGGCAATGGGCGATTATTTTATAACTCACTTGGAGAAAAATATAATTCTTGAGTCAAATCAAACCAAAAGACTTCATTGTGAAACTTACTCCGAGCATATCGTGTGCTCGTAAATCGCTTTTGTCAAACTGTCTGCATTGCAAACAAAATCTTTTTTCTCAGGTACGAGCCCTAGTTTTCGGAGACCAATGCCAAAATTGTGGATGCTACAAAGCACCGACATCGCTCCAATCATCATGGGAGTTAGAAAGGGAGAAAAGTCTAGTTTTCGCCCTTGGTAGCCTTGCCAGAACTGTAATCAATTCATATCCACTCCTAAAGGCTGTGAGGGAAGATCGCGTCATACCATACGTGCTGAATGACCAGCAAGCACAAGCGAGACTGTATCCATTGACTGTTAAAACAGCGAAAGTATACCAATTGCTATCGAATAAGCAGTCTTGTGAACTGCAGACAAGAGTTCCTTGGTTGACGGATAACGCCAAAGATGAATCTAATGAAAGTAACGATAGTGATTCCTACGAAGTTATTGTATCATAATTAATAATGTTTTGTTTACTGTGGACGATCGTTCCGTTGTGCTCTACTTCCATGTATTACTTTGGTGGACAGTATTTTTAAATGCCGTTGTCCACTTTTGGGGATGACGTCACTTTTTTTTTGCGTTGGCAATGATCGTGCTAATTTCTTCTGTTACTTCTTCGTTTGGCTGTGACTCCATAGCATTGACTTACCTACTAGTTTTTTTTTCTTCTATTTAGTTAGAAACAACGACTCTATTTTTTTTTCTTACTGTGTATGTTCAAGCTGACGAAATGCTTTGTTGTCTTTTTTACGTCGTTTAGCGTAGTTGTTCAAGCATGATCGTAGTAATAATTATATATATATGTATAAATGTGTTTCTTTATTTTGTTATTTCTTCTTTTAATGAAACTTTGTGGTGTCACCGACGATATAGCATCATGGGTAGTATCCTTTTTTAGAATTTGTAGTGGTACAGTCGGCGGTAGATAAATCTAACCCTGCGACTGTACACACAAAATGTAAAAATACTTATTATTTTTGATTTGTAGCCCATAGGATTAACAACGATTGAGAATATGGTTACTTAACACTTATATACATTCTACATATTCATGAAAATTAAAGCTAAGAAAATTCATTTTTAATGTTTAACTATCAATATATAGTCAGCAAAACTTAAAAGGATAACATTATAAAGATTTGGGTAAAGAAATTAAAAATTCCTAAGATTAAAAAAAGCAGTTATACATATAATTATTTGGACATTTTTACATTTGGACATTTTTCGTATTGGACATTAATATTTATGTCATTAGTATTATAACTATCTTTTTTTAATAAAAAAAAATAATCCAGTAAGTAGGTATTATTTTGAAACCCTTCGATCGGTAATAACTATACTCTGTGGTTAAACTCGTGTACAGATTTCGGCGAATTAAAGAAAATTTTAAATTATTTACTTGTTTTTTTTTTTTTTAATTATTATATTTACTATGATTACAATATGAAAAGCTTTTTTAGAATGCCATTAAAAAAACCGCTGTACTGGAAAGGAAGAAATATGTTTGTGAGTTTGTTTGTACCGGGTAATCTTCGGAACTACTAAACCGACTTAAAAATCATTTTCTTAATAGCTTAATTTTTGCGAAAGGGAAGGCTACACACACAAGACAAGCGGGTAAGGCCGTGGAGAACAGCCAGTGTGAAATAAATCCAATCCAACTATTTAACTAATATTATAAATGCGAAAGTGAGTTTGTATTTTTGTTTGTTTATTTGTTTGTAAACTCTTCACGCCCTATCTACTGAACCAATCTTCCTGAAATTTCGCATACACATCGCTAGGAGTACTGAGAAGGACATAGGGTACCTTTCATCCCGGGAAAAAGCACTGTTCCTAAGGGAAATTAGTGCGAGCGAAGCCACGGGCGAAAGCTAGTCCAGTATATTTTTTTATTTACGCAATACAATACATTCAAATACATTAAGTATTACGACGCTTAAAAACCGTGAGGTTTTACGAACTAAATCCTACTCATAAGTAGAGCTGGGCGGTAGGTAAAAACCCAAAAGGTAAATAACCGATGTGGGTATTTACCTGGATTTTAACCCGGTAGAGACCCATCTCTATTCATAAGACGGCTGATGAAACTATATTTTTATATCCATATAACAGGCGTTACAATCTTAATTAGTGTATCAACTAATTACCCGTCAAGAGGAACGTCATGTACTTATAGTAAATTTATAAGTGTTAATAATTGAGTTCTGTATAAATAAGTCAGTTTCAACTATTTTATCTACATTTGCGGCGATTTGGTGAGTACGTACTAGCTTTTTGAGTATCATAGTTATAAGAAATGCCTAGGAGAGTCCGCGCGATTTTGTAACTTAATGATTTTTAACTTGCTTGTTTAATTAAATTTTTTTAAAATATACAGTTGGTGACATAAAAAAGTATATTATCTTAGGTGTAATTGTAAGGGTAGGTAGGTGGTATATACTATGTCCCAACGTACACGAAAAAATGTAAACAAAAAATATAGGACATATCAAAATTTCTACTATTATCTCATCTTGTGGATGTCGGCCAAGACGATGATGAAGATGATGTCCTAGACCTTTTTCCTGAATTTTTAAAGAAGGTTCTTGTTAGGCAGGTAAGATAATAGCGAACTAGTGGACTCGGCCTCCGAAGCCATATGGCCTTAGTGCATCAGATTTTTACCGTACCATATATTATAAGGCGTAACTTAAGTTACATTTATATAAGAAAAAGAAAAGGGTTTCTTTGTAAAAAAAATCCATGACATTAATAAATTCCACGCGTTCGAAGTCGCGGGCTACATCTAGAAATACCATAAACCTATCAGAGTAATTTTTAATAACTTTTATATATGCAGGAGGCCAAAATGTTTCGTGTGACGGTGTGTTGCTCCCTGGCGGTCCTCGTGGCGAGTCCTGTATTGAGTGTCACGCCATTGGTAGGGCTCAACCTCATAGCAGTGGAACCAGAAGTAAACTACCGAGGTGCTTTGAGGACAGTCAGTCTAGCTGCTGAACGGGTTAGGGACAACCTGTGAGTACATAAAATATCTTTTGAACCAAATTATAGATCTAAGAGAAAATTTACAAAACAAGGTAATTATTTGTCGGAAAGAGAGAAACTTTAAAAAGAGATGCATCATATTTTAAATCGTCCAAATAAGCTTTTTTACTATATGATGATACGCATCAGACTACAGTAAGTCTATTGTGAGGAGCCTATACTCAGTGGTCAATATTATCTAAACGATGTACTTACTTGTCAAAATATGTAAAGTTTAAAAGTTATGAAGAACAAATTAAATGGAGCGTCTTTAACATTAATAATGTTATTAATATATTTTAAAATTTGCAGTGTAAGTGAGAAGCCAAAAGTAAATGACCCTAAGTTTCATGTCGCCCTTGTACAGGGTGTGGTCGAGAATCTAGCCAAACTCTTAGTCCTAGAAGACGGAACGTAAGTTCACATACTTAAATTTATACACATAAATCTATTTATTATAAATCAATCCTCAAAACAACCCATTTTTTCTTTTGATAATTGCTTTAAACCCGCCATTTTTATATCTCACCTCACTAATAATATAAAGGCAAAAGTTTTTGGGTATGTTTCTTCTTCACGCTCAAACGGCTGGGCCAAATTTTATGACATTTGGTATGGAGGTAGCCACAGAACAGGGAAATTATACATATTTGCAGTTCTATGGAGGTATCTGATACCTTGGTTTAACATACAAATTATTTTTATCCGAAAAGTACGCGATTCCCTTAAGCGCACCCTAGAAGCTCATTCTTGCATGATGGAAAACCATTAAACAAAGGGATGGTACTCGAAAGGTGAACTGAATCGACTGATTTCCAAACAAAAATCCTAAACTTTTTGGTTAAAATCAAGAATTTTGTTCGACGGCGCGATGGCTTATTTCAGGTATAAGTTTGGTGTTTCTATACCGATTTCTATGATTCATTTTTTGTTGAATAGGTAATAATGTTAACTTTTTTAAATTAGTGATGAGTGAGAGTATTATAAACGTAAAAGTAAACAAATATAATCAGAATGCTCCGAACTGCTAAGCTATCAGGAGTTACATGTGTTATTGTGAGTCAACCATAAAAGATAGACATATGCTGTTGCGGGATATTTTTTAGACAATTTTATGTAGAATATATATTTCCGTCATACATGATTTTTATGTAACTTTAACCATTAAGACTGAACAGGCGACGGAAGCTTAAAAAATGGAGTAACTTCTCCCGTTTTCCCAACATTTCCCTTCACTACTCTGCTCCTATTGGTTGTAGCGTGATGAAAAGTATACTATAACCTGCCTAGGAGTTTGAACAAAAATTGTACCAAGTTTCGTTAAAATCCGTCGAGTAGTTTTTGTTTCTATAAGGAACATACAGACAGACAGACAGACAAAAATTTTAATGATTGCATTTTTGGCATCAGTAACGATCACTTATCACCCCCTGATAGTTATTGTGAAAATATATTTCATGTACAGAATTGACCTCTCTACAGATTTATTATAAGTAAAGATATAGATACAATGTTGTTACGCTTTGTTGATTCATATTCTATTCTTTGTGATGTGTCCCTATATATTTATTTATTTATTTATTCTGATTGATGTAATCTTAGTTCTAGTGTATCCACTGAAGTTTTAATATAGGTATAGTGTACCTCAGTGTGGTCTATCACCTGTACATTTTTCTATCTTCATAAGTTCTGGTGCCCAAGTGAGTAGAGACTTTACAACCATTGTTGCTTAGCCATAGTCATAATCCCAAGACGTTAACGAAGAACAAGAAGAAAATGTATGGGAATGACATAAGATTGACCACGTGATTGATCGCAGCTTATGTTTATTCATAGATTTAAAAAAATGTCTATAGAGAGACCGCGCGAGATTCCAAATTCTTTGTGTCAATCCCATACATTTTGTTCATGTCGACGAAATTTTTACTGGCTAAGGGCGCATTAATTAGAGATTTGAATAATAATACTGATTTTGAATTCGAGAGAAAATTATAATGAGAAAATTATTTACAGTTATATCGAAACATGATCTAAGATCGAAAAAACAAGCTTTGAGTTTGTTTGATGATTAAATAAAATATTGATATTTTGATGTATTCTACTTTTAGCGGTCCTAGAATGACGGAGGTTCAAGTTCTCAATAAGGTCTTGCCTAAGGTCTATGAGGATCCTGTAGGTGCTAGTAAACAATTGGAAGGCGATCTCGAACAAGTGGAAGCCGCTTTGCAACCGGTAATACTTTGGAACAAACGTTTAAATAATAAAACATTAGATTAATAGGGCCAAAAGGTAGATCAAAGAAAAATTATTTAAATTAGTAAGTACTTATGAGCAGTGTTTGTATTAATCGACCCGAATCTTTATTATAAGCAAGAACGATGATGGGTCCAAAATAAATCTTACTTCATGTTTTATGCATTCTCTATTGATATCATTAAATTTTGCCTTATTATGAGTGTCATTTTAACTGACTTCAAACAAAGAAGGAGGTTCTCAATTCGTCGAGATGTTTTATTGACTATGATTTAGATAGTCTTTTCTTTCACGATAAAAATTCAGCTTTATTTTTATGGTCGGCCGTTTGACATAAAGTTCCCATCGGAATATTGAATAAAGTTTTGATGTTTTCACAGGAATGACAGTGTATTAATAAAACTACTTGTTACTTTTTTGACAGTTGGTCAACCTCGTCTCCGATGCTTGTCAGAACCTGGACGAGAAAGATTGTAATGTGGTGGTTCAGATGTCGCTTGACGCAAATTCTACCCTGACTCAAGCAAGACGTAAAGCAGTGAATGTCCTATTAGCTGCCGATGAATTAGCTAAAAACTATCTCGATTTGAATGAAAATGTTCTCTTTGCTGGGAACCAACTTTCCGGTTTGGGATATGTCTTGAACAAATTCAATGATTTGGATTTATTATCAAATCAATTAGCTGGTCTTTTGCTGGTAGCTAGTCCAAATACACTACCAACTAGCTATTCATTGCAATAGCACAATAAAAATGATCGACGTCGATTTCGTTCGAGAAAAATTATAATTTTTTATGTAATTATTTCGTTTGGATTATAAGTTTTGACTGTTATTAGCCTTAAAGTAGTGATATTGTACATGATTTTAATTAAAATAACATCGAAATAACTTCTTTTTTTTTACTTTTCATGCATTGTCACAGGTTAAACCTTAACCTTTGCCTCTACCAAGTATCGAAAACGTGGTATGAATAAAAACTAGCTTGTTTTTCTGTTCATACATTTGACAGCAACCGTTTTCATTGAGGTTCCGCTCAACCAGTACTTTCTTAAAAATAACGATCTTATAGCGATCTTATAAGTCGTCTTAAGTTCTCATATCACCCGGGTTGACGCGTGAGATATTTTTTTTAGTTTAATTCATTTATTGCAGTGATCTGTGCTCTTGCATCTCATCTCTTGCTCTTGAAATGCCTCAAGGAATTGCATTTGATTACACTGGACATAGTGTTATTTTTCCCACACCCAGTTCCCACATCCCCGAATGTGGGAAGACCTAGGGAACGCCGCCGCCGTCCGGCTGGCCGTGCCAGTACCCATAGTATGAGATTTTATAAACGTAAGCGACTTTGTATGACAAACCTGATAGCGCCCCTGGCAGATATAAAATCTCATACTAGGGGTACAGATCGCTGGATTGACGGGGTGAAGAGGGTCTGTACCACCAGTGAAAATCTTTATTATCGAAGGCTAATATTCATCTTAGATCGCTGCGTCATCTTAGTTAGATAGATGGACTTTTGCTGTTCTTAGGATGCCAGATACAGGCTTATAACTTCAGCTACAATTCTAATAAAAGTAATTTTCGCATAGGTAAGTAAGTGCTCTTTTTTAAAGTAAGTTATGTCTAACTTGTAACAGATAACATACCTCACCAAAGCAATTTGTATAAAACTAGCCAAGTCTCGATAGAGCTGCTTATTCCTCTATAAAAAGTAATGAAATATCTAGGCCGTGACAGTCGCCTCATATATATATATATATATATATATATATATATAGGTCTAAATAAATAGAATAATGTAAACAACTAACCATTAGAGAGTAAGCGTGGGCTAGTTGGTCATAAATTAAATGCCTTGTCTTGCCGCCAGTCTACGTTCTTTTTTTTTACGTTTCGTTTGTCTATGTAGGCTATAGTCACTATTAGGTCGCTATTGCAACGGATTACGACTTGTGCTAGGTCTTCGAAATCCGGGACAGTTGCCTTAATTACTGAACACGGGACAGGCAGGAACAGGGAATCGAAATCCGGTACATACTAGGATTTCCAGGCCATCTGACAACCCCACATGGCATGGGTACATGTAAGTAATGTTAAGTAAGTAGGTATATTACCGCTCTTGTTCATTTTAGGGAAAATAAAAACTCAAAATTGACTTAAATTCAACATTTTATTCATGCCGATTCATTAAAACCTTAAGTTGGTCAGCACAAGTTTCCGAGGTAAGTCGCAGAGTACACTTTACCATTCATAATTTAAAACGCCTTCAAAATTTCTTACCTTTGGAAACAAAGATAACTTTATCCCAGGCTCTTATACTTCCAATCCTGGACTACGCTGATGCCTGTTACTTGGACGCTACAGAAGAGCTCTTAAATAAGCTTGAACGTCTGCAAAACTTATGTATCCGTTTCATTTATGGTTTGAAAAAATATGACCACGTTTCCGACTTCCGCAGACAACTCAAGTGGATCCCCATTCGTTTTCGCAGAAACACTAGAATTCTTTGCCTCCTATTTAATATCCTATACAACCCCACCTGTTTCGGATAAAACATTCATCAGACAAATATATATTCACGTTGAATTTACTCGACTCGATAGTCGACAAGTTTCGGTTTTGGTACAACACTAGGTGGTTTGGACGCGCCTGACGCCATGACAGTACCAGTCGGCAGAAGGCTGTTTTATCGCGCGGCCACGGTTAGATGCATTCTCCTTTTTTTTGTTTATTACTTGTGAAGTCTCTGGATAGACTATTTTAATACGATTTGCGTTCAATCTTCGGGAATAATTGCGCATTGATATCGTGAGTGAGGCCCGGTTGCCTAGTGGATAAAAGTTTAAAGTATATTGACAATTGAACACTCGGTAGTGAAATAACCTGTGTGGAGACCCATCTTATACCCTATATATATTATATCGCCGGATCGACACCGAATTAATAGGGGATGTGTAGGAATCTCATGAGAAGGGGCTTAAACGGGTTTAATTAATTCGGATTAATAAGCAAGTCACGCCCAAGCGCGTAAGGTACTTTTCTTTTGTTTATTTTTAGTGTTCAGTCTAACTTTTCTACCTCATACACGCTTCCACTGTCAAATTTAAACATTCTGGTAGCAGAGTTGGCTGAAACATTTGGTAGCAGAGCGTAGTTTCCGTAGTAATATCTAGGAATCTACTTTAGATAAATAATCTTGCGGGTGAAAGATTGAAAAATTGGCGAGGGTAGGTCGGTGCATCGGAATGCACTAGGGTTGTACCATCATCAAATTCTGATTCTGATTTATCGATACCGGAACGGATCCGGTACGGTCCGATACGGGTTTACCATGATATTTTGTTTCACTTGTTGATAACCGAGTCAAGTAATATTTAATGTTAGTGCATTAATATATTGTTTTGTTTATTTATTTTTTCGGTTTATTTTAAATAATTGTACCGGTTTGTGACTTGCTGGATTCTGTCACTGCCGTTGTTTATTTGTTTTGTTTTTTGTTATTTTGGTTTCCTTATTGTGTTATTTGGGTACTTGACTCACTGCTGGACATAGCGAGATGGCACCAGCGAAACTAACAACCCTCATCTCGTCTGAACTGAGGTGGTTCAGCTCAGTCAGGACGCTGATAGGACGTGGTGACAGGGAGATCGCGCTCAGGCAGCGCGCCAGCGAGGCTCGGGAACGCCTCGCTCGGGCCGAAGGTGCCCTTCACGTGTTGATGGATGCAGATGACCCAGAATCTGGATCTGATGGGGCCAAGAGGAGAGATCAGGCTGTTGCTGACCTTGATCAGATCATGGAGCTCTACAACGAGGTCATCCAGGCTGTCGGGGAACTGGACAGCGGGAGGGCCGAATCAGGAACGTCGGCGTCCCACACGACAGCCGCGGCCCCCACAAGAAAAGGGGTTACAGGCCGCCTCCCCACACTGGACTTGCCGCAATTTAGTGGCAAGGTGGAGGACTGGGTGGCCTTCAAGAATATGTTCACCTCCCTGGTGGGACAACGGGAGGATCTCACAAAGGTCCAGCGGTTGGCCTATTTGTTGACGGCGGTGCGTGGTGAAGCGAAGGCGCTTATCCAGCACCTGCCCCTTGAAGGTGACCAGTACGATACCGCGATGGAGCTGCTGGAATCGCGGTACCAAAACACGCGTCTACTGGCAGACGCGCATGTCAGGCAGCTACTGACACTGCCCAGGGTGACCAGCCGCTCGCAGCTGAGGTCGCAGATACTCCTTCCGGTGAAGGTCGCGACCAACACGTTGCGGCTGCTCGGCCTCCCAGTGGACCAGTGGTCCTATCTGCTCCTGCACTTGGTGCTGGATAAGATTCCAGCCGAGATGCCGGCCCGGTTCGATCGGGAACAAGTGGCTGGGAGTCGGGACCTCCCCACCTTCAACGATCTCCTCCAGTTCCTGGAGTGGGAGGCCAGGGTCGCGGAGACCTCGGTGGAAACGATCCGGAGGACTGCGCCGGAACGCACTCCGCCCGGCTCGGGAACGGGAAGGCCCCAGCAGCGCAGAGGGCCGACGCAGGCCTATGCGGTGACAGCTGGAGCACCAGACACTGGCTGTCTGGGATGTGGGCAGCACCATCGGGAGGTCGACTGCCCACAGTTCATCAAACTGTCCGTAGGACGTCGCCGCCGGAGGGCGAGAGAAGGGAGACGCTGCTACGGCTGTCTGGGGGGTCACCAGTACCGGGACTGCCCCAGGGCCACAGCGTGCCCCAGGTGTGGAGGACCACACCATACCCTTCTGTGTAATCGAAGGGACGGCTGCCCACCGAGAGTGGAGCTCCCAACGGGCGGGGGCTCTAGAGCATCGCCACCTGGAAGTGGTAGGTCATCTGGTCGAGGTTCGCCAAGTGCTGCGTGCGCAGACGGGGTGAACTCCCCAACCCAGGTCGACCAGGAGGGGCCGACGACAGCCACCGGATTGGCTGCAGTCCGGACTCCAGCGGCCCAGGCGCGGCAGTCCCAGGTTATGAAGAGGCCACAATTACCGGCACGGGAGCCGGTGCAGGAGTCAAGGGCGAACCGGTTCTCGCCCCCGCTCCACGAATACCCGAGGCTGGAGTACCACCCCCCGTATCATCGGTACGGGAGGGCGGCGGGATATGCTCCGCCTCAAAGTGCTTATATGTTGCGCACGCCCTACTGGGCGGGGCCGCCCTCCCCCGCGGGCCAGTACAACGAGTGACTAGCTTGCCACAGTCACCATAAGGCAACAGAACTTACCGTCCTGTTGCCAACTGCGGCGGTCCGCATTTGGTGCCCTCAGGAGGGCTACGTCCGGATACGAGCCCTTTTGGACACAGGGGCCCAGGGTACACTGGTGTCAACTCGGGTTGCTAAGACACTGGGCCTACCCCGACACTCCGTAGTCACGGGAATGAGCGGAGTCGGAGGTAGTGAGGTACCAGGTGTTACTGGACGAACACACTTCGCATTCTCCGCAGATAAGGATACGAGATGGAGAATTTGGGCTTCGGCGACGGTGCTGGATACCGTCGTGGGCCGTCTCCCTTCTACGGAATTGCCAGCTGGAGCGACCTCTCTCGTAGCAGGCTTGAGACTGGCAGACCCCAATTTTCACGTCCCAGATCAAGTGGACATGATTTTGGGTACGGACGTGCTTGGTTGGATACTCAAGAGTGAGATACGTCGACTGGGATCGAGTTCTCTCATGGCCCACGGCATTGGGTCACGCGGTGTTTGGACCGGTCTACACAGGTGAGCTGCCGGATGATGCTCATTCGTTCACAGGAGTATCTATTGCACGGGTAATGCAAAAGTTTTGGGAAGTCGAGGAACCTCCCATGGTGTCACGGCTGGATCCTGACCATGTGGAGTGCGAGAACTTCTATCAGGCACATACGGTTAGGCTGCCATCTGGACGCATACAGACACGCCTACCGTTCATAGATTGCCCACCGGTATTGGGCCAGTCCAGAGTCTTGGCGGAGAAGCGGCTATTGTCTATGGAAAGGCGCATGCAGCGCGACCCCGTATTTCGGAATAAATACGTGGAGTTCATGCGGGAGTATGAGGCTCTTGGACATATGTCTCCGGCTCACGTCGACTGGACCACGACCGACCATTACTTCTTGTCGCATCATGCGGTCTTGAAGCCCCAGTCAGGTAAACTGAGGACAGTGTTCGACGGTTCGGCACCGTCCTCCACTGGGGTGTCACTAAATCAGTGTCTTCACGCCGGGCCTAAACTACAGCGCGATATTGTAGACATAATTTTAAATTTCAGGAGACACCAGGTGGTATTTGGGACAGACATCCGGATGATGTTCCGTCAGACGTTGATCCACCCTGAGGACAGGAGGTTTCAACTCATCTTATGGCGTGAGAGCCCAGATGATCCGGTAACAGTTTACGAGCTCAACACGAACACGTACGGATTAAAGTCGAGTCCGTTCATCGCCATACGCTCCCTTCTGGAATTGGCCGAGCAGGAGAGAAGCCGGTTTCCACGTGCCGCCGCCGTGCTGTCACGTGACGTGTATGTTGATGACGTGTGCACGGGCGGGGCTACAATCGAGGAGGCGATCCGGCTGCGGGACGAGCTCATCGCCCTCCTCGCCACTGGAGGATACGAGTTGCGGAAGTGGGTGTCGAATGACCCACGTCTGTTGGAAGGGATCCCGGATGATCACCAACAGAATCCGCACCTCTTTGAGGATCAGGAAGGCCCTGAAATTGTTGCTGTACTCGGGATTCAGTACAAACCTGTGGCAGACATCTTCACCTTCCGAGATGGATTGGATCCCCTGAAGGTTTGGACTAAACGGACATGTCTGTCTACTCTGGCTAGGATGTATGACCCTAATGGCTGGATTTGCCCGGTCCTGTTTGCTGTCAAATGCCTGCTACAAAGACTGTGGACATTGGGTGTCTCGTGGGACGAGCCGCTGGATGGCCGCCCGCTTGATGACTGGTTGGGTCTGGTCACAACGATGGGAGAGCTCAATCAGGTGGCCCTGCCGAGGTGCATTTTGCCCCCGGGTAGGTACCGTGCGAGCTTACATGGCTTCTGTGACGCATCAGAGCGCGGGTATGCAGCAGTCGTGTACTTAAAGACCTCAGACTCGGAGGGCCGAGTACAGGTCAGATTGCTACTGGCTAAAGGCAAGGTGGCTTAGGAGCCAAGGCCAGACTCACAATCCCGAAACTGGAGTTATGCGGGGCTCACTTGTTGGCTCGACTCCTCGGCCACGTGAGCAAAGAACTGGCGGCCACGGTAGACATCAGGGATACCTACGCGTGGTCGGATAGCCAAGTGGCATTGGCATGGATACGGGCGGCGCCACACACTCTGGAGGTGTTTGTGGCAAATCGGGTGGCCCAGATACAGGACCTGGACGTTACTGTAATCTGGAGACATGTGCCCGGTGAGCTCAATCCGGCTGATTGTGCCTCGCGCGGCTGCACTGCCCCCGAACTCATGCGTCATCATCTCTGGTGGGTACCAGAGTGGTTACTGGAACCAGAGTCGACCTGGCCGAGTACACCTGAGCCAGGCCTGGTTGAGGATTTGCCAGGCGTGTTGGTACACGCAGTGACGGCGCAACCCGCGCTGGATCTTGACTGGCTGCTGCGCCGTTACAGCAGCTTGGACAAGCTGTTGGGTGTCACCAGCTGGATGTTGCGGTTCATCCACAATTGTCGCCATCCCCAGCAGAAGAGGCTCGCGCCGGTAGCGACCGCTGAGGATCGGCGCATTGCTATGCGTCATCTGGTTCGCCTAGTCCAGGAGGACAGGTTCAAGTCTGAGCTTCAAACCTTGCACTCGGGACGCGCTAAGTTGAAGGGTGCTGTCGCCAGATTGAACCCATTTATTGATCAGGATGGTCTAATCCGCGTGGGGGGCAGACTCCGGAAGTCGGACCTGTCCTACGGGAGACGCCATCCCTTACTACTTCCCAAGGGCGGGGCCCTTGTCAAGCTCATAATAACACACCGTCATGTTAGCAACGCGCACGCTGGACTAGGTGCGATGTTAGCAATTCTACAAAGGGAATTTTGGATCCTGTCCGCGAGGAGAGCAGTCAGGAGCGTTATATTCAAATGTGTAGCATGCTACCGGACAAAGGCATCTACCATGCAGCCGCAGATGGGTGATCTGCCGGCTGATCGGGTACAATACACGAGGCCGTGGGTCGGGGTCGGCACGGATTTTGCGGGACCCTTTCTGATAAGGTCAGCCGCGGTCAAGAACAGGAAATTGACCAAGGCATACTTGTGTGTGTTTGTGTGCCTCGCGACCAAGGCGGTGCACTTGGAGGTGGTGTCGGGATTGACCACCGAGGCCTTCGTCGCGGCCCTGGATAGATTCGTTTCAAGGCGTGGAATGCCGTCCTTGATTCGGTCGGACAACGGAACGAACTATCGGGGTGCTGCAAACTATCTGCGTGACGTCACTGAGTTCCTGGAACAACACAGTGACCAAATTGGTCAGGGCTGTGCCCAACGGGGCATAGAATGGCGGTTTTCGGTACCAGCCTGTCCGCACTGGGGCGGAATATTTGAGGCCGCGGTCAAATCGGCCAAGACACACTTACGGCGAGTAGTGGGGGAGACCACTCTTACGTTTGAAGAGTTGGCCACCATATTCTGTAAGGTGGAAGCCGCTTTGAACTCCCGTCCACTATGCCCAGTGTCTCAGGACCCAAATGATATTGACGTGTTGACACCGGGCCATTTCATAATCGGGCAGCCGGTAACTGCCCTCCCAGAGTATCCTTGGCGGGATCAAGGTACTTCTCGGCTATCGCGTTGGCAGATGCTGCAACAGATGAGTCAGGATTTCTGGAGGCGCTGGTCTGCCGAATATCTCCACTTGTTGCAGCAGCGAGTCAAATGGACGGATCATACTAACCCTCCGGTAGAGGGCGACATTGTTTTAATGAAGGAGCCTAATTTGGCCCCCCTGTGCTGGCGGCGAGGCCGCATTTTGGGGTTGATACCAGGCACGGACGGAATCCCTCAAGTTGCCGAGGTTTTGGTAGACGGATCAATTTTGACCCGTGCACTCACTTCATTGGCCCGCCTTCCATCAAACGACTAGTATGGTTTACTAGTGAAATGTCGGGATACATTTCAGGGCGGGGGATGTTTCGGATAAAACATTCATCAGACAAATATATATTCACGTTGAATTTACTCGACTCGATAGTCGACAAGTTTCGGTTTTGGTACAACACTAGGTGGTTTGGACGCGCCTGACGCCATGACAGTACCAGTCGGCAGAAGGCTGTTTTATCGCGCGGCCACGGTTAGATGCATTCTCCTTTTTTTTGTTTATTACTTGTGAAGTCTCTGGATAGACTATTTTAATACGATTTGCGTTCAATCTTCGGGAATAATTGCGCATTGATATCGTGAGTGAGGCCCGGTTGCCTAGTGGATAAAAGTTTAAAGTATATTGACAATTGAACACTCGGTAGTGAAATAACCTGTGTGGAGACCCATCTTATACCCTATATATATTATATCGCCGGATCGACACCGAATTAATAGGGGATGTGTAGGAATCTCATGAGAAGGGGCTTAAACGGGTTTAATTAATTCGGATTAATAAGCAAGTCACGCCCAAGCGCGTAAGGTACTTTTCTTTTGTTTATTTTTAGTGTTCAGTCTAACTTTTCTACCTCATACACGCTTCCACTGTCAAATTTAAACATTCTGGTAGCAGAGTTGGCTGAAACACCACCTATCCTTCATATCTTAAGGAGCGCTTCTCCTTCGCCCGTCCTGCGGATATACCTTGCCGTTCCCACCTTAGAACCCTTCTCAAATTCCCTACTCATCGTTCCGATACTTACTCCTATTCCTTTTCGGTCCATGCTGTTAGGTTGTGGAATTCATTGCCAGCCGACATACGGGACTCAAAATCTATCTCTGTTTTCAAGAAACGCATAAAGGATTATTACCTTTCTTTAGCATAATAAATGTATATTTAGTCTAAGTAAGTATATTTGTATTTATATGGTATATATATTTATTTAAGTATGTATGTACTTATGTATGTATGTTTATTATATTATAATATTCTAGTACACGCCTGTTACCCTTTTCTTCTCGTTTCCTCTCTTGGGTCTGCTGGAAGAGATTTCTTTAGAAATAAGCAGCACCCTTGTACTAATGTTCTTTATTCTATGTTCTTTTCTTTTGTATATTTTTCTGTGTACATGAATTTGGAAATAAATAATTAAATAAATAAAATAAAATATTTACAAGTTCACCACTTTTTTAATACTAAGTTTGACTGTTATTGTAACTTAAAAATAGAACTAAAGTGATCGTATACTGACTGTCAGAAGATACAATAAAATATATACTTACATCATAGATTAAAAAAAAAATTGCGTCACTTAAAATAGATATAACATATGACACTAAATGTATGGGAACCAGCCGCACCGTTTGCGGGGGGTAAGGGCTGAGGTAAAGGAGGGTAGGAGGGGGGTCCGTCACCAAATACACACATTATGGAATGAGTTCACAAACTATTCTTAATGCAAAATCAAACAAAAATGACTTTATGATACAGGATTAAGGCTGAGTACAAATGCACTGTATTTCCACTCCGACCAACTAAGCAGTCTGAGCCTATTAGACCCAGGGGTCGTGAGTGCTTATTTAGTTGTTTCCAGTTTGGTTAGGACATTGCAGGCCTGATTCACCTGACTGTCTGATAATAAAGATGATTCTGTGCTTCGGAATGCACGTTAAGCCGTTGGTCCCGGCTGCCATCTGGTAGTCGTTAAAGGAACCATTTTAAAGGCCGGAAGCGGCTTCCGACGAACTCTGACACCAGGGTGTACATGGTCGATAGACCGTCTCACCTACACAAAAAGATGATGAGTCTGAGCAGGAAATAATTATATTTCTATGTATATTCTCGAGCAATAGAAAAAAGTTCACATTCGTAAAAAAGTTTGAAGTGTACGTACGGTATTGCCGTTTGTAATGTTTGAGCGTAGGTTTTGTTCTGGTCTGGAGATAAAGATACCTTCTCGTTCTCAATACGACTGTTATTTACCAAGTACATACTATTTTTTTATTTATAATTACTAATATATATAAATAAATAGGATACATAGGTCAGACGTCAATCGCTCCATTGAACCATGATTAATAGCGTACCCTAGGCTCTGAAACATAAGCTGAAGATGCAACCGGGAAAAACACGCTATAATTAATAGGTTTGTATCATTAGTGAGATAATAATGTGTTTTCACGCGATGGTCATATATATATATTTTTCAGAGTGACAGAGACACGATGTTCAATGCTTATCGTCACTCTAAAAAGTAATAACTCATTCCATTTGTATAATTATTACGTCTATTTGTTGCCATTTTGACATGACAGCAGGCAAAATTAGTGAAGTAACAGATTCGCGTAGCATCGATATATCGAGAATACGTTGAATTATTATTGTTATTTTTTTATTGGTTTTTATTAATATTTGATTTTATTACACTTTTTAAATTTAATCATAATTTACTGTTTATATCTGTATGGGCTAGCATGGTCTGACATGAAGAATACTATTTATTAAACTATTAAGTCACAAACAATGCATCTGGCAGTGTTGGTCATTAGCCAGACTCGATACGATAAGTATATCATGAAACAATATGAAAAAATAATCAGAGTCGAAGCAAACAGGATCATGAGCATAATAGCCTGAGATGACTGGTTTCACTTGTGATTCCAGAATGCCGGTCAGGCTCAAGGGTCAGGTCTATATAACCATCATTAGAACTGTCCGCTGCGCTGGATGTGTGAAATATCGCGAAAAGACCGCGTTAGAAACTCCCACCACGTTCGGGACAGCCTTCATATCCATAACATAGCAGATAGATAAGCTTCAAAAGAGTGGCCTGCGGTGGTACGATCACGTCTCGTGGAAACAGGTGTCTTGACCATGCCACCTCCCACGGGGCTTGGTTTGGTGGAAGGGGCAAACCCAAGACGTGCCAGCTTGACGTCGTGGCGCATTATTAGTCATGCTTGATTTAACGTTTTCAAGTTGCTTGCATAATGTATTAGTACCTTCTAAAGTCAATCGACCTAATATACTGTAGAACTAATGTTTAATAGCTGCTGTAATGTTTTATATTGCGTCCGTTTCCCTTTTTGATTATTAATCCATATCAAGTGGGTAAAAGCTCAATTCACCCTGCACACTCTTGCGTCACAGAGGTAATAATAAAGAGGAATAAAAAAATTTATGAAATGTCAATTTTGTCTGTAATTCGACTTATTTCTCCCCCTCTCCCCCTCACCCATATATTTTCCAGGCATTAGGTATTTTCCCCACTAATACCCCTAGAGCTTTTTCACAGCTTAACCTATTTTCATTGAACATTTTATTTTGTACTGTGGACGTGATGCGTTTTAATTTCAGACCCCACTCGAGTATATATTTGCAGGCATGCGGTTATTCTTTTCCCCTTTCACCCCCATAAGTTACAAACGGCTCAACCGATTTTCATCAAACATATATCTAAAAACAGTCGCACATAAGTCACTGTTAGTACAAAAAAAAACTAAACTGAAATCGCTTTATCCATTACCACAGACAGACACGTCAAACTTATAATACCCCTCTTTTTGGGTTAAAAATAGCGTGAATGCCACTGTTATGATTTTGTAGTCCATTGGACCTTGAAAATCAAATTATCTGATTTTTCTTAACCATCTCTCTGGGTTTGACATTAAACCCCACGTCTAGTTTTACTTCATCAGATGACACAGGAAAATAAGAAAAGACAGACAGTGGGAAACAGACATTTCGTCTTTTCTTTTCGATCCCGAAGATTTTCATATAATATGTAAACATTTTTAGTAAGACGTTACAAACAAGAATAATTGGCATCTTCCGGAATTTTATGGTAACACTAGCAATTTCGGAAACAGGTTTCTTCATTCATTTCCCGTTGACATTTATCTACAAGAATTATGTTGATAACTAATCCAGAATTGTACTCCAAACTCGCCTCCTAACTTCGTTTATCGATACTTGACGAAAGAAACGTAAGAGCAACAACACTATGCTTAGCACATGCATTTGACTGAATAATATTTTTTTCATTCAAAATGGCGTTGAATGTGCTGTAGTATTTTACATAAGATAAGGCTTTAACTTGTATAAAACGTAAAAAGAAGTATCAGGAGAACTCATATTTGGATTTATACAATTATTTTTACATATTGTGAAGGCATAAATCGGCATTAATACCCAAAATTGATTTTTTTTGTTGTCCTTGTATATACTCCGCAATAGACATTAGTTGACTGTGAACCCCAGGATGGCATACACGTAAATATCGTGTATGAGTGGTAAGACAGTTTAGCTTGTCATGCTACTTCTATTAGAGCCGCGTTCCTAGTTCTATGACTTACATGAAATATAATATCATTATACGTGTAAATCCTTTTTCCGGATCCTACCTAGTTACTAATACAATCGGTAACGTTGTTATTTCAAATTCTAAAAACATAAAAGTAAATATAATAAATAGTTACACTTGATTCTGTACGTATGATCCTTCCTTTGTACTGTATTTAAATGTATACATAAATAATTAAATTTGTTTTAAACAAAAAAACCCTACCTTCTATATTTAATACGTTTTACCAAACAAATAATCATGATTACTTATGTACGTACAAATATGAGTGTTCTGATAAAATAGTACTTAATTACGAACATAATTTTTGCTAAAATATAATAGTATAGCAACATTTTGGAGCTCATATTCTGAATTTCCCCCGGTGTTTTTACTATTCATAAATGTTTTCACACGGTCATAATATTATTGTAATATATTTTTGATCCGTTCAAATACTCAGCTAACAAATACGAGTATGTCAAAAAAAAAATATTTAAGTTCAATTCAATTCAATTCAATTTATTTGTTGCATTTCATGTTGTACAATAACAGTTCTAGCTATAGGTATACAATACACAAGTCACTGTCTTTTTAGTAGGTACAATTGAACCCTGTCGGGTGTAGCACATTAGAAAGTGGAACGACAAGCGGGTAAATGGATAGATGAAGTAAATTTAAGAAGAGAATAATTTAAATTTTAGAAATTAAGTCCCAATAATATTTAATATCGTTTAAAAACTCGTCATTTATGATTATTATTTTTTCTATTTTTATTTATATATACTTTTGCAGATAAATACCTACTTTTGAATGTCCGAATTATGAGAATGTCCTATTTATATTATTTAGCTCTATTCATTAAATGTATCGTTGAAAAACTCGTCAATTGTGTAATAAGTTTTGTCTATTAACATTAATTTTAGCTTTTTAATAAAAGTATTATCATTTTCTTCGGATCTTAAACAGTCAGGTAAAGCATTATATATTTTGATGGTCATGGCTGGTGGCCCAGAGGCAAAAAGTCTAAGCGTGGAGGTAGGTATCACTAACATATTTTTCTTCCTAGTAGGGTATCCTCGTGGGAGGTCATCTTTTTTTGTGTAAAATTGGGGGTATTTGCGTACAAATTTGCAG
This sequence comes from Apomyelois bistriatella, assembly GCA_947044815.1. NCBI lineage: Eukaryota > Metazoa > Arthropoda > Insecta > Lepidoptera > Pyralidae > Apomyelois > Apomyelois bistriatella. The sequence continues at coordinate 13,357,514 of OX345691.1, forward strand.
GCCTCTAATATATATATATTGACGGTAAAGTCAGTATGTTTAAATCCCTAAAATGCGGTTTGCAAGACGCGGTCCCTTTAATATTGGTAATAATTCGGATGCATTTTTTCTGTAGAATTAAGAGTCTATCCACGTCTGTACTGTTACCCTAGAGTATAATACCGTAAGTCAGCCATGAGTATGCATATGCGTAATAAGCAGTAATTGCAGCATTTTTGCTTGTCGTTTTTTTCAATTCCCTAAGGGCATATGTAAATGATGAAAGTTTTGTTACTATTTTATCTACGTGTGTTTTCCAAGTAACACTCGTGTCCAGTATAAGACCCAGTAATTTAAATGTATCGACAGTTTCAATACTTTTGTCCTTATACTTGTAATTTATATTCAGCGGTTGTTTTTGATATAGTCGAAATTGAATTATATTTGTCTTTTTGAAATTTATTTCTAAATTGTGATCAGTTAGCCATGATACCACAGAGTCAAAGGTTTGTGTCAGTATTTGATTTAAATCGTCATTTTTTATATATGAAGTCAAAATTGAAATATCATCAGCAAATAGTACGCACGGGTGGTTTATAATTTTAGGCAGTAAAAGGCATCCGAGCACGCTCCCCTGCGGGATAGACCAGTTCATAACTTCTACATCTGATCTTACTGTTGTAATTTCCCGGTGTTATGGTCAAAGTGATCGACTTCTACATAATGCTCTCTATTTTGAAGAAAAGATTTAAACCATTCGTGAGCAATTCCTCTTATTCCAACCCCATAAATCTTGTCTAGGAGGACATTATGTTGGACTCTGTCGTATGCTTGTGTCATGTCAAGCATTATGCCGACCCCATATTTTTTATCATTCAATAATTGTAGGACCTCTGAACATATTTGTAAGTAGCGAGTGTGGTTGAACGATCCGTCCTAAAACCATTTTGGCAGTCATCAAAGATGTTAAATTTTTCACAAAAAGCGTATGCTTGTATGCATATCGCTTTCTCAAAAAATTTTGATGTGGTGCACGGTATTGCTATAGGACGAAAGTTTTGTTTATCGGTCTTTTTTCCTTTTTTATGGATGGGTTTTATTACGGATTTTTTTAAACGATTTGGGAATATACCTTCTGTAAAGGATTGGTTAATAAGTACAGTCAGAGGCAAAGTAAGTTCATCCGCACAGGCTTTAAATAATACAGGTGGTAGTTCATCAACGCCGAGACTATATTTTCCTTTTAATTGTTTTAATATTTTGTTTACTTCTAATTGAAGTTACTTACATTTTTTTATGAACGGTTGCCAAAAATAAAGAAAACGCAGTTTTTAGTTATTTATAAAACATAAAACATACATAAAATGTATTCAAGTTGGGTTATTCAACTTGGAATTAGTTTTTGCATGCGGATATGCATCGTTTTCATATTGTGCAATTAAAAAAATGTAGGTGTATATTTGTGTTTTTCAACCAGTTTTGAAGAATATGTTACTTGTAACTTCTGTCAAACTTTACATGTCAACAGGACCATAAATCTTCATCTTTTCCTTTACCTTATCCCACTTTCCTATGCGGGGTCGGCACAGTAAGTTCCTTCCATTTAGATCTATTTCCAGCCATTTCCCGCGTCACACTCCTCGTCATATCCTCCCTCACACAATCCATCCATCTCTTTTTTTGTCTTCCTCTTAACAGGACCATAAATAAACTTTGCTAACCAAGTCTCTCACAAGTAACACATACCTGCCCACGTCGTTCAAATTATCCACCAGATAAGGCACAACATCAAGGGAATTGGCGACTTCTTCAAGACGGGGATCTTTGGCTACCACTTCATAAGCTACTTTGTAGGCAGGGTCTAAATAAGACGCCGAATCCTGTAGGTCAGGATCTTGCCGTAATAATGCGTTTACCTGCCTATCGCATTGGTTGTCTCCGACACCATCGCACACTTTACCGACCACATCGAAGACCTGTAAATATAAATAAATATATAGGGATAAATCACACAGACAGAGCTAGCCCCAAAGTAAGTTCGAGACTTGTGTTATGGGATACTAACTCAACGATACTATATTTTATAACAAATACATATACAGATAAACATCCAAGACCCAGGTCAATTAGAAAAAGATCATTTTTCAACTTGACCTGACCGGGGATCGAACCCGGGACCTCCTGAGTAGTGGTCAGGCATGTTAACCATTACGCCACGGAGGTCGTCATTCATTCGTATCGTTGAGTTAGTATCCCATAACACAAGTCTCGAACTCAATTTGGGGCTAACTCAATCTGTCTGCCGTCCTCAAGCTAAAACGTCGTAAACCAACATCTGGCCAATTTCGAGTTTTTAATGCACTAATATTATAATTATGCGAAAGTGGGTTTCTTGTTTGTTTTTTACGCTCTCACGCCCTATCTACTGCACCAAAAGTCATTGAAATACTATCCGCTGTAGTTTCTTTTGTAAAAATTACCAAAAATGACTGACTTTCGAGGTTCTAATGTAACTTAACACTACTAGCAAAAAAGTTGCGCCAGGATTTCTGGTAAATCTCTGGTATTTTCAAGTTCGCTAGCGCTAGTAGCAAAATAATGTTTTGGTAGAATCTAGAATACCACAACATTCTTAACGTTTTTACCGGTTGCTTTCTAAGCCTAGGCTTAAAAACGCTATAATAAAAAAAAGTAGTTTGTACTTTTACAATTCGCTAATATTTGTAAAAATAATTATACTTACCAGCTGCAATTTATATAAAGTACCGTCAAGTGCTATCTGAACACCGATCACGGTATCATTGGGATTTTTCAGAACCCTTGGTAAGTCATTTTCAAGACTGTTTAGCAGTACCTCATTCACGGGTCTAAAACAATATAAAAATCAGCTAAATGTGCTATTTTTCGAATAATTATCGTTCGAATAACTCAACCATAGAAGTATAAAATTCGCGCGTTCTTGATTCCTGACAATTTTTTTTAAATCTATGCTCTCAACGATTTTGTGTCTGTCATGTCAACATTTCAAAAATAACATTTCTGGAACATTAAAAAAATTCTGGAACTCGATAGACGAAAAGCGTGTTGCGTGTCAAAAGTGACGACGTGCGTTGGTTTCATCTGAGTTATCTGTGCAAGTACCATTGTCGCATATTCTCTATATCCCCCTTTCTTATCTACATTAATGTATATATGAATATTAAATAATTAGTTGTATGTGTGAATAGTTGTGTTTTATAATGTAATTGTTACTTAAAACAAATGCGATTTATAAAGCAGGAAAATCCCGCACTAATAATTTAATTGTCTAATTTATTCCGAGGAATAGTTCCAATAGAAATGATCAGTCATAAACCAAATGCGAACCTATGTAACCTTTCTTATTTTTCAAGCAAGAAGTAGTTTATTTTTAACTCAAATCTAATACCAGTTTCCAAAGTTACCTTCCATATTCTACTCGTATAGTCTACAACTAATCGAAGGTATATTTGCCCTGCTTTAGGCAATACTGGGAAAAAATGTCTTATGCATTTCGTTCAATTGTTTTTTTCTTCTTTTATTGAAATTAAGATATTAAGAAATAAATAAACTGCTTTGTAAAATAAATACTCACACATGAAGGCAACTATTTACCAGTCTCATAGTTGCGTAATATCCTACACCGACCATCAACAAATACTGAAGACTAGGGTCAAGCACGGAATACTGTTTTTCAACCCTGAAAAAAAAGATTGTAAATTTTTAACAAAAAAGTCAGTTTCGGCACTAGCTTTTCTTGAAAGAAGGGAGATATTGGCTAAAACATGACAAAATTTTCCGTGCAGTTAACCGTTGAGGAGTTCCCTTGTAAAAGCTAGTTAAATTATAATAGAAAAACGATTGCTATACGGTTACTTTTGTTCGCTACCTGAACGAAGTACAAAATCGGACGGACGCGTATGACCGGCAGGTCAATTCTTAAGAATTGACCTGCCGGTCATATGCGTCCGCCATAGATTTCAAATCTGACCGATTGCATTCTTAAGGCTGCAATGACAGAGGAGCCTGATAGCCTAGCAATGATACTATTTTGACGATTATGATTAAAAATGCGTACCCTGGGCTAAGCGTAAGCGGAAGATGCAACCAGCACCCGTAGCCAAAGTCAAAATTTCAAAACGTTGACGAATGACGACAAGAACAAAATGTATGGGAATGACAATGATAAGATGCAGTAAATCACATGGTCAATCTTATGTCTATCCCATACAATTTTTTCTTGTTGACATTCGTCAATGTTATGATATTACTTTGGCTAAGCCCCCTGGAAATTCCCTCAGATAATGATTATGACTTACAGGTATTTGCTAAGAACATTAGCAGCGCGTTGAACCGTGCGGACTTTCAGCGCATACGATGGTGGTTTGGCCTGGATCAAAACAGGTCTGTCTCTCTCTGGAGAGAGTGCCGAGGTACTCGTTTTGTCCATGGCTACAGCCAACAAGGCACACGCAGCTACTATACGGAACATATTGACGTCTATAAAAAGATAAAATAATAGTGTTATATGACGTGGGCAGTTTAGCTGTTTATTAGTGTAAAACAGTCCATCAAAATCTCATGGCGATATATTAAAATCACTACTGAGATGAATTAGTATTTTTGCTCCCTTACAGTGGTTAACGATTTGGTCATATTACTAGCAAAAAAATAAACTTCTAATTAGTTTATAACTATAGCATGAATTTTATTTATAATTTATATATTGTAATAGCCAATAACTTAGTAACGTTACAATATAATGCGCTGTTACCAGAGAGATTCCACAAATAAAAATGCTGTAAATTCGGTGGCTACCTTGATAATTTTTACTTATAAGTTTGAGGTGAAACCAAGGCGACAAAGATTTTATGGCTCCGTATTGTGGACTGGATTGAGTAGTCATAAGAGCGTACACAGGATTACTAAGCAAAAAGCGACTAACTGCTCATCCTAGATGCCGCTGGAAGTGCTGAAAGATCTGCAAGTTCTACAAAGAGACGATTGGCTAGAACTGGCGCGGAACAGGGGTTACAATAATATCCTAGCAAGCTCGAAACGAGCAAGCAAGAAGGCGCAATACATGTTATAAGACACCATCTCGCTTACTCACTCGATACATAATGGTTACCCCACAGGGAAGAATGGAGAACCACAGCGTCAGAAGTCAAGTTTCTGGGGGCTTACTACCATCTCTTAAAATCATGCAAGAACGAGTGAGTAAGCGAGACAGCGCAAAACATGATGTAAGGCGACATATCCCTTACTCAATCGTTCTTGCATGGCTTTAAGAGATGGTGGTAAGCCACCTGTTTACTTTGCACTTACCGCGTCGTTATGTACGAGTAAATAAATTATAATCTTGGGGGTATTTTTATATATACAAAGAATAATTAGACATACATACTTTACAGTGATAACACGTTGTAAGCCGAACCAAATAAATTATATTGCTTTATAAACGATTTTGTGTATAAAACAAGTAAATCGCCCAGGTTGCACTCGGGTTACAATTATACATATATAAAACGTTCGGAATAATTGCTTAAAAATGATCGATATTTGATTTATTTTTTGATGTGGTTTTTATGATCATTTTAAAGTAATGAAACCACACCAAAATTTATCGTGTGGTTAAAAGAGTTTATTTTTAAGTATTTTCCCCTGTAGTTTTTCTGCGACGCAGTGTTACTGTTTCTCCCAATGGTTGACTGGTAGAGAATGCTTTTAGCATTAAGTCCGCCAATTGTATAAGTATTTTGTACTAATGGAACAATAAAGTTTTAATAAATGAATAAGAACTTAACGTACAGAAATGTAATCCTTGTATTTGTCTGTCAGTCAACTAGTATAGTTATGCCTTGACCGCACGTACCGAGTAGACGGGCGAGACAATGCCTTCGGCCGAATACTCGGTGCGTATAAACAGTGCGCCGAGTGCTCAGCCTAGCGAGTGACCGAGGATATCACTGTCTCGGCCGAGTAACATTTTACTGTCTCGCCCGTCTACTCGGTACGTGCGATCAAGGCATTAAATGCATGTTCCTCTTAAGCATCATGTCAGAGCTCTCTGAAAGGCAACTTCCTCAGAAGGTCGAAAACACAAAGCTCTTTGGGTAGAGCCTCGTATTAATTTTAATGTTTTTATATACGGTGGGCGACAGATACGTATACCACTTCATCCTTACATTTACACCTTAAATTATATACTTATCTATGTATCTCACTGTACTTAGTTTGTGCAGTACATACCCGTAACAATAAATTGGTACTTGTATTATAGTCCCATAAATCAAAATATAACGCCTATTAAAAAAATATAGATACGCATTTATTTTAATAGGCGTTCATATTTCTAAACACCAAATCGAATAGTATCTTCATAGATGTCATTTTATGGGTGTTTATAATTATAATTAACGCTAGTATAAATATGTCGGTTTTATCCTTCTCATATACATTACGTCGAGTAGGTAAGTACTTTAAAAGTATATTCTTGATAGTTATATCTACTTTATTTAAATTTAAATACGTAATTTAACTTACCTACGTATTTTCGAAAAAAAAAACACAGAAATGAAACATACATCTTGAAATAAACAAAAAATTATGACAAGTATTATAAAGATTTTTTATTTTATTTAGTTTGTGCTGTTTTAATTTTATGTACAGAATTGATTGTATAGTTTTTTTTTTTCGTTCTCAAAAACACATTTTTAGCATCTTATATTAAACCATCAATACCCAAGCGGTCACTGGTGCCCGCTTAACATCATGGGTTCTATTGATTCCTCCGGTAGTTGAGATTTTTTTATATATTTTTTTAATTTTACAGGTGTCTGGGGGACAAAATGTTGCGTGTACATATGTTGTGTTTGATCGCGGCCCTAGTGGCCATGCCGAGTCTGAATGTAGTTCCAGGAGTGATGTCTGTCGATGTAATGTACGGGGATGTAAACCTTTCAGTCGTGAAACCATCTCAGAACTACAGACAGGCTTTGGCTAGAGTCCGCCAAGCAAGTGAACGAGTGAGAAGCAACTTGTAAGTTATATTTATCTGAGTTTATTTGTTTTTTTTTTTTGATTTGTGTGTTTAGACTTCAAAGTTCGCAAAACACCTTTATTTGTACCTTAGTGAGATACTAAAGATGTACATACTTACTTTATATAATGATTTTCCTTACTTGGACCAAACGGGCTTTTTCGGGATGATGGTAAGAGACCGCGGACCCTTTGACCGCCATTCCCGAAATTCCTACGATAACGGGAAGCCCAAGTCGCGGGCTACAGCTAGTTTAGTACTAGTTTATACATAATGTATTTAATTGAAATATTGTAATTTTTGCAGAGTTTATACTAGGCCAAAAGTGACTGACCCAGAATTCCATTACGTGTTGGTATTGGCGCTCGTCGACGTCGCAGCTAATCGCGAGCTTAGGGACAACGTATCTAACCGGTGAGTATTTTCTACGTCATATATATGGTAGTGCCATGTCCAGCAACAGTACGCTTTAAGAAAGCCGCAGACAGACATGTGAGGATAATCACAAGAGCAGCGGTCATGGAGCAACCCAATCTGTAATCACGACCACTGTTAAGAGTGTACGACAAGAAGATGATATGGTAGGTCATGTATATACAAGGTGGACACAAATCAACTGCAAATATTTTAAGCGCAGATACAGACCACTATACTGAACAACTTTTCCAAATAATCATATCGAAATATGAATTTTTTTTATTTTTCACTCCCCATACTAAACTAGATCAGCTGATTCTCAATTTATATGGGAGGTAAAAAAAATTTTTTCCTATTTCGACATAAGTTTATTTAGGAAAGTTGTTCAGTTTAGTGGTCTGAATCTGCCCTTAAAATATTTGCAGTTGATTTAAGTTCACCTTATATATACAGGCTAAACTAGTTCCTCCTAAGCCTGATAGGATAATCCAGTTAAGCCTAGGCCAAACTAGTTTATCGTCATAGAATCCAACACACTCTCAGGATAAACTGGTTTCATTAAAAAATATTGTTTAAAATCACATAGTATTTTTATCAATGTACCTTTATATTTTGTCTTTCTAAACATAAGTTATATCTAATCATGATAAACATGAGAGTGTGTATTTATATCAGGACAAACTAATTTGGCCTAGGCTATACTGGTTTATCCTATCGAGCTTAGGATGAACTAGTAAACTACCTAACAAACTAACTAACAACCTAACTAAGCTTGATAGGAAAAGCTAAAGCCTAGGCTATAATTTATCCTATCGCATATAGGAAGAATTAGTTTAGCCTAGGCAAAACTAGTTTATCCCGAAATCGGATTTAGCCAATAACAGATACATAATGTCAGTAGTAATTTTAATAAGTTTGTCGTTGTTTCAGAAACCCAAAGAGGTCGTACCTTGAAACCTTAGATAATGAGTTGCCAGATCTCCTCTTGAACTCCCTTGTAAATGCTAGTTCTAACTTGGAAGATGACCTTGACGTAGTTCAGGAAGGATTGTTACCGGTAAGATAATTATTTCAAGACACTTTCCGACTATATCGGCCGCAAGCTGAATAAGGTTACGCGTGACCAGAGGGCTGGCCTATTACCTTGCACAAATAAATAAATAGTAATGCCATTAAACGTGCCAATGCTGCCAGTCTTCTGGGCACATTACCTAGGAGCAACGATATATATGGATTTTTAAATTGATAGTGATTCAAGAGAAAGGTTTATATGTATAATACAAGTATTTATTATATAGCATTGCACCCGTGCGCAGCCGGGGCGGGTCCCTAGTTGTATTATAAACAGTATTGGAATTGAACATCTATACTAGTATAGTTTTCTGAAATCTAAATGTGTACACAAATGTGTGGTTTAATAAAAAAAAACCGTTTAAAGGTGATTAATACAGCAACAGCATCAACTTAAATGAGATCATTTTTGCCTTAATATATATTTTTTCTCACAGAATTTATACTTTCAATGTGGAGAAATAACCTTTTATAAAAATATATGTAATAAAAATTTGGTTTAGGTTATTAATATTTCGTATTATAATAATAAAATCAATTTCCTTTCTTATTTATAAACAGTTGGTGGACCTCGTGAATACAGCCTGCAAGGGTCTGGACGAGAAGGACTGCAACGTGGTGGTTCAAGTTGAACTCGATAAAGGAACTGTTCGTGATCAGTTAACACTACAAAGGAGAAAATCCGCCGTGGTCCTAGCGGAAGCCGATAAACTTGCTAATGCATATCTGAACCTGAATGACAAACTAACATTAGCTGCGAAAAATCTTTCAGGTCTGGGAACCGCTCTTAACAAACAAAATAGCCTTAGTGAACTCACAGGTCTTCTCGCAAATGTTTTGGATGCAGCAAGAAAAGTAGTGCCGAATCCATCGCCAATGTAATTTATATCAAAAAGAAAAAATATAATTTGTCCCAATTTGTTAATTATAGATAATAAGTTTTGACTGTTATTTAAGGCTTAAAATAGTTCGTATGTATAATGGAAATGTTCTAATAAATAAATCTGAGCATCGCATTGTTTATTTTTTATTGGGTATTTATTTAGTAAATCCATTCTTGATCACATTGCTGAGCCAGCAAAGTACAGTACAGTCTTATTTAAAGCAATAGGCTTTGGAGCGCAACTTTTGGAATCCGCGGATGTTTATCATGCGATTTCATATAATTTTCATTCGTCAATTACGGTGCCTCGTTTGGTTACCAGATTTTAGTGAGTCAATGATTTAAGAAATAACAAACGCATAAAAAGATGCAGTTTTTTAAAAACAGTATAATTAAACAATTTTGATCATATTATTTTTTTAATTAGGAACTGCGTGCGCCCCAAAAGAGACGTACTTCTTAATTCTATCTACTTACTTATCTCAACCGAATAACGTCCACTGCTGGACATAGACTTCATGGAAGTTCAATGTGACCGATGTAAAGCAGCGGTTCAGTATCCAGCATGCAACGCGCATTTTGGCGGCTTCTTCTCCACTTGCGCTTTAGAAGTGGTGGTAAACTAAAAATAAGTAACAATTGACATTTAAATAATAAGAATGTCTAATATTGAAAATAAACTATATTTGCATCTATACGAAATTTCATATTTTTTTTATTTTAGAATACAGTAGTCCATGTTTGTTTATATAGGTCATATGAACAAGCATTAAATTGCATAGCAATATGAATTAATGTTTGCAAAGTAAATAATAACAGTAATGACTGACTAAACCCTCCGAGACTAGGATGTAATGAAAGTGGATTTTGTAATTAAAGCAATTAGTACTGCATTACAGATAGGTGTTTTATACTTTCAAATTAACGCAAGTATTTTAAGGGCAGATTCAGACCGTTCTGAACAACTTTTCAACTTATATAGTGAAAATCGAGTTTTTTTTTACTCTTCTTCATACTAAACTAGATTACATGATTCTCAATTAGTATAAGAAATCAAAAAAATGTTCGTATTTCGGTATAAGTTTATTCGATAAAGTTTTTCAGTATGACAATCTGAATTTAACCTTTTGCAGTTGATTTGTGTCCACCTCATAAAAAATTTCGTCCGGCCGTCTTCTTATCTAAGCTCATAAATACCTATTGATTTATGAATCTGGAGGATACTCTTAGATAGGTGCTTAAATTTAAGAGGCAATAAAATAGAAGCCACTTAGAGTAAAAGTAGGTTAGTATTGTACTTCGTGTTTGGTTTTATCACAGAATAGATCATTACGTCCACTTGTATTGATTGTAATAACCAGTTCCGCCAAATCAGGACCATGATTGATAGCGTACCCTGGCCTCTGAAGCGTAAGCTGAAGATGCAATCGGGGAACACGCTTGGACGAAGGAAGATCATTACGTCCACCAGGATATAGTAGTGCTTTGTTAACAAGATCAAAGCACTTATATAATTTGGAACATTAAAAAAAACATTAGGAAGAAATGAGAACCTAATGTTTTGAGGGCGGTTAAAAATAAAATAATATCCATGCAGTTAACCATTAAGGAGGTGCGTCTTTGAAAGTCCATCCCGGGTGTACGATCAGGTTAGGCTCATAATAATAATAAATACTAGCAAAATAAATGATTTAGATGATTACATATGATTTCTAGATTTATTTAACATTATGATCAGTATATTTAGGGTTTATAAACTAAACTATATTACAAACTAAAACCAGAATAATCAATACATATAATAAGACACTAAAATGCGAGTGTCTGTACATTTAATATATTTCAAAAAAACTGATTGAGTGCGATTAAAAAAGAGTAACAGAAACCAAAAAGACAGTTTTTGGAATTTTTGTCTGTCTGTCTGTATGTATGTATGTATGTATGTATGTCTGTCTGGTACGTTATAACTTCGAAAATACTCAACGGATTTAAACGCGGTTTTTACAGTTGGATTACATATAATTAGGAGCGTTGTCAAAACTTTGTTTCGTCAAAATCGGTTAAGGGAAAAAGAAGTTATGGTCGATTGAAAATTTACTTCAAACACTGCTTTAAAACTTATAGACAAAACCCATTTGAAATTTCGGCAGTAATAAGCAAAGCATGTTGGCCTATCGGTAGAGGTAGCGGATCATATTTTTAAGTAGAGGGTTCGAATCCTGCTAGACATCACTTCTTTTGTTTTTACCCTTTTTTTGTTTTGTATTAATTTTTTAGAAGTCTATTTTTTTTAAATATTTTAGTAAAGAAATGTTTCTAGAAAGTAGCTGGAATTTTCTGTTTTCGTTTTTTATTTGTTTTCTAGAATTATTTTGTTACTTAGAGAAAGCTCTTAGCGTTAATTCCATTAATATAAAAGCATTTTGTACTTATCTATCTATACATATAATAAGACAGTAAAATCGAGTGTCTGTACATTAAATATTTTTCTAAAAAACCTCTACGGGGCAATTAAAGAAGAGTAATAAAAACAAAAAAAAAAACAATATTTACTTTTTGTCTGTCTGTCTTTCTGTCTGTGTGGTGCGTTATAATTTCAAAACTACTCAACAGATTTGAACGCTGTTTTCACAGGTGAATTACATATAATTAGGAGCGTTGTAAAATCTTTGTTTCATCAAAATCGGTTAAGGGAAATAGAAGTTATGGCCATTTAAAGTTTACTACAAGAACTGCTTCAAAACTTTTAAACAGTTGAATGCGATTTACATAAACGTATTTAATTTAGATAAAGCTAGAATTTCTACTTATATCAATAAAGACAAAAACACACTGCAGTCTCTATTAAATTTTAATAAAATAACACATTGAATGTTTGTGGGCGTATGATTTAGTTACATAAAATATCAATAGATGGCGCTGACTTTATTTTAATAGCAGATTGAAATTTTTCCTTACGGCAGCAATTCATTCTAATTATTAAAAAAAAATTTGGCTGTTGATTTAGTACTATTGGTTGGTTTTTTTATCGGTCGTTTGTTGTGTTGTATTGTAAGCTATTTGAATTGATTGGTTGGTTTGGTTTGGCTTTGGTTTAAAAAATAATCAAATCAGTGTTTGACGGAATAATACGGTCGTGTCGTAAGGACAAATTTATCTGACTTATCACTATTTATTGAGCTTTTCTCCAATTTTCACGCCCACTAAAACTTTGGGAGTGAATTTTAGGTCCTAATGACTCTGTAATAGGCTGCGTCTACTCTTTTAGAGACAAAGATTGATAGTATGAATGTTAAGGGCTTCTTCTTCTGAAGGTCCGTTGTCCGTAAGCCGCGTAGTCGCGGCGCTCACTCATTTTGTAGGCATTAAGACATCATATTTGGGAAAATAACACTACAAAATCTACTTCAGCTATTTTCACTATATAAATACTTTATCTAAAGGTTGGTATAAAAAGCAGGACAATAAGTTTATTATTTTAGGCATAGTATTGAAAATAAACTTCCAAAGGAGGCAACTTAGATTTTTCTATCGAGCGAATTTTGTCTGATATTGGTACTGTTACTGTAAGCGAATTTCACTCTGCTATATCCTCAACTAAAAACATATATTTTTTTCAGAATTTTACGACTGTTTAATACTGATTCCTATTGATTTTAAAAACGGTATTTGAGAAAGAAGTGGCCCTAATATTTAATGATATTGTAGCAATGTAATGGCTTTATAAAATTGGCACGGGAAAAGGATACAATAGAATTAACTATAGGTCTGGATAGTTGTAGTTTCCACAGGTTACGCGAAAAGCGACCTACACGCGGGCGGAGCCGCGGGCAACAGCTAGTAAATAAATAAAACCCTACCTACTAAAAAATCTAACCCAAATAGTATCTGGCTAACTTCTTTTGGGTGTAGTGCAGACATACGATGACTACAAGGTCTAAATTGGTGGAATATCACTAATAATACCATTACATAGGAAGTTTGAGCTTTCTGGCATTATCAGGATAAAACAAATATATGCCATTTTAGCATACCTCTCCTACATATGGGGTAGGCTTCATGTTCGTGACAGCGCATAAGCTTTAATGGAATTGGTAACCCTTGTATAATGGTAGGTAGGAAGGAAACCGGCAAGTTACGTTGAAAACGAGTGTCTAGCCATGCTGCCGCCGCCAGGGCCGGGTAGAAGGGGTGAAGCACGAGTTGGTGGTTCTCAGAGCAAAATGTCCACGATGATAAAACGACCGTGACGTAGTAGTCATGGTAGCAAAACGTCCGCAATTTAAAGGTGCCAAGCAACAAATTGTCATCTATATCTATCTATAAAAATGAAACCCGTTTTCCGTTGTCACGACATAGCATGAAAACGGCTTGTCCGATTTAGCTGATTTTTTTTTGTAGTTTTCTAATACTCTGTACAAGGTTCTTACGGAATAAAATATTAAGAAAGGCGGTACGAAGTTCGCCGGGTCAGCTAGTTAAATATAATAGCAATTAAAGTAAATGCAAGCTTAAAAAGTGCTGGTTTGACGTCGCAGTAAACAGTAATGGTCTCATAACTAAGGATGTCGAAGACCGGGCGAAGTAGAAGCAGGAAAGCTGACCGTGGCTCTGAAGCAAACAACTGAGGAAGCAACCGAGAAAGCTCTAATAACTACCATTAAATATTATGTATGTCAAATCCGTAAAGCGCCCCTAGCGGATATTAATTCGACTAACAAATTCTATACAAAACAAAAGCGACTATTACAATACGATTTCGGATACAAGGTGCTACGCAGATGAGCTTTGAGCGTAGCACCTGTCGTAGCATTTTCGTAGCACTTTCGTAGCATTTCGTAGTCATATAATTTAGCTCCCTGAATTTTATCAGAGCCCGTTTTCTTAGGTGCATCCACAGCCGTTTCAGAGCTCAGTGTATGCTTTTAATCAAGGTCCTGATTCAGCGATACTGATTATTACAATGAAGGGACTGTCGTCGTCTGACCTCCGTACCCTTCTTAAAGGGAAACCAGATCAATAGAAAAATGATCCGAGTGTGTTAGTGGCCACCACTCAGATTTTCAGTGACATGCCTACTGTCATCTAGCGACAATACGACCAGGGTGGCTGCTACCATCTCCTAAAACCATGCAAGAAAGATTAAGGGAGATGTCGCCATCATGTAGTGCGCTATCTCGCTTACTCACTGGATCTTGCATGGGAATCTGGGATAAAATACGTAGCATCGCTGCGATAAGCTACGAACGTAGCACCAGTCGTAGCAGTTTCGTAGCATTTCGTAGCCTTCCTCCATACAAATAACAATCAGCTTAATTTTTTTAAAGCAGCAAGCATTTATATGACCATGTGACCAGAGAGGTTTTAGAGAAAACTTCGAGTACGTGGGCATAGGAATGATACGCATCCTTCTTCTTCCATTACCTTATAACTGTTATTTGACTGTTCCAAATTCAATTTCTCTTAGTCATAACAAAAACCCTATGTCTGCAAGCGAGATGAGATTTCGAATGAATTCAGATGGAAGTAGATTAACCATAGATTTAAAAAAAAATTTGGGAGCGCGAGATTTCTAGTTCTATGAAGTTCACAGTAAAAATTATAGAATTACTAGTTTTCGCCCGCGGCTTCGCTCGAATTTGGGAACAGTGCTTTTTCGGGATGAAAGGCACCCTATGTCCTTCTCAATACTCCTAGCTGCGTATAAGAAATTTCAGGATAATTGGTTCAGTAGATACGGCGTGAAGAGGTAACAAACAAAGAAATATACAAACTCACTTTCGCATTTATAATATTAGTTGAAATAGTTGGGATTGATAAAACACGTAGAATTAGGAAATCGCGCGCGGAGGCAATTTTTTTCAATCAATGATTATACCTATATTATATGTATAGATGAAATCTATAAAAACTGATTATTTTTACCCATCAAAAAGTGTAACCGATACATGATTTTAATGCCTATAATTAAATGAATTCAAGGTAAACTGTACACCGTCTTTATCTGAACAATTACTCGGTAATTATAATATTAACTATTAATACATTCGACTCGGCTTTAACCATGCAATCTTTCTTTTTGGTTGATGTATAATAAAGCATATCTAATTAATCGTTGTATAAATAGCCTTAAAACACTAAGCAAAATATCTAAAAGGGTTCGGTAAGTGCTTGCATTTAACATGATTTGTGTTTGCTTTTCAATTTAATCATATATTTAAATTTTTGATATTAAACTCAATTAAGAATATTAGATTTTATTAAAAATTTTACAATTTACAACAATTTATTGCAATTTTCAATAGAATATATTTAAACATGGGTAAAATAATGTCTTAGTTCATTAAATAATTTTCCATAATGTAGCTTGTTGAATTACTGCCCATATTTTTTACTACAAAGCAGACTAACAGGCCAAGACCATCTGATGTAAAGCGGTTACCATAGCCTTTGAGACGCCTGCAACACCAGAAGTTTTTCTTCCTCTCGACTTATAAAGCCTAATGACTTTGACCAGTACTTTGCCACTTACACCGGCCGGTCGTTGACCTCGTTTAGGTCCTCTATGTGCCAGAGATAGAGAAGTAAGGCCACGAAAGAAGGTGAGCCATCGTCAGCACAGGCTGCTGTCAGAGAAACCTCAAGTAACTATACACTTTAACAAACAGGACCGTCGAACTTCGTACCGCGTTAAGAGATCTTGGTAAGCCCCCAAAAGACCCGTTGACAGAGCTATCAAACTAATTAAATAAAAATAATGACAATGCGTTGCGCGTAAATCTTCTATAACTAATTATATTTCACTGAATTTATATAAAACCCCATGTATTATAATGCCTTAACCTGGGAATCACTCTTTCTACAAGTGAAAACCGCATGAAAATCCGTTAGTTAATTTTAATGTTTTGCCCTCACAGACAGACAGTGCAGGCGATATTTTATTCTATGTATAGGTAAATCCAACTATCCAACTAATATTGTGTTTGTTACCTCTTCACGTCCTCTCTACTGAACCAATCTTCCTGAAATTTCGCAAACACATAGCTAGGGATATTGAGACGGACATGGTACCTTTTATCCCGAAAAAAGCACTGTTCCCGTGGGGAACATCACGCGGGCAAAGCCAGTAGGTAATATAATATAAAATTTTAGCCTGAAGATGCTCCGTATAACAACTTTGTGTGCCTTGTTGGCTTTGGCCATCGTGGGGGCGAGTGCAGTGGACCTACGTAAGTCTGCGAGCCCATCATCATATGGGCCGAAACTCCGTACGGTGCAACAAGCTAGCGAACTGCTTCGTAAACGACTGTAAGTAATAACTCATCTTCTTTTTCTTGTTCTGTGATTTTCCCTGTTGCATCTCCAGCTTACGCTTCAGAGTACGCTATTAATCATGGTCATGAATTGGCGGTACAGGTTATTACAATGGAGCGACTGCCGTATGACCTCCGTAAACCTTTTACAGGGAAACCTGACCAATAGGAACAGGATTAATATCGTGTGGATGACAGTAAAATCGACCCTGCACTTCCTGGTGTAAGAGTTTTTCGAAACCCCCTCCCAGCTTCTGATGGGTTTACCTTGTGATGTCACAATTTTACGAAACCGTAATCGGCTTCTGATGTGTTTACCTTCTCGGTTAATTAGTCAGAGCAACCTGCTCAGAGAAATTAATGCGAGCGAAGCCGCGGGCTAAAGCAAGTATAATGTACGTTTATTAAGATTAAGGATGTAAATGTTACCTCCAATATTTTGTTCCGCACCACCTCTAGCTTGACTGGAAGAAAAAGCTTTCGGCTTTAAGTCCACCCTTAATATTATGGTAATGAAGTAAATAAAGCTGATGGGATGCAGAAGTAAACTGATTCATATTCTCTTTTTTCCAGAGTTAAACGAGTATATTCCGTACTGGAACCTGAGCTCCAATATTTGCTACTAGTGGGCGTGGTCTACCAAACGGCCTACCTTAAACCTTGCTCACCGGGGTAAGTATATAAGGAGTCTTTATTTCTCCATCGTCTATACATGGTTGGTTATTTAAGGTAGTACAGTATAAAAATGGGGCATTGTGCACTGATTATATTTGCAAGAAAAAAAAAACGAAAATTGAAAATTGAATTTTTGATGTAAATCTATGCATTTGTTATAAAATATAGTATAGTCGAGTTAGTATATCTTATCACAAGTCTCGAACTTTTTTTGGGGCTAACTTAATTTGTGTGATTTGTCCCTTCGTTGAGTTAGTATCTCGTAACACAAGTCTCGAACTTACTTTGGGGCGAAATCAATTTGTGTGATTTTTTTTCAGTTCTAACCAAGAAGTTTTGCTACAAAATCTTGAATTTGTACTACCACAAGTCTTAAGCAATCCAAATAAGACAGTTGAATATGTGCAAAATGCTGTAGGTGTCACTTTGAAAAAATTGCAAGAGGTAAGTTAAATACTAGTTGTGTAGAACCACGATTGCCCTTCCTTCCTCAACATTAAGGTTAAAAATCGAACATTCATTTCATCCAGAATTAAAATAAACAAACATACCTACTCCTCAGCTTTATGACTTTATTTATTATTTGTATAGATTTACACAGTATAATACCCGGCATGTAAGTTAGCCACCAACAGGAAGTGCTGGGGGCTGCACACGTTAAAATTTGTATGAAAATCGGCTATTGCGCATTCAAGGTCATTTCAGTTTATTGCCAACATGCCGCGTAATATACTAGTTTTTTAAAGTGCGACTCACTCAAAACCAGTGAGTTCTAAGACAAAACCGGTGAGTCGAATTGTACGGAATCGAATCTAAGGGACCAATATCCCGGCTACCATCGGGCAGTCGTTAAAGAATACTTCACAGGCCGAGAGAAGGTTCCGAAGAACTCTGACACCAGGGTGTGCATGGTTGACTGACGTGACACCAACACGAAGTGAATAGTAGATTAAATAGTACTCCTGTTTCATCATCAGCATCATTTTAGCTGCAGGCTGTCCACTGCTAAACATAGGCCCCATCCAAGAATTTCCAAAATGACCGGTTGGAACGACCTTCTTTAGGTCATCTGACTATTTGGTCGGTAGGTGTCTGATGTTGCGCTTGCTGGTGCGTGGTCGCCATTCTAGAACCTTTCTACCTATCTACCTACTCCTGTTTCCTGGGTTGGTAAAATCCCAACTAATATTATAAATGCGAATCAAGTGAGTTCGTATAGTTGTTGGTTTGTTTGTTACCTCTTCACGCCCTATCTACTGAACCAATCTTCCTGAAATTTCGCATTCACATAGCTAGGAGTATTGAGAAGGACATAGGCTACCTTTCGTCCCGGGAAAAAGCACTGTTCCCGCGGGAAATTCACGCGGGCGGAGCCGCGGGCAAAAGCTAGTATACCATATATTCATTTACAGGTTAACAATGTCGTGGCCAAAGTGTGTGACGGTGTTGGAGACAACGAGTGCGATAGGCTAGTGGACTCACTGGTCCAGCAAGATCCCAACCTGAAAAAGTCGGCTTTGTACTTAGACACTTCCTACCAGGCAGCTTATGGAGTGGTATCCAAAGATCAACGCCTTGTCGAAGTCGCCCAGTCTTTGGACGTGGTTCCGTACCTCGTTGACAATTTAGACGACATTGCAAATTATGTGGATGTCTTAAAAGATTTTGTTACTAAAGTTGTACAACCGCCGCCGTGCGCACCGGTGGTGGGGGCAACCTTATACTAAATAGCTGACCATAATGTAAGGATTGACAGGCGGTATTATCTATGGAATTATTATCGTATTATACAATATTATCATTTAAAAAAAATATCGGATATGTAATTTTCGTCATAACTTTTCTATTCAAATTTTGTTATAATTTTGATTTTAGTTATTATCATAAATTTTACAATTTACTTTTTATAAATTGAACGTACTACTCTTAATATTTGTTAAATATATATCTAATTATTATATGGATAGAGGGACACTTAAAATTAATAATAGAAAGCAAAGAAATTTTTTTGAACATAAATTTTTCTTTTTTCATTATTATATGTTTAAAATATGTTGTGATTTATCGTCTGTCAAAACTTTTTGAACGACCTTTGAACTATTTTTAGGTTAAGTAACAGTCAGAACATTTTAAATTATTATAAAATTGTAATTAATTTAGGAACTAAATTATATTTTTTCTTGTAAATAGACATAGACCTCGCAATCGCAATGGATATAATCTGTATTAAATAAAAATGAAGCATTACAAAAACCTCTTATTTGTTACTCTCGACTGTCTGCCTTGTGTAAACCCTCTTTGAGAAAGCTATTGTTGTTGGATTACTATCTTTTCCTGAAATATCATCGACGTAAATACGTGAAATAGCATAGTATGTTCCAAATTATTAAGTAATCGCAATTGATTAAAATAAAATTCTTATTCTACTACGTAACATTGAACAAGTATTAGTTATTTTTTTGTATAAATTTATATTGATCTAGCTAGACGACCCTCACAATCACAACATCCCTAAAGATAATAAAATAGTCATCAGAACCCTTTAGCGGTTGAGGTAAACTATTTCTAATGATAACAACCCTTAGAAAATTAAATTGTATTACAGCGATTTTATCATATTTTCTGGATTTATGTAAATGTTTTTTCTGAAATTCGTGGCTGGATGAAATCTACTTTCACATTTATACTATTTGTTTTTTATATTCTGTCTTTGGTTTGAGTTCTGGAGTTCCATTTTGAAGTTTGTTTCTCATTCAAAACCCAAAACTGGTGAAGCGATTTTGACTCGCTGATTTTAAGTGAGTCACAAATTTTATAAAATACTAGCTTTCGCCCACGGCTTTTCGCCCGCATGGATTTCCTATTCTATTATTTCTACGTTCCCCTGGTTCTAGGCTACCTCCCCACCATTTTTCTGCCAAATCAGTTCAGCCGTTCTTGAGTTATAGTAGTGTTACTAACGCGACTTTTTTTTATAATAGAAGATACTATACGACAACTTTTGAGTTTGAATAGATTTTAGGCTATAAATCCCTTACTTACTTTTCGTTCGTTTTTTGGTCAATAATTGATAAAGATACCACTAGTGTGGACCCAGACGATGGACCCCCTTTTGACGTGCCCGGCGTGCCCCGATACTTGCATCCTGGAGGATTTATAAGGCTAAAGAGAACACTGTAAGGGTGGCCCAGTTTTGGGCATCCAAGGGTATTTAAGGTGAACGTCGACACGCTAAGAAGATTCATTTTTATACGATTGCGTTGGCAGTCAAAATAACGGGTCTGAGAAAGATAGGTCACCATTGCTAATACTTTGATTAATATAAGCCCGAAAAAACCAAATGAAGATGCAACTGAGAAAGCGCTAAGATGAGAGAGAGATAAACAAGAATTCAGTTTTTTTAATAAAGAAAAATTAAATAGCCCAGTAAATTCTTTATACATATAGAAACCTCTTGGCCATAATTGGTTAAAAGGTTAATGATTATAAATGTTAAAAAAAAAACTATTAATATATTTCAGCCGTCCTTGCGCGCAATCATATATTCTTGTCTGTTATGACTTTCTGAATAATTTATTATATCGACAACATGGAAATAGAATAGAGGTTTAAAATCGATACCGGTGATGTCACACTAGGGCATTTATTTGTTTTCACAAAAGAATATATTGAATAACCTGGGGACGTAGGCAATCACAATTTCAAAACTTTGACGAATGTCGTCAAGAACAATATTTGTATGTATGTATGTAAAAACTTTATTGTACAGAAAGAACATTGATGATACAACATAGAACACAACAAAAGGCGGACTTATCCCTAACAGGGATCTCTTCCAGTCAACCTGTATAATAAAGGAAAAAGAGTACATGGGCATTAAAGAGGGTACATCGCAAAGATACACATGAAATTACAAACTAATTACAACATAAAAGTTACTTAACCTATACTATAAATCAACTCAAGTCCGAACGCTCGAAGTATTCCCTAACCCTAAATTTGAAGGAATATAGTGAGGACGACATCTTGACCTCCAATGAGAGTTTGTTCCATAAAGTTGCAGCGAGTACTGCAAATGATCTGGCGTAACACTGGGAAGAATGTGTAGGAATGTTTAATTTCAAACTATGGGACGCTCGAAGACGGGGATCGATATTCCGGAAAGAAAATTTTGATTTAAGGTAGTCAGGAGAAGAAGGATTAAAAAGAACATTATAAAGGAAAAAGAGAATGTGAAGGTTACGGCGCATTTTTATTGTAAGCCAGTTTAGGCGTGAACGGAATTCTGAAATGTGGTCATATTTTTTAAGGCCGAAAACATATCGAATGCATATATTCTGAAGTCTCTCCAGTTTAGTTGTCAGCTCATCAGTAAGATCTAGGAATGCGACATCAGCATAGTCAAGAATAGGCACGAGCCAACAGTGCCTTAGTGTCGGTAGGAAGGAAGTTTTGTAAGCGTCGTAAGGAGTGCAAAGACACAAAGATCTTGCGGCCAAGCTCATTGATATGAGGAGACCACGACATAGTTTCGTCCATGACAATACCCAGATTCTTGACCTTGGAGGCAAAAGGAATGATAGTATTATTTAGGACAACACCGGGAAAAGCCATGGACTTAAATCTTTATATAAAATGAGGGCTGCCTATTACAATCGCTTGTGACTTAGCCGCATTGAGCTTTAAACCAAAACTATAAGACCAGCCAGCTATGGACGCAAGATTATTGTTAATGATGCCGATCGCGTGGTGAAAATTATCAAGGGGGGCGGCAGAGTAGATCTGGAGATCGTCAGCATAAAGATGATAGCATGATGTCAGTGTGGCAGTTATTCCGTCAATAAAAATAGAGAATAGAAGTGGTGAAAGAATACCGCCCTGTGGAACCCCAGCTGTGAGAGTGCACCAATCAGATCTACAATCCCAAACCTTCACTAACTGTCTACGACCCTCCAAGTAGGAACGAAACCAAGTAAGTGTAGTTGGAGAAAAATTCAGTGAGTGCAAAACAGCAAGCAGGATATCAAAGTCAATGGTGTTAAATGCGTTGCTAAAGTCAAGCAGCACCAGAAGAGTGAGGTTTTTATATTAAGGCGTATATCATCAGTAATCTTGATTAGAGCAGATGTGGTACTATGACCGACGCGAAAGCCAGATTGCAAGGAATTTAATAAGTTATACCTGGAGAGATACTTAAATACACACTGTTGTGGGTGATGCTCTAGAATTTTTGAAAGGAGAGGGAGAATAGATATCGGCCTAAAGTCAGAAGGAGAAGTGGGATTGGTTAGTTTCGGAAGGGGTATCACATGAGCATATTTCCATGCACTAGGGATACTCCAGATTCTAATGAACAATTGATGATGTTTGAAATAAAAGGAGCGATAATGTCGGAAATTGGTTTAACCATGTCAAGAGAGATACCGTCGTTACCAATGGCATTCGATTTAATAGAGCTAATTATTTTAACAACGTCATCCTTAGTTATGTTATCAATTTGAAAAGGAGGATGAACCAAAGACGGTTTGCTATAGAGGTTAGACAGTGTAGCAGACTTAATATCAGGAGGAAAACTAACAAGAGAAGAGGTAAAATGTGAATTTAGGTCATTCAGATCCAACTGCATATTGAGCTCAGATCCCTGCTTTCCGACCCCCAAATTCTTTAAGAATTTCCATAGTTTGTTAAGAGGACAATTCTCCACATTGTTCAGAATGTGCTTACGCCTGGCATCTCGACATTCCCGATTACACAAATTTCGAAGACAAGTATATACCTCATGATTAGCAGAGGATGGGCAATGGCGTAGTCTCAACTTTGCCTTATCTCTTCTAGCCATGAGGGTTTTGATCTTCGGGGTCAGCCAGGGAGCTGGATAATGTTTGACGCGAACTGGATGAAGAGGAGCATGTTTATCATAAATAGCTAGAAGAATTTTATTAAAGACTTCAACTTTTGCATCCACCTCCAACGCATCCAACACATCGTCCCAGTTAGCTTCAGCAATATCAGCTTGAAAGTTTTCCTTATTTATTTGAGAGAAGTTGCGCACCATCATGATCTTGTGTCGACGCTTAGGTAGACGCAGTTTAAATGAAGCATAAAGCAAATCATGGGCTGAAAAACCAGGCGCATTAAATTGACCGTGTTTAGTAACAAGGTCTGGCGAAGAAGTGATTATTAAATCGAGCAGAGACGGAGGGCCGTTGTGAGGGAAATGAGTGACAGAGAGAGGAAGAATATGCAAGTCTAGCGATTCGCAGAGAGCGCGGAGAGAATCAGAACAAGAGTCATTCTTAATAAGACATGTGTTAAAATCACCCATAAGAATAAGATGGTCAAACGAGGTACGAAAATCAACTAAGAGAAATTCAAGAGCGTCAAAATAGTTAATACGGAGAGAGGGGCTATAGTAAACTCCCAGAAAGACCTTAAAATGATGAAGCGAAATTTCGAGAAACAGGTGTTCAGGTCCTTGGAATTCAGGAGGAGAATGTGATATAATTTTACAGGGAATATCACTGCGTAAATAAATATTTAATACAATTTATATTCAATAATAATATTAATTATTTTTTTATGTGTCAATCATTAATTTTATATGGGATTGACACAAGCTACGGTTAATCATGTGGTCAATCATATGTCAATCCCATAATTTTTTTTCTTGTCGTGAGATTATGACTTTGGCTTCCTGAGCGCTGCTTGAAACAAGTTCAACTAATTTGTGGGGTAATATTTGCGCAGCGACGGCCATTCATCCTTCACCTTTCAACATGCGCCTAACACCTATTTTATATATATATTTAGCGCCTTTTTAACACGCTTTTATTAGCTTCACCTGTATGTTTGCATGCTTGTTTGTAACCGACTTCTTCGAACTTAATTTTGACCCACTTTGAACCGTCAGAATTAATTCGAACTTTGTAGAATTATCAAGGACCGATGACAATACAATAATTCGATAAGTTTATCTCTAAAAAGTGGAAAATAAATATAGTTAAAAAAACTAAAAAAAACACGCTTTAATGAGCAATCGAACTAAAAAACGAAAAATAAATTAAACCAATAAGTATGTGGGGTGTTCGACAAATGAAAAATATGGCACAAGCACCCCACACGCTTTTTGGTTTAATTTATTTTTCGTTTATTAATTCGGTTGCTCATTAAAGCGTGTTTTTTTTAGTATTTTTAACTACATTTATTTTATACAGTCCACAAAATGATCTATACAACGCCCTTAGCTGATAGAAAGGCAAGTAAGAATTTTCAATAGATCTTTAGAAAAGAGCTCATGTAGCAGTAATTTTTCTCAAAATGATGATGTTTTGAATAAAACACTCTAGTTATCGGTATCATTATTATTAATGGATATTTAAAATGCATCATCCGGCACTTAGGAGTACCGTGTACAAGTCTTTATCTAAACATACATTTAGATAGATAAGTTCCAATTTGGAAATACAAAAATTATATCAACATTTGAAAACAAAATTTACGAATAGTCAACAATAAATGCCTAATATTTAAAATCATAACTTTAGGGCTAAAGCTTGGAGAAGTATACATAAAGTTTGCTCGTAATGATGTAAAAGGGGGTTGCCTTTTTTCATCACTCCATACAAAGTAGATTAAATATGTTGAATAGATAAAAGTTAAAAAAAATACAAATTATTCCCTGGGGCTTCACTACCGTGGGAATTACAGGATAACAGGTATGCTATATGAAAATCGGAACCGTGCAAAACCAGGGCCAGGGATAAGCTACAACTTGTATGGAGCAGTGGTGGTAGTGGCGCTTAGATTGTATCAATGTTTATTCATTTACTTTTCACACTTACTTCTGTAAGTAATGCAAAAAAATTCATTAAGTCTTTAACGAAACAGACATAATAATTTCAAATATGACAGAATGTAAACTACATTGTAGGAGCAACTGTAACATCGATTCATTAAAAAAATGTTCCAATAAATTCACAAATATACAAAGATAAGCACTTTGGAATCTAACTTCACTATACATATCGACTAGACTCTACATACATTTAGAAAATCTACATAATTACAATCCTTACTAAGAATCTAAACTCTTCGAATTTTTTAAAGATCTCGTGTTGAAAGGGATAGTTTTATTCTTTTTAGTTTTATTATCTACAGCATACGTATCATTTCCACTTGACGGTGTGCTAAAGCCGGAGTTTTTGGAACTGGGCACACTATTACCAGGGGAGACCCCGCTGTCTGTGCTGACAGAAGCTGGGCTTGGACTGTCACTCTGATTGTTGCACACCGTCAGATCCTGCCCGGGTATCGACACTATCTGCCCAATTGGCTTCTGTCTGACTAGATTTATGCTTTGGCACAAATTATTCTTCTCCAAGTCACCATCTTTCTTTTGATACCTCGTGAGTGTCCCCGCTGAACCTGCTGAATTCGGCCTGTACATTGGCATAAACTGAGACTGAGGGTAGTACTGCATCTCCGGCGGTACCTGTCCGGGCACCCACGGTGCCATAGTAGACACTACTGGAGTCACATGTGGCCACATTGGCATCTGCATCATATGCGATCCATCAGGCATATTGAAAACAGGAGCTACAGGCATCGGTCTTACTACTCCCACAGGTGTAGGAGCACTATGAGGTCTCATTGCGGGATGATGGTATTGGGAAACAAATTCTTCTCCTTCATACATTCTATTCGGATTTGGAGCTTGACCATACTCCACATTTGGATATACTGTGTGCGGACCTCTTTGCATGTAAGTAAACATTTGCTGTTGAGCTTGTTTCATAGCTACATATTGCTGCAAATGTATAGCTGTTTGCTGTCTTTGTTGAGCTAAGTCTGTATGTGTGACGCTTGTAGTTGCATTGCCGTGAATATAATAAATATGGGACTTCGAATCGGTTTGCGTTACAGGCGTTTGTCTTTGAGTATTATTAAATTTGTTATCTACATTATTTTGTGGGTCCTGATATTCCTCTGGAGGTGCTATATACTTAGGGGGAGAAGGTGGAGTGACCTGCTGTGACATAGGGTAGCTTATTATTTGTGCAATATATGGCTGCTGCGATTTAGCTGAGTGCGCAGGACTATGACTTTGGAATGTTGGATTGAATGTAATTTGAGATTCTTGACTAGACCCAGTATCATCTTTGGCTCTTTGCTGTTCGTTGACTTCATTTTTCTTTGGTTTTTGATTATAAGGAGCTACCTTAGGATTGTTCTTCCAACTAGCACCGGCACTCTGTGGTCTTTTGACTGGTGATTTGGACGGATCCTGCCAGTTGTCTCCGTTGATTTGTCTTGGGTCTTGATGGTGTGACTGAGCACTGTGTGATCTCCTTGGAGGAGGGGACATGCCATCTGGGACGTGCTGTTGTCTGTAGCATCTTCGGGCAGTCCCAGGGCTGCTCTGTCGTTCAGGAGGTTGTGGTACAGACCTGGGGATACGCCTTCTGGCTGGCGTTGGAGGACTTGGTTGTGATTGGAAAGATTGCGACGATTGCGACGCAGACCGCCATTGGTCTATTAAGGTTCGCCTCCGTTCGTGCTCTAGCCTTAGTTCTGTTTCGCTGGACGAGTCGTAGTCTTTACCCTGGAAATAAGATGTGTGTTAACTCAAAATTATATTATTTTGTTTAACTCATTTTATTTTGATTTTAATAGTATTTTCCTTTCCAAGTGTTTTATAACCACTTTTTTAGTTTAAGTAATTAGTTTAGAATTTTTTAATTATTTAAATACTTTTCTTTATTTGTTTCCAATAAAACTTCCTTATACCATTAAGTGAGAGTACATGGACTTATTTGTTGTAGCATTTATTTTTCCAGTAATTTTACTGTACAAAATACAGACTGAAATATATTTTACGTAAGAATTCTTATGATACTTTTTTATTTTACTTATATACTTTTGTTATTACTATTGTTATTATTGTATTCATAAATGTTACAAACCTTTTCAATTTTTTCATCGAGCATTTTGAAAAAGTCTTGCTGACTGGCTGACACCTCACTGTGAAAATAATAACAACAGTCAGTTTATTACTTAATTTATTCTGCTAAAAGTCTAGGTATAATATGTTTTTTTTTTATAATTTCCACTAGTGGCATGGCGGGGATGAATAAAGAAGTTGGGAAAGGCGCATCACCGAAGCCCATTTTCTTTCGTTCTCGAGATCTATCCAATATAAACTTGTGGTGGTAAACTTAAAATAAGTAACAATTGACGTCAATAAGTGATAAGAAAATCCTATATTGAAAATAATTTGAATTTTGAATATCTTACCAAAAATTGCTTTTATCCGATTCATACTAATATTATAAATGTGAAAGTGTGTCTGTCTGTCTGTTTTACATCTAAACCTGCACCGATTTTGATGAAAAAATGGTATGGATATAGTTAAAGGTAGGAAAAGGAAATTGGCGCGTTTTAACCGAGCACCACCGCGTGTTTAAAAATAAACGAGGATTTCTGATTTACCCCTATAAGAGCTTGGCTGTGGGCGAGGGCCTAGGCCCTTTTCCACCCGTAGCTACGCCACTGCATCTCACGCAAAGAAGTTCAAAGAATTTTCCATTCATGCCATCCAAAAAAGCATATTATTTAACTAATATAACCAAGCAACAGTAAAAGAAACGAAATAATATAAATTGAGAAGGTTTTGAAAGAAATAAATTACATTGTCGCTGGGTGTGCAGCAAGCGGCAAGATGTGTTTGCTCTGCTCTTCGTCTTCCGTCTCATCTTCTACGATCACTCCCCCCGCCGTGCCTTCTTCCTCATCAGAATCTTTATCCACCGCGCCTGGTGAAGAAATAACAAGTATGTAAATAAAACGAGATCATCTTTGACCACATCTGAAATTAAAATTACATGAAATCTTGGTCAGTCGCTATGGCAGGAAATGAGAGACGAGGTGTAGTGTGTGTGTATATTCTCTCGTCATAATATTAACAAAATAAAATAACTATATGTACTCAATTAAGACTTAGTTAATGACACGCATTAGCCAGTTGTGACGCGATGAATTTACAATTAAGATTTGCTTACAATTTATATATTTAGATATATGTTGCAAATAAAAACGATTAGATCTAGTGTCAACTTCAGTCGTTGGAAGAAATAGTAAACATCGACAAGAGCAAGGAATGTTGAGGCTGGTGGCAAGGCACAATGATTAATCTATAATGTTTTAGGATTTTATGCAGGAAGACATGATTTTTTTTGCTGGCCCTGAGCTCCGAGGCCATACCTTGGGTTGGAATAAGAAAACCACAAAAAAAATCAAACAAAAAAAAAAACATTTTTGAGCTTTTGGTACATATGCTATTAATGGCATAATATAACATTAAGAATACTAGTTGCTAGTTATCAAAAGCTCTATCTTATTTAAGCGCTTTCCTAGTTGAATATGAGTCAATAAAAGTTTCTCTGTAAATAGCATAGATCGTAGTAGATATTTATAAGTTCGTCTCTACAAAGCATGTAATTCTATGACTTAGATAAATAGTAAAAACAGGAGAATCGCATCAATAGCGCTCGAAGATTGAACAACATCGACTCCGATCCAGTTGATTGTTTCATTTCCCGGGTGAAGATTTACGCCAACTTTGTTATTTGCTGAGATTGGAGCTTTGAAAACAAAGTTTTACATCAACCTAGACAAGACTATACGACGAACTAAGACCTCGCGTGATTTTATCATTTCTAACAGTTAGTTCCCAAAGTAACACCTAGTTAGCAATCGATATTGAAATGTACAAACAGGTTAGCAAATAGATGTAACGGAAACATAGTTTCAGAAAATAGAATAAAATTAATGTGTATTGTGTCATAACCTGTAACCTAAAAAGAAATTAACAAAGGAAATATATAGGAAGAAGAGTACAGTTAGTACAGTAGTAGACGGGAGTCCCATGCACCCATAGCTCAGCATGAATGATAGATGTATGAAAGGATGTATTCTGAAAGCACGAATTGATAGTAAAAGCAAGAAATGGTATGAAAGTAGTAAATAGCATGTAAACACAGGCACCAATGTCCTTATGGTGGTGGTAGTATATATATATATATATATATATATATATATATATATATATATATATATATATATATATACTCGGTTATATCGCGCCTAAAAGTTTGTTTGACCTCAGGTCGTTAACTACATCCCTACCAAATTTCATCACAATCGGTCCAGCGGTTTAGCCGTGAATAGGTGACAGACAGACAGACAGGCAGACAGACAGACAGACTTTCGCATTTATAATATTAGTATGGATAATATGGATATAAAGTATATATAAAGTAACACCTAGATAGCGTTATCCAAAGTTAGAACGCGCTTTGGTTTCGTTTGCTACACAATCGTGGACATTTTTATTTATATTACAAAAACTACTATACTGATTTTGATAGCAAACAAACTTGAAAATTCTTTTAATATTTCTTACATATGTACTAAATTTCTTCAAAATCGGACCATCGGTATGCATAAGTGTGTTATCGAGGACGGGGTTTTTTTAAATAAATTTTCTTAAAAAATATTATTATTTTATACTTATTTTGAAGTCTTCTTATGATACTGAACATCCAGTATTAAGGATAATGGTGTTAACACGGCCATCTTGTATTAGTATGAAAGTATGGATGATACTTCTATTCAATGTAAGTCTTTGTATAAACCAGAAAAATGGCGATCATTCTTATTTCAGACGCTGCGTGTTAAGATAACAAATTGAACTGTCACGTAATGTTACGTTTTGGTTAACTGATGCTATGTTTTGATAGATGATGTTGGAAGAAATACATTTGCTGTAGTTAGTAAAATAAAGATTTTGATGTGTATGTTTCTAGGCCTGAAGATGATACTTTGGTGAACACTAGCGCCATCTTCAGTTAAAAACAATTATTCACTGAAAACACAAGTTATCAAAAATCCGTCTTAAATACAATTAAGGTTCTGGATCTAAAGTTAATTTAAAAAAATCCCACTCATTGAGTTAGTCCCAAAGTAAGTTCAAGACTTGTGTTATGGGATACTAACTCAACGATAATATATTTTATAACTTATTCATATATCTATAGGTAAGCATTCAAGACCCGGGATAATCAGAAGAATATTTCTTTATTTATAAAACTTTATAACACAAGTATTACATTCTATCACAAGTAAAAATACTTTTACAAATGGTGTACTTCAGTCCACCAATTGTAAAAGTATTTTTACTGCTAAAAGCATTATCTCCCAGTCAACCATTAGAAAAAACAGAAAGATCATTTTTTTCATCTTGACCTGACCGGGGATTGAACTTGGGACCTCCTGAGTAGCGGGCAGGCGTGTTAACCATTACGCCAAGGTGGTCGTCAAAGAAAACGAGTAGTCATAGATTTAAAAAATGCCTGGGGTCAAAGACCGCGCGCCATTTCAAATTCTATGGGGGTAGTTTATTCTTTAAAAACTTAAAATAAGTAAGAATTGTCGTCAATAAGTGATAAGAATATACTATATTGAAAATAAACAATTTGAATTTGAATTTAATGAGAAACAATACGGCTTAGCTCGTATTTAAAAATGTGGGCTATTAAAGCCAATGCAATAAAGCCCTACAGTATCAACAGTCGCAAATTACCGCCCACGTCTAATCCAGAACAGATGCCATCAATCGTGGACGTTAAGCACACAAATACTGTTTATCGCCTCGCAACTGTCATTGAGTACATTTTTATTCGGAGATGACGCGTGATTGCTTCTAGATTTTAAAGTTAAAACTACTGTCGGGTTTAAAATGTCAACTTTCTCTATTTTTAAGCTGGAAAAAGCAAAATATTTTTTTTTCATTAATTTATATTGTATGCTAATTGACCCCTTGCAACCTAGTATCAGAGATTTTCGTAACCGCTTTACGACCTGGACGTGGTTTCATTAACGATAACCAGTGGGTCTAAAATCGCCACTTTAGCAATTCATCTAATGGAATTGATATTACGAATTCTTAGCTATTCTTTTGCAATTCCTATTCCTTTCAATTTTTTTGAAGAGGAGTTGCAAAGTTTAATTGGCCAGTTTACAAAAAATAGAAGAATTGCTACAGAATTGCTAAGGAATTCGAAATATGAGTTGATTCGATGAATTGCTCAAAGTGGCGTTTTTAGACCCCCTGATGGCAATGATCAACGACCTAGCGTGCCTTGAATCAACATGTTTTCTTCCGCATTTAAACTACGATGGAGAACAAGCATTACTTTTGATAATGTGAAAACTTTACTTATACTTGACATGTCTGCTCCTGCCATTTGCTTCAATGCGCCATTACCGCATTGTTTTGTTGTATACAGCACTTTGTGCTACTTGCGAATAGTTCATGTGGTTACATTATATGAGTAACTATATTGATCTGACACTGATATTTGATTTCACTAAGTCCAAGATCGATGAGAAAGTATGACGAGAGTGAGGAGTGTTTAAGAATTGAGAGAGCTCTGTAACGATCTGTGTTCTTCTTTTATAATAATTCTTCATTTATTATTTATTTTCCATATTTTTAATAATGTGTAACGTTGCTAAAACCAAAATACAATAGATTTATTGTTTTAAATTTAAATTGGAATTCAACTTTTTCTGTTGGAAATAAACTCCTTTGTTTTTAACCCCAGAATAAGTAATAGTATTTTTACTAAAATATGCCTATAATCAGAACCATTGATACAATTATCTGGGATTTTGTTTGACGACAATAAGTGATAAGAATGTCCTATATTGAAAATGAACAATTTAAATTTTGAATTTGAATTTGAGACAAATAGAGTACTTATCTAAGGCTCTTTTCACACTATTGATGGGAAAGTAAGTCGAAATAAAAAATCGCGACGAGCGCCCTCCTTGGCCTCCGTTTATAGCTCAGACATCATCAACTGAACGTCTTCCCTAGTTGCATCTTCAGCTTACGCTTAAGCCCAGGGTACGCTTTTAATCGTGGTCTCAGATTTCGCGGTACTAGTTATTAAAATGGAGCTACTGCCGTTTGACCCTTTTTACAGGGATACAACAAAATCATCATCCTGATGTATACAAAATCGGAAACCTTTCACCACGGTGTCTGTTCCTACAAAACTATATATCCATATCCATACTAATATTATAAATGCGAAAGTCTGTCTGTCTGTCTGTCACCTCTGTCACGGCTAAACTGTTGGACCGATTGTGATGAAATTTGGTAGGGATATAGTTAACGACCTGATGTCAAACATAGGCTACTTTTGGGCGCGATATAACCGAGTCCCACGCGGGGCGAAGCCGCGGGGAACAGCTAGTTGGACTATAAGTAAAATATATTGTAGAAATATAAAAAAGAGAAAGTCTACGAAACCAGTAATTTTAATCGTAAAGGCGAACGGTTGAGCAAGTGTCAGTCCGTAGATTTTCGTGCAGTGTTCTTAATAACCATGGTATCCGTTTAGGGGGCTTAGCCAAAGTCACAATCGCAAAACGTTAACGAGGTACGACAAGAACAAAATGTATGGGCTTGACATAAAATTGACAACGTGATTTACCGCAGCTTATGTCAATCCTATACATTTTGTTCTTGTCATCATTCGTTAGCGTTTTGAAATTGTCACTCGGAGTTAGCGTACCACTGGCCAGTTTCCTTGCTAGTCATTTTCACTAATTCACCAGTTTACTTACTCACTTTCGGTAGGTTGTCAATTTCGCTAGTTAGTCATTTTCCTGATTCGTCAGTTTCTTCCTTCGCTACTTTTGTTAAGATGTCAGTTTCACGATATTGCTAGTATTGCGATCCGCCAGTTTCATTAATTGTCAGTTAGCTACGGGTGCTGGGTTGCCCGTTGACGTTAGACGCGCGAAAATCCTCCCCCGCCTTGACCTCTTCGATTGGAAGAGGGCCACAACACAGCCTGACTGCCATCTAGCGATAATAGCTGGCACTAACAGCTTGACAACCCTGCTACAAGTAGGATATAAATCTTCTCATTATCATTGTATCATGCTCAACATAACTGTGTGCTGTCAACTTATGGCCCCAAATATATAAGCGCGTTGTACATTTCACTGTCTTTCTTACCCTTTAAATTCTCTCGTAAGTCGTTAGTCGATAAAGCCCTTACCAATCAAACGATTAACGCTGAGTAATGGACCGTATTTGTTATTCTATAAAAGCTACGTTGCCGTAATAAAGAAAATCAATAGAATTATTGATAACAATGGAAAAGTTCAAATAGAGTAAGTATTGAGAATTGAAAAGAGTATTTTCCTACTAGGGCTGTAATATTTATTTGAAATGAGAACTTTTTAGACGCAATGTTAGAGTCGCAAATGCAACAGGAGTCCCGTACTAGTAAGTAATGGTGTGACTAAGCTGTTTATTTTTGTCTTAAATTAAATTATTGTTAAACACATAGAAAGATACACTAGCTGTTTCCCGCGGCTCTGTTCACCTGGTTACATCTAAATGAAAATAAAAAAATAAAAATTATTTCAACATTCGAAAGCTATATTCATCCTGAGTAACATATTCATGTATACACCACGGGGGGCTGCCTAGCTTATATACAAAGAAGGCAACGAATACAGAGAAATGGTGAGGGAAAGATGTCACGTAGCACATGTCCGGTACCGCGGCCGGTGTGTAGTCCCCCTAAGTAAATCCAGACGAGCTCGAGGTCTGTGCGAAGTAATTACAAGTAAATATTGACCAGTCTGTGTCAAGTTACAGAAAGGTTTGTTTAGACAAGGAATGGTTGTTTTCTATAAGCAAAAGTCTTCTGTTTCTAAGTGTAATGGATAGGGCAGGAATGTGGAAATATTTTCATTGTTGTGGTAACCAAAAGTAGGGTTTGGTACTGTAAAGAATGTTTAATGTTAGTATAGGTATAAACCTTTAAGGCTTCTTTAGTATTAAAGAGTCTTTAAACCTGGTTTTATATGAAATTTAAACTTTTTTTTAATAGGGCTCCGTACGCAAAGTTTTAAACGGACCCCATATAATAAGCATTTAAAGTCCGTCTGTCTACCAGACTTTTTTATAGATAACAGATTTTTTAAATATCATAAATAATACATATTGTTAACAACAATATGTAGCCGCTAGAACAACCAATAATAAATATTTTAAGAAGGTAACCAGGAAAGCGCTAAGATGATGGTATTATTTAATTTTTATTATCATTTGGTCCAAACAAAAAACCGCTTTACTCAGGTTCACAGCAACACTGACGGTGTCGGTCAGAATTAATTCATGATCCTGGATATGTAGAAACAATTTTTACATATAACCTAATTTATATAAAAATAAAAGTTATAGAATACTTAGAAGGCGATCATTGCCAAAAAGCAAGTTGTGCTTGATTGTGTTTAGTTGTGAAAAGAGAACAAGATTAAAATAAAAGCTAAACCAATGTTCACTTTTAAACGGATATTAAAAACTTTAACCCGTCGTCGCTCATTCGTTACGGGTGTCAAGTTGCCCCTTAAAATGTTCACGACGAGGTTTGCTAAATGATCTCCCGGTTTGTAAATGTTACTTTGTGAAATGTTGACAAATGAATTTCGAGGTAAATATATTTGTTTAAAAATTTTATTGCCTGTTTAAAAAAATACTGATGGACTTCATTCATTTATTTCGTGTAGGTGTCACGGTCAATCGACCATGGTGTCAGAGTTCTTCGGAACCGCGTCTCGGCCTCTAACGTGGTTCCTTTAACGATTACCAGGTGGCAGCCGGTTTCAACGACTTAAAGTGCCTTCCAGATGAAATAATAATATAGATTTTTAATCCCACGTAAATAACCGTATATTTCTAGACTAGCGAACCGCCCGGCTTCGTATGAGCATAAAAACGTTTGTCTTGAATCACTCTATCTATTAAAAATAACTGCATCAAAATCCGTTGCGTAGTTTTAAAGATTTAAGCATACAAAGGGACAGAGAAAGTTTTTTTTATACTATGTAGTGATAGCGATGAACAGACTGTACTACGAAATAAAATTTGGAATTTCACATCCATAACTCTACAAAAAAAATTAAGATGAACGTTTTGGCACCAATCCGCCATCAAGCTAATTAATTGAAATATCTATCTTACTAGAAAATAGAAAGATGGTCATGCATACATACCACGGAGGATAGATATATAATATGGTCAAATACATAACTATCCTTTTTGGCTTTATCGCAGTCGGGTAATGATAGATCATGCTAGATTGGCTTATCCATTTATTGCATTAGCCCAGTTCTACTAGCTTAGAATCTCCGATGTCTGCAATCCGAGATAATCAATTGGTTAATCACATTGATTAAGTTGGGCACAGGATTAATTATATTGTGCATAGCCAGTGTACGTTAATGCAGGCAGTATACCTACATCTCTATCTTTCTATTTCTTTAATTTTATTGGTTTTCCTATTTGCATCCTTATTTGGTTGATTCGAAGGTCCACTTTTGGTTTTGAACCTAGTAAATGAAAGTAGGGGTCGATTTTAGGGGAACCATAATGATATAGGTCGTTGAAAAA
Organism: Apomyelois bistriatella; assembly: GCA_947044815.1. Classification (NCBI taxonomy): domain Eukaryota; kingdom Metazoa; phylum Arthropoda; class Insecta; order Lepidoptera; family Pyralidae; genus Apomyelois; species Apomyelois bistriatella. The sequence goes on from OX345691.1 coordinate 13,393,450, forward strand.
TGTATGGGCCGAAAAATGAGCTGTTTTATGAAATAAGCGGGTTTGATCCCATTCTTTCCTGCTATTTCTTCATGCCTTCCCTGTGTTTAAACTTAGTAGTTAAACTGATTTAACCCGTCGAACGTTAAGGGGACATAAAGTGAGATAAGGCGTATATTGCATTATATGTATGTATATTACGTATTATTTAAAGGCACCTAAGTGAATGACATGTATTTCACATGCAGCAGGTATCAAAAAATTTCGTAAAAGCCATTAGTGGATTAAGACTGTACTTATACCAAATTAACCCGCCATTATACTACAGTTGTAATAAATAAGAGAATAAATAATCTAATTTCAGACTAAAAAAAATACACTTCAAAGTTGGCCACAACTCGAACCCCGTCCAACCCTCTTACCCGAACTTAAGGGATGGAATATATATTTATGCACCCTTGTCCTAATGCTTTCGTAAATAGGTAAATAATACTACAAGTTTGTAGTATGATTTGTAGAGTGTAATTTGACTTTAAAGTAGATTATTATATCAGAGGAGATTTACGATTTAGTTCTTACTGTTCCATACACAAAGAACGAATGTTCTTTATTCTATGTTTTATCATGTATATTTTTTCTTTGTATATCGATATGTATATCTTGCCAATCCTTACCTAACGGTGCTCAAACGTGGTCACTTACTAAAGAGAAATGTTCTAGATTGAAGGTTTGCCAAAGAGCTATGGAACGCAGAATTTTAGGTGTAAAACTGTCAGACAGTAAGAACACCACACTGCGCTAAATATAGAAAATAGGCCCTCATTACTAGTCCTCCGCTGTCCAGTGTTCATTTATTCGTTTGTCAGTTAGTTGTATTTGTAATTTTCAGAATAAATTAAAATTGAAGATGTTAAAGATATTGGTATGATAATAGTTTTTTGGGGGGCGTGATTCAGACTCGAACTTCTGTCTTTTATCTTATTCGTAGCTTTTATTTCGTAGCACTTCTACGAATGCTACGCGACTACGAGTGGTAATAAAATAAGAGTAAAATACTCAATAGCCGATTACTCGTACATATACAGTGGACCCCCGATAATCCGGCCCTTGTCTAATCCGGCGCCCCCTGTAATCCGACATGAGAGTTTACAATGGGCTGAAGAGAATGGTACATCCTACAGTGAACTTTTACTTTTGAGAAGACTGAGGGACAAGGCTCTGATCTCGCGTTATAACAACCTTAAACAAAAAAAAATTGATGAATATTTCCAAGCTTCATAATTTGATAAATTTTGTTTAATAATTCTTGATTATTTTGGTACATATGTGCATTTGTGCTTAATTTTATAATAAAACGTAAGCTCACTATTGTTATTTAATTTACTAAATTCGACATACATTAATGAAGTATGATTTGTACTTCAAAGTACTTATAACATATAAAATCTTATCATTAGATACATATGTAATTTGTCGGATTACAAGGTACTCTTTTGTAATAAATTCCGGACTATAGGGGGTCTAAGGCAGTGCTCTATAATCCGACAAATTCGATAGTCCGACACTGCCCTGCATAATGTTTGTCGGATTACCGGAGGTCCACTGTAAATCCATTCGATGTTGTAAATTATTTTGCTTCAAATTTAATTTGTCACCTTTTTTATAATCCATACATTGAGTTTATTCGTTAACATACATTGAAAAAAATAAAAATAAAAAAAGAGAAAAAATCTATCCGTACTCTTCCATTTATATTACCAAATTTTTAAATTCTGTTTTTATGTCGCAAGTGATATACTTGCGACATAAAAACAGTTGAAAAGTTTAGTACCTACTCGAAGTATGGAGGAAACATAGATAACCAACACGTACAAAATATCACATCGTACTTTAAAATAACAAGTCCCAAACATTATTTCATTACAAAACACAGCATGTAAGTACATTGTAAAGAAACACAAAAGAGAGTACTGCCTTACAGCAAGCGACATCTGCGTTACACGTGCTCCCGAAATTATTCAAAACTCCTTTATGAAGTCGCGGCCATTATGTTTAGAGCAAATCTTTGTATATTATCCCACCAAAAACATAAATGTAAAAAACGAGAGCCAAGTTCAATACAAAAATTGTGCTTGGCGGTGAGCTTCGCCGCAAAAAGAATGGCGATCTAAATGAGTGCCAAGTTCTATGCAAAATCGAAATATGTTTTTATAGGAACAAAATAACATTATGAACAAGTATTAAACTCTATTTCTTTGCTTTATTAGATACCTATAACAATTGCTGTTATTTAAAAATGTGAGATCTTGAAGTAGGTCAGATTTGACTTGGCCAGTTTTTAACACAATTAAAATGTTGAATAACTTTATAAAATGACATATGTAATGAAAACTGGCCAAGTCAAATCTGACCTACTTCAAGATCTCACATTTTTAAATAACAGCAATTGTTATAGGTATCTAATAAAGCAAAGAAATAGAGTTTAATACTTGTTCATAATGTTATTTTGTTCCTATAAAAACATATTTCGATTTTGCATAGAACTTGGCACTCATTTAGATCGCCATTCTTTTTGCGGCGAAGCTCACCGCCAAGCACAATTTTTGTATTGAACTTGGCTCTCGTTTTTTACATTTATGTTTTTGGTGGGATATCATTACTTTTTGTAAAGAAAACTAGGCAAGTATTCCTATTTAATGTTTTTTTTTGCGTGACAAATTAACCTAAAAGAGCTACAAACAAATGAGGTTTTGAAAGAAACGATTTACGTAATATTAAATAACTCACAAATGCCGTTAAAGTACAATACTAAAAAATAATAATTTATATCTGGACTATTCCAGCTATAACTCAAATAAATTTAGTCGAACGATGCAACATTAAACGCAATCTAATAGGTGGGTTTCCGCTAAACAACCGGGAATAACGAGGACGCTGGCGCGAATGAGCGCCGCTAAGAGCATACTTTGGTTCGTTCGCATTTTAAGTCGTATAGCGCTGTGAGCCGCGCACAAGTGCAAGGCGCGAGCGAGTTCAAGCAGCATTCTTAGACTAGTCAATACATACATATATCGGTACCAATAAGACTTCGCTATTGCCTTGACCTTGGTATACATACACATTGGAGTTTCTTTTAGGGTACAAAGAGTTCGAACTAACAAATTTATACCTTAAAATATTATTTCTTATTTTCAAAAGAAATCAGAGAAACGAACCTTGGGCACTGATCTTTGTTAATTTAGTGAGCCGTGGACTATAAGATAACTACTATGCAGGTATAAACCAACCGACCCGCTAAATTTTAAGTAAATCGCTACCGCTTATAATTTTGTACCATAAGTCAGAGCGTGACGCTGATTGGCTGGTGTGCTGCCGCGCGCCGCTGACGATACACCGTTGTTGGCCGGTTGTTTAGCGCGTAGGTATTACAAGTTTTTTGTATGGGGACACCGCTTATTTTTTGACTTTTTTTTATTTTTTGATTTTTTCCTACGCTTACACACAATTTCCGAGCTGGATTCCAAATTTCATCCTTCTAGGTCATCTGGAAGTAGGTTAGGTTTAGATACTATAAGTCAGTCAGTCAGTGCTAAAATTTACAACTTTTTGACCTTCATATCTTTATAACCGTTTGAGCTAGCTTCATGAAATTTGGGCTTCTACATGTCCTGATGGATTTTATTAAACACACGTAGTTTTATGTGTTTACATTAAAGAGGTTTCGAGTTATAGAAGGGTCATAAGTGGCACCAAGTGGTTCGTGTAATATTACACTCGGCGCTGGCTAGCCAGTTCCTTTGCTTGAACTTGGCTTGACACGCTGCCGCGTGTCTAGATGCACGATCGCGTCCTACAATACCGGCGATGAACACGCAACGCGGGATAATGATACATTGTAAGTATCTTTTTTTATTTTTATGGGCGCAAAATATTGGTATACTCGTACACGCCTGGGTGGTTACTATCGTCTATTAAAGCAGGAACGACATGGCGCAATACATAATGTAAGGTGACATCTCCCTTACTCTATCGTTTTGCATGTTTTTAGTGATGATGGTAACCCTGTTACCTTTTCTTCTCGTTTCATCTCTTAGGTCTACTGGAAAAGATTTCATTAATAAATAAGTTACCCCCTTATAATAACAATCTCGTTCCTGTATATTTTTACTGTGGACATGAATTTGGTAAAAAAAGTAATAACCATATCCTTTAAACGCTTGCAACACCCAAAGTGTCATGAAATAAAAGAATCTTTTCACGCCCTTCTCGAAGGCTCCCTTTACTATTTTATATAACTAGCAGAGGCTGATTTCATGCTGACTTCTAAATGCTTACTATCAAGAATTAATTAGGCCGCAACATCATAATTTAAACCGCAATAATATAGGGCACGGCGGAGCTAACACCATTATCATTCAAATAGTGGACAGATAACTACATCACTGAGTTACCAAGATACAAAATATCTTTATTGTACAATAGATTAAAGATTTACTTTAATATTGTTTTAGTGTAAAGTCAATGTATTGTATGTTGTGTGCTGCAGAGAGCAAATAAAATTGTTATATATCTATCTATCCATCATCTATCTATATATATATTAAAAATATCTGTTCAAATAAAAACTAATAAATTTAATAAAATTGAAATGTGTTTCTTCCCAACAAACATAGTTAAAATATATTCACCCTACTAATCTATAAATTAATGAGGAAAATAAATAAATTCTTTACAAAATATCCTATTTAAAAAAGCCACATTATACTTCGACAAGCTGCATCAACGTTGTGTGCGATGGCCTTAATTGACAAAGCGTCAGGGCACGCGTTTGAAAATTATTCAGCAGTTCTTTGTGCCTGCCAGTTGGGCATACAAAGCCATTCATTTTACACCGACGACGTGCTTCCTGCTTGCCATATGACGCGCGTGATTATTTTTTATTAATAACCCTTTATAAAACATATGATTCAAGAATGACTCAACTGATATAATGTGGAACAAGCAAATATGTTAAAAAAAGGTTCAGCTTTATTAATGATTTGTTAAGTTAGTAAACAGCAGCTTTTTAGGGTTTTGTAGAAATGGATCATTAGCCTATCGGTCTTTATCTCAGTGAGCCGTATCTCATGCGCAGTTATAGCAATTTTTTTACAAAATATGTATTTATTTTGTCGAATTATTATACATAATAAAAAAATAATAAAGTTTATATTAACGTGAATACATTTACGTTTTTGTATCGGTTCACTCTTGACACAAATTTATTTAACATTGCAAGCTTCAAATCATTATATTTTACCTGTGACTGTCAAACAATCGACAGTTTAAAATAATAACTATTCCCGTTAGATTCGAACCATGACCACCACGTTATAAAATAACTTAAATTAACCACTGAAACATAGAGAAACTTATTAGGTATTCCGATATTATGCACAGAGTATAAAAATAGAAAGGTTGGGTAGTCGCTAAACAAGTGAATTACTGTAATAGGCAGTCGGGGCTGGTTCAAATTGCTAGGGTTGCTAGGTGAAAATTAATGTGCTGCCTTATATAGTGGAAATTTAAACAGGTTTATTTAAAGATTTTGAGAAACCTGTTGTCGCCTTAGGCTACACCCCAGTCTCGATGGTATTCCCAAAATTCATTGTCCTACGCCTTGCGACGCCTAGGTTTATCAACTGTAAAACAGAAATTTGATGGCTGGAATCGTCATTAGTTTGGATACTTACTAAAAACTTGTCAAACTACTAATCTATATGCTAAGTATAAATTGACCCGAAAGCTCGACGTGCTTCCAGTAATTTACAACCCTATATAAATAAGAAGACAATTTATATACTATAGCTTCAAAATGAAATATTCATAACTGAAATTAAAATATAACATGGTGGCGAAACATCCCAAAGGTGAGCACAATTTTAAAATTACCTTTTTTTTATTAATTCTCAAAAATAAACTAATAAAACTTTGTAATAAAATACATTAATAAATAAAATTATTTTAAAATATTTTTTTTCCCTTGTGAAAGGTAAACAACGCGATAAATGAGGTACTCGACTTTGGCAACCCTAACAAAGTCTAATCTCGGCCAGCCGTGGATGATAGAGGAAAGCGAGTCCTATAAATATCAACCGTGCCGCGCCATTAAAAAAATATTTAATATTACTAATTCGATATTGATATCTTGAAGGCATTGTTTTATTGCATTTTACTAATATAGGATACCGATAGTAACAAACATGGACCCTGAGTTGTCTGAAAATAAAATCTTCTTTTCCTTTACCTTATCCCACTTTCCTATGTGGGGTCAGCACATTATGTAAGTTCCTTCCATTTAGATATATTTCCAGCCATTTCTCGTATTAATTATTGTAACTTGAAGTTAATGAATAAACACTTTATTGCGCCAATTACATAAATACATCATTGAGTTGTGTATATTAACTCTAAATAAAATTAAAGTAGCAAACAGCCAACAAACAACAAAAGCCTTCTAGTACAGAGTCCGTGTTGCTCGAAGGTCTCCACAGATTTTCAAAGCTCGTTCGTGCGAGTAAAATTTTTCTGTTCCCTTACCTCTCCAACTAATATTATAAATACGAAAATGAGTTTGTATTTTTGTTTGTTTGTTACTCTTCACGCCCTATCTACTGAACCAATCTTCCTGAAATTTCGTATACACACTCATAGCTAGGAGTATAGAGAAGGACAAAGATTACCTTTCATCCCGGGAAAAAGCACTGTTCTCGAGGAAAATTCATGCGGGCGAAGCCTTATCAAAAGCTACTAGCTTAAGAAATCCGTGTTAGTAATAAGCAATTATTCACAGGCGAATTGTTCTTAATATTTCCACTTTTCTGACAGTAGGTTAAATGCAGAATAATAAAACTTCTTACTACAGAAATACATTTGTTACAATTACAATGTAACTTACACAGAAAGCAACAAAAGTTTCGAAATATAACTTTGAACAACATAGTTTTGAACAAACATATTTTATTATTTCACCCAACTTTCGCGAGTGCCTGTGTTGGGACATCAAAAACATAAAATGGCATAAGTTTAGATCAGCCTGTCGATTCTCTAAATTTCAAACAACGACTCGCTTCTCACGTCGCTATCATTGACACTTCGCATAAGGTTCAAAATGACAAGTGAGAAGTGTGAGCAAGTGAGCTTCGAAGTGACGGGGAAATTACCTTACAGAATGCCACATTTTACCTCATCTCATACAAAATCTCCGTCCAATCTAGTTCATCTCGCTGACACGCTCGCAAGGGTAGCGCTAGTATATAGATTCTAGTTATCAACCGAGTTTTAAGAATGCCAATCAATAAACTCACAGCGGATTCAGATTCGAAGTTTAAGATGACAGCTTACAGAATCAATAAAAGTATTTTATGGAAAATGGCTTGCTTAGTAAGAAAGTTACTGTGTAGTACTAGAGACTATTTCAAGTTATCTGTGGTACTTACATTGTTATGAACTAAATGTTTCCAAACGTATTGTATTGCAGTAAATAAATATATTTTTTATCTGAGGAAGAAAGTATGTTTGTATTTTTTGACAAACACATCTCAATTAACATTATAAAAGTTTGTTTTTTGGTATGTTTGTACTGAAACAATCTTTTTGAAATTTTGCATATATATAGTTAAAAGTGTTGAGAAAGACTAAGGGTACCTTTCATCACGGGGAAACGCACTGTTCCCGAAGGAACAGCCTGTGGGCGAAGCCGCGAGCAAAAGCTAGTAATTAATAAACGCAAAATTTTCTGAACTTATTCATGAGTTATGTTAGACCAAACGGCCTCTGGTCGGTTTAACGGTAAACTTATAAGTAATAGAAACTGAAACTTTTGTATCACTATCACTACATAGTATAAAACAAAGTCGCTTTTCTGTCCCTATGTCCCTTTGTATGCTCAAATCTTTAAAACTACGCAACGGATTTTTGTGCGGTTTTTTTAATAGATATAGTGATTCAAGAGGAAGGTTTTAATGCCCATGCGAAGCCGGGGCGGGTCGCTAGTGTGCAATAAAGTGTAAAAAAAAATTATAAATCTTTTTGCATACGATATTACAAATATTTATATAGGTATCTTATCTGAATTGTGATTTATGACTATACTACCTGTGCCAGTTGATATATAGTATAGGCCCTACATCTCTATCGGTCGTAAAAATGCCTAAAGGATTGAAACATAAAATATTACATTCGTGGAATAGAGTTTCGCGTAACTGGTTATTTTTGGGGTTTCATCATCAGTACATAGTATAAAACAAAGTCGCTTTCTCTGTCCCTATGTCTCTTTGTATGTTTAAATCATTAAAATTACGCAACGGATTTTGATGCGTTTTTTTTTCATAGATAGAGTGATTCAAGAGGAAGGTTTTTATGCCCATGCGAAGCCGGGGCGGGTCGCTAGTGCAAACATAAGAATAATCATGATATTTCCAATTTTAAAATCCATTTAGCTTTGACCGTTCATTAGTCAGCAACCGATTCCAAAATGCGATTCCCAATATCGATTAAATTCAAGTCATTGTTATCTCGATATTCAATCGCTCGATGCATCAATTAATCGGGAAACCGAACGCGTGAACATTACTCTGAGTCGAGTAGACTGAAGTGATCGATTTGGAGTTAAATCGAGGAGAAAATTCGAAATCGAGAACCGTATCTATCCGGCCATTTATTTTGCTTAAAAAAACTTAAAAACACTTAAAAAAATATATAAGAATTAAAATAAAATTGGACATTACATGCTACTAAGCTAGATTTGTATAGTTTGGGAAAAAATACATTAAAGAAGGCTTAAATAATTTCTTGTTAATATAATTAAAATTCAAGTGTTTTGTCTGTCTGTGTTAACAGTTGGTTACCAAGAGGGGCAATCGAAAATCTATACAATATCTCGTGTTATTAGTAACGCCAATGGCGAGTGACGAAAAATGATTTCGACAGTTTACCTTAGAGCATTAAATTAACCGGAGTAGCTACCGACAGACGACCACTTCTGCCAAATTTATTACTGCTTGTAGTTGTGTGCGTGTATTTTTTGCTTGTGTAGGATAATTTTGTCGAGTTGGTGCGTAGCGACGTGATCGAATGCATCAGTGTTAATACTTATTGTGTGTGTTTCCTTTCCCCAGATTTTTTCACTTAGAAATGAGAGCGTGTGCCGTCTCCGGTAGCTTTAAAGATCTATACCAATGTGAAAATTTAATAAAATTGTATTATTTGTATAATAATATTACCTTAGGGCAGGGCATGTTACCGTTACCAAATTAAAACTATAAGTAGCAGTAATTAACGTTAATTCCATTATGTTAGTTTTGGTATCGGTGATGTGGGTATCGTTTAAAGGCGTGGTAACAAAAAGGTACCGATACTTTTGTTCGTACTAACAAAATTTTTAACGATAATTTTGTTGAAAATTAACGTTACCCGAGTTAGCGGTACCTTGTCAAGTATAGATTAGATACCTGTGTTTTTGGGAGGTAACGATACCAGATTTTTAACGTTAAAACAAGCCCTGTCTTAGGGACTGTTTATCATGATGTTATGAAATAAATGAGGCGCTTTCGTTATTTATCGGAGACACTTGAATAACTTTACCACCTTATCTTTTATCCGAAATAAATAATAAATATCAAAATTATTTGTTTCTCGGATAGTCATTCACTTGTATGTTGGATGCGCGACACTAACTTTCTTAAATGAAATCAAGATATTACAAACAAACTTTAATAGATTTTGACATTATGACCTCACCTGGATTCAAACCCGGGACCTCCATTATGACAGCCCAACAATATTGTTTCTATGGCAATAAATAAGTAAATAAAAGTATATAAGGAGAAATAACACAGATTGAGCTAACCCCGAAGTAAGTTCGAGACTTGTGTTATAAGTTATAAGATACTAACAACTATAGGGTATTTTATAACAAATACATAATTATGTAGTCAAACATTAAAAAAATATAATTTTCCATCTTGTCCTGACCGGGGATCGAACCCGGGACCTCCAGAATAGCGGACAGGCATATTAACCATTACGCCACGGAGGTCGTCAAATGCAATGTCTCACCTCATAATCCTCACCTACTGTCATCCCAACAGCTCATATTACGAAATATGAAATAGACTAGCTTTTGTCCGGTGTTTCGCCAGCGTAAAATTCCCCTTTTTTCCCAGGATTAAAGGTATGTCCTTCTCAATACTCCTAGCTGTGTGTATGCGAAATTTCAGAAATATTTGTACAGTGTATAGGGCGTGAAGAGGTAACAAACAAATATACAAACTCACTTTCGCATTTATTAGTTGGGATTAGTCAGAGTACATACTAACTAAGCATTTATGAATATGAATAAATAAGTTTGCTACACCCTTCACCATTTCAATAATAGTTCACTTTGTAATTAGAGGATACAGCCTCGAATTAATCCATAATGAAACCTTGCTCAGAGCCCCTTGGTCTCAGCCGGGTCTTGGAGGCTATTCATGAATATTTCAAGCCACGAAGGCTTTCGCGGGCACCCGTGCGTTTCTCCCCTATCAAATATACAGGTATTGTAAAAACGTGGCAAGTTTTTGGTAAATGTTTGCTGCGGATTTCGCGTGGTATGCAGAATATCTGAATACTTATTATTGGAAAGTATGAAATAGAAGTGTTACTTTTTGACGGTTATTTAAAACGTCTATTTTAAGTGTTTTTACGCATTTTAAGTGAACAAAAAGCAATGAAGTTATCAATCAATCATCTAAGGAAGACAATAAAATACTTAACTAAATAATTATATGAAAAAATCTAGGTTAAAAGAAATAAAACGATTCTTCGTGCGAGCACAAAATAGATATACCTCTCATAGTCTTCCCTTAGTCCTATTTCGTAGCCAGCTTCTGGTTACACTGTCCCAAGATATATATAGATCATATTTCTCACTAGTTATTAACTTTTTAAAGTAGGTACTATTTAAGTAAAAAGACCGCTATCCCACCTCGTAACCCCATTTAGAGCGCGGTCCCAGACCAATAAGATCATGATAATTACTACATCTGACACAAACTAACAACTGCCATCTAACGAGAATATAGCTAGAACCAACGGCTTCATGTACCTTTCGAAACAAGGAGAATCTCAAGATTAAAAACCTATTACTGGCGACCAATCCAAGTCAGACCACGCTCACCCTCGCTTGACAAGCACAATTGTTGCAAACACGCATGCCAAGCTTTTAAGTTATTAAGCTCCAATGTACTCGATAAATGTTGACATAAACTAATTAAGTATACTTTACTGCAATTCACTGAAAACTAAAGTGAACTGAAAATTTAAACGAACGAGTTAAGATCTATTCGATAATGTCTTACTGGCAATGCGCCAAAAACTCCAGCTGATTTCATTTATTAATTATAAAAATTAACCTAAAATTTTAGACAAATATTTACAGATTTTTTGTACAAAAGGGTACAAAATTCTAAGTTATAATTTAAAAGTTCCACTTGCTTACTTGAAATAACTCGTAAATTATCTTTCAAAAACAAAGTCTTACCTGACTTTTTGGCACTGTGTCCTTTCCCCCCATTTTTGTTTTTCCTTGGATAGAGGTTAATTTTGCTCTGTCCACACCCCATCACAGCAGCTCCTACTGATCCATCCTTACTTCACACAACACTTCACCTCTTACTTATCACTTCACATTTCATTTTAGTTTATACTGTGATTGTTTCAATTTACATTGTTTTCTATTTTATCTCTAACAATTTTAAGTTTAATTTTGAATGTCTGTGTAAACTTGTGGGCAATTCCATTTCATTTTGTGTTTCTTTGTTTGTTTCTCTCTAACAGCTGTGGATGGCCATCGCTTTCGCACTATCTTCATGTTGGTTTATCTGAAACAATTGGAAATTTATTTTCATTAATGAAATTATAATTTGTTTAATATATATATTTATTTATTTACTTAAACATTATATTCACAATAAAAATTATCAGTTAAAAGTGTGACAAAACAATTTTTCAATTAGTTTTATAAGTACACTGGCCTTAAACGTCGAACATCCATATCAGTTGAGAAGATCTCTGTTTTAGAAAATCAAACCCCAGATATGTTTTGGTAATTTTTATTCGTATGAAGGTATAGCAACTGATAAATAAATTAACAAAACATAAATTTAATTATTTTGTACATGAAAAAATATGGTGAAAAATGGATGCTTATAATTCGATATTTCAAAAGTTCAGTTTCTCATTTTCGGTGAGTTTCATCAATGACTAGTATTATTTCGACTGTCATATATTTTACTATATAGTTATTTGCAGTGTCGTCCGTGACCCTAATAATCCTGAAGTCTTACGACAGTCTCAAGGCCGGAGCGAAAATAAAATGGACAATAGAACATACCATATATAAAGGAGATTACAGCGACAGAAGCAATTTTCTCGTCGCCAGTACGTAACATGTGTTATGGAAAAGATTGGGTTCGAGATTTAGATGAAATCCTACGAAACATTAATTTGAATGATTACTGAGTTCTTAAAGGCTTTGATAAATATGCAATGTGTACTGACTCTTTGTATAATTATTTTCACGCGGTTTCGCCCGCGTAATATTTAAAAAATGTGATAAATGATGAACCTCTCGCCCGATTTTTTGTGCAAACTTCACATAAACCATCTACTAAATAGTCCGAACAGTCTAAACATTTAGTTTGGATAGGTGAGCTCGTTCTTGAGTTATAAAATTACAACCAAAAGTGGCATTGATTTTTTAACCAACTTCAAAAAAGAGGAGGTTCTCAATTAGTAGTAATGTTTTATTACGTGAAACTAATTATATTTAGCCACCAGATGGAATAGAACCCATAACGTGCGGCTTTTGCTGAGTTTCTAATGCGTAGGAAATTAGTAGGTATAATTGAAGTAATTTCAACTTAAGCACCCAATTTTTTTTACTATATCAAAAAGATAATGCAAATTTTTGAGCTTTGAAGCAAAATCAAGAAAAAGGAATTTATTTTATTTGAAGCAGATAAGGATGCAACCAGAAAAGCTCGAGTTAGTGAATATTTAACTTTATTTTTATGTGATTACGATCGGTTAGTTGGTAATTTATATTCTGTAGCATTTAAATCTATCTAATATATCTTAATGATCATACGGTTTTATCTGTCTTTTTGAAAAAATACTCAGATTTTTATTGAATGTTTTAAATTCTATTCCGCATCTTGAGTATAAACAGATTGGAGCTGCGGATTGCTAACCTGCTTTCTATATTTATAAGTTCACAAAGAATCAATGCTTCCGCTGTGTTGACAGGGTTGCCAACACCGAAATATTACCTTTTTTTAAAGAGCACGTAACGAGGTTTGAAAAGAAAAGGAGGTGAAACAATTTTGTGGTACCAAATAAACAGCTTTTCTTTCTTTCTTTCAAACATCTCTAGATCACGAGAAATCAGGTGACTCTCTTCAAGGTATCATTCAAGTAGGTATGTATTATTGCCAAAAAAAATGGCGTTACATTTACCTACTAGTTTAGGTTCCGTTTTGGAAAAAAGACGTGGAAGGAAGTGATATTATTCTTTATATGGCTGCACTATATAAATATATTTTGTAAGCGATCAAAAATATGTTATGAGGAATCATGAAAATAATAAATGCTACCTTTGGGTATTTTAAAGATATTTTAAAACAAGACAAAAATTGTTTATTACACCAGTAAAAATATACAATAAGGAAATAATAAACAAAGATAATACAAGATATTTCTTCATAGATTACCAATATCCATACTTCCATATCCATACTAATATTATAAATGCGAAAGTCTGTCTGTCTGTCTGTCTATCTGTCTGTCTGTCTGTCTGTCTGCCTGTCTGTCTGTCACCTCTTCACGGCTAAACTGCTTGACCGATTGTGATGAAATTTGGTAGGGATGTAGTTAACGACCTGAGGTCAAACATAGGCTACTTTTGGGCGCGATATAACCGATTACCACGCGGACGGAGCCGCGGGGAACAGCTAGTATATATATATATATATACATATGCCAGGCCGCGAGTGGTTTCGTAATTCTATTGGATTTCTTAATTTTTAAAGTATAAGTGGTTATAAAATGTTGACAACACAGGACGGACTCTACCTGTCCTACGAAGCTGAATAAATGTTAGATACGGCGTGGAATGATAAAAATAAACCGGATCTAATATAACGCTATGGCAAGTAAACAAACGCAGTCATAACATATTCACCTTTGATCTCAATGCAGACCGTCATAATTACAAATTGTTTTATTGCGCCTCGGGGAAATAAAATTTGGGTGACCCAATTTACAATTTACGATATTGTTTTAAATCTCCATGCTGGTCTGGGAGAAAAAGTAAAACATAGAATGTACCAGCTGCTTCTCTTCCCGCGCAAGCCGTAAAAGTCGTCTGAGGGAATCGCCGAATGGGGAAATTATGTCATAGGCGATGCGGCTAGCAACCCATCACTATTGATTTCCTGTTTCAACTACCATTATGCTAAATGTGGCCTAAGGTCTTATGACTCTAGGCTCTGTCTACCCCGTATGGGATAAAGACGTGATTATATGTATGTATGTTTTAAATCTCACATTTTACATGATTTTTAATCTTTTTATATAAACAAAAATTTTTTGAACATTCAATTATGTAACATTAAGTACTTACGAAAGTAGGAAGGTACGAAGAATGGGCAAAAAGTTTCAATACTTCGGATACGTCATGAGAGGGGAAAGATACCGTATTCTACAACTCGTAATGCAAAGGAAAATCCAGGATAAACGTAAACCCGGAAGGAGAAAAACCTCTTGGCTGAAGAATTAAAGAGATTGGTTTCATTTGAGTTCCAGGACTCCTTTCGTGCAGCAGCTTCAAAAGTAAGGATAGCCATGATGGTCGTCAATCAATATTCATTAAAAAGCGGCACTATAAGAAGAAGAACAAGTAGGTACTTACACAATTATGCACGCTTGAAAGTTACGTGGCTTCAAAAAAACTTTTCTATCTGTATAGTACAGTACACGAGCAAAACTAATGTCTTTTTGTTTGAGTCAGTATTTTTAAAGGTTGAAAAAAAAAAAATAGTTTTAAAACCATAAAAAAGTCTGTTGCTTTTATTTAAGTCGCTGCTCTCACAAAACTGGACCTAGATATGGGATAATAGTATATATTAGCGTAAATATAAGGTCCTATTCGCTATCTTGTTCTGTGTGGTTGAGCTCGGCTCTTTCTCGGTATTCATTCGCGAAAAGAGTTTTGGTACTAAGAAAAGGTGTAAAAATTAACAATAATCCTTTGAATAACAGTTAATTCTAAGATAAAATAATGAGTTATATTCATTTTGTATATAAAGGTTTATTAAGTACATAATTATGTCGCTTGACACTTCGTAAAAGGAGCTAGGCTCTTGTAGATGGAATTGTCTCATTCGAAAGAAAGTGAACGTGTCGGACAAATAAAATAAGGAACTCGATAATGATATAATAGCGAGTTGCTTGTTTTTATATCAAGAAAAGCGTTTGACCGTAAGGGCTCTTGCCTAACCTAAGCGGTGGTTACTGGTGGCCGCGTGACGTTATAGATTTTATTATTCCCTGCAGCAGTTATAAAATATATATTTTTAGTTCATAAGGTAAACATGAAGTATTACCTACTTAGAATGCTTAAAGTTTAATAGAAATGTAGAGACAACCCTGAAACATGTCGGTGAATCAACAGCCGTAATCGTAAACAATTTACACAATGGTTATCGCAACGCGTGAATAATTGCTGCACATCACTATATTGCTTGTTTACGACCGAATGTTGAAGATTTTAGGATATACGCTGATATCCATATCGATGAAAACTATATTTATAGGCCTGTCTTAAACATGCAAGATTCAAGAGTTAGATTGAACGCGTATTGATGCATCATACTAGGGCCAAATTAAAAAAAAAAGTATTTTTGAATCGTTGACAAGAAATAAGAATAAAAAAAAGTGCGTCACTCGGGGACTGCCGCGGTAAAGCTATTGCATAGCATTTTTTAAAGTACGGCAATCAGCCGAGCTAAATGTCAGCGGATTGGGGGGTATTAGGTTTAATTTCGTATATCGTTATTTTTTATTGTTGCACAAAGGTAAAAAAGGTATTCATATATTTCACATTATGTCTTGTGCCAAAGGGCCGTACAATAGTTTAATAAAATGTAAGTAACACTTTAGCACTGTTGAAGACAGCAAATTCTATGAAAACGATAAATATGTTAGCGCCCGGTAACATCACGTGACAGATATCTCCCCACTACAGGTAAACCCCTCTTGGCAGTAGTAGTGTCGGGGTGAGTATGAGTGTAACGCTCTCTTCTCCTTGGGTTCGCCGAGCGGTGCAGACGTGTATTGTGCTCTAGTGATTTAACATGACCTTTATTAGTATTTGATATTGATATGATATTGCTGTTGATAATTTTAATATGTGTTCAAATGTAACTGTAGATCAACATAGGTAGGCACGGACGAGGGATTGGTACGCTTCAGGCTGGATCCCAGTGATAGGAGCGGGGTTGGTGCTCCTATCTTTACCGTGATTAGTGCCAAAGCTGAGACACGAATGGGTAATTCGGTCATAGCTAATAAATATACTACCAGAGTAAGCAAATTTTCTGCATTAGCTCGTTCTATCCAAACTCCTGTATGCTCGACTTGCAGAGACCAAGAGATTGGCTAGAATAGCGTTATCTCTTTTCTATTCTTTCAAACATTTATTTTGGCACTACTTTTACGACCAAAGAGATTACTTCAATTGAATACAAGTCTATTATGAAAGAATGTCGTTTAGTTAAAACACTTAGGTATAGGTAACTCAAGATCTACTGAACCAATTTCTTTAAAATGTTGCATACACATAATTAAAAGTATTGTGAAGGACATAGGGTACCTTTCATTCCGGGAAAAAGTACTGTTTCTGAGAGAAGATCATGCGGGCGAAGCCGCAGGCGAAAGTTAGTTATGGATAAAAATAGTTCCGTTCGAACATTCACGTTGCTGAATGAAGCTTGCGTAAAATTAATTTTCCACTCATTGCTGTCTGTATGAATAATGTTCTCACAGATACTAATTTCGTGGATACATATATCTTGCCCGACTGTTTCCCTGCCACAGATAATGTTGCACAGTTTTTCATACAAGCTATGTACTTATCACTATATCAGTATACATTATATCATCATATCATAATCATACCGTCCGACAGAAATCGAGAGACGGTTCATTGCCACTAGAAGGGAGGTACCTAGTTTTTCAGCCACTGTCACGGTAGAAGAAGAAGTCTTATCATATTAAACACTGTTAGACATGACTGACTACTCTTCTTGAGGTTTTCGCGAAATGGTGGAGGCGAAAATCCACAGAATTTAGAAATATGATTTATGATTTAGAAAAACTAGCGTAGCGTCACTGGTTTGGCTTCCAAGCCAACAACGTTTCACACGGAAAAAATGGGCGGGGAGTGTGATTGCGTCATTTATTGCCACTGTTATTGGTCGATAATATTTGGTGGCGTTGTAAACTACGTTATACATTTCTAATAAGGTGTGATGTGGTTTACATGTATGAATTGAATGCAAGGAGAGAGAATACGCTAGCCAAACTGATCCTTGAGCTAAATCCGCGTCGTCTGTGCGAAAGTCACTCACATATTGGAATTGAGTTTAATTGTAAAATCAACGCAAAGCCAGATCACGTGACTAGTAGCGTATACAATCGTATCCAGGGCCGGACATGCCAAACAAAAAATAATTAATACGCCATTAAAGTCAACTGTAGTTCTGCCCACCTGTTGATCTGTTCATAAAAAGTTTAATGATTCCGCATGTGGATTCTGTGCACGATGAAACTGAATGGGTTCAGTTGCGACTTTAGCCATCTGTGCTTTAGTTTTATTTCTAACTAGCTTTCGCCCGCTGCTTCGCCCGCGTGAGATTCAATCGGGACCAGTGCTTTTTCCCGGGATGACAGGTGCTCTATATTCTTCTCAATACTCCTAGCTATGTGTATGCGAAATTTCAGGAAGATTGGTTCAGTAGATAGGGCGTAAAGAGGTAACAAACAAATATACAAACTCACTTTAGTTTTTATAATATTAGTTAGGATTTTACAACTACATTGCCGACCAAATCTTTAGCGAAGCATAAACTAGAATTGCTTCTGAGCGTTTGACATTCAGGCATGTTAACCATTACGCCATGGAGGTCGTCGTGAAATGTTAAAATTAACTAAAACTAGTAGTGACTAACTGCTAGAATTTACCGGTTATATGGTGCAATATCGGAAATTGATTTAAGAACGATCTCACGGCATTATTCGATTTACTTCTTGATGTCAGACATTGCTGTGTCGTGATATATTGAATAATATGGAACATGGAACTAACACACAATTAATGACGAAAATTACTGAGTTTATCTTTACAACGCTGGTGACGGTTTTTTTTTAACACAGGTTTTCCAAGTAGGTATAATTGATATAAGGCAGGCGGACAGTCATAATAATCAAGATGAACAATCATACATGTGTATAAATGGGGAAAAATAGGTTTAAAAAAAATTTGCCAGAGCCGCCCGCGATTCCGAATTGTCACTTCATAGAGCTAATCCGCTGGGCTATGTCAGCAACCTTTGTTCTCCTACTTAAATTTTAATAATATAACCTAAAACCTTATAAAATAATAGAAATAAGTATTGTAACTGTCTTGACCCCAATCCGATTTAAGTGTTTACGTCCCTTGATACGCATTTCAGGCTCAACCAATGTTGTCTTATTAGGGCTGAAACTTAGAGCATTGAACCAACCGGAGTGGCCACCAACAGGCGATCCCCTCGCCCCCTCTGCCAAATGTATATGATCGGCCGGTCATACAGCTTGTACTTTTGTGTTTTTTGCTTGTGTTGGCTGTCGGATATTTTTGTCAAGTAAGTGTGTAGGGACGTGTTTGAATAATGCATTAGTGTTAATACTTATTGTGCGTGATTCCGCATCCCCCGCGGAGAATGTGGCAGACTTTCACGTAGAAATAAGTGCGCGTGTTGTCTCCGGTTGGTTTAATACTCTAAGATGAAAACAGAGGTCGTTCACATCGTATTTATAAAGGTCATGCTGACGAATTAAATTGTTCTAATCCTGATTGAATTTCAATTGTAATTAGCGAGTTTCGATGTTTTGACAGTGTGAGAATAGAATATATACTTTATTGACATATTCATTACACATATAAAGCAACAAACAAAGACGAAAGATAATTAACAAACGGTACGGAGCTTTCCTTTATACTGATAATGCATAGCTTGGAAACAATTATAATGTGGTCACGATCCTTAGCAGTGAGGGATCAATGATTAATTTTTGAATCGATATCGATGTAAACAAACGATCAAATCTTTCGTCTTTGTAATATTAGTATAGAAGTATAGATAAGGGAATAATTTTGAATTGTATTGTCTTCTCTATCTACTTATCTATATTCATAAACTAGCAACCCGCCCCGGCTGCGCATGGGCATAAAAACCTACCACTTGAATCACCCTATCTAAAAAGCGGCATCAAAATCCATTGCGTAGTTTTAAAGCATACCTAAGGATATAGGGACAAAGAAAGAGACTTTGTTTTATACTATGTAGTGATATACAGGCATTCAATCTCACCATTTAAGTATATTTTAAAAATAAATTCAGCTATCAAACCTAGTTTATGAGATTCGTCGTAGGGTGATTTACAACACAAGTGGCGTTAACACGATACTTTATTATGTGTTTGTTTGCGTTCCCGCTTCTGCATATACTGTACAGTGGGCCACATAAAAAGCTACCACTTTTACCTTATACTTACACGTTAGGTAGTATACTTTTCAATGTGGCTTACTGTACACACTGAATCATTTTTATCGGACATTCTGATATATGCCTTTGTGTGTTATGGCATGTAGAGATTTTTTTACCCAACACATGTAAAGTTTATTTAAAACATACAGACAAACATAATAAAGAGTGGCTTTTAAACACCAACCTTTTGTATTGTGTAAATCTTTTCATGAAACTCAACTAGTCTAAGTAAATTACGTAGACGCTTTAAATGTCTATGACTATTATTGTTTTATTTTTTTTTGTTGTAGGCCAAGTAGTTGCGCGTGCGGTGTGCGCACTTGAAAATGCATGCGCTTCGATATACTCCCCCACGCAAATTATGTATTTTTTTGCAATTGTTAACATATAATAAAAACTTTAATAAAGTTTCATATATCACAAAAAACTTTCGATCTCTACTTGCCTATTTTAGATTTATGTATTGAGCCGTTTTTAAAAAAAATGCTTACTTACTTATTATCTTATTGAATGAAATTGCGGTATAAATTTATTTTTAAACATAAGAGGCATATGAACCTAAAGACTAGATTTAAAATTCCAACCTCACTTCACCAGACAAAGAATAAATTAACCAGAAAAAAAAAATCAATAGTCATCGAATTTTCAACGAGGGTTACACTTTACAACTAACTATGCAGCATAAAAATTGTGCCCTCCGAATGTCTAAGTAGCATGACAACAGAGGAGATACAACGTAGATCCCAAGACCCAGACGTGTCTGTTTTGGCGGCTAAAACGTGTATCGAACATTACTACCTAGTATGAACTGATCCGGGGCGCTTTAGAGCTATGCCTACATACAAGAACTTAAGGCAATGGGCCCAAATGCAATGTCATCTGTTTTACATCGCCCTCGATGTAAAACAATCTGCAAGATCCACAAGGCCAACAAGAGGTTTACCCACAGAACAGAGAAATTATCCGAATATAAATGTTTTGACGCGGATTCAGTTCCAGGATCAGTGTGGCAGCGTATTCTCTCTTTTTATCTTCAATTAATACATTTAAAACACACCACACCTTATAAATAATGTATTACGTAGTTTACAACAAAGCCACCTAATATTATCGACCAATAACAGTGGCAATAAATGACGCAATCAAATTCCCCGCCCATTTTTTCTGTGTGGAACGTTGGCTTGTAAGCCAAGAGAGAAAACGAGAACTTCTCGTTTTCTCTCTCTCGTCGAGAAGAAAAGAGATTCTCTGTCTTACAGTTATAAGGGATGAGGGAGGGTCTATATTTCTTACACTGGAAATGGAATATTATAATTTTTATTAGATACTAGCGACCCGCCCCGGGATTTAAGCATACAAAGGGACAGAGATAGAGAAAACGACTTTGTTTTATACTATGTAGTGAAAGTGATATATTCTAGGACCATCACACTATTTACTTGGCTCATGATATTTTTTTTGAAAGCTTGGTCTCTAAGTCTTTTCTACTCCTATGGCTTGAGTGCTTCAGCCCTTCGCTTTTCATAGGGCCCTCCTATCGAGAGAGGTGTGCTTCAACATCCACCTTTGTCTTAAAGTAGCTTTGAAGCAGCCCCTTGTTTTCGTTCCCTCTGAACTAATCATATTTGTCTGGCATCATGACAGAATATGTTGTACCTAATATGAGATAGTTTAGATGACTTGAATTAGATTTAAGTTTCATCTTGTCTTAACGAGGCCAAAATATTTTGGTTCTAAGAAAATTGTGTAAAATCTTTAAAATTTAGGTAGGTTTAGGTAGGTTGAAAATTAAGAATAAAATCCATACTCCATACTAATATTATAAATGCGAAACTCTGTCTTTCTGTCTGTCTGTTACGCTTTCATGGCTGAACCGTTGGACAGAATTTAATGAAATTTGGTATGGATATAGTTAAGGACCTGGGGTCAAAGATATGCTATATTTGACGATATAACCAAGTTCCACGCGGACGGGACCGTGGGCTACAGCTAGTTTAAAAATAAACAATTTTTTGCCCGATTGACACCTAACTTCTATTCTTATTTTCATTTCTATTGTAGGTATTATAAGTATAAGGTTATTCATTCATATCGTCTGGCTTTCAAGGTCAATTAAATCGCACAAACTGTACCCCTAGTATGCGTTTTTATAAACGCAGACGCTAGCGAGGGCGTTAGGAATTTGAATGAAATTTCTTAGTTTCCTTACCATCCGGCAGGGGCGCTTTACTGGAATGTCATACAAAATCGCTAGTTAACGCAGTCGTTTTTATTAAAACTCATACTAGGGGTACTGGTGTACAATATTTTCGAAATCGTTTCTCTGCCTCTGAAGTGTGACTGAATGAATGAATTCGAACAAACACTTTATTGCACCAATTACAAAGCAATTACATAAATACATCATTGTACTGTACAGGATCAGAAATAAAAAATGCGTATGACTTATCAATTTGAGTGAACTACTACTTAAAAAACAAATTTATATGCACAAAGAAATAGCACAGAAACTATTTATATAAAAGATATTTATATAAATTCAAGTAAATATAAAGTAAAACGATTATCCAATCCTCCCCTCAAAAACATTTGTGGTAAAATGAACAAAAAATAGTCTCAATATTGAAGCACCACTTTTGGGAGGGTTAAAATACATAATTTTCGCCTGTTGTCTCAATGGGAACAAATGATTATTGGATTTATTCGGGAACTCTGAATCGTTTCCGAGATAAGGGTCCATCTATCTGTCTTGTTGCTAGATGGGTTTAAATATTGAGCCTTTAATCCTCGTCGAAGGCCTTAGATTAACTGTCAACTGGGAATACTTTGAACCGTTTAAAATTGTTTGTCCTTTCTATGTCAAATGAATACTTCGATTCATTGGTATTTGTAGATTTTTTAAATTAATTTGGAAAATTTCTAAAAATTTTGATTACAGGCCCACGAATCTTTGAAACGTCTTTTAAAACAATTGGTTTTATCTTATGTGTTAAATAATTACCGGTTGCAGTTATTCTAAAGCATATCTACTAATACTAGTGGTTCTGTGAACAGTAGACCTCGCGAACCTCATCCGTTAACCCCCTTTTCGTTTTTTTTATTACTCTATATAGAGTATATATAGGTATTTCTTATTCTGTTAATGTTTTCCCTCGTATATTCTCAAAAGGATTTTTTCTATATTTTTTTATTTTGCCATATTATCCTATTCTGGTCAGACGGTCATAATATACAGTCATATAAAAACAAAAAAAAATAATAATAATATTAAAAAAAAAAATAAAAAAAAATAATAATAATAAAAAAAAAATTAAAAAAAAAAAAAATTAAAAAAAAAAATGACCGAAAACGAATTTAAAGCGCAAAGTTGTAAAAGAACAAGTACCATGCGGCCAGTGGTATAAGCAATATAACAAATAGCAAACTTCCCCCATTATTGCCCCCATTTTCCTTCCAATCAAAAAACGCTCTCGACAAAAAATTGCAAATAAATCAAGGAACACGTGTGACAAGTTTCATTAAGATCCGTTCGTAAACAACGTCACAGAAAACTTTCCACCTTTTTTCCCCCCTTTTCCCTCAAATCAAAAAAAACTCTCGACAAAAAATTGCAAATAAATCAAGGAACACGTGTACCAAGTTTCATTAAGATCCGTTCAGAAATGCGACCTCTAGCCCGGAACAAACAGACAGACAGACAGACAGACATCCGGACAAAAGCAAAATTTGCCAGTCTCGAAATGGAGACTCTCGCTCGCTTCGCTCGCTCGGTCAATTATAAACACGAAATGTGTATGGATGTTTGTTATTCTTTCACAGGAATGCTTTTTTTTCAATAACCCTTTTTTGGAGTAGTAATGTTACATTCCTTGAAATGCTTTAGGGAGATCTTTTATAAAATTGTGGGGGACTATGTTCAGTAGTGAACTTGTGGCTTAGATGAACATGAAAAATTATAAGGAAAGTAATAAGTGATTTTTTTATTCTTTGGTTTAAGTTTTCTATGACATCATACATAAGAGGGAATGGAAGTCGCTAAGTATACTGTGACCTTTATAAAAATATTCATAAAACTCCCTTGGGTTTGTAAGTAAAACATCTATCATTTGAGCTATTCGTATGTTCTTAAGTATTTATAGACATATGATGAATTTTGATATTTATTATGGTAAGTACATACTAGTGACCAATCGAGGTAAAACAATAAGATATTGCTAAGCAGATCCCGAAGTTATAATATATACATGTATAAAGTAGATAGATATACTCTTTATTGCACCATTAATATACAAATTAGATATACATGTTGATACAAATACAAACAATGTGTACAAAGGCGGACTTAGATGTAGATGTGAAATAAATAAGTACTCGTAAGTACCAAAGCTTACCTACTCTTTGCAATTTCAAAATTTCCTGTAACATCTAAACGTCTACACTACAGCTTTAGTTTTATTTTCGACACGTATCGGGTCAGATCATATTATAATTTATGACGTACTCAGGTATTTTGAGACGAAATCTCACATCGCGTTACAGACTTAGATAGATGTAACAAATTACCTATTTTCAGGGCTCTTTAGGGTCGCTACTACCACGAAGGCTACCAAGATCCAGTGAGTAAGCGAGACAGCGCAATACATGATGTAAGGCGTTAAGAGATGGTGGTAAGCAACCAGGTGGCTTTTTTGAGCTATGACACTGACACGAAGGGAATAAGGGCACATACAGAATGGTTTTGGGCTGACAAATATGGGATCGTCGATATAAAAAGAGAAAGAGCTCCAAAATATAAAGAGAAAAATACTAATTTTTTTGGCAGTTCGTCCGCTATTCCGTGGCGCTATTTCATGAACCGTTATAGTTACCTGCTGCAAAACTACCTCCGTGGTGA
Source organism: Apomyelois bistriatella (assembly GCA_947044815.1). NCBI lineage: Eukaryota > Metazoa > Arthropoda > Insecta > Lepidoptera > Pyralidae > Apomyelois > Apomyelois bistriatella. The sequence continues at coordinate 13,418,215 of OX345691.1, forward strand.
AGAGATTAAGGCGTTTGCCTATAGAGCCAGAGGTCGGGGTTTGATTCCTACGGGAGGCATACTTTGTTTAGGTGTTTCCTGGTTAGGACATTGCAGTCCTGAATCACCTGATTTTTTGATAGCGGCTGCAAACCACGTCATAGGCCGAGAAGCGGTTCCGAAGAACTCTAACAGCAGGGTGTGCATGCCGGTCGATTGACCGTGTTACCTATTATGATGGTAAACTGAAATTTATTATACCGCTCTTGATAATTGTATTTTATGTATGTGCATTTGGATCAAGAGCCTAATTTTGACTAAAACATTGCGGACCAAAATAAAAAAAATTAAAAAATAAATTTGAGCAAAGGCCCATGAATCTTTGAAACGTCAATTAAAACAGTCGGTTGAATTTTCTAGCTTTATTATAGAATTAGGAAATCCCGCGCAGGAAATTTTATTTCCTCTATGTTTATTACCAACCACAGAACAGAGAAATTATCCAAATAGAAATGTTTTGACGCAGATTTAGTTCCAGGATCAGTGTGGCTAGCGTATTCTCTCTTTTTACTTTCATTTCATACATGTTAACCACACCACACCTTATTAGAAATGTATTACGTAGTTTACAACATAGCCATCTAATATTTTCGACCAATAACAATGGCAATAAATGACGCAATCAAATTCCCCGTCCATTTTTTCTGTGTGAAACGTTGGCTTGCAAGCCAAACCAGTGACACGTTTTTCGTGCGCTATGCCATTTGTTAATATTTCTAAATTCTGAGTTACCAACCATAAAATTTTACCGGTTGCGGTTGCAGTTATTCTAAAGCATCTATTATCAAATAGATGCCCGAAGCTATTTGGTTTTCATATTCATCATATTATAGCAATAATATAACTTAACGAGGTTCTGAAATTATACTTTTATACCCCGTAATATCGCTTGAGCTCATTCATCACGTTTTAGCAATATATTTTATATTTTATAGTACATAAAGTTGCTTTTGCCCAGACGTTAGTACTATTACTTCTGTGGCCCAGGTGTGAATAAGTCATATAAGGTTTTTCATTAATATAAACTTAACTAGCTATTGCCCGCGGCTTCGCCAACAAGCAGAACACACAGACATACTTTCGCATGTATAATATTTATTACTATGCATGGAAGTATGGATATGGCATTGAATATATTCAATGTTAATTCTATGTTAATGAACTATGTTAATTCTTTTTCATAGATGGGATCCTCACAAAAAAGAATGGTCTTGTCCAAAAACATTTAATGAATGTTCGCTCCACAGACTATATCATCTCAACAAAAATGACAGGAAAGTGACATTTAAAAAAAAAATTGTATTGTTAATGGTAGCATCTCATTATGTACCCACACCTACCGACCAACATGTATTAAATAAATTGAGATTTTTTAAAATGTTTCATTTATTTTATAACTAGCTGTTGACCGCGGCTCCGCCCGCGTGGGACTCGGTTATATCGCGCCCAAAAGTAGCCTATGTTTGACCTTAGGTCGTTAACTACATCCCTACCAATTTTCATCACAATCGGTCCAGCAGTTTAGCCGTGAAGAAGTGACAGACAGACAGACAGACAGACAGACTTTCGCATTTATAATATTAGTATGGATTTTAATTTAATTATTTTTATGTTATAATTGCCAAATATATAGGGACATATTTTTTTTGTAATAAAATTGATTCATATTGTTTCACATTCATAATTGTTTAACAAATAAAGATAATTTGGAACTTAAAAAATATTTATATGTATTTATATTTATATGAATAAATTGAGTAGATATGACGTTAAAAGCTGTATAAACTCAGTCAATTTCCGGTTGTCCTCGAAATTTGTCGTTAAACTATTAGTAGTTTACGATACTAAGTCTAAACTGGTGAACAAACAGGTCCTTTGTATACTGATCTCAATTTATATGCACATACAGAAATAGAAATCATAATTATTATTGTGAGGCGATACTCTGCAGTATTGTTTATAAACCCAGATTTAGGCATTATTTCTATCACAGCTAGGATAGTGCTCCATACCTCCGCACACAACTGTCATCTTCGCCAAGCTATAGAGATGCCCACCGTGCTAACAAACCTACATGGCCATTTTATTACTATCGCGGCTTAAGAACAACAGATCATGACAATAACTAACATTATTTTCACTAATAACTACGCTTTTACTACGCCTGCCGTCTAAAAACTAAACTAAGAACTATATGCAATCGACTAGGCTGATAATTTTTAATAAAGACTACTCCCCATTTTTACAAACGGCTATGCAGATTACCCTCACTTATCGTGAACAATATTATTGTCAGTAAATTAACGGTCCTTACCCCGACTACACGTGTATTTGACAATATCTGTCGAAAAAATAAGTAATACGTTATGTAAAAAAATAATATTCTTATCTCTCTCTAGATCTCGACAATCTTGCCGACAATCACCATCAAATTGGGAGGAAAGAATCAGTCATGTAAAAACTGTAAACATACAAAAACGACGCTGAAGACACTGAAAAACAGTATGTGGATAAAATATATAATGAACATAGATACTACCGCAGCAGTTACTACCGGAGAAATAAAATAGGATTTGGCCTTACTTTGAAGTAATCATGCTGTTATTGATGTTTCGTGAAATTCCAAGTGTATGCTGATGAACCCACAACCAGTCAGACAAACACAAGAAATATAGACCTCTGTTAGTCCCTTTAATCGCCTTTTACGGTAAGACTGATCTATTTTAAAGCCGATCAACGTTTTATACACGTATTGACATAATTCGGAAACATAAGAAAAGGTATATGAAAGGATGATGCGTGTTTTGGTGACACTTTTTTTCGATTTTGGCATGGTTTTATTGTAATTATTTCGCTTCGGACTGTCTGTCTGTCTATCTCTCCCTATGTATGCTTAGATCTTTAAAACTACGCAACGGATTTAGAAGCGTTTTTTAGATATAGTGATTCAAGGAAGGTTTATTGTATAATACATGCACCCGTGCGAAGCTGGGGCGCGTCGCTAGTACATTATTAATGTATGTTTATTTACTTACTTCCATGTTAGTCTGGGAGAAAAAGAAAAACATACAATGTACCAGCTGCTTCTCTTCCCGTGCAAGTCGTAAAAGTCGACTGAGGGAATCGGCGAATGGGGGAATCTTAACATAGGCGATGCGGCTAGCAACCCATCACTATTGATTTCCTGTTTCAACAGTCCTCACGCTAAACGTGGTCTAAGGTCTTTTGGCCCTAGGCTCTGTCTACCCCGTATGGGATAAAGACGTGACTATATGTATGTATGTTTATTTGTTTTTCCTTTAAATGTAAACGGAGAGACTTATCGACCTGTTTTCCGCAATGAGTATACCTTTCCAACGGTGTAGGTATCATTCACCCTGATTGGAGTTGGGACCAGGTTCCATACATTTGTGCCCATCATCCTTTTGTCTGTTTATCAAAGCTTGATAAGAAAGTGTCAGGAATTCGGAATTAACCGGGATATAAATGTCACGGCCCCAGATATATTTATACCCCAGTATAATCCGTTTACACGACGCGGCAAATCGCATTATTTTCTTAATAAAATGCCGTAGAGTTCGCCGTAACGAATTTACCAAGCAATTTACTCGTGGTCCCGACTTATCCCATATTATAAATTAAACCACAATCTCTTTTGTATTTGTAGTTATTGAGAACATAAAATATATACTTTGCATTTTATTTATAAAAAAATAACAACGTTTGTTTATAAAATAAACCGTTTTCACTGAAATGTGCTCTGCCTCTTTTTTTAAGCTTAATTTTGAAAAGAGAGAAAGGGCTATCTTACTTATTTTAGTTGAAATGGACTTGACAAACGTTTGTTAATTTTTATGATTATGGGAGTGTGAAGAAGTAAGATACATATTTTACTTTTTGAAATTCCCATTTTGTCGCAGTCTCGAAAGATTTGATTTAAAAAATATATTTACCTTCAATAAGTTTTTCTTTACACAATGGCAAAATCCGACTTATCAACAATATCTGTGAAAACCTTTTCTTTTCATAGAAACATTAAAACAACAAAGCTGATTATAATACAAAAACAATACTCTTACAAAGTTCAGTTAGTTTATTGCCTCGTGTCTCGCTCTCGTATTCATGTCTAACAATTTAAACCTTGTTTTTTAAAATATTAATAACACGCACACTTAATATTGGGTGACAATGGGCTTAAGAAGCAGAAGAAGAATATTATTATGGATGTACTCTCGCGGGCAAATAAACTGACCTTCCGGTTATATAATATAGGAACGGCAGTGGTCAGTTTTATCTGCCGTTGACAGTACAACTTACAAGACATCAAACTGTTTGAACTTTATTATATTTCAAAGAAGTTCGAATCTCGCTCGCAATTTTTTTTTTAATCTATGTTGTATTTGAAAGAGATAGACTCTCTTAAGACGCAGCAATACAAGAACAATTGAGTAAACAAAATGTCGCCTTACATTATGTAGCGCACTCTCTCTTTTCTCACTCGCTTTTGGATCACTTTTAGTGGTCATAGTAATACCCCAGATCAGAAAAATCTGGTGTTAAATAAATAAAAAAAACATCAACAAACTAAAATGTATATACAGTCCAATATTTTGTCGTTTGCTCCGGAATATACTTGTAACACAACTTCGTCCACTTATCTGCACCTCGTTATTTCAGTTTTGTTTGCATATATTGTACATTTACCAACAAAAATCAAAAAAAAAAAAAAAAAAAAAAAAAAAAAATTTCTTCCCCTAAAGAAATAGTAAATTCTTTTGAAAATTATTTTACAAACATTCCATTGCAAATAACTTCAAATATAAATTCTTGCCCACAAGCTGCTGAAACATTGCTTAAAGAGAATGTCACCCCTTGCAACTCCAAGTTTAATTTCTCTTACATACACCCCAGTGATATTGTTAAAACTTTTAAAGAGCTTAACTTAAAAAAGTCCGAGGATCACTGGGGTATGTCTGTTAGCGTGATTTATCACATTATCAATGTTGTAGCTTCAGATTTAGCTTTTATTTTTAATGAATGTATCGATCAAGGTATTTTTCCAAATTTAATGAAATACAGTAAACTAATCCCATTATTCAAAAAAGGAGATAAACTAGAACCTGGCAATTACAGACCTATTTCCATTTTGCCAGTATTGAGCAAGGTGTTTGAAAGGATTATGCTCAACCAAATGCTACTGCACTTTAAGACCTACAACCTCTTTCACAGTCAACAATTTGGTTTTACTGCCGGTAAATCAACAACCGATGCGGGAGTGGCACTCATCACTCATATATACAACGCGTGGGAAGAATCACAGGATGCTATCGGGGTCTTCTGTGATCTTTCTAAAGCATTTGATTGTGTTGATCATGAGACACTTTTGCTCAAGCTTTCTCATTATGGCTTTGATACTAAGTCAATTGAGTTACTAAGATCTTATTTAAGTGATAGATGTCAGACTGTTGATATAAATAGTGTCAAATCAGACGGATCAACAGTAAAAATTGGCGTGCCTCAAGGCTCAATTCTTGGACCATTCCTCTTTTTGATTTATGTCAATGACTTGCCTTACGCGGTTGAAAAGAACGCTGATATAGTCTTATTTGCAGACGATACATCTTTAATCTTTAAAATGAATCGCCGTAGTGTAAATACCAATCATGTGAATAATATTTTGTATACCATCTCTAATTGGTTCTCAACTAACAACTTAATGCTTAATGCTAATAAGACCCAATGCATAAAATTCACACTACCAAACGTGAGGCAGGTTCAAGTTGATGTCACGTTGAATGGAGAGATTTTAGAACTTGTAGATAATACCACCTTTCTAGGAATCACAATTGATTCTAAATTGCAATGGGGTTCGCACATTACAAGCCTAGCTAAAAAACTTAGTTCTGCCGCTTATGCTGTCAGAAAAATCAGACAAATAGCAGATGTGGAAACTGCTAAACTAGTGTACTTTAGTTATTTTCATAGCTTAATGTCGTATGGACTATTGCTTTGGGGAAGGGCAAGTGAAATAAAGACTATCTTTATTTTGCAATAGCGGGCAATTCGTGCCATTTATGGTTTAAGACCAAGGGAGTCGCTTAGGGAGTTGTTTAAGGATATTAATGTTTTAACTCTCGCTTCTCAATATATATTTGAGGTTATTATGTATACCAGGAGAAATATTTCTTCTTTTAAAAAAATTTGCGATGTTACGGATAGACCCTTACGGAATAAAAATAAATTATATCTCCCATCATATCGGCTAAGTAGAGTTAATGACTCATTTTTGGGTAACTGTATACACTATTACAATAAGCTTCCAGAGTCGGTCCTTAGTTTGCCTGACCGAAAATTCAAAGCACATGTTAAGAATTTACTTTGTAAAAAAGCCTATTATAGCGCTCATGATTTTCTCAATGACAAGGATGTGTAACTTAAGCTTGGTGCGGAGTCCTCCAAACTATAGCTAAAAATTGATCATATGTACATTCAGTACATTATTTTTTTTTTTATTTTTTTATTTTATCATGACATCTTTTATTACTTGACATTTTTATTAAACTATTTCAATAATCCTCAATATTTATTTAATATATAATTTTATTAATAATTATAAAAATATTCAAATGTAAACTCGTCTGATTTGACTCAAATTTTGTGAATTGACGTTTTTGAAGAAAATGCTGCTGTGGAGTTTGTGGCGCCACTTCTTCTCCACTTGCGCTTTGGAAGTGGTGGTAAACTTAAAATAAGTAACAATTGACGTCAATAAGTGATAAGAATATCCTATATTGAAAATAAACAATTTGAATTTGAATTTGAATTTGAAAAGTTATTTACAGTTCCGAATTTCACGGCTAGGTAAAAAAGTTTATTTTTATACGAAGTGTTAACACTACTAGACATAGGTATTCTAGTCATCTATCATTGTTTTACAATCTAGCCTATTTTATAAAGCGATCTCCAAACATCGTCTACCCGCTCCCTTGATAGCATTTTATAATCTGTGCTGCTACCTTAATAAGTTTCTCGGCTCATTTGCTAGACGTCTAACGTTAAGTTCGGAGTCATTATAAGATTTTTGAAAATATAAATACATAAGCGGCCAGACTGATTTTGTATCTTATTGGGAATGTACCGCTTACTCTACAAAATGCAAAATTTTTCTTCAAAGAGAATCCCAGCGAGCCTATTCGATTATCCGGAGGCCTAAGAGTTGATGAAGGATTATGATGATGTGTTCAATCAAAGATGAATTCCGTCAGTCTTCTTGATTCTATACCTTTCGACGAATAACAGTTACTTACCTCTGGCGAATCATATTTGTGAGGACCAACAATTCACCATTATTTTTAAGTTTATATATAAGATAGGTAGTTTAATTTTTTTAGTTGTACAATGTTTATTTATTATTTGTTCAATTAATTACTAGCGACCCGCCGCAGCTTCACATGGGCATAAAAACCTTTCTCTTGAATCACTCTATCTAATAAAAAAACCTTATTAAAATCCGTTGCGTAGTTTTAAAGATTTAAGCATACAGAGGGACATAGGGACGGAGAAAGCGACTTTGTTTTATACTATGTAGTGATTCCCATAACTTTATTCTTTAATTGCAAATTATGTTTATCTAATTGACGTAAAAATAAATATTTCGCTTATTATCTAATTACTTACATATTGTTTTGTTATCTTTCAAATATTATGCACTTAAATTTATATAATATACTATACAATATACGGTAGGTTAATTAATATATTCACTTTTATTCACGCCTGTACTTATTGATTTCGAGTCTATAGTTAGAGCTGTCTAAGGGTGACGCCCTTGCTAGACCTGACTTACTATTACTTATAACTTTACGACAATTTTATTACCATTTTCTCACATTGCCTTTCAGACCTAAATTCTTTATTTTATGATCAATCTATTTTATACTATGAAAGGTTTAATATGTGGCGACAATTTCGCACAGCAAAATCGACAAGAGAAGGCGATGAAAGAGAGACTTCTGCGATTGTAGACATAAATACAATCTTCAACAAGACATCATCAGAGCTCTGCGGTTACCAACGCATAACACCCAGCCTGGAAGATCTTTCCCCTAGTATAATGGTCAAGCATATCATCATAGATTTAATTTTATTTATATCATGCATACATCTTTAATTGTGCTCTACATGCCTAATCTGTACACTCAGGGATCCGTACGCCAATACCTGTAGTCGCCATTTTAGTACTCTTTTGAACATTCTACAGATCCCTGAAATCTTCACTTATAATCTGGGTCAATTAGCGATGAAGATCAGGAATATTCTTTAGAAAAGTTAAAAATAAAAATGTTATACAAAACTTAAAAGGTCGAAATTCGAGAATCAAAGTTATAATAGCTTTCAAAGAATTCAGTAACGAGGGCCCGAACACTGTTAAAGTGGGGATTAACCGCCAGTTCTCTGAATATTAAGACAAGAGGATTACTCAAAGGTCACATTACAGCCAGTAGACTTGATGTAGGTATATGTTAGAATCAAACTAAGAAAAACTCTGAAATCTAAGCTGGCAACACTGCTACCGCGTCTCACAAAAGGCACCATCAAAATTTAATTACTTATGCTCTGGAATATATCTTTCGCATTTGATTTTGGCGGCCTTGCAACCTGCATGGCGCATAGATCGAGGGGGTCTGTGTCAAACAATCACGACGAACTCAATGGTTAACATGCCAATTCGCTACTCAGGAGGTCCCGGATTCGATCCCCGGTCAGGTCAAGATGAAAAAGGATCTTTTCTGATTGGCCTGGGTCTTGGATGTTTATTTAAATACGTATTTTTTATGAAATATAATATCGTTGTTAGTTTCCCATAACAAAAGCCTTGACCTTACTTTGGCGCTAGCTCAATCTGTGTGATTTGTCCGTATATATATTTATTTAATTACTACCTACGTGGTCCATGTTCTCATGGAATAGATTTTCATGGAAAGCATACTATGTTAAGTTTTTCCAATTTGGTTAGGACTTTGCAGTCGTGAATCACCCGATTTTCTGATAATTAAAATGGTACCGTGCTTCAGAAGGCACTTTAAACCGTTGGGCCCAGCTGCCATCTGGTAGTCGTTAAAGGAAATCTGACACCCGGGTGTGTATGGTCTATTGACCGTGACACCTACACAAAACACCAATATTTTGTTGTTCCAGTTTAATATGTACAACCGCAAAGACAATGTCAAAACGTCTTTGAGTTATGCCGCTATTCATCCACAACCAAAACATCGTGAATTTGCTACGAAATTTTTGAACTATTTATTACACTGAAAATATTCATAAACTAAAAATAATCCTCTGAAAATTGTGACATAACTATCTAGTCTGGTAGCTCGTTGCTTGAATATCAAGCTTGTCTGAAATAGCGACCAACTGCTTGAAATTCCAACCACGCTTCCGCCATGAATAAAAGTTTAACTACATCTCTGTGTAAATTTAAAAAGGAAACCTCTACCCTCTATTATACAAAAAGATCAATGTAAAAAAAAAGAAATATGTGAATCTGTTATTGGCATTAAGAATAATATATCTTTTATGCTATGTGCTGTTGGGTCTGAAAATATATTAAAAGAAATGACTTCGACTCCAACGAAGAAGTCAGACTCCATCGGAACAATGAGGACATCGATGGTACAACTCTCCATTGTATTAAGTGCTGTTGATTCTGTAAATAAAAGGAAAAAAAAAAACAAAAAAAAAACAATGAGGGCATCGATGGTAGGTACTACTAAGGTTTCCGACTTTGAGACAACGAAGACTTCTGACTTTGACGAAGACTCCAATGGAACCGAAGGTCAAGGCCCAATTGATTTTGGCCTTTACTACACGAGGAGGGGGAAATCGTCTATCTTCCGACTTTGACGAAGACTCCGATGGAATAGAAACCAAGGTCGAATTGCATAAGGTCTTTACTACAGGAGGAGGGCAAAATCGTCTATCCTCAAGCCAACACAACACTATAGTAGCCTGTATTCCGTAGCCATAGTTATTTTTATTTTGAATGCCTGTAATCTGCATCTTAGCATTCTGAGTAAGTTAAATTTCTCTACTATTATGTAATGTAATGTCTTTTTTTTTGTAAGCAAATAATATCAATAAATTTCTGATTCTGGAGTGCTATTTTAGTGATACATGACCCACTCAAAATCGAATGAAAAACGTTCGAAAACGAACGTGAATTGTTCGGCTCACCAATTTCGAGTGAGTGATAGCAAATAGCACTCCAGATTCTAAAACATTGTATTTCGCGTAAATCTCTCAGCGACTTGCCAGACGGCATCCCTCAAGTTTAAGGGTTGGTATTGATCCGGACGCACCCCATCTTATAGTTAGTTCGTTTTTATTGCTCCCTTGTACGTCTGATCCTCGAGGAAACTAGGGTACTGCGTGCTCTAATTTGATTATTTATGACTTGCAGTTGACTGCGGCTTTGCTTGCGGCTCATTATACCAATATTATCATCTTAGTACAATATATACCTATAGGTGTTTTAATATTTCACTACTATTATATCATATGTATTGGTGACTCCTTCGTCCGAGCATGTTTTTCGGTTGCATCTTCACCTTTCGCTTCAGAGCCCAGGGTACGCTATTAATCATGGTCCTGATTTGGCGGAACTGGTTATTACAATAGAACGACTGCCGTCTGACCTCCGTAAACCATTTTACAGGGAAACCAGACCCACAGAAAGTCAATGCTAAGAGTATTAATTAAAAAAAATATATAAAATATATTTTCTCCATAATAAAAGTCAATAAAATAAAATCTAAAGTATCTAAGGACTAATAAGTGCTCATGGTTACTTATATGTGAACATCTAAACGTCAAATTTTGGTTCAAGCAGAGATCGTAATTTGGGTTATATATAATAACCAAAATTTGCACTTGGAAGGGACTCCGACAAGAACACAGGTCTAAATAGTCACAGAATTACTACTTGAAAATTTCCAGATTCTTAAATCGAGTAGGTTTTGAAATATATCTTTCGTTTAAATAGATAGTAAAAATTAAGAAGATAATGCTTTTAAGTCCGTATTTTGCTTTTGAATTTGCTTAATAAATAAACAGACTTAAATTGTTTACTAACTAATTAGTCCTTTCAGAAAATACGTAGGATGACGATGAAAGGGTGATTAGTAATTAATTCTTATCTGAACAAAAACAAGCTATTATTTATACAATCTTTTTAAATAATAATGCGTTGTATTTTGTTAATTCAGAGCCACCCCATGATTGCAAAGGACTACCTCGTACTTTTTAAGATTGACGTTGAAAAATATTATTATATTAGTATTCCAACGAACGAATGTTGTATATTTACGAGATTCAAATACTTTCGATTTTATGTAAAAATCAGATATAAATCCATATCCATACTTCCATATCCATATCCATACTAATCCATACTTCCATACTAATATTATAAATGCGAAAGTCTGTCTGTCTGTTTGTCTGTCTGTCTGTCTGTCACCTCTTCACGGCTAAAATGCTGGACCGATTGTGATGAAATTTGGTAGGGATATAGTTATAACCTGAGGTCAAACATAGGCTACTTTTGGGTGCTATATAACCGAGTCCCACGCGGGGCGAAGCCGCGGGGAACAGCCAGTAGGTATATAATATTTGAAATAAGAAAGACTGTCTGACACTATTACCAACCCCTGCAGCTGGACCACCTCCCCTCACCGGGGCGGGCGTCCCCGAGTGCCCTATAAATGGCTCGACTGGTAGTTGTTCGTCCTCTTTCACTTGACATCTGCCAGTTGAGTACATTACTGCTTTTCTTACTTCAGTCACCAAGTTTGTGCTTGTACTATCCACGACCCTAACTTTCATTGTATAACTCGAAATAAATACTACCGTATATTTCTAATATAATCTTTTATTTATCTCGTTCTACTGTGTAACAATAACGTTATAAGGTACACGGAGATAAACACATATAGTCACGCTTTATCCCATACGGGGTAGACAGGCTTAGGGTCATAAGACCTTAGTGGTCTAAGGTCTTATGGCCCTTTATGGTTTTATGGTCGTTTAGCACGATGATAGTTTAAACAGGAAATCAATAGTAATGGGTTACACGGAGTTACTGCTAGTATCCATACTAATATCCATACTTCCATACTATCCATACTAATATTATAAATGCGAAAGTCTGTCTGTCTGTCTGTCTGTCACCTCTTCACGGCTAAACTGCTGAGGTCAAACATAGGCTACTTTTGGGCGCGATATAACCGAGTCCCACGCGGGGCGAAGCCGCGGGGAACAGCTAGTATTTATATAAATAAGACATACCTAGTTAATGTTACTCACATTACTATCAACGTTACTTGAAATAAAACTTCATTAATTCATTCAATGCCAACTCTACCTTAACCACATAACCGTATCACATTTAATTCTCAGCTTTGAATCGTATAATCCTTTAGATATTTCAATCCTTAATTGCTATGTGGGGATCAAAGCCGTTACTGAAGCCTCAAAACATTCACACGACTGATGTGTGTTTGTTTAAATCTTGTTTAAATTATGTAAGTCGTAACGGATTTTTTAAAATTTTATTTTGCTGGTATAAAAAGAAAAAATATTAATTTTTTTAGTGCATTTTGGTTTGTGTTATTTTATGGAATATATAATAGTGCAGATTACAGAATACTAATACGAGAAAACGCGCCGATTTTAAGTGTACCTACTAATAGAGTCCTTCCCATACTGAGACATATTAACGCCATCTATTGATCACTTGAGAAAATGTTTTTCTAAATTCAATTTCTTATAACATAAAGCACTAAATCATTCTATAGTAGGGTGATGATTATTAGCAAGAAAAAGAACGTTTTTTTTCTTAGGCAAGTTGACCCCAGATGGCGTTAGTGTTACAAAACTTGGCTAACTATTGGCACTTTCCCTTGCCAAGAAGGCACAGCCACGTGTAACAGTTAGTCATAAGTATCTATAATAAGCTAATAAAACTAAATTATATGTTACAAAAAAAATCGGGTTAGTTCGTTTTACTATTTACAACTCAAGATTCGCTAGACAAAATCCAGTGCAATGGATTTTTTTACATCGAAATGGACTACATAAGCATTAATAAATTACACAGAAATGAAGTCCACAAAAATAGTCTTAAAAACAAAATGAAATATAACAAGTTAACGACTGTTTTGATTTCTGTTTTAATCGTGCATGCAGCAGTTGTAGGGTTAAGGGTGGCTTTGATCCCTACACAGTGATTTAGAATTAAATACGAAAGTACCGTACCAAGGGATTATAATATTCTGAGCAGTATGTATGATACGGTTGGGATCTTTGTATTAGCCTTTCTTGACTTTTATTAGTTTTCTTATTTGTGCACGTGTGCCTTATTATCCGACTAAGCGAAAAGGAGGGTTATGTGATTGACATTTATTTAAGTTTGTATGTTTACATGATTTGATGTATGTTCCCTCGTAATATATAGGCTTAAACGATGTTGATAAATTTATTTATTTATTTGTTTCCATAACATTATTGTATTATTTAAGATCCATAATACTAATATTATAAATGCCAAAGTGTCTGTATGTTATGCTTTCACGGTTAAATATCGCTTTACCGTTTCTGATAAAATTTGCTACTTTGTGAAGCGATTTAACAAAGTCCCACGCAGGTGAAGCCGTGGGAAACAGCTCGTTTACATATAAGTACAACCTGCGAGTCTGTCTGTATTTCTGTATTGTAATTGATTTACGTCGGGTATTTCTTCTATAAACCTTTTTTTTGTAAGCACGTGTTAACCTGGTTAAATATTAACCAAGTGACATATGTCACGTAACTCGCCCGTGGCCCTGGTACAATCCACTGACTTGCTTGCCGAAGGGTTAAATTAACTATTTTTAGTGACACTATAACGATCGCTGCAATTTATTTTTTTTAACCGGTGTTAAATAAATTGTATAAAAGACGATATTTATAAAGATGGTGGTGGTAACAATGACAGTATATATCCACCGACTTCCAAAAAAAGGTGGACACCACTATCACTACATAGTATAAAACAAAGTCGCTTTCTCTGTCCCTATATCCCCATGTATGCTTAAATCTTTAAAACTACGCAACGGAATTTCATGTGTTTATTTAAATAGAAAGAGGGATTCAAGAGGAAGGTTTTTAGTAGCCGGGCTAGTAATTTATAAATATACTTAACTGGGGAACCATCGCACAAAATAGAAAACTGTGGCACTCTCTCGTTTCCGAGACCAAGATCCACTTCGGGTCGCTGAGCTGAGGTAAATATTTATAAATATATAGGAACAAATCACACATAATCAGTTAACCCCAAAGTAAGTTCGAGACTTATGTCATGGGATACCATAGATTAAAGAAAAAAATTGCCTTGGCGTGCGATTTCCAAATTCTATGTGAGATACTAACTCAACGATACTATATTTTATAAAAAAAAACTAGCGACCCGCCCCGGCTTCGCATGGGCATAAAAACCTTCCTCTTGAATCACTCTATCTACTAAAAAAAATGCATCAAAATCCGTTGCTTAGTTTTAAAGATTTAAGCATACAAAGGGATATAGGAACAGATAAAGCGACTTTGTTTTATACTATGTAGTGATACACATAGTATATTGGTAAATATCCAAGACCCATGCCAATCAGAAAAATATCATTTTTGTCTTGATCTGACCGGCGATCGAACCCGAGAACTAATGAGTAGCGGTCAGGCATGTTGACCACTAAGCCTACGTCAAAATATGGGTAAGTAGTTATCTAGGTAATTTTATTGACGTAAAGATGATTTGATTGTATTGCTACCGGTGAATAGGTTATGATTAAGCCAAGGAGCTCCATTATTATTGAGTCTGTGAACTCATCTTAAACCAATAAGTTGAATCAAGGTCAATCGCTGAGTATTATGATTATAAAGATAAATATTTCATATTATCTCATCTTAAAAAAGTTCTACATTATCTAATTTATACTTATTGCTTTAAAAACGACATACTTATTTTATACCTGTGGATGAGCGTGTAAATAGCTCATCCTTGTGTGAGCATAGCTCGTGCGAAACACCTATTAGATATCCATGCGTATGAATGAATCAATTTCAAATAAATCTTTGCCGACCAACTGCACCGTTCAATAATCAAAAAGACAACTGACCTGCCTTCCGGAGAACAGCTTCCGGAGAAGACTGAGGTGTCTTCAGATAATATTGAATTCTTATTTAGCGCCTGTCTTCTCAGCACAGATATTTCACACAGATATATTATAAGAGTTCGCACAGTAGGAAAATAGTATCACAGTTAATACTAAAAGTAAAATTTAAATGAACCGACAGTAGGTTCTTGTTTGAAGAATATTATCCATAAGATGGTACATTATTTCTTCAGCAAAGTTATGTCAAGAGGAAAAAAGGGGCTGACGGCGATCCGAAGCTGTCAGCCTCAACAGATTCACTGTCTCTTTCCAGCAAACCAAGTTGCCTTTAAATGAGAAGAGAACAGCGATATGGTCGATTAATTTATTTTGAAATCGAATATTATTTTTTTGTGACATTCCACATAGATATCAAAATAGGTGTTCTTGAAAGGAGGCCTAAATTAACTAAACCGCCCAACCAACCTGTATCTATTTTACCTTTTCACGCGAATACAATAAACGAATTTAGATAAAATTTGATACAGCAGATTGATTGGTCGTTAAGGAATATTCGCAGTATTAGCATAATTTTATAAGGCTTTACGTAGGCGGAGTCGGTGGACAAATTTAGTCGTCTATAATTGTGTCATACAACCTGGAAAAGCTTTTGGTCACTGGCAGAATGGACGGAAGGAGATCCAGAGGACGTAGCCCGATAAGATGGTCTGACCAAATTAAGCAGCAGCTAAATATCCAGATCTCCAACGCAATCCACAGGGCAAAAGATCGCCATAAATGGAAAGAGATCGCAAAGAAGATAGGTCGGGCACATCACGACGCTCAGTAGTGAGCAAACGACTGGAGGAGGAGGATAATTGTGTTTATTTCATATTATCTTTGACTTTATATGTCCTTTTATTCCATAAAAGGAAAGCCATGGTGTTTGTTACGCATCTGTCGTAATAAAATATACTTATCTCTGTCTTTTCTGTTTTCCACATGCTCCTATGTTTTATTAGTGTAATAAAATATCTAATAGAAACCAGAAAATATATTTTAGGTATATCTATCATGGTTTTTTTTATTGGTAAAGTCAATGTCGAATAAGAAATAAGAAAGGAGTCTGTTTAAGAGACTTTGAGTAGAAAAAGGAAAATGTCAAGTGTAAAAATAATCAGAAAAAAAAATTACATTACATTAAAAATTCAATTAAGTATCTTATTATCCATCTAGAGAAGAAGAATCTTTTGTTTGTAACACACTTTTTTAGGTTTCCGAACTCTTATATAGGAAAATTAAACTGGCCAAGTGCGAGTCGGACTCGGGCACGAAAGGTTCTGTATCATTATACAAAATTTAAAAATAAACACTTTTATTGTATGTCAGCCCCACTTAATATTTTTTTTTTATTAAGTACTAGCTGTTCCCCGCGGCTTCGCCCCGCGTGGGACTCGGTTATATCGCGCCCAAAAGTAGCCTATGTTTGACCTCAGGTCGTTAACTACATCCCTACCGAATTTCATCACAATCGGTCCAGCAGTTTAGCCGTGAAGAGGTGACAGACAGACAGACAGACAGACAGACAGACAGACAGACAGAGACAGACTTTCGCATTTATAATATTAGTATATGGATTGTTGTTATAGCAGCAACAGAAATACATCATCTGTGTATGGGTGTCAAATACATCAGGCTGTGTCACGGTTCATGAGGTTCAGGCCTGGCGACAGACGGACGGATAGCAAAGTCTTAGTAATAAGGTCCCGTTTTACCCTTTGGGTACGGAATCATAAAAAATAGTGAGTTTGTTTATTTGTTACGCTTTCATGCCGATCTACTGAACCATCTTCTTGAAATTTTGCATACACATAGTATTGAAGTATTGAGAAGGACATACCTTTACACTGTTCCCGAGGGTTACATAATATAGTTTTTTTATAAAAGGAATTGGGTTACAATACGACCCAGACGGGCTAGACAATAAATATACGTCAAGGGCCATGTAATAGGAGGCAGCCGCGTCGCTGACAATTTTGTCTATTCTTGTACAGACATGGCTTATGTTTCAAGTACCTACATAAAGACAAACCATATAAGGACTAACTATTGTTCAGGGCCTCAATTTCGCTAATTACTAATGACTCAATCGAATCTCAATATTAACTTGACGCGCTTCTTGGTATCCTGCTATTTTAATAGATAAAAAATATTTTGATAGATTTTTCGAGGAAAATCAATGAGGCAACTTTTGACCAGAATACTGGCTTGCATATTGGACATAAAAGTATTGCAATACAGCGAGGAAATGCGGCCAGCATCTTAAATTGACGTAGTTTTTGGTGTTACTTTAGGTTTAAGTACAATTATATTTTGAAAAGGGAGACGTTAGGAGTACCCGAAATCGGCGAGCGTGTATGACAAGAGTGATGAGTGTGGAGGAAGCGAGAGAAGTATGTAAGGATCGTAGCCAATGGAAATCTCTAGTCTCTGCCTATCCCTACGGAAGACAGGCGTAATGATATGTATATTATTATGATGTATGTAACTTAAAAATCCATGTCTAATCCAAAAGGGGCGATGCAGATTAAATTATCTTATTATTAAATTATAACAAAGCCTCAACTTATGCATACTAGCGGTAGCCCGCGGCTTCGCCCGTGTATTCAAGGGAATGTTAAAGTTATGTACCTAGCACTAATACTTTGCATAAAAAATATCCCTGAAGATGTATGTTATATGCGATATTTTTCTGTGTATTCATATTTTCTCATTCGAAAACGTGATCTGTAACTTAACTGCCTATAACGGGCAACTTATGGTCTATGATTTTGAAGGCTTCGTTTTTATTAAGCTCCGAAGCTTAAATTGGGTCGTAAACGGTGTTTATGTAAGTAGGAGCTTTGCAGAGGTGGTAATTCACACCATATTTGGATTAAATTCGAGACAGAGGTTTTCTATACAGAAAACCTGGTTAAAACACTAGCAATTTGTTTTCTTATACATTTTTACAGCGACTCTTTAACTCCTCCGCTCTTTTCGCTCGCAATCCGCTTAACCGGTATTTTCCCAAAAATAACGGTCTTAACATAATGTAATAACGGTCTAAACACTCTTTTCTACTTGGATCTGGCAAGCAGTGAGGGCGTGTAATATGCTATGGTTACTTAATATTGCTTAGATTCGTTTTTGTAATGCGGTTTTTGTTAATATGTGGACATGATGTAACTGTAGATAACATAGATAGATAAGGCGAGGGTATGGTATACATCAGGCTGGGTCCCATTGATGGGAGCGGGGTTGCGGGATCTTTATCGTGATTAGTGCCAAAACTTTAGACTCGAACGTGTAAAACCATCTAAGCTGATAATAAATTATAAGTAAGTGAGTATAGCGACCTTGGGTTTTATATGTACTTATACCAAGATAAATGCAGAGTTCAAAGCTCGGAAACTTTGTGAGATAATTGGGAAACTTCGCGACGTCCTTCGCATCGCATCTCAGCTGTCAAATATTTATCAAAGAGTGAACAATCGCTCAACGAAGTGAATATGTTAGTTGAGATAAACATACATCATAATATAGTATTTAAAAAAATGCCAAAAGTTTTATCAATATATTCATTATCATCATTTCGGGTAGGTAATACGGTCAGTTGACAATGTACACCGCTATTATCAGAGTTCTTCGTAATAGATAAATACCAATCAGTTTTTTAACATGATTTTCCCAGCAAATTCTTGACTCCGAAGCTGTGGATGCAACTGGGAGACCGCTGAGAGGAGAGAAAGAACATTATCCCCATTACTTAGGGACCCAAAGTGCTTATTACCTATACCTAGTATGGGGAATTGTGGAACTAGGTCAAGCACAATCAAAACTAGTAATCTAGTATACAACGAGGTCTACGAGCTACGAAATGCCTACGAGTCGTAGCAAAATTCGTAGATGTGTCGTAGTAGATCAAACTAATCTAATATTCATAATAAAAGCTGGGGGGAAATTATAATGCCGTTTTTAAACGATTTCATCTATTCCTTTTTTATACAGTAAATGAAAGATTCTTTAGCGTGACGTCCGAGATAAAAATAGGCCAACATTTTGCGCCTTAAGTCACAGAAGATAGTCTAACGCTTAAGTATTACTTAATGCTTTTTTAATGTTAAGGCGGAATCAAAGACCATATAAAAATATCGAATCAATCAATCATTTATTTGTATGAATACAATATCAGAAGATGGAACATAAAATAAACATTCCTATGTTTTCAAACTATACCTATTTCAAACGAAAGTAATACACGTATCGCACTGGTGGTGGATTCCACTAACAAAAGCCTAACCAAGGAGAATTGACGTCAGTCAGGCAGGTGGCCTTTAGTTCCCTTTCAGACCGGTTCAGAACATCCAGATTTCGAGTCCAGAGAACCATTATTTAGCTTAGTATAATAATTATGAATTCATTACTCCTAACTTTTCGTTCAATATTTTAAATAGCTTCCAAAAAAATGTGTCATAATGAAGCTAAAATATTTTCAATCTTCCTCCAAGAATAAGTATCCCGCTTTCCAAATTAAATGTTTGAGGAATATCGGGATAGCCGTGATTAATGCTTCCCCATCTTCAAAGAGGGTCCTTTCTTCAGTCAGTTCTTTTATCCGAATTATATGTGCTTTGACCAAGTATTTTAATATAAACTAGCTGTGCCCGTGACTTCGTCCGCGTGGAATTTAACAAAAAGTATTATTCAGTTCGCAGTTAACTAGGTCAAGTCGTTTGTTTGATTGTCTGACAATAAAGATGATTCCGTCTGCCATCTGATAGTCGTTAAAGGAACCACGCCAGAGACCGAAAGACGGTTCCAAACAACTCTGACACCAGGGTGTGCATGGTCAATTGATCATGACAGCTACACGAAATGATGACGATTGAACTAGTTCCACCATATCTAAAATCATAATGAAAGTGTACCCTACCGATTCGTATGATAGTTTAGCTTCATTATCAAACTACCGACTCGCCCTGGCTTCGCACGGGCAATATTATAGGTTTTACTTACATAAAAACCTTCCTCTTGAATCACTCTATCTATTAAAAAAACCGCATCAAAATCCGTTGCGTATAGTTTCGAAGATTTAAGCATACATAGGGACAGACAGCGGAAAGCGACTTTGTTTTATACTATGTAACTAGCGACCCGCTCCGGCTTCGCATGCGCATAAAAACATTCCTCTTGAGTCACTATCTGTTTATAATAAAATCACATTAAAATCCGTTACGTGGTTTTTAAGAGTCGAGCATACAAATTAAGGGATATAGGGACAGAGAAAGCGACTTTGTTTTATACTATGTAGTGATAGTGATGTTAAGAAGATTAAGAATGTACGTGAGTTATTTGCTTCATTGTGAAATAAAAACTAATAATTCAAGACACCGCAAACCACACGAAATCTGCTTTCTAGCAATTATTATGAACGTTTTTCAAAGGTGGATTAAAGCTATAATACCGCGTGCAAACTTCGCCAGGAGTCTCTAAATTAATGTTGTTTTGTGATAACATTTACAATACCGCATGTTTACATGAAAAATGTGCGTGTTAGTATTATGTTTTAAGAAAACAATCGTGTTTGATAAATTTACTGTGTGAAATCTCGCTTCCGACAAAAGATTAACGTTTTGTTTCCATAAGTTTGTTTTAATAATGCGTTTAAATATGTAAAGATCATGAAATTTATAAATTACTAGCGACCCGCCCCGACTACACATGGGCATAAAAACCTTCCTTTTGAATCTCTCTATCTTAAAAAAACGCATCAAAATCCATTGCATAGTTAAGGTTTACGCATACATACATAGGGATATAGGTAGAGAGAAAGCGACTTTGTTTTATACTTTTACTAGCTGCTCCCCGCTGCTTCGCCCCGCGTGGGACTCGGTTATTATATCGCGCCCAAAAAAAAAAAAATCAGCCTATGTTTGACCTCAGGTCGTTCACTACATCCCTACCAAATTTCATCACAATCGGTCCAGCAGTTTAGCCGTGAAGAGGTGACAGACAGACAGACAAACAGACTTTCGCATTTATAATATTAGTATGGATACTATGTAGTGATGATAGTGATTTACATCACATGCTACCGATGTGTCTAAAATTTCTGCTAAATATAAATAGTGGTAAACGGATTATAAGGTCAATTGACTCTGCCCAACCTGGGGTCAGAGGTTTTTCCCAAACCGCCTTTTGTTATTTGACGTGGATATTTTCACTACCACTAGATGGCCGGGACCAAATGTGCTTCCAGAAACACAGAAGCATCTTAGTTATCAGACATTGATCCAACCCTGTAATGTCCTAACAACTTTTTAATTGTAATAAGCTTGATATAGATTTATTCTAAAAAATATAAAATTACAACTAACAAAAATATATTATTGAAAGAAGTCCCTTTATGCAAGGTTCCGAAGATACTGACAGCGTTCCCCCTTTGTCCTAACTATTCTAGAAACAACTTCCCATGGGAATAAAACCCACGACCACCGGATCTTCAGGCAACTAGTAACAAAATAACAATTTATTTTAAATAACAAACCCTTTATATCAGTTTAATTATTAGTCGACTTGACTACGCTCGTTACAGCAGTAAATCAAACTGCACAACTTTCAAAGCTCGCTGTAAGCTCGTAACTCCAATATCATGTTCGCCCAAAGTTTTATTCACTGCAAGTTGCAAGTGGAGTCAAATATTGTACTGTTGAAATCTTTATATATAAAAATGAAACCCGTTTTCCGTTGTCACGACATTGCATGAAAACGGCTTGACCGATTTGGCTGATTTTTTTTTGTAGTTTTCTAATTCTCTGTACAAGGTTCTTACGGAAAAAAATATTAAGAAAGGCGGTACGAAGTTCGCCGGGTCAGCTAGTTACTTATAGTTTACTAGTTCTTATGCCGAACTTTGTTTCCGTTGAAATTAGGTAAAAAGCTATTTATTCATCCAATCATTTCGTGTAGGTGTCACGGTCAATCGACCATGCACACCCTGGTTTCAGAATTCTTCGGAACGGACGTGGTTTCTTTAACGACTACCAGATGGCAGTCGGGACCAACGGCTTAACGTGCCTTCCCAGACAATCAAACTAACGCCTTGACCTCTGGACCACAGAGGTAGGAGCTATTTATTTTGGTGTTGGAATTATCATTGTCGCTGTGGGTTTCTGTTGGAAAGTAGGTAATGAAAACCACGTTAGTACTGCAATTAGAGACTAAAGCCATTTTATCTACAAGCACAGAAAAGATCGTTGATACCAGAACACTAGGTAAAACCTTGGTATCTTGGTACCTAAATGAAAACAGCAGTGAAAAAGGAGCTTGGGTAAAGACCGTTCCTCCTCCCCCAGTCGTTTGCTCACTACTGAGCGTCGTGATGTTCCCGACCTATCTTATCTTTCTTTACAATCTCTTTCCACTTATGTCGATCGTTTGCCCTGTGGATTGCATTGGAAATCTGGATATTGAGCTGCTGCTTGATTAAGTCAGACCATCGTATTAGGCTACGTCTTCTGGATCTCTCTCCGTCTATCTTGCAGGCTATCAGGCAGGCATCTAGCTTTTCCAGGTTATCGTCTGGTTTTCGAGCTATGTGACCAAAATACTGTATCGTTCTTTGAAGGCAAGTACTAAGCCTTTTTCACCTTTAGTGACCATTACTGGTTGATCGGAACGATAAGCTGGTTTACGTTTTCCAATCCCAGAATGAAAGGGTGATCGACGTTTAAGTATAGCACGTAGCGCTCCAATCATTGCGCGCCAATTTGAAGCGCCTCTAAACCTAAATCTGGGTCCACTCCAGACATGTTCTTTTGTCCGTATCGTATTTCCGTATCGGATATCAGCGTCACGATCAAAGAACGCTAGTTTGGACGCATGTTCGGTACGGTACGGTGGTACGGCGTTTCGTTACGGAGATAGGTACGGTCCGGTCCTAATGCACACTCTTCTCAATATTTATCAAGACCGCTAAGGAGTTATAGTCAGTCAAGGTCAATAATTCCTATATCAATATTCAAATGTTCATTAGACCGAGATAGCAATTTTTCCCCTGATTATTGAATCCAGGATTTCTCAAATACATTTCGACATTTTTATCCCTTTTTACAAGTTTTATATAGATATTTTCGTAAAGCTTAGACTACCTCTATAATTTATGACGTTGGATCTATATGCTGTTACTTACCTGCAATCGAAAAAAATAACAAAACTAACGCAATTACGTAACTAGTTACGAACTCTGAAAAAAATCGTAGTTTCGAACTGTCATTCACTGTTAACTAAGCTACATAGTCAGGTCATTGTTTCTACTATTTCGTATTGATTGGTGGAGCTGAGAACTGAAGTGAAAGCTTTGAAGAGTGTTAAAACAGTTTCATTGTCCGCAAATAGAAGGCTTTGACTCATCTGGAGTTTTAGATTATTCGTGTAACTTTTACGTGAACTGAACATACTTTTTGAGGTTTTTATAAATTCGTCTGGATTTATATATTACTGACGCCTATGCTTACTTGTGTGTGTTCTTTTTGTTTCCCGGTTTGATGTGTGAGAGGGGCTTAGTGCTTTCACTAAGCCCCTCCCACTATACCTCTTTAGGTATAGTGAAATTACATGTTACCATTATGTGTCCATTATGTGCTATGTAGAATCATTGGCCGTAGTGTTGGCAACACTCGGTCGCCAAAGGGAAAATTCTATAGACCGGTGAATGAGAAATGAAAGACCGGTAAATTAGAAACGACGTGAAGACTGGTGAACGAGAAGTGACGTCGACGAGATGAAAGGTCGCCGTTACTCTCCGACATTAATCTCGTTGACGTTACTTCTCGTTCACCGGTCTTCACGTTTCTTATTCACCGGTCTATAGAATTTTCCCGTTGGCGACCGAGTGTTGCCAACACTACGGCCAATGATTCTAAATGGCACATAATGGAACATAACATCACTATTTAACACTATCAACATTAGGTACCATCATTATATGGGACGACAGATGGACGTCGCGTCATCTTAGGTATCGCTTGTTTCGTATAAATCGTGCTAAGGGATCTGCAGATCTTCAGAATTGGCTACCGGTGCAAGACCGCAAGAAATCGCGCTATCTTATCCACTTAGGCTTTCGTAAAAAAAGTAAATATTTTTTTTCAAGCACTAAAACCACACTTAATTTCATAACTAATTAACTAACACAATCTTTATTAAGTTTAACATACAATAAACAAACTTAAACAGCAATATTAGAGCATTCGGTCATCGCAATAGTACCACGACAATGTTCTCGAAATTTCCAACTATTGTCTACAAAGTTCTGTCATCTGCTTGCCAAAGTTTTCCTTTGAACCACTACTGAGAGTATGAATAAGTAGTTAGTTTGTTATTATGAAAGTGAAAATATTATATTTACTAGCTAAATCTAGTTTTTACTAAGGGCCATTGAAACGAAACTGATTCAATTGAAACTGTCCATATTAATTAAAAAATTTTAACAACAATAAATTCTAGAAATAAAGTTTAGTAAAAACAATTTCTACGTGCAAATACGCGTCCCAATTAATTTTAACTTTAATACAACTTATAATTTCTTTCTGGTACCTTCCTACATTTTTAAACATCTACCTTGCCATGTCATATGTTTGATCATGAAATAGTTCATGAATGATTGTATTGCAATATTAAACTGAAAATAATAAGATATATTTTTTTTTAAGGACAAATCACACAGATTGAGCTAGCCCCAAAGTAAGTTCGAGACTTGTGTTAAGGGATACTAACTCAACGATTCTATAATTTATAACAAATACATATATAGATAAACATCCAAGACCAGGTCAATCAGAAAAAGATCATTTTTCATCTTGACCTGACCGGGGATCGAACCCGGGACCTCCTGAGTAGCGGTCAGGCATGTTAACTATTACGCCACGGAGGTTGTCAATATTCTGAGGCGGTTCTCTAGTTAAAGTTAATGTTATATACTCCAGTCACCTTTACTAACGATCGTCTAAGTGGATTTTCATGTATATTTGCATAAAATATAAACTTTGCCAAATGCTGACGCGAGCGTAGAATAGATTATTATTTATGTCATTTGAAATTATGTATAAAAACAACATCTCAGAAATGGTCCACATTAGGATAAGAAACAATATGACGAACAAATGGTGCCGGTTTGAAGGTGCAAAAAGATTTACAACAAGCCCTTTCATACGGTCCCATATTACATATGAAAAATTTTTAGGTACCACTTTTCCTCCCAAAAGTAGACCTATTTTTATATCTTAACCCAACAAATATTATAAATGCGAAAGTGAGTTTGTATATTTGTTTGTTTGTTACCTCTTCACGCTTTATCTTCTGAACCAATCTGCTTGAAACTTCGCATACACATAGTTAGAAGTACTGAGAAGGATATAGGGTACCTTTCATCCTGAGAAAAAGCACTGTTCCAGAAATTCACATGGGTGAAGCCGCGGTCGAAAGCTAGTATTTTATATTTGAGGCTGAACTTTGAAATCGTGAGAAACATACAAGGCTATAACTTGATATCAATTATATATACGTTAATTAAGCGCAAACATTTCGAATATCACAAATGGTAATGTAATAAGTTGTAGCGTTCGTACCCTCGTATCCAAATTGAGTCAAATCGTCAAATGTCAGCCTTGAATGGTGCTTAGTTACGTTAGTATATACGTATCACTACATAGTATAAAACAAAGTCGCTTTCTCTGTCCCTATGTCCCTTGGTATGCTTAAATCTTTAAAACTAAACAACAGATTTTGCTGCGATTTTTTTAAGGGGAAGGTTTTTATGCCCATGCGAAGCCGGGCGGGTCGCTAGTATACGTATACGTATATAATTTAATTTTGTAATATAGAGTAACTGGTAATGGAAATACCACAAGACAGTCTAGTTATTGCCTAATAGATGCCAAAGTGAGTTTGTACGTTCGTTTGTTTATAACGTCTTCACGTTTTATCTACTCAACCAATTTACTTGAAATTTCACTTACACATAGTTAGGGATACTGAGAAGGCCGTAATCCCTTTTATCGCAGAATAAAGGACTTTTCCATGAAATTTATTGCGATAAACCACTGGGTAAATGCTAATGTTCTGGTTTACTTGAAATTAACGTGAGCGAAAACGCAGCTAAGAGCTACAAAAAAAACTAGTGGGAATTAGGAAATTCGTTTTTTAAAATCAACTCCAGCAGTTTATGATTTTTTATGTTTACAATAATATGATTGTTTCGATTTTATAATTTAAACTAGGGACCCGCCCCGGCTGCGCATGGGCATAAAAACCTTCCTCTTGAATCATCACTCTATCTATGAAAAATAAACCGCATCAAAATCCGTGGCGTAGTTTTAAATTATTTAAGCATACAAAGGGACATAGGGACAGAGAAAGCGACTTTGTTTTATACTATGTAGTGATAGTGGTTAAGATATAGGTAAACGTTGGTGATGAATTTTTATATAACCAAAATTAACGAAGCGGGTTGTGGATTTTTGTAATTTCAAGACATGGGTTGCTAATGATCTTCTGGAAGCGTAATGCCAATGCTTTTTTGTTCATATATTTTAATGTTTAATTATTTTTTTAAATATAGGTAAATAAAGTACCTGGGCGACCGAGCTTCACTCATTTTATGCAGAATCTCTTTTTGGTGTGAAAATATGGGTAAAATTAATTTTCCCAGACATGGAACTTATGTTTAAAATTTCAAAGAAATCGTTAGAGCTGTTTTCGAAAACACGAGTACAAATAAATTTATATATATATAGAAATATTGCTCGTTTAACAGTATAAGATTTAGATTTATACCTAACTAGCTGACCCGGCGAACTTCGTACCGCCTTTGTTAATTTTTTTTTCGTAAGAACCTTGTACAGAGTATTAGAAAACTACAAAAAAAAAGTCAGCCAAATCGGTCAAGCCGTTTTCATGCTATGTCGTGACAACGGAAAACGGGTTTCATTTTTATATATATAGATATACTAAATCGTCTTTTACTATGGGGTCGTTCAAGTATTACGTAAGCAGATTTTTTGCATTTATTAACCCACCCCTCCCCCTCGTCAGCAAAAGTAAGCAAAGCTCTCACCCCTCCCCCCTTGCTTACGTAAACATTGGTACAATAAGTCTAGAAAAAAGGAATAAGGTTTGGAATAGAGTAGGTACCCCCCTACTCAGTTTTAAGCTAGTACCTAAATGTATTCATTATTTGCAGGAATCCCTGAAAACACATTTCGTTTTAAAGCATAGACAATGTGTGGGTTGCTATATGTATAAAATAGTAAATAATTAATGCTGACGTAATCACCATCTAGATCCCCCCATGTCATCAAAAATAAGCAAATGAAAGACCCCCTCGCCCCCCTATAGTGCTTACGTAATACTTGAACGGCCCCTATACACGAAGAAATGAAGTGGTCTATACTCAGGTCTGAAACTGCACCTACAAAGCACACCTAATACTACCTATACTTACTAACACGTATCGTCAAAACTTCATGAAACCACGCGGTATTTCATTGCCGACATCAAAGACTAACTAAACTCAAACGCGGTAAGTAAGTAACTTGTGCATAGTTATGTCGTTAAAGGCTGTGCGGCGTCTATTTTTGCTCCAAAAGCATGGAGAAACTCCTCGATATAGCTCAGTGGTTTATGTAGATACCCTTATCTTAAATTGCAGACCTCTTGATCTAGAAGAGTTTTAGTTTTTCAACTTCGAATAAGTAACAGTTTGACACCAGTGCCCTTAGTGTGTTTTTTTTAACGCAGACGCTACCGACTGCGTTAGCGATTTTGTACGGGAGACCTGTAAAGCGTCTCTGGCGGATAGTAAGGCAACTAAGAAATTCCATACAAAATCCTAACGCAGTCGCTATAGCGTCTGCG
This sequence comes from Apomyelois bistriatella, assembly GCA_947044815.1. NCBI lineage: Eukaryota > Metazoa > Arthropoda > Insecta > Lepidoptera > Pyralidae > Apomyelois > Apomyelois bistriatella. The sequence goes on from OX345691.1 coordinate 13,446,393, forward strand.
TTAAGAAAAACTCACACTTGGGGCACAGGGGGCTTAGCCAAAGTCACAATCTCTACGAAAGACGACAAGAAAAAAATGTATGGGATTGATATAAGATTGAACACGTAATTTACCGCAGCTTATGTCAATCCCATACATTTTTTTCTTGTCGACATTCGTTAGCGTTTTGAAATTGTAACTTGGCTACGGGTGCAGATGCTTTAGAAAATATGACCACGCTCATCATCATCATTTCATGTAGGTGAAATGGTCAACCGACCATGCATACCCTTGTGTCAGCGATGGCCCTCGTTGACAGGGCGTAGCTTAGAGGCAGGGCTAAGAAGTAATGGACTCGGAATCGATAGGTTTATAATTATAGATTGAGAATTAACACTATAGGTACGTTAGGTACGTATTATAAATCTATTTTTATATCTATTTATAACACTGCCAATACAATATCATATTGACATGCATGACAGATACTTATCACTTAGAAGTGAAATTTAAACATCATTACCCTTCCTTTTGGCTTCGCCCGTAGTCGGGTAAAAAGTAAGCACATCTACTTAAAGTTGACCTAATTAACCCATAATAGAATTAAAACAATGTGACGTTCATTAAGTGGCTTAAGATAATGAACTAACAAGATTAGTGTAAGTAGTTAGTCTGCGTTAACCAATAATCCTTTATTTTTTACTTTTGGGCGTTGGATTCTCTCGTATATATGCTTTGACTTTGACTAAGCACCCCTGAACTTCTTATAGTAACGAAACGGCCAAGTCACATACTTTGAATAATGTGTAAAGTTTGTGTAGTTAAGCCTTATAGAGTCGCGTGTAGTATTAAAAGCGCTCTACATCTCTCATACTCTACATGGAATATGATAACGAGTGGTGGTTAATTTTTTTTTTTAAATTAGGTTAATATAAAAAAAATATTTATTTTACTTTATTTTAAAAATACGCTGTCAATATGTCTATTCTAAAAAATAATAATATTAAAATCAAAGAAGTTCGAATCGGTCTCACTACATTTTTTTTAAATCTATGATTAAAATAAACAAAATGTAGACATTGTCATCCTGAAACACTAGTAAACCGCTGACCCCAAATGATATATCCATCTGCCCTCCCGTACCAGCACAATAGCAAGAATTTCATTATTCTCGCTTTGTTTGCTTGCGTTTACTGGATTCCAGACAAAGCTGACTCATTATCTGTATTCTCATATACTACGCGGACTGCTCAACTGGGTTTTTGAAATATTGTGGAGCGAACTAAAGTTAAATTGCTTTGGCTTATACAGATCTAAGTACCCAGATGCATAACTGTAAGAATGTAATCAGGTTTCTTTTTGACGCGATCTTTTAAACCCTGGTATGTTTTCTTTATTTATACAATGTGATACAATCTAAGGTTAACTAGAAGATTGGTTTAGCGATAAATCTTTTAAGTTATTATTTAAAGCTTTTGTAATAAGTCATTTTTATGCTATAAAGTTGTATTGTATCAGGAGGACACGCGGACAAAGCTAAGTTAGAGATAATAGTACATGTACTCTTCCTAGCAAAGTACATTACATTATTTTGCCGCTTAAACAGGTTCTATCGTGTAACCTACGTGCCGCTGCTGGCTAGCTCAGAGCGAGCCGTACGTCACTTTAATCTAAAAATATCATACTTCATACCAATATTATAAAGAAGAAAGATTTGTTTATAATGGATAAACTCGAAAACTACTGGGCTAATGGTAAACCGAATAATTCGGCCGAATATTCGGTTCGGTAAAGGCTAAACCGAATAATATTCGGTATTCGGTTATTCGGCCAAGTCACTATTCGGCGCATCTCTAATTACAACCTACAATATCATTTACTGGCTTTTCTGCTACCAACAATTCTCTTAGTAGTTTATGAGCTTCGTAGATTGTCGCTTACTTTAGTAACTAAAACTACCTAAATATGAGTAAGTATATGTACTTACACTTACCTCCGTTATATACCTACGTTTATACCTAGGGGCCCTAGCGCAAGAGATCATTTTAAAAAGATCTCTCCGCGACTGATCTCCGCCGCTGGTGACAAGAGGGCTGGTTGCTTTTTCACTAAAGGATTAGCATAGCTATCCATAAGGGGGACGCAGCCAGTGTTCTTGCTACCATGCTTCACGGGCAAGAGCATGAAGTTCTAGAAATTTAGTTTTTTATTCTTTTGTCACCGAAAATGTTTAAATTAGTCAAATTATAAAACTTACTGACGGTTAGTAAGTGTATACTTATTATCACTACATAGTATAAAACAAAGTCGTTTTCTCTGTCCCTATGTCCCTTTGTATGCTTGAATCTTTAAAACTACGCAACGGATGTTGATGCGGCTTTTTTTTTAATAGATAGAGTGATTCAAGAGGAAGGTTTTTATGCCCATGCGAAGCCGGGGCGGGTCGCTAGTTAGATAAAATCGTGCGTCGTATGATAGAGAATGAATCCAGGCCACCTTTGATGATTGAAATTGATATGTCCCTCAAATTTTTCGATATCACTGTGCCAAAATAAACAGGACGGCAAAATATTTGCGCACTAGAGGCGTGCAATTTCAGGCGTTTGTTTCAAAGCGGAATGAAAATGGACGTTTTAAAAACTAGTGCATTTGCAAAATAGTTTTTCTGTTTGTAGGAGATTAATATGAGCATAGCAAATGTATATAAACTATCTTTAAAAGCATCCCCTCTCTCACTCGCTGGTTGACTGTAAGAGATCCCTATCTGGGATAAGTCCACCATTACTTTTTGTTTTAATTTTTTGCTTAAAAAATAAAAGTGCCCATCGTGGTAAATTTGTTTATTTTTAAGTACCTATTTTCCCTTGTAACTTTTTTGCGCCGCGCAGTTTTTCTGTTTCTCCCAATGGTTGACTGGTAGAGAATGCTTTTAGCATTAAGTCCGCCAATTGTATAAGTATTTTGTACTTATGGAACAATAAAGTTTTAATAAATAAATAAGGTTATTACAAATAAACACACATGTATTTGACTAGTTAGTGTCGGCTAGGCTAGTGTCGACTACGAATACCATTGAGGTCGAGTGAGGATGAGTCGAGTTTGAGGAAACGTTTGAGAATATGTGTGTAAGACTCCGATAAAAGATCTTTTCGATATATCCCGCACTACCTGGCAATCAGCATGCAGCACGCGCAGTCCTTCTTGACCTCGTATTAGCGATATCTAGGACGACAACCGGATGCCGCCGACCTTTCGGAATTCCTACATTGTTTTGTTACGGCCATTTTGGCAAAATTGCCTTGGTTGTGACATTAACTATATTGATTTTAAATTATATTTGGTCACATTCTGCCGAACGATCTGCCTTAGATCTTCTATTGTCAAGAGTTCTTAGTAGTATTTACAAATTGATTTTCAGCATATGTTGTTATATTTTAATCTTGGTGCAATAAAGAGTTTTTATTATTCTTATTATTATTACCCGCACATAAATAAAAACCTTCATCATCTCTGCCACAAGAAGTAGTAGAGGAACTTGATAGTCTGCTAGAGGCATGCGTGTAAAGCGACGGCTAGCGCGGCCTTACTTGGATTGGTCGCCACTATGGCATGTTTATTTTGAGTACTCACATACATATTTCTTATTAGGCATATTTATTTTATAACTGATAAGATAATATCTATTTCAAGTAAGTTTATATACCCCGCACTACCTGTCTGTTCGATCCATTTAATTAACTACCATTTCTAAAGGTTGCCTGGAAGAAATTTCTTTTAGCAATTTAGCCGCCTTTTTCGTTTTAATTTAAAGTTCTATTGTAACCTATTTTATGTACTTATTGTAACCTACTTTATGTACTTAGTCTACGTGCAAGAAAGGGTTTTGTATTGTATTGTATAAATATAAAAGCCTACCTAGTCATACCTGGGACTGGGACACTCATGAGAACTACAATCAGCCTCGTGGTTTCCACGAGTGAAGGAGAGATCTCCTTCACTAAGGTACCAACATCAAAAAACACAGGAATTTCCAAATAAGAAAACTTAATTCGACGGGACCCTTCTAATTTGACTAGACCCTAATATTATATTGCGCAGATGGATACACGGGACCTACATAATTATCCTTTTCGTTACCAGACCTTATGCCAATACAATAAGATGTATTTTACGTTAAACCTGGGTATATACTAAGTTAGATATTTGTTTTGACCGTCTGTCCTTCGCCCGCAATTCACGCTTGATTTGAGATTCTGATCCGATGGTATTTTCGCTAATTGCTTTTAAAAATATATGTGTGTAAAGTGGTCGTAAATACACACCTGCATATATGTGATTTACGACTCTACTGAATACACTTACCTATTAATAATTCAGGTACGTACTTAGGTACCAAAATTACTTTAAAAGACTTGATGATCCAAGATAGTTTTTGGGCAAGAAAAAACAAAATATTTGCAAACCTGAATGATAATCAGTGTGCATGTAATGTATCTGTAGATATAAATGTTTGTATATACGTATGTTAGGAATAAATAAATAAAAATAAAATAAAGTACATTTAAATAAGATTTACGTCCATATTGTTGTTAGTACGAAATTGAAAAAACTTATAAACTATCTTAGTAATCTGTAACATTATCGTAATACTGGAAACTTTTTGTCTATGGGAGAGTAACACGAAAACCTATCTTTCCACATTTCGACTCTGGGTTGTGCTGATTCCATGAGTGCGGAGAGGTGTGTACCTCCTATTAAAGTATCAGTCGGCTTTAATTTATTAGAAAATTTATTAATTTAATTGTATATTAATTTAATCACTGAATTTCATAATTTCAAAGTTATAATGGCTTATTATTAATTTTGTAAAATTATTGTATACGTTTACCATACTTCTTCGTCTGAGCGTGTTTCCTAGTCTCATCTTCAGTTTACGCTTTCAGTTTCAGCATTTTTAGCCTCAGTTTAGGCACTAGGTCTAATAGCGTAAACTGAACCTACCCTGGGGTACGCTTTTAATCATGGAGTACTTACTATATTATCTATTTTGTGATCATGGTTCTCATTTGGCGTGAAAATGTATTACAATGGTATTTCGTGTCCTGGATTGTTAGTTAAAAATCCTTATTCCATTGTATTTTCCTCTCATTCCCACTCCCAAGTCAGCATACATAGTAAAACTACCCACTGAAAAATATAGTACATAGGTACTTACTTATATTTGCGTACTTAGGTACATATTTTATTATCCCATCTTATTAAATCGAGAGTTTTAATTTTAGAAAAATCTTTATAAAAGTATTGTTAAGTAAGTATATCTAATTCGGGTTTTTTAAGTAATCAGTCAATAAAAAAAAAATGTAACATACCATATAACTTGGTGCATCGAGCAATCCAATCCCAACAGTTATCACATCCATATCCACTTGGCATCACCTTATCACGATATCACAAAACAAAACACAAAAAGTCAATACACGGCATTTACACTTACAATTGTAATAATTTCATTAACACATGTCTGACAGAAACTTTGCACTTTCGTCAAAAAATCCGAACGGGTAATTTTTTTTAAATCATATCAAAATAATTGATGGAGTTTATCTAATTTCTTTTTTTAATAAATTGGTGTGCAAATGATTGATATGCAATTCAGCCAGCACGCTTGCGCGGCGCCCCCTACATTGCGCGACTGAGTGAGCGAATGAAAGGAATGGTTGGTCGGAATGGGGTCCTGAATTCGTACCTGTTACATTTCCGAGGGTACTGCATTGCGCGTGCGTAATAGAATTAAATTATGTTGTTTGATAATTTTGATTTATTTGGTAAATACCACAAGTAGGTTACACGACACAAATGAATATAACATTTTTTTTTAAGTTTGATTTGACTTTAAATATTTTTAACCATAATAAATTCGGTATTCACTCTACCATACATCGATGTCTTGTACAATCATCATCCGAGTACCTATTCCGAGCATGTTTGTTAGTTGCATGTTCTGTACACCTAGTATGAGATTTTATAAACGCAAACGCTAGCGACTGTGTTAGCGATTTTGTAAGACAAACCTATACAGCGCTTCTGGCGGATAGTATGGTAATTAAGAAATTCCATACAAACTCAGTCGCTAGCGTTGCGTTTATGAAAACTCATACTAGGGATGCATAACTCATAACGCCATTACTAAGAAAATTGACCCATCATCGACACGCACACATAACATAGATCCATACTTCCATACTAATATTATAAATGCGAAAGTCTGTCTGTCTGTCACCTCTTCACGGCTAAACTGCTGGACCGATTGTGATGAAATTTGGTAGGAATGTAGTTAACGATCTGAGGTCAAACATAGGCTACTTTTGGGCGCGATATAACAGAGTCCCACGCGGGGCGAAGCCGCGGGGAACAGCTAGTACAATATAAATATAAAATAATGAAAATCTTTGGTTATGTTATAAATAAAGTATATCCTATGTATCCATTTAAATGTATTCAGCTCAAAACATGGGCCAACGCCATCTTTCGGCTTTCAGATGAAATAAAACACTGAAAATAAATCCAGCTTTTTCACCCGCCCATGAAAAACGGACGGTGTGACCCACAGGTTTACCATATCAAGAGATTGACGAAAGTTTGATGCTGTTCATGAAAATTAGATGGCGTTCTACATAATATACTAACCGGCCGGCGCTTGTATTCAAACGTAAAAACTTTTTTCACTAGCTTTCTGGTAGAGAACTGAAAATGGGACGAATGATAAGACTTTTTTCAGTGGTCTTTCTTGAAGTTTTTATATCATGATCCGAGCGTGTTTCATTAGTTATTAATCCTCCTATACTATGTTATGCCTCCGTGGTCCAGTGGTTAAGGTGTTTTCCTGTAGACCCGGGGGTCGTGGGTTCGAATCCCACGGGAAGCATACTTTGTTTAGTTGTTTCCAGTTTGGTTAGTGCAGGCTTGAATCACCTGATTGTCTGATAATAAAGATGATTCCGTGCTTCGGAAGGCACGTTAAGCCGTTGGCACTAATTCTGTGCCGTTGGTCCCGGCTGCCATCTGGTAGTCGTTGAAGGAACCACGTCAGAGGCCGAGAGGCGGTTCCGAAGAACTCTGACATCAGGGTGTGCATGGTCGATTGAACATGACACCTACACACGAAATGAATGATCCTCCTATCCCATCCCAGAGATGGGCGGTACCAAAAGGCATTTATCTAAATCAGGTAAATACCCTGGCTTCGGGTATTTTCCCGGGAGAATCCTATCTCTATTCCCGCATTAGGTATATAAACATTTTACAGAAAGGGTAAATTTTATTGACGTAGTGTCGAAGATTCGTCGAAATAGGTTTTTTTCTAAGATCCTGTTGTCGAAGCACATTCTGTCGGACTAGTGTTCATAGAACATATATTCCGTAGGAAAGTGGTTTTTTGAACTATTGTTTTCCGCAATTATAGTCTTAATCATAGACAGAATTACTAGTACCGTCCGTCGTAATGCCGATCATTCTTCTCACTAGTTCCACGGAACAAAGTTAACTGTCGAAATTCAGAATGACGCGAAAATTTATAAATATAAATACCAACTCAAATCCTCAAATCATACTGAATATAGTCTTACATATGGAACATATTAAAACTAAATAAATAAAAAGCAACATTAGTTAGGTCTTAACATTTATTATCCTTAGCCCTGTTTCTGCGCAAGTTCCCTAGCCTTGGCCTTCTCAAGCTTGGCAATGCGCGCGTTAGACTTATTGCCGAGAACGCCGCCGCCCCAGTGTTTGCGGAGCTCCTCATAACGCTCATTGAAGTTAGTCTTGATCGACTCCACTACCTTGGAGAAGGCGGCGCGGTCACCAGCCTCAACCTGAGGGTAATAAATAGTGTTGATTTATTGAGAAATAAAAAATAATAATTTAAGATTAGAATAGGATTGATGAGGGAAATTTTCATTTTTGTTTTTCTGCTTAACTAGCAATCCACCCCGACTTCGCCCGGGGTACATATATACAAAGCCTATGTCACTCAGGGTGAATGTAGCTTACAAATGGTAAAATAATTTATTGAATAAGCACAATAGTTTTTGAGTTTACACTATGGACGAATGTCTGAAATAAAGATTTATTTATTTACTAGCTGTTCCCCGCGGCTTCGCCCCGCGTGGGACTCGGTTATATCGCGCCTAAAATTAGCCTATGTTTGACCTCAGGTCATTAACAACATCCCTACCAAATTTCATCGCAATCGGTCCAGCAGTTTAGCCGTGAAGAGGTGACAGACAGACAGACAGACAGACAGACAGACAGACAGACAGACAGACAGAAAGACTTTCGCATTTATAATATTAGTATGGATAGTATGGATTACAAAATACACACATAAATACAAATCTTTACTCTTTATAATAATAGTATTAATAGATAAAATAAAGACTGAATAACGTAAGCGTCTTCAACGACAAGAGCACTTTTTATTAATTTTACGTACAAATAAAATAATATATTCATTAATGTCATTATTTTAATAAATCTACTCTTGATACAAGTATTGCTTTTTGATCAATTTTACTCTAGTCTACAAAATAAACTTTTACTGCTAAGCTAAGCTATTTTTAGTATCAATTGTAACTTAGTAAAAAAAATACACTTATAAATTTCAAAGATTCCTACAGCACAAAGGAAATAAAACAGAACTCGAGAGATTTATTTTCCGAATAATCTTGATCATATTTACCTTTGTAAAGGCAAAATTTGGCTTTAGTATAAATCTAAGACTATTTTGTACATTAAAATAGGCATATTCAGATTATTCTATTGGTGGTAGATAAGTTGTCATCATAGCATTTAGATAGCAAATAAATCATCATTATATGCCCATTCTAAATTGAGGGACTACATGACTACATCAGACTAACTGCAAGAAATATTGTCTAAACAACAGAGCCAGAAAAAAGGGATGGCAAGACCATTTTGTACAAATTTCATGCATTTATAGCATATAATATTAGTTGAGGAGTATAGCAGCACTAAACCTATAGTGATGGGGCAAACTGGTAAAAAACTTAGTTTTTGACAGATGTCTAGAGTTGTTAACCAGGGTAAAAAATCTTTATGGCTTATAGTAAATAGTAGAAAACCATTGAAAACTATTTTTCCCCCCTATTTTGTCCCATTACTACTAAAAACATAAAATCAATACATACATGTGTGAGCGCAACACTTGTGCAAGTCTTGCGATGAACTAGGGCTCCGAGTCGGGACTTGCCCTTCACAATGCAGTATGGGACACCCATCTTACGGCACAAGGCGGGCAGGAAGAGCACAAGCTGAAAAAGAGAAAATAAAAAAATCATGTAAAGGCAAGAAACTACTGATTGATGGCCGACATATTTAATTTTGAAGGATCTCTTACTGTCTTATTTATCCATACTAATATTATAAATGCGAAAGTCTGTCTGTCTGTCTGTCTGTCACCTCTTCACGGCTAAACGGATGGACCGATTGGGATGAAATTTGGTAGGGATGTAGTTAACGACCTGAGGTCAAACATAGGCTACTTTTGGGCGCGATATAACCGAGTCCCACGCGGGCGGAGCCGCGGGGATCAGCTAGTAAAAAATAAATGTTTAAACCTGTTTAAGGTAAAATATTTTTGTCTGTTTCTATATAATCTTTATTTACTATGAAAGAAGATCACATTTTAGTAAAATGGGCTTAATAAACATTTATTATTATGATTAAGGCAGTTAAAATGTTAGTCGGTAGCTCAGAGTCAACAATCTTCATGCAGCATGTAAATTCTGAAGATTTACAGCCTCAGGTGAAGAAATTCTAACGTCATTGCTACAACTTGCTTGGTAAATATGTTCATCAAATTCAAAAAATACAGAAGAGATCAATAAACCAGTGGAATATTTTCAATTTCAATTCATATTGTATATGTTTGTTCATAACTATTATCTATGTTTTTAATTTCCTCATTGTATATTTTTACTAGTGTAATAAGGATTTTTATACTTGTCTAGTATCAGAACTGATACTAACTGTTATCTTTATATTTTCATGTAAATTTATCTTCAATCAGGTTTGAATTTCATGCCCTGAACATGCCTTGACATTAAGACTCTGGGCTTTGTAGCAGCAGGCTACAGATGCAACTGAGAAGGCGCTAAGATGAGAGTTCATGATTCATACCTCAATAGGGTCAACATCATGAGCGATGACGACAAGCTGAGCCTTCTTCTTCTCAACCAGCTTGGTCACTGTGTTGGTGCCAGCACGGAGTGTGTTTGGCCTCTTCGCTGGAGGTTCCTCCTTCTTTGCAACCTGCAAAGACAATGCTGCTGTAGAATATTCTAGATTTAAATGTGTGTGTGTGTATTTTGATGTTGCAATCAGAGATCTTGGTGGAAAATGTCCTCACGGCATTCAGACACAAGTTTTTATGCATCATTTACGAAAATTTCGAAACCTACATAATTACTTCTGTAATCTGTGGTAATTCTATAATAGAAAAATATGATGATATCCTTCTGTATATAAATTTTATAAATAATTAAATGATATTTACCTTAGCTTCAGCAGCTTTCCTCAGTCTTTCTTTCCTGGCTGCTTCAGTCTCTGGGGTATATTTCTCCAAGATCTTGAAAAGACCCTTAGCTGAAAAAAATATGAGGCTTGTTTTAGAATGCCCATCAATAAATTTACATGTCATTTATTGTTGTTTGGTAATCAGAGTTAAAAAGCTCGTATATTTTTTGATAATCATAGAGATTCATTGTTGCATTTGAAAATCATCATTTTTGAGGGTAATTCCTCAGCTACCCAAGGGAATAATAGAACTGATAATGTTACGCGGTCACCAGTGGCAGCTTGGCTGCTGAGGCATAAATACAGTCTCCTTCTAATATTTTGCAAGAATGTTTGTTTGTTACTCTTTCATAGGAAAACAGCTGAACTGATTTGGCTGAAATTTGGAATGGAGGCTTAGACCTTGGAACAACACATATGCTTTATTTTATCCTTGAATTCCCACGGAAGCGGAGCCCCAGGCAAAATTATTTACACTAATATTTGAGCTGAGTAAGAGAACTCACCATAGTACCCACATGCAGTAAAGTGCAGTTTAGTAAGGATGAGAAATATATGTATTAAATCACTCATGCCAAGCTACAATCAGTACCATACAAACATGGTTGACTGTAAGATGTTCCTTTTAGAAATAAGTTCGCCATTGCCTTTTTGTTTTATTTCAAATTCAAATTTTAAATTGTTTATTTTCAATATAGGATATTCTTATCACTTATTGACGTCAATTGTTACTTATTAAATAACATTGTATTTTTCTATGCTAGTATTCACCTTTCTTTTAGTACAATAAAGTTATTACAAACAAGCATTATTACAGCTGACCAGGGTGGCTACTACCATCTCTTAAAACCTTGCCTTACATCATGTATTGCGCTGTCCCTCTTACTCACTGGATCTTGCATGGTTTTAAGAGATGGTAGTAAGCCACCAGATTAATTAAGAAAAAAGGGATTTCCCTGGTATTTCATTTATTTGAAGTTAGGTGATAAAACATAGTATTGAAAATAAATACCTGTGGTCTTATCCAGTGTCTGGGTGAACTGGTTGATTGGGGGGGGCACCTTTAGCCTGCGCTGCAGCACCGCCTTCTGCCTCTGGATACGGATGTACTTGGGCCATCTCACGAAACGGGACAAATCACGTGTTGGCTGGATATCCTGGCCTGACAATAGCTTTTGGTTAGTTTTAGGAGACGAACACCATTTTAGAATTAAGGGACATATACTTAATGAGTGCTATGGTTTAATAACTGCTCATGATATTATTATGTAAGTATCGCAAGTAGTATGTACTATAGTCTTGAGCCGTCTACAATCAGTGGTGGCATTTTTAAGTAAATTGAATTAAATTTTTATGTATCTTATATTGATTGTTACTCAGACACATCTTTCCTTTCAAACATCACTGTATGTGGTGAACGGATAGATGTCGTTGACAAATACACGTATCTTGGGCATTGTTTATCCTTTGATACAGATCTTCGAACGACGGAGATTGATCGGCGTATACAACTAGGATGGGTAGCATTCGGTACCAACTTACCGAATGCTGCGGACGTATTTAAAAATACAAAAATACCTCAGTGCCTAAAAACCCGCCTCTTCAACCAGTGTGTTTTGCCCACAATAACCTACGGTGCCGAGACATGGACTCTCACAAAAAGAAGCATGCATAAGATTGCAGTTGCACAAAGGGCTATGGAACGAGTCATGCTCGGCATTAAACTACAAGATCGAATTCGCAACTCGGAGATCCGACGTAGAACGAAAGTTCACGACGTACTCTCTAGGGTTGCAGCTCTTAAATGGAACTGGGCAGGACACCTGGCTAGAAGGAACGATGGTAGGTGGAGTAAGGCTGTAACAGAGTGGTACCCTAAATACGGAAAGCGAAGTACTGGACGTCCAGCGGCTAGATGGGTCGATGATATTAGGAAGGTTGCTGGCAACAACTGGATTGCGGTGGCTCACAGTAGAGATACATGGCGTAGACAGAGGGAGGCTTATGCCCAGCAGTGGGTTGTGAACAGCTGATGATGATGATGATGATGATGTATCTTATATTTGAAATAAAAGGCTATCAAATGCAATTTAAAATATTTGAAACAGTCCAATAAGAGTTCAACCTGTTTAAAATATTTTTGCAGTAGGTAAAGATTATCTAGGTATATCTATACTTATATAATAAAGCTGAAGAGTTTGTTGTTTGAACGCTTATAACTTGAAGACTACTGGTCGGATTTGAAAAATTCTTTTTGTAGGTATATGAAAGCCTGACTCTTGGGGAAGGTAATAGGCTATAGTACATACACATTAATGGCGAGTGAAACCGCGGGGAACAGCTAGTAATCTTATAAACATATAAATATTATAATGTTTCCACTTGGTTCGGACACTAATATGCCACATAACAATAGTTTTCCTATTGTGTCTGGATTATGCAAGCCGACAGGTTATACTTATTGCACAAAGACCAATATTAAACAAAACTATTTCATATCCCTCTTGATAGGAAACCCGTAACAGCTTTAGAGTGTTATATGTGGTAGTACTGGTTATCACTACATAGTATAAAAAGTTGTTTCTCTGACCCTATATGCCTACCTACCCTATGTGTGCTTAAATCGTTAAAACTATGCAACGGATTTTGATGCAGTTTTTTTTTTAAAAAGATAGTGATTCAAAAGTAAGGTTATTATGCCCATGTAAGCCGGGGCGAGTTACTAGTTAAAATTTAAAAAAGACTATTAGAACAAGCAAAGATGTTAGATCAGAAAAGTTTAATAGACAAGAAAAGTCCTCCAACAATCCAAATTATTGTATTTATAGTTGTTTACGGTTTGATAGGGTCAAATCAGTGTTAAAAAGCTCGTATATTTGGTAACCACATGGTTTTTCAGCACAATTTTTACATCATTTTTGACCCTAGTCAAACTGAAAGTGTTGGCACATGCTCATTACACTTTTGCAAGGTTATGTACAAATTCATATCAGTAAACAAAATTAGAAATACACATACCAATAGCGAAGTTCTTGGTCCTCTTCTCAAAGAGTGGGTTTACAACCTTTTTAGGTTCAACTTTCTTGACGACCAAAGGTGCGGCCGCTACCTTCTTTCCTACCTTCTTCTTGGGCTAAAACATAGAATAACAATTTAAAAATTATGATATGTGATCTTTCACCCACGGGAAATATTTACTAAAAGAATACTAACAGAGATCTTGGTGATAATTAAAACGTAATCACAAAACTTCATAGAATTTTTAACATCATGGACTCGATTTGAGGTTAGAAATTTGTGTTTAGATGAAAGACGAAAAATAATGCAACGAGCAATATCTGTGCTGTAAATTAAAACATGAAAACACTACCGCAATCGTTATGCTACTTTTATTTCTGTAAATACATTTGTAAACAGTCCGAAAACAAAGGTGACATAAAACATGTCTTCAGCAAACTATCACCATATTTTCACTTTATCACACAGAAATATAATGATTTTTATAACGCACATGGTGTTTACCTTCTTCTGCACCATTTTGCTAAAACTTTAGATCACTGATCTATCGGCCACGAAAAGATTCGTGTCCGAAACAGAACACAGAACTTTCGGCGTAAATGGCCGAAATGAAAAAGATGGAGATCGGAAATGTCACTTTGATTGAAAGATCTTTATGTTATCTATGGTTTACTTATACCCACAGGCACAGACGGTCATTCGCAAGCAAGAATCAATCACGGTTAATATCATAGACAAATCTACGTACGTAGGTACATGATGACAAAAACCAAGGAGTTACCATAAACTATTTAAGCAGACCACAAACGATCAAACGAGATGTCCATTATGCTCCATCTCGCTTACTCACTCGATAAGAGCCTGCTTAGACAGATCATAGTAACCATCCCGACAAACTTGTTAGAAAAAAAAACCATTTTGTAGAAAGTGGCGCGCCATAATAATGGGTGGTCAAGCAAAACACCACTGACACTATAAGGAGTAAAAGACGTGTTCTCCGCATGGAAGTAGGAGTTCTCCGTAATAATATTCTGTGATCAAAGGCCAGCCCAGGGGGGCGAAACTTTATTGAAGTAACCCAATGTATGAAATTTACAGTTGCCCTTAGGCGCACCCTAGACGCTCATGCGCGCATGATGGTAACCATCAAACATGATCTTGGTTTGCTCGCCGGTTTTTGATGGCAATAAATCCACCCCAGACATTCGGTTCTGCATGATGGAAACCATCAATCATAGGGATGGAACTCGACAAAGGTGTAGCGACATTCGAATTGAATCGACTGATTTCCAAACAAATAAAATTGCTCTTCCGAATAAATTCTTGATTTAAACTAAAACTTATACGAATGGTCGTAATGTCGTTCGAATAGCATTTTAATTCGAATTGAGGTTCGATTCGAAACAGATTAGATTCGTTTAAGAGCGTTGGACAGATGACTTTGGAAGTTTGGATAGTTTGGGTAAAACAATAACCGATTTTATGTTGCCGAAGTTAAATGTACTTAGAAGTTAGTCATTTGTTTATACTTATCTCACTCTCTTTCTACCTGTTGTGTGTGTCAGATTAAATAAAATAAATAAATTTATCGCACTTTATACCTTATTTCTCACCTATATCTATACATAGTATTAAATGAAGCACAAAGTGAGAATTAATTATTTTTACTATTATTTGCATACCTATCAGAGTGGAATACAAGAAATTATGTTATTAAATGAAGACCTATGTATGAACTGGTGGCCTACCACCATCTTAAAACCATGCAAGATCCAGTGAGTAAGGGAGATGTCGCCTTACATCATGTATTGCGCTGTCTCGCTTACTCACTGAATCTTGCATGGTTTCAAGAGACTGTAGAGAGTAACCCCTCTGTATTCTTGCAAATAAATAAATTATTATCTAATATGTTGAATGGCCCTGGCTACTTGATAATAATTTATTTATTTGCAAGAATACAGAGGGGTTACTCTCTACAGTCTCTTAAAACCATTAACTAATATGTTGAATGGCCCTGGCTACGAGTAAAATCGAGTATGCGAGATGACGAAAAAAGATGATGAAAGATTTCATCCCCCTACTTAATCGTTTAAGAGGTCAAGGTTAATAGGTATATGTAAATCAGCTTATAACTAAACAACATTTATCAATTCACAACATTTCAATTTTCTATAGGTACCTCAATTTGTTAACTATTTTGAAGTTTATGTTTTAATAATACCGTAAAAAAAATATTCGACCATTTTTATCGCTTATTTATCGAAATATTCCCAAAAAACTTTGTGCAGTCTTAATGGCGGATTAACATCGTGTATACCTTTGCGCATTTATACAGTATAATTAAAAAATTGAGGTGTCAAATGTCATTGTCAAATCAAATAAAGAGATAGTCTGTGGTTTGACCATTCCTATCATCCTCCTGCCTCCTCCTATCACCTTAGATCATGTACCTATAGATGTACAAATAGCAAGGCGGCACATGAGACAGAAGATGGACTTTCCTATTTCGCCATCTCATTTTCGCAGGAAATGACAAATCATAACTACATCTATATTATTTCTAAATCTATGTTATCACCACTACCAACCGAAAACAAAAACAAACTAACGTCAAACGTCAATCGTGACAATGTCAATTTCATTATTTTTATTTTTTTAACAATGGTGATGGGTTTATTTATCCTCTAAAGCATTTTTTGAATTTACAAAACTTTAAAAATATTTTTCTATAACTTAGATCTAAAATATCACGAAAAGAAAAAATACGTGTTTCCTAGTTTTCAAAATACTATTTACTGAGCATAAGAAAACAAATGGCAAAAAAAATTAAATGTTGTCAATTATATTCTAAATATTCTTAACTAGCTGTTCCCCTCGCCATTAGTGTGTATGTACTATAGCCTATAACTATAACCTTCCCCAAGAATTATAATAGGCTTTTCTATACAAAAGTAATTTTGCAAATCCGACCAGTTTTCAAGTTATAAGTTCAAACAAACTCTTCAGCATTATTAATTATTAATTTAGTATAGATTACGAATAAAGTAAGTAAAGACCAAGTAAAGACATGGACCTTCAGTACATAATATACCTACAACTGATTCAAATGGTAGTTTGTTTCAAATGAAACGGATGATGCGAATGTTTTTTTATCTTTTTGCAAAATGGCAATTAAACAGCTTATTTTTGCAAGTATCAAGTTTTGTATGTCCTTGAGATTTGTTTAGAATTCCACAGTATTATCTTGGGAGATTTTGGTGACGTGACCTTTGTCATCAAAATCTTCAAGTTATTGATTGGTATAATTATTTCCAACGCTTCACGTAACCTGACTCTGACGAGACTTACATGACTAGACTAAACTAATGACTTGGCTTGATTAGAAAGACTAAAGAAAACTAATAAATTCAAGAAAGCCGGGTGGCTTACTACCATCTCTTAAAACAATGCGAGAACGAGTAAGCAAGACCGTATTCTTTACTTAATCGTTCTTGCATGGTTTTAAGAGATGGTGGTAATGTTATCCATCTGAAATGGCTAGTTTCCAGGGCCGTAAAAAGAATGAAAAAAATTACACAAGAATCGAGTGAAATGGAGTACGAGTACATCACTTCAAAGTACTCTGTACCAAAGAATTTATATACAACACTAGAATGCTTACAAATAATAATAATCGCAAAAAACAACATTCAAAATTAATCCTTATTACTCTACTGCAAAGTTGATTTTTCTCTAAAGCCTACATATAAATACCTAACGTTCCAGAAAAAGTTCAAAAATTTGTAGGTGTCCCTTTTCCTCTTGAATATTATACAACTTACTAGAAAGAGATACCTACAAACTTTAGGTATAATTTCGGGAACGGCTTTTGTCCTCCGTAAGTATTCTTTCATTGGAGGGAAAGAAAAGAACTATCACTATATCCGCGCTGTATTTAATTTCCAAAACTTAGGTTTTTTCGAGTATTTGTGCATAATATTGGTGGATTATTATTCGCAAACTGTTCGTGAACAAGCGTAAGTGTTGGGAAGTGATACAGTGTCGATTACATGACTTTTATCTTGGTCACCAAAATCTTTAAGTTATAGCTAGGTTAAGTTTTTCCACCGCTTTACTTAGCCATCGGACTCTGCTAGACTTATTTACTTGACTGGACTAGACTACAGACTTGACTAAAGTAGAACTGAAGAAGATTAAAGGCGTAGTAGGTACAGTGGGCTGCAGAGAAATCTGAGCCCTTTTGCTATTGAAAGGGGGTCAGATTTCTCTGCAGCCCACTGTACCTACACGTTTGAAATTAGTATTGCATAGTTGGTAGCACTGAAGAAAGAATGTTTTTAAAATAAAATAGTTAAATGCGATGCAAACTTCGATTTCGAACTTCATTTTCGTTGTACGGAAGTCCCGTCTCTTAAACGTAGTGATTACATACTCTTTGGGCCAGCCGTGCATCATAGGAACCATAACCTACAACTATTATTTCCTATGATTTAACGATTTTCTTGAGTTTTGGCGGGAAGATAGAAGTCACAACGTGGTCACAACATTGCGATGTATATTTATTTTCCAAAATGTATGTTTTTTCGAGCATCTTCATATATATCCCTAGAACCCTACTCTATCTAGCGAATTCAGCGTTCCTATTTGGGTTGTCATGGCACCCCAAAATAAAATGGTCAATACAATATAATATAGAAAAATAATTTCAGAAAAAATATATTTTTATATCAGCATTATAATTTTAAATAAAAAAATAATTTGAGCATTTTTGGCATCCTTTCACTTGATGTTCCAAGTAAATACGAGTTTTGCACTTGGTACACTGGTCTTGCCTTTACGATCCTTGTTTCTAGGGCAGAAACCACAACGTCCCTGTAAGTGTCGTTCTCATGCAGGAGGATCGACAGGCAAAAGTAGTTTGATGATCGCCGATATAGGTACTATCCTTTATTATACTTATATCCCTCCTCAAATTTGGCGTTTCTAGGCCTGCGCTCTTTCAAATATTCGTCTATAAGATTCAATCCCAAATTTTTGAGAAAAGTGCAAACATTTCACGAATTGGAGCTAATTTGATTGACCATCTACACACACATGACGGAAATCTTCGTAAACCCCGTCAGATTTATCATCGGATGCTTCGGATTCGATGACGAGAATGAGATGTTGGTACTAAGGTAAAGGCACCTATTATGAACACGGTCTAATTATGGACAGTTTTTAATAAAACCTCCAAAATTGGGAAACTCTTAAATGTTTTTTTTTCCAAATGACTGCACTAATAAATTTTTCAATCATTCCAGACATTGTATAAACCATTTTTGACAGCAATCAGCCTTTAAGTTTCCAGCCCTAACAGTATTTCACTCACGCAGTGTTTCTTCGTGTCGAAAATCCGAACTTCTTATAAGAATCTTAATGCGAGTAGGTATATTTACTGTCTTTTTTTTCGACAGTTGTAAGGTTTTTGCTAAAAATCTTATTATTTATTGAATCATTGATAGCAAAAAATTATTTATGCAACTTGACTAAAAATATCATATAAATTTTACCCTTTAAATTTATCAATGTTTTTAATTGGAATTTTTTTCATCTTGTGCCCATATATGGACAAAATGTCTATAAAGTGATTTTTCGTTATGTTACATTGACATCATATACTACAATACAATCATTTAACATTACCTTTTGTAATAAAATCTGCAGCAAATTAAAACTTTGTCAGTTTAAGAACATTCTGTTCATAATTAGATGTTCAAAACTGGTTCACTATTTTAAACGACAAATTTTCTAATGTAAAAGTATATTGCTGTTAACATAATTCTCCCAAACTGTATAGACCTATCATTATATACTATTTGGGCTTAAACAAGTACAACTTGGCTGATTATTAAAGAACCATTGAATATTTATTACCCAGCTAAAATGTCCATAACTAGCTGTTCATATTTGGATAATGTCCATAGTTGGGGGTTCATAACTAGATTTTGCTTGTCCATAAATGGAGTCTCACTTAGGGTATTTTTATAAAATTATATTTAATTGCAGCTAGTATTTATCTTATTTTAAACATTGAATAATCATTAATTAAAAGGCTCTTTATTTATCTTCAAACCCCTGGGAACGTGTATTGTAAAATTTACAAATTACAAATGAAAAACGCAGTTTTTTTTCTTATACTGTCCATAATTGGTGCATTTACCTTACGACCTTTACATTAATACCTAATCATAGTTTTATAAATTGATGTTTAAAAAACTCATATCCATACTTCCATATCCATATCCATACTTATATTATAAATGCGAAAGTCTGTCTGTCTGTCTGTCTGTCACCTCTTCACGGCTAAACTGCTGGACCGATTGTCATGAAATTTGGTAGGGATGTAGTTAACGACCTGAGGTCAAACATAGGCTACTTTTGGGCGCGATATAACCGAGTCCTACGCGAGGCGAAGCCGCGGGGAACAGCTAGTATAAAATATTTTAAAAAACTTACGTAGTTGCTGATGTTTGACCTCAGGCCTTTAACTACATCCCTACCAAATTTCATCACAATCGGTCCAGCAGTTTAGCCGTGAAGAGTGACAGACAGACAGACAGACTTTCGCATTTATAATATTAGTATGGATATGGATAGTATGGAAGTATGGATTCAAGAGAGAAGTTTTTATGCCCATGCGAAGCCGGGGCAAAATCAATTGCTGTTCGTTTAGTCTGGCTAAAACTCAAGAATGGCTGGGCCAATTAGACTAATTTTGGTCTTGAAATATTTGTAAAAGTTCAGGGCAGGTTTAAACGGTAATAAAAGTACAGTCGCCGGGTCAGCTAGTTTATTTATATTTCTTCATGTGTACTCTACAGCAATAAAAAAAAATATCGTTACAGTTTTATTTGTTATTGGTGGTCGTAAAATGTAGGTAGTTCTGATAAACATTGTCAATTATTTCCCAAGAAATGTTTCGGAAGTTTATTTTAATGCATTGCTCGATACAGTTTTGCTTTTTATATAGCATAACAGGTATTTTTTTCATCCTTCTACACCGACCCAAGAAGCAAAGAGAGTTATATTTAACGTGCCTTCCGAAGCACGGAGGAGTTCAAGATAAAAATGCCACTAATGGCGACCGATCCAAACACGGCCGCGCACTCGCCGTCGCCGTCGCTTGACACGCATTATTTTTACGAAAACGCGGACTGCGCTAGGCTATCGAGCTCCTCTCCACTATTACAAAAATCAAAATTTTTATTATGATTTTTGTTTGTAATTTGTTTGTTATGATATTGATTATTGGATAAAATACAATCAGTGTCATACCTACAATAAGTGGACTTGATCTTTGGATTCTAGTTCAACCGTTTAAGTACTTTTTGTATTTCAGCATCATCATGGTTTTGTGATGCTATAAGTGTAAATATGCAAGGTTCATTAACCCTTGGCAAAGAGGTAATGGATATGATAACACAATATGTGGGTGGAGATTTTCTTGACATTACGGGCAGGCGATCCATGTCCAGCCTGGGAGTCGATTTTTTTACTAAAACCACGAAACAAGAGAATCTGTGTGGTACTTTACAATTTTGTAGTGCAAATAATCTTAAAACATTCGTAGAAGAGTATGTTATTATGTTAGGTAAAGCAGTGGAAAGCATTTTTGATGTTGTCACGCACGGGCATCTGAGAAAACAAAAAGATACTATATTTGGTGCAGAGTTTGCTAAAGTTTTAATAGAAATTAAATTTGTTTTGAAGTCTGCCGACAAGAAAGTTACAGATGATAACGAACAATATGTCTGGACAGGTACTATTAAAAAAATTGGCTCAAAATTTCAAAAAAGGGTTTGTAGTTTTACAAATAATAATCTTGAAGGTAGAACTGAAGATATAAATAATGTCAGAAAGAAGTTGGATCAAAAGTTGATACTTGCCATAATCGCTGTCGAAGACACGTATTTAAGAAAATTGTGCAGTGTTCACGGTATTTGTCTTAAACATGTTGAATGTACGAGAGCTCTAAACATATTATTGGAAAATTTCAGAAAAATGGAAGAAAAGAATGCTAAAGATTTTGTGAAAGGTTTTCAAAATGAACTGGAAGAAACAGATTTCTACGGGAACCTTAAACCCGTAACAGCTAACGAATTTCAACTTGTGCTAAGTGATATAGGTAACACTGATTATGTGCAAGCTAAAGAAGTTTTATTGACAGTTCAGAAATCTGTAGAAACGAGAATAAAATTAGAAAGTACAACACAACCTTTATCTGGAGGTTTTGATACTAAATTAATAAATACAATACTATCAGATATGGATTACATATATAGCAAACACAAACCAGATCCATTTCATACGTTTTTGAATAGTTTTTACGATTGGCAATCCTCTGGTTCTAATATCAGACCTATTTTACGAACAGTAATGAAACGTTTAGAAGATGACCTTATAACAGTAAATGATGATATTCTTTATAAGCTATCGAATGAAGTTAGAATATTTTTAGAAATAACTGTGGATTCCTGAGCTCACTATTAATTTATACACCCAATTATTGGAAGAATTGCAGCTATTTAAAAAATAGGTACCTTGGCTTTGGCTTGACCAAGGCACTTGGCCTTGGCTTGACCAAGGCACTTGTTTAGTAAATTATATCGATTTTCAACGCATTTTAGATTAAGTACCTAACAACTAGCCTTCGCCATTGGTCACCATTATGCATATTATAAATTTTTCGATATTCTTGGAGATTTGTCATTTCTGTTCGTTTTTCCAGGACATCAGATCGATCCTCGAATGATGAATCAAGCATAGAAAATGAAATCGCGCAGGCATTTTTTTGAGCTGGTGTCCTTATCTAAGAGTTTGTAGTTTCAAACTCTCTTTGAGGTTGGTCCAACCCTAATCTAATCCATACTTCCATACTAATATTATAAATGCGAAAGTCTGTCTGTCTGTCTGTCACCTCTTCACGGCTAAACTGCTGGACCGATTGTGATGAAATTTGGTAGGGATGTAGTTAACGACCTGAGGTCAAACATAGGCTACTTTTGGGCGCGATATAACCGAGTCCCACGCGGGGCGGAGCCGCGGGGAACAGCTAGTAATATTATAAATGCGACAGGAGTTTGTTTGTTTGTTACGGTTTCATGCTCTATCTACTGCACCAATAGGTATTCCTGAAATTTCACATACACATAGATAGAAGTAGTGTTGAGAAGGACACAAGATACCTTTTATCTCGGCAAAAAGCAAATTCACGTGGGCGAAGCCGCGGGCAAAAGCTAGTATGTATCGAAACCGCCTTTCGACCTCTGATACGTAGTACTATTACTAATTCTGTGCCTCTGACGTGTTTCTTTATCGGACCACGAATATTATTTTTATATTCTTTGGTACCTACTTATAGATTGACTGGAAGAGATCCCCATCAGAGATAAATCCGACATTTGTTGTCCAGTATTAACATTCAATATTTAAAAAAAATACATAGGTAAATACTTACATGCAGAGTCTGTGCCCTGGCAAACCACAGTTAATATCGGATTGCTACATCTATTAATAGCAAAATTGTGTGATATAAATCTGCTGCCATTCCATACAAAAGGCTTTCCGGGAATCCTACGGGAGCATCCTCATGAATAGTTCTACGGATCGATCACTTCCCAGAATGCATCCAATATCTCTCGTAGCAGCTTCAGTACAAGGGAATATTAAATTCTGGGTATTGTAAGTACTTATATAATAAATGTTTGTAAGTATGAGAACTTTGTTGCACAATCTAAAAACAGTACAGTCTTAAAGAGATTTAAGAGATAGGTACTTTCTCTAGTGTGTCAGATCATGCTGCCTTATTGCGTCTACCATAGCAACGCAGCCTAACAACTGCCTTCAAGTGATAAGCCGGGAGTGCCAGGACCGATATTACCGAACATGTGTATTTTTGGCTATCAAGCTTAGCTACTCTTTTTTTGATGAACTTACAATAATAAGATTAAAAAAAGATTTGTGTAACCTACCTACCTAATGTAAAAAAAAATATTTTAATAATGGTTTTGCCAAATAAACGAAACCGTCTTCAATTAGGTACTCGATTAAAAAGGGATGAAATAATAAATAGGTACGTTGTTTAAGTATGCTTCATAGCAAACATTTAAAAAAATAGACGTATAGTGAATGTCGTGAAAGGCTTCTAAAGGACAATGAGAGGTCTATTTTGTAAATCTTTTTAACTTTTTTAATCTTTTTATACTAGCTTTAACAGCTGGATTTTAACATAATGAGCTATGAGATAATACCTAAAATTTGTCTTGTCTTCCTTTTGACATGTTTTCGAGCCCTGGGCTCAATCCTGGGCTAGTACATTTTATAGATGGCAACTCTACCTATAATAGTTATAAAGCATTGCTTGCTTATTTAAACTTTATTGACTTAGTTTGGTACACACAAAATACCTGTTTTTCCTCGAATTTTGAATCAATAATGTTAACCAACAGGACTTTTTTCAGAACAAAACGCTCGTATTTTCCACCTTGAATTTTAGTTTACTGCGGCATTGTTAGGTTTGGATTTTCCCAATTTGTTATTTGTTTTAGGAACCAGGAATTTAGGTCAGTAGCAAATGCCATATTTACTAAGTAAAAACTGCCAACAAAGGTTCAGTCAACAACCAACTTTGTTTAAAGATCATCTCAGTCGTTCGGACCACACGGCAAAATAGGCGCGCATCCTCTCTCGCCTTTTGTTATAGGCGTAGTATTCTGTAATCTGTGGTTATGGTTAATTACTTATTAAATAGATACAATCCACTGGGTTTAATTTGATATCCCAACAGGTGCATTTCAATAGCACTGAATCGACAAAAATATATTTACTTCATTGTTGATCTGCACAATACCTACTTACATTAATAACATTTTGGGTAGAGCATCAGTGACTGGCAAGAGTTGTATCGCCATTTAAAACGAATTAGGCTGGCCATTACCACCCATTACTCAGTAAAAAAGTATTACAGACATGGTTGTGCTCGTTATTTCATCAAGTTAGTATCTCTCTCATTCTTCTTTTACCGTTTTTTTGATTGCGTCCTCAACGGATTACAACTACTAGGTACTATTTTTTCTTCAAAAATAAGCGGGGTCGTGCTTATTTTTGATGAAAAAATAGTCAGAATTTTTAAACCCGGAGTTTTTAAAGTATTGTTGTCCTACCACAAACTGATTTAGTGCATTTATTTTAAAAGTTATCGGATTTAGTATCACAGTATCTCAAGAGATCGATAGCTGTCGTTTATATGTCTACTGAAACTCGATCACTTGATGGGAGGACTCTATTAGTCCTAAAAATTGGCGCGTGACTTTATATGCCGGCGGTTGAATATCTGTAGTAGGATAGGTAATAATCTGTAGTCTGGTACAACTACTCTTACACCTTATCTAGTACATTTTTTGTATGTGACCCACTATACATAGAATAATGCCTTTATTGGGGACTTTCGTGCCGGCCGTGCTACTTAAGTACTTTTCATCCCTTCTATTCGAAATGTTCAACTTTGCTGCCCCAAAAAGGGGACCAAAGTAAGTCTTTTCCGATAGGGTTTTTTAGCGGGCAATAATGAGTTTCAAATTTGGAACCAAACAATACGGTCATGCCGTGTGCACATATTATGAAAAATAAAACACTGGCTGGTAAGAATAAACGCAATCATCGGATGAAATAAATTTCTCATAGAGCGAGATGAAAAGTAGAGTGTATCATTCGGGCGCAAACATATTTTTGGCTCGGGCGATGTACTTTGAATCCCTCTCTCTATTTAGGATTCTATTAAAGAACTACACACACTAGAATCCTTCACTCCGCTCTGGATTCAAAAATCGCCCTCGCCGTAAAAATATTATTTTGCTCCCTTGTGATACAATCTACTATTACATAAATCCATGCAGGCACAGTACCTAATATTCTTCTCTCGTTATTGTCTATGGCGTTACTCTATGCCATGAACGAACTCATCCATTTTTCTCCGTAAATGATCGTTCGATATTGTCCACTTTGCAACTACGTCATTCAATATCATTGGGATAGGGTATGTGATAGGGTTACCAATTTAGAGTTAATATTTATTTAGATCGTAACTTTACGAGAAGAGATTTTTTTTGTTTATTGGCTCAAGGACAACGGCCTTCCATCTCTTTCTCCACTTGTCTCTATTTATCTGGCCACTATTCCAAAAAAGCTGTTAAGATCGTCACGCCATCTCGTCTTTGGTTAATTTCTATTTCGAAGACCATCCGTATCCAAAATAAAACATTTTTAATTTATTGGTGATTGAAAGATAGATATAGGTAAAATATGTGGGCACAGATAAAATATACAGACTCACCTTTACCCTCAATGTAAGTGTAACACTTAGGTACATTACACCCGACGTAGTAAACCTTTTCTATGTAGACCGCTGTACCCATCATCAATTTATTGATTGGACAAGATTAAATTTAGAACTAAATATTTACCAATCCGGCCGTCCACGGTAGATGTATGGTTACCCTCATAAAACCAATATTGGATGGCTACGGCAATATCAAAGGCTCCTTGTTACAAACAGTCCAGAAATAGTGCGTCAAAGTCAACATATTGCTTTTAACGATGTTACCTTTCCTGTGCCTCTGGAACACACTTGATCCACTGACCTAGTATGTAGCTAGTAAATACATATAGTACCTAGTAATGGAACAATGATTTTGTATGAGCCGAAATACACCGTCGCATTTTTGGCTGAAAAGCCAAAATATTCGACAGTTTTCCATATTCTTTACAATATTGGTTTTGAATGATTGTAATTACTTCAAAGAAAATTTTAACTAACGACCCGCCTGGCTCCGCATGGGCATAAAAACCTTCCTCTTAAATGACTGGCTATTTAAAAAAAACCGCATCAAAATCCGTTGCGTAGTTTTAAAGATTTAAGCATACAAAAGGACATAGGGACAGAGAAAGCGACTTTGTTTTATACTATGTAGTGATTAATGTTTATTTGACTAGAAGAGAATGCTTTTAGCATAATAAAACGACGTTATACCTAACCATTAAAATTAAATAGATACCTATCGGCTTTGAGTCCGCCCTTTACAATATTGTAAAGAATCCATATATCCATACTTCAATACTAATATTATAAATGCGAAAGTCTGTCTGTCTGTCACCTCTTCACGGCTAAACTGCTGGACCGATTGTGATGAAATTTGGTAGGGATGTAGTTAACGACCTGAGGTCAAACATAGGCTACTTTTGGGCGCGATATAACCGAGTCCCACGCGTGGCGGAGCCGCGGGGAACAGCTAGTAATTATATAAATAATAATTACCTATAGGGACTATAGGCAAATAATTGCCATCGGGAAATGGTCCCAAAAGGCTGGCAGCATTGTCACGTTGTATGGTGTGTAGGTACTAATTTTCTATATTCTATTTATATCCTGTAACTACTTATATTCTGTGTACATGAAATTAATGAACAAATAAATAGTACAATCAAATTAAAAACTGCTTTATGAAACTGGGTTGAAAATTACTCACTTCATCGGATTAAAGGCATCTCATAAACTTTGAATAATTAAATATTAATTATCGATCTATGTTCAAGCTGAAAGCGTGTCTGCCTTTGAATTAATATTTACACCCTTCAATGTTCTAAATATAAATAAGTATTTAAAAGTAAAAAAAAATGTGAGTTAGTTTTGTTCGTTTTTTCTTTAATGCAATTACAGTTTGGTAGTCATATAAGCATATGGTCCAGCCTCTTTTATCGCGATACCTAGGCAGTTTCCACCACAGTATCTATTAATTAAACTGCCTGTTTCTACTCTTCAAACCAGAACACAACAATTCGAGCTCTATATAGCGTTTTATTAGCTTACATGAGCAGATAAAGAAACATGGAGACACATGGAACTTCACCCACCTTGGTCGTCCTGTGGCTTAATACTTACCATCTCTTAAAACCATGCAAGAACGATTGAGTAAGGGAGATGTCGCTTTACATCATGTATTGCACTGTCACGCTTACTTACTGGATCTTGCATGGTTTTAAGAGACAATAGTAACTCCCCAGGAAGGCTTAAGAGATGGTGTAGGCACCTGAAGGTGGCCTACACCATCTCTTAAGCCTTTCGGATTTCAAGCCCTTAAAAAAACCGGCTTTCAAGCCCTTAAAAAAACCGACTGGCAAGAGGAGACGCTGAGCGAGGAACGGTGGAGCTCTGGTGTAGGAGGCCAAGATCCTATTTGAGTCTCTGAGCCATCGCAGTAAGTTAGTCAGTATAGTAGCAATCATACAAATACGCAGTCACAGAATTAATAATCTTAAGTATCTCTACTAACACCTTAGTCAAGAAAAAATATCTTACAAAGAATAAATAGGTTTGTCCAAGAATCTGATCCATTTCACGAACTAATAAAAACCGATCAAGGTGAAAAAGGCAAGCGATTCTGTCAATAAATGAATTCGAAGAAGCTTTCTATTCATATTTTTGTGCTTACATCAAAACTGACTTAATTGATCAAAAAAATATTTTCATTTTATCTCGAAAAGGCATTTCTTAAATCAGCTAAAACAATCGGGGCTTAATTTATTCGCAGAATAAGAAATTTTGTTCAGCTCTACAAGATATGATATGAATTTTTCGTACGTGCTTTGAATAGCATACCCTGCGTATGTTAAATGAAATAGATTTCGCTTAATGTACATACACTTCACTTTTATAGATTATATATAAATGTGGAAAATAAGTGAATAAGTTTTATTATTAAATTATTAAAACTATTGTTCCACGAGTAAAGAATACGTAATAATACTAGCGGTATGCAGGTCGCGGTACGCGGAATAGGCCACTATTTCTATTTTTCTATTATTATTAGTATGAGTGTACATGAAATACTTAAATAATTGGCGGACTCAATGGTGGATTAACGTATAAGCACTACAAGCACGTGCTTGGGGCCCCTGTTCTCCAGGGGCCTCCATACTCTGCTGGCGTTTCATTTTATACCTACATTTTATTGAGATTCATCCACAATATGTCCGAAATCACAAGGCGCGAGCAGTCCGGGAGAGACCCTTCATACACCCCCGCTTAATGATTACTAACTGCTCTGCTGAACGATCCTTCTCACAACTAAAAAAATTAAAAAACCCGCAAAGAACAAAAATCCGTAATGTGTATTGAGGCAGACATACTTCTTCAGATAAATTTCGACGATGTAATCTCGGAGTTTGCTCTGATTAAGGCAAGGAAAAAAATGTTTTAAGTTTTAAATTATACCTACTACACTTTCTATTTTGATGAACTTTCATTTTATACTTTCTACCTTCCATTCCATTCCTTCCATTTCCATTTAAGCAATAGAGGGCCTACACAGGCTCTGTGCTTAGGGCCTCGGATACTCTTAATCCGCCACTGGGCGGACTTAATCCCAAAAGCATCTCTAACAGTCAAGACAGAAAAAATGTTTAAATATATATCAATATCCATTAGGTATAATACTAACTTTTACAGTTTTTATTTAACTTTAATTTTCTAATAATTAGCTAATATAGTCCTCATTGATTTCGATGACGGCTACCCTGGTCAAAAAGAAAATTAGTTTATAGAGTATGACGAGAGTGATGAGTGTGGAGGAAGTAAGAAAGCTTATAACGATCTTTGAAATCTCTAGACTCTGCCTACCCCTGCGGTAAGGTAGTAATGATTCCACATTGTATGTACCACATTTTAAGCAATAAAGTTTCATTCATTCATTCATTTACAATTAAATTCCTAGCTTAAACTACTAAAAATACTTGTTAGTTTTATAATTATTCAGTTGCTAAACAACTACTAATTTGACCATTTGTAAACAAAAAGTTGTTGTACAGAGTCTAATTGCATGGAAACTATTCCTGGTACTCTGTACTTGTTGCAGTAATCAAGCTCTTTGTTAGCGCTAGTTCAAAGCTAATTAAAGCTCAATGTTGACTGGAAAAAACAGTCGAGCGCGATCCTGGTTCAACGTATTATAGATACCGTAGGGCTCCAAATTTTTTTAAATAAAAAAGATAAGTAAATATCTTGATACTCTTTTGAATTTTGTCACAACTTTGTTAAGGCGCTGTATCCCCAACCCTTAGGTATTTAAGAGGAGTGAAGTGCGATTATAGTACATACGCGAAATGAAATAAGGTTGAAAGTGGCGATACTGGGTTGGCCTGTCACTAGTGTCCGTTCAATGCCATTTCGGGTGAAATTTTCCAGTTTTAATTTAATATTTCAATAATTATGACTAAATCTTGTAATTTTTTTAGGTATCCATCTGGGTCATTATATTATTCTTTTTATAGACGTAAAAAAATTGGTAGTTGTCGCTGAAGATATCAAGTAATTCGCGACGAAACCTTTTCTGGATATAGCTTTTTTGCTATTTTATTTAGCTAGGTTTTAATTATTATTTTTTTAATATTTTTATGTATCCATTTATTTTGATCTTTGAACTATACATCATATTTTTTTCATGCTTGTATTCAATGAAGAATAAAGCTAACTGCGCGACGAAAAAATAGACGTTTTACGGTATTCCCCTGATGCACAGCGCCTTAAGCTTTTATTTGTTTGTTGTTATAGCTGTAACAAATTTAGATGTATTTAAAATCTGGCTGATCTGGTCGTCAGATTATCACTAGATCTGTATGGAAGGATTAAGAGGTCGAATTTTTTTTTCTTGGTTCTTTTAGCTTATATAAAGAAAAGTAGGTAGTCGAGTTTCACGTTTTAAATATACTAAGTATAAAAAATTGGCTCGTATTCTCATAAACTCTGGTAGTTACGATAATGTTTGAAAATTAAAAACCCATTATATTTTACACTTTGATACATATCCCTAAAACGTGGTAATGCCTATCATTCAGTAGAGAATATATTGGTAGAGATTAATAATTTAAATTTAGGGTCATTAATATTGATAAGTTAAGTCTACACTTTGATAAAACAACAATACTCGTAAGTATACTTATTTAAAATTTCAATCAATTCCAGGGTAAATAGCTGCCAAAATTCAATGACAAAACATGTAAATAGTTGGAAACGTAGCACCAACAAAAGGATAATTACTGGCCAAAGTTTTAGAATCTAGGTATTTCGGGCCAGTAATTATCCCTTTTTGGTGTCACGTTCAAAGCTAATTAGCAGTAAGTATTCAATCTAGTCGACTGTATGTTAGTACAATTAACTATTCTGTGACTGTAGCCTCGTAAATATGTATTTGACTTGATTTCGGAGCAAATCTAGACAGACATTACAGGGACTTTACAAGTTTAAGTAAAAATGACTGAAAGAAAACTCTACACGAATTAGTACTGTACTGAGTAGTAGGTAGTAGTATTGAGAAAAAAAACTTATAACTTTTTACATACTATAACTATTGGTTTTGGTTTTTTAGATAAATGCTGATAATATAAGAATCTGTGAAATTTTATGAAGCTAGTAAAGAGAATAAAAATCGGTCTCGATAATTTTAAAATTTTGAAGGAGTAAGTGTAAGTATATCTAACGGGTATAATATTATGATGACATAAATTACTTCACAAAAAACTGAAAAAGAGAAAGCTTTTACCGAATGAAAGATCCAAA
Source organism: Apomyelois bistriatella (assembly GCA_947044815.1). Taxonomy (NCBI): domain Eukaryota; kingdom Metazoa; phylum Arthropoda; class Insecta; order Lepidoptera; family Pyralidae; genus Apomyelois; species Apomyelois bistriatella. Next base: position 13,477,636 of record OX345691.1, read on the forward strand.
TAGAATTCTATATTAGTGACTAATAAAAGCCAATGAAACTCCATAGGGTTACGAAAAATATTCAGTTACTACAAAAGCAAGAGAGTATAACATAAACTGGAGCTAGTCCCTTAGACTTTATTCCTTCTTTTAGTTACATTGGACAATTCTGAGCACGTAGCGGCCATTTTAACAATATGGGAAGGGTCAATAATAATCAAGGGCTTAGAATAAGGTATCGCTTGCGATATGTTCTCAATGTCTTCTTTGTTACCTATGCCAAAGGAATTACTTTATAACAATACTCAAATTCAATTTGTTTATTTTCAATATAGGATATTCTTATCACTTATTGACGTCAATTGTTACTTATTTTAAGTTTACTACCACTTCCAAAGCGCAAGTGGAGAAGAAGTGGCGCCACAAACTCCACAGCAGCATTTTCTTCAAAAACGTCAATTCACAAAATTTGAGTCAAATCAGACGAGTTTACATTTGAATATTTTAATAAAGACAATAAGTTTATTATTAAATATTGAGTATTATTGAAAACCTTCTATTAAAAAAACCGCATCAATAAAAACAAGAAAATAATGCAAGTAATTAGGCTTCAGAACCCGGGTTTGCCGATAATGGAATTTTTTTTCAAAAGGTAGAGTTATTGTGTTACTAACACAATAACACTATCTTTTGAAGGGGAGGGGAGGAATATATAGCTTCGGCATTACTTAAAACGCCTGTTTTACTTCAAGCTCCACCCTAAGAAATGCATTTGTTGGCAAAATCCATCACCAGCCAATTGGAGAGGTACTAGCGTACACTAATAAATAATTGCTCGACTGTTTCATTCCCTTCTAGAAATTGAGTCGTTCATTTATTTCGAATGTGTGTAAGTGTACACTTATCATACTTATTTCCTTGGTCGACTCGTATGACAAAAAATTATGTCAAAAGCATGGTACTTAGATAAAAACGTGACTTTTATCCGTGAATTCCAAGAACTCACAGCATACACCATTTATTATTCAGAACGTGTAACTCAATTTTCTGTGACAGCATATTCCCACATTCCCACCAGTGCAATCAATAGTTACTAGTGTAGCAGAATTTAAATGATATGACCTCGGTGGTTTTACTGTATGTGTATATATTCTGGAAATTTTAGATTATTTTTTTTCTTTATTTATTATCAATCAAAGCTGGAAATGACTTTTTCTGTTCAGTGATATTTAGAAAGACTGGGTGACTAGTCTTCTGGAACATTTAGTTCTACTGTCCCACTCCCATTAGCACTTACCGATATATCCATCAACTTTTTCAACCGTTTCCAGTCACGCATCTACTCGAATTTGACTAAAATCTTAGTTTTTTAGTGTAGTATATCGGCGTATTTTTCTGACAAAAAACCCGCATATCTTCAGCGCACTGAACAAAAACAAAATGGTGGACTTTCACGATTTCTATTAAAGTAATTATGGAAAGTATCTGAGCAGGACTTTTCTCCGCCTCAGAAATTCATAATTATTCTAATGAGCGAATAAAAAACATGCTAACGATCCTGTGGTGGCCTGGCATAAATTTATTTGCATTGCCAGGGAAAAATATAAAAATCGTAGATAACTTAGTTTTATGCTAGAATTTTGACGTGACAACGTCTTAAATTAGGTTGCGGCTGGGAGTCACTTATGAAAAAGTGTAACGCTCGGTAACGTTACGATGCGCTCACAATGAGAGCGAGTGAGAGGCACGCGTCCCCTAAGAGCGAGAGAGACAGACTCAAAGTCGTTGTCACGTAAAACTTTCGCCCGTATACCGACTTTACAGGCAACCAATTTTTTTTAATAGAGAGAAACTGGATATCTTGTGTAGATATTATAGTAGTACCGAAGTACATATCACTCGTGGTTTCACTGAGAACGTGTAGAATCTTTATTCTACACGTTCTCAGTTTCTTCTAATTACCTGTCATATTGTAAGACACACACAGCCAGCAGCATTGTCAAAAAATAATGCTCAACAGATTGATGACATTCACTCCCTTCCCATAGAAATTTTACCTACGTTAGTATAATTTACCTGTCTAATATAAGAAGTATTTTGCATAGGTACCAAACCAAGTGAGACACCGTGACGGCTTTAAAGCCGTTTGGTCTTTCTTACCTCTTAAGGAAATCTATTAGGTTCTTGTCGCGTACTTCGAGCCTATATAAGTACAGGTATTTTGAGATGAGATGTAACCGGATCATTGATGATTATTATTAAAGTGTCTGCGTCAATATACGTTATAAGTACTGTCAAAATGTTTATAAAGTATGCACTTACTATATTAAATCTCATGGATAACACAGACAGACATTTTAATACTTAATCTTCTAAATTAAAAAGCGTTAGAGCGTCCTTAATGCCGTGAATAAAAATGGAAAATGTGCGCATCGCAGGCAATCTCATCTCTGCATTTTAATATTCAGAGAGTCGGACATACAAAAAAAAATGGAAAACTAGTAGCCTTTTCAGCACATATAACACAACAATAGTGAAAATTTTCGTCTCTAATGAAAATATTTTTGAATATGTACGAAACTGGATTTGTGCATTCTTTTAGATTATATTTTGCAGTTTTTCAAAAGTCACAATTTTTTCTTTTCGGCGTCTAAGGGAAAAACGGAAACAATATATTATATTTGTATTTATAATTTATAATAACATTAGAATAAGAGTTCTTAAAAAAACATTAAAATAATTAAGCAAATAGGAACAAAGGCCAAAAAAAGGAAACAAAAAGTAAGGTGTACCTAGTGTAGTATAGAAACCAAATTAGATAGGTACATAACAGTATACTTAGTAGGTAATTCAGATACATGGAAATACTAAAAATACAATGACTAGTGATAGCTTTTGCTTTTGAAAAAATATTTCTCGAAAGTACCATGAAATTCAAATGAAAATTTTAACTTTATGTAAAAACTTTCGAAACACGTAGCACCGACTTCGAAAAAATCTCCCAGGTCTCTGAATTTCCGGGAAATTGGAATAATTTTGTTAATGTAATTTTCTTTATGTCAATTTCCCTGTTGATAAGATCTGTAAAACATTTTCAATTAAGAAGAAATTTTACTTAATTCTTAGATATTTTACGGCTTTAAGTCCGCCATTTAGGATGTTATTTATTTAAACCTTTATTGCACAAAATACAATGTATCGCACAATAGGCGGACTTAATGCTAAGAGCATTGTCTAACAGTCAACCTTTGGGTTAAGCAGAGAAGTATGTAGGTTGGTGCACTGTATATACACTAACATATATAACCTACATACATATACCTACACATACCATACATATAAATACAGTAATATATAATTTATATATATAATCTTTTCCATTTCTTCGACTTCGGCATCCTTTGTAGTGATTCCATTAGCACGTTGCTTTCAAACGTACAATCTTTTAAAATTTTCCGATGTCTTTCGCCAAGAAGGTAGAAAAGGGTAAGTTACTTTCCAATTATCTAAAGACCATAAAAGTAAAATATAAAATAATATATAAATGCAACATTTAAAATAATATTCTACTTTTGTGACGTTTCGAGATAGTATTCATAGACTAGCTGGGAGTAAAAAATTAAGTGCTCAGCTGAATAAGACACGCCCATTAAATGTAAGCACCGGGGCTTAAGACAAAGGCAGCGTTAAACGGAGACGTTAAATTTCTGCCACCTGTCGCTCTTAAGCCCGTTTTATGCTGGTAGATAATAAAAATTCCCATAAACATTACTGTTGCAGGGTTGCCCACACTTTTATGGGCACTTTTAGAGCTCTACTTTTGAATGAATAACGAAAACTCAATGTGTCATACGTCGCATTTCTATATTGAGCTCCTCCGTTCTTTGGAAGGCACGTTGAGCCGTTCGTGGCTGTTATTGCTAGATGTGACAGTCGTTAGGCTGTTTTAAATGCCAGACTGATAAATCTGATAGATACTTTGATTATTATTATATTGGTCTGATTTCTTGCATGCAAATTGCAGTTTGCAAAAACGAATGATAGAGTTTTACAGATTGACTCCCCTTTTTTGTCAAAATATAGATGTACGGCAATAGGGCCAACTCAGCGTCATAGAGCAATCTTCGGAATTCTTATTTTCTATATGCTCATGCTCAATTACAGGTATTATTCTCAGCTGGTTGCTTCGGAGTCCAGTGTTCACTTTCCTAATTTTACTTCTCCACATCTTCCGGTCTTCGGTATCATTTGTAGTGATTTAAATAGCACGTTGCTTTTTGGACGCACAACCTTTTGAAATTTCCCGATGTTTTTCGCGTCATTACTAAGAATTAGAAAAGGATAAGTTACTTTCCAATTATCTGAAGATCATAAAGTATGAAAGGTAACCTTTTTAATCTGCTAAAGACGGACAAACAATAATTATCAAATTCAACTTCAATTTTTGTTTGTCACTTATTGTTCACTCGTTTGGCACCCTACATCTTCGAAATTATCTTTGTAAACATGGATTTTGGCAAGTCTTCAAGATCAACGTGAGCCTGAGGGTAATGGAATAAGGTCGTCGTAAAAATAAGAGTAACTTACAAGTTATGTATGACTAGTTTTTGAATGATTTATGCTCTCTAAAGACTGTCTAGTAGAGCTTTGCTTATATATATTTACTAGCTGTTGCCCGCGGCTCCGCCCGCGTGCGCCTTGGTTATATCGCACCCGAAAGTAGGCTATGTTTGACTCCTAGTGCATAACTATATCCATACCAAATTTTATCACAATCGGTCCAGCAGTTTAGCCGTGAAGAGGTGACAGACAGCCAGACAGACTTTCGCATTTATAATATTAGTATGGATATGGAAGTATGGATTTGTATACCTTTTGAAAATACCTACCTTTTTCCCGTGGGTATTTGTAAAAGTCAACTAAAGGATAAGTAGAGTCTATATTCATATAACAATAGAGCCTATATTTCTTTGCCAAATGATGGCAAATTCCTCCAAAAAACGCTAAATAATCTTAAACCTAATCTCGTCCGTCATCATCATAATTTCATGTTGATGATTCAGTCAAGCGACCGTGCCTACCCTGGTGTCAGGGTAACCGCCTCTCGTCCTCTGACGTGGTTCCTATAAAGACTACCAGATTGCAGCCGGGATAAAAACAGTTTAACGTGCCCGATCCCGATTCCGAAGCATGGAATCATCTTCATTATCAGACATTCAGGGGATTCAAGCGTGCAATAATCTAAGTATACTAGAAAATACAACTAAACGAAGTATTCTTCCTGTGGGAATCGAACTCACTATCCCCGGGACTACACCCTACACCTACGGCAAAATCCCAAACATTTGACCACGGGGACAATAAGTATATATAACTATTCGTTAAAATGATAAAATATTTTTATGGTATCTTATTTACAAGTCAGAAAATCATAGAATTACGAAATCACGGCCGCTCTAGCAGGCTGCCATTTTCTAAATCTATGCAGAAAATTAAACCTATGCCTCTTCTCCCGCCAACTACTCTTTGTACACCAGGGATGAATATTACAGAGGTAGACCGGCCTCGCTTAATATTTAATGCTAGCTAAACGACCCCAGTTCTCTTGCTGAGTGGATTACGGCAGACTACCGGTTTAATGAATTACTAGCACTGCTTGTTCCTTTTGTTTTATGAAATTGCTGCATTTACCTTAGATTGAGGATTGTGGTTAAATCTGATTAAATTGAACGGATTAAGCCGTAATGAAGATGGAGCTCAAATAAGTGTATGAATTTATAAAAAAAATGTCTGCAATTGACAACATTTCATTTTTTTGCCATTTGTTTTCTTATGCTCAGTAAATAGTATTTTGAAAACTAGGAAACACGTATTTTTTCTTTTCGTGATTTTTTAGATCTAAGTTATAGAAAAATATTTTTAAAGTTTTGAAAATTCAAAAAATGCTTTATAGGATAAATAAACCCATTACCTTTGCCTACACGAGTTAAAAAAATAAAAATATTGAAATTGACATTGTCACGATTGACGTTTGACGTTTGTTTGTTTTTGTTTTCGGTTGGTGGTGGTGATAACATAGATTTAGAAATAATATAGATGTAGTTATGATTTGTCATTTCCTGCGAAAATGAGATGGCGAAATAGGAAAGTCCATGCTATTTGTACATCTATAGGTACATGATCTAAAGTGATAGGAGGAGGATGATAGGAATGCTCAAACCACAGACTATCTCTTTATTTGATTTGACAATGACATTTGACACTTCATTTTTTTAATTATACTGTATAAATGCGCAAAGGTATACACGACGTTAATCCGCTATTGGGACAGCACAAAGTTTTTTGAGAATATTTCGATAAATAAGCGATAAAAATGGTCGAATTTTTTTTTACGGTATGATTAAAACATAAACTTCAAAATAGTTACCAATTTGAGGTACCTATAAAAAATTGAAATGTTGTGAATTTCGGTCTAATGTTTTCGATTACGCTCGAAATTTTCACATAACAACAGTGTTACTATATTAGATACACATTATTAATAACCCGATTCAATTAAAATATAACAACTATATCTAAATAAAAATACTTAAATACTACAAATAATCTAAATTTGGATCTCTGGGCAGAGTTCCCATCTTCCCATTACACAGGCAGCATTACCGCGTTGTTTAGTGATGGCTTAGTGCAAGAAAGCTGCTCGACCGAAGGCATAGAACTAGGAACGCGGCTCTAATAGAAGTAGCATGACAAGCTAAACTGTCTTACCACTCATACACGATATTTACGTGTATGCCATCCTTGGGTTCACAGTCTACTAATGTCTAATGCGGAGTATATACCAGAACAACAAAAAAAATCAATTTTGGGTATTAATGCCGATTTATGCCTTCACAATATGTAAAAATAATTGTATAAATCCAAATATGAGTTCTCCTGATACTTCTTTTTACATTTTATACAAGTTAAAGCCTTATATTATGTAAAATACTACAGCAAATTCAACGCCATTTTGAATGAAAAAAATATTATTCAGTCAAGAATATGTGCTAAGCATAGTATTGTTGCTCTTAAGTTTCTTTCGTCAAGTATCGATAAACGAAGTTAGAAGGCAAGTTTGGAGTAAAATTCGGGTTTAATTATAAATGTCAACGGGAAATGAATGAAGAAACCAGTTTCCGAAATTGCTAGTGTTACCAATAAATTCCGGAAGATGCCAATTATTCTTGTTTGTAACGTCTTACTAAAAATGTTTACTTATTATATACTATCTATCTGCTATGTCATGGACATGAAGGCTGTCCCGAACGTGGAGGGAATTTCTAACGCGGTCTTTCCGCGATATTTCACACATCCAGTGCGGCGGACAGTTCTAATGATGGTTTTATAGATCTGACTCTTGAACCTGACCAGCATTCTGGAATCACAAGTGAAACCAGTCATCTCAGGCTATTTTGCTCATGCTCCTGTTTGCTTCAACTTCTGGTTATTTTTTCATATTGTTTCATGATATACTTATCGTGTCGAGTCTGGCTAATTACCACCATCGCCAAAACTAGTACTCCGGAACTGACAATGCATTGTTTGTGATTTAATAGTTTAATAAATAGAATTCTTCAAGTCAGACCATGCTAGCCCATACAGATATAAACCTTACATTATTATTAAATTTAAATAGTGAAATGAAATCAAATATTAATAAAAACCAATAAAAAAATAACAATAATAATTCAACGTATTCTCGATATATCGATGCTACGCGAATCTGTTACTTCACTAATTTTGCCTGCTGTCATGTCAGAATGGCAACAAATAGACGTAATAATTTTACGAATGGAATGAGTTATTACTTTTTAGAGTGACGATAAGCATTGAACATCGTGTCTCTGTCACTGAAAAATATATATATGGCCATCGCGTGAAAACACATTATTATCTCACTAATGATACATACCTATTAATTATAATTAATTATATGGTTTCATGCGATTGGCAAGTCGTCCTGGTTATTTAAAACATAACAGATTTTTAATATGGATATAGTCACTATAAGATGTTATTAGGTTAGCTTATTATGCAACTAGCGACCCGCCCGGCTTTGCATGGGCATAATAACCTTGCTCTTAAATCACTCTATCTATTAAAAAAAAACGCATCAAAATCCGTTGCGAAGTTTTAAAGATTTAAGCTTACAAAGGGATATAGGACAGTGATAACCGAAGACAAGAGGTCCGCTTAAGAAGGGACTGAATAAATTAACCGGCTTGGTATTACATGGATCTCATAACTTTTGACGGTAGAACAACTAAGCGAGACTTGGAATTTTTATAAGTTTTGTTTTTGATGGTATCTCATTTCTTTTTGTAGATTACAGAGAACTACTTTACGACATACATATTGCCTCTTGACAACGCGGGCGAAGTATAAGTATGCAGGTACACTGATTCGTTCACTGCGAATGTAACTTTTTTATCCTATATATTTATATAGGATTACAAAGTTATTTATGCAGTTGGTGTATCTAGAAAACTGGACCGAAATTGCAAAATATTTTAGTTTTCCCTTGTGTTATATACTAAACATTAATTACATTCTAAATTTGAAGCTTATGTATATGCTGCAGTGCCACTACCGCGCTCCAAGATTCTTGCTATGACTGCAACAACGCAATTTTCTGATATAACTGCAAATCTATTAACAGATTTGGTACTTAACATTTGGCCATAGCCTAGATGACCTATGGATATCAGCTCATTAAGATTAGTTCAGTTTATTATATTCAGTGCTGTTATTTGAAAGAGCGAGTAAAAATAATTTTATAATGTTGCTCTAGTTTATGGAAATTAAGTAAACTGTGACTAATAGATAAGACATATATCGGGCATAAATTTATACCAATTTTACAGTCAGAATTTCAAAAGAGAATTTTATTGTAATTACACTCATCTATAAGTAGGTACATATAAATTCGAGGATGAAATGGCTTCGTTTTCCTGTCTATCTGTTTAACTAGATCATGTATTCAAACATAACAATAAATAATAGTAATTACTAGTAATATCACGCTAGTGATACTCCATGTATCAGTACTATTATCTATTCTGTGGTATCACTAGCGTAAATAGGCTAAAGTAACTGTGCGCTCATCTTTCCCGGCCTTATTTTATATTATGATTATATACTATATATTTATTTTTATATCTTCGCTCTAGCGTGTTTTTCCCGGTTGCGTCTTCAGCTTAGGCTTCAGAGCCCAGGGTATGCTATTAATCGTGGTTCAATGAAGCGATTGACGTCTGACCTGTGTCATATTTATTTATATATAATAGTAATTATAAATAAAAAATAGTATGTACTTGGTAAATAACAGTCGTATTGAGAACGAGAAGGTATCTTTATCTCCAGACTAGAACAAAACCTACGTTCAAACATTACAAACGGCAATACCGTACGTACACTTTTTTACGAATGTGAACTTTTTTCTATTGCTCGAGAATATACATGGAAACTTTTCCTGCTCAGACTCATCTTTTTGTGTAGGTGACACGGTCAATCGGCCATGCATACCCTGATGTCAGAGTTCGTCGGAAGGCTTTCCCGGCCTCTGACATGGTTCCTTTAACGACTACCAGAGGGCAGCTGGGACCAACGGCTTAACGTGCATTCCGAAGCACAGAATCATCTTTATTATCAGACAGTCAGGTGATTCAAGCCTGCAATATCCTAACCAAACTGGAAACAACTAAATAAGCTCCCACGACCCCTGGGTCTAACAGGCTCAGACTGCTTAGTTGGTCGGAGTGGAAATACAGTGCATTTGTACTAAGTCTTAATCCTGTGTCATAAAGTCTTTTTTTGTTTGATTTTGCAATAAGAAAAGTTTGTGAACTCATTCCATAATGTGTGTATTTGATGACGGACCCCCCCTCCTACCCTCCCTTACCTCAGCCCTTACCCCCCGCAAACGGCGCGCTAGGTTCCCATACATTTAATGTCATATGTTACATCTATCTTAAGTGACGCAAATTTTTTTTTAAATCTATGCCCGAAGGCCACCTTTTGCTGATTGTCTTTTAAAGCATAACTAAACCACTCAACTTCAGGGTGATCAGCTCAAGATAGAAAATGCTGACTAGTGGCGAACCCATATAGGGGATTTTAATGCCATACCTTTCAAACTAGCATAAGTAATAATGCAATAATCCATTAAAAATAGGTAATAATTATGTAGTAATCCATAATTACTAATTTGCTTTTTTTAAAATAATATTTTTAAAACATTTGTTTGGTGCAATAAAGAGTATTGGCACATAATTTATTAGTATTGGTTAAAAATCATAAATAAATATTTATTATGATTAAATCATTCTCAGAAGCCACTGGTATGAGACCTTCGCTGCGTTTAACTTATTTTATATACAAAACATAAGACCGCCGCATAATACCTAGTCTAGTAGATTCCTAAAGCCAATTTGCCAAGTTGACCAAGATTTCACGAGAAAAAATAAGTAACTTAAAATAACTTACGAATAAGTTAGGTTAGCACGGACAGTTTCCTCCTAGTTTTTATTAGTCCGTGGTTTTCTCAATAAAGAAGAGAGCAAATTAAGTTGCGAGACCTTGTATTAACTTTTCGGATTTAGCAGCTAATATTATACCCGGCATATATGTTGGCCAGTTGGCCACAAATACGTTTATTTTATATACCTAACCTAACACTGTGTTCCTGTTGTTACAATGCTTTCGTTGTTTTTCAAAGTGCGCTCTGTTTTTATTATTTTTTTGCTGCGTGATTTACACAAAATATAAAAAAAAAATCTTAAATAAATGGAATGCCACGAGCCATATTATGGCTTGTACGCAGTTGTCCAAAAATGACAAAAGCCAAATTTCGTTTACTCCGCAGATTTATTTAATTCATTACATATTATAATTCATGTACAATTAGTTATGTAAACAAGCGAAAATCTATATAAGAGCGTATAACAACTGTAAATAATAAATAAAACGAACTAATTAGTTGACGTACTAAATTATGAACGCCATTTGCCAACTGAATTTAATCAAGTGCATAATTAATGTGTGTTCTACATTCAGGAGCTGAATATACCTTTATATATTATATAATACATCACAGTGAATTCATAAATAAGTACCTTATAAACCAACTAGAAATCTAATCAGTCCATGAAACTGAACAACTTTTACTAGGAATATAAATCAAACATAACTAAAATATGACTATGATAAAACACCGCGCATTTGAGAAGATAAGTACCCGAAATCGGTGAGCGTGTATGACGAGGGTGATGGGTGTAGTGTGTCGCTTTACAGACTAGGTGCTGGTGTTGGGGTAATGTCAACAGCGATTAGGTAGGATTTCTCTGACAGTGGGTGCGACTACGGCGTGGTGCAGTCGATGGCTCTCATCCTGTCGTGACCTAGCTGTCCTGTCTTCTAGAGGATATGAACGAGGCAAACGACCGGACGCTCGTCATCATCATTGCGTATGACATTTATCTGTGTGGATCTAATCTCCATGTCCAAGTTGACCAGTTTGCGGCGGCAGGTGTAAATTGGTTCATTTCCACCATTCCACCGGGAAAACAGCGAAGTGGGCATTCGTTTACCACGTGGGATAGGGTCTGGTCGGGTGCTCCGCAATCGCAATATGGTGAATCCTTACCCCCATTTTTGTAGGTGGTGGTTTGTTTTCCCGTGGTTTGTGGGCGGTGGAGGTGGCCAAGTACTAGTCAAAGTCAATATAGGGTCCATTAGCCATAATGACTCGTGAAGAAGAAGAAGTAGTAATAGCAGAGAGATTTTCATTTCCTAGATCCTAAATCTTTAGTCTCAGCCTACATTTGAAATGAGACAGGCATGATGATAATCTGATACTCTGTCCGAGTCTTCCTTTCCTACCCGTATACGGTATACCAAATTTCAGTCGATTCTCTCCCTCTACGTTCCACTCTCCGACGTCCGACTTCAAAAAAAGGAGGAGCTTCTCAAATGTCTGAATGGTCTATTTTCATTTATATACACTTTCACGTTTAAAATATTAGTATTGATAGCACAGATGTTCGTTTAATTAAAATTTAACGCTATGTAGCATACAACTTAAACAAATGATAGTCTCCATGGAGTACTTGTCGAAGTTGAAGGAGGAATTCAAGTCTACGGAGGTGAAATTCAAATATTAGTTACCCTCATGTTGCGCGAATTAATTAATTTTCTTTATAACTAGCTATTATCCATGGCTTCCCTAGCGTGTTATATTTTGGCTATTCATTATTCGTACGTGTTTTAGTAAATAATACTATTCATTCATTCATTATATTAAAGACACGTTGCCCTAACGTCACTCGTCGGATGATTTATTTAAGAAATTGACACTAAAAAGTCAAACTACCTAGTAAAAAGTAAATAAAATAGTGTAGATAAACAGTAAACTCTAATGTGAAATTAATTTAATTATTAAAGCGTAGAACTAGAATTCAACAAAAGCTTGGCTAGGTATACATAAAAACTGTTACAGCCTGATGTCTGTACGTACAAATATATATTGTACAAACGTTTTCCTGCGGTTTTATACCCGTGGTATAGATAAGTAAGATGTGTATGTACTATTAGAACCGTCCCCAAGAATAAGGCTACCTCATGCAGAAGTAACATGTGAAAATTATAAACCTTCCTTATTAAAATAATAAAAAGTATAGAAAGGTATGAGGTAACTATATTTGAGAAAGAAATTGTGGGTCGTTATTAGACGAAAGAAACCAAAAAAAAATATTAAGTAAGTACTTAGTTGAATTTTTGGCTGTATGTTTATTGTTGAATGTAGTTTTCACCTATTGCTATAGGCTTTGTTTTTTAGAAGGAATAATAAATAAGTAGGTACTTAAAGTTACTTGAATTTAAAATACATGCCTACGGAGTCATGGGCAAAAGCTAGTCAAAATAAATAATGGCAGGGACTGCTGGTTTTAAAAGCTCCCACTACGATAAATTAACCGGGATTTGCAAGCTTTTAAAAATAGATTTGTCATGAAACGTATTCAATTAGTTTTTAATAACTTAATCCTTGTTTGAAAAACTCATTCATCATTGCGAACACCTACAGTTTACAAAATCATTTTGTATTTTACAATCTTAAGACAAGAATCTCGTTAATAAAATCTATCTTATTATATAAAAGAAAGTCGTGTTAGTTACACAATTTATAACTCAGGAACGGCTGAACGGATTTGGCTGAAATTTGAAATGGAGATTGCTTAGACCCTGAAACAACAAGTAGGTTATATTTTATCTCCGAATTCCCACGGGAGCGGAGCCCCGGGCAACAGCTAGTTTGAAATAAATGTGAAAACAAAAACAAAAGACTAATGATTCGAGTACTTAATTAAGTGTCACAGAGCATGAAATGGAGAGAGAATTTTTTTCATGCTGTGTGTTTGGTAGGTGTTTATGTTTAAGTTTTATTTATTTTTATTGTCTTTATTCATTTAGACCCAAGTTCACTAATATGAAACAACCGTTTACAAATGGCAGTTTAAAAATAGTATGATTAAAGGCCATTTTAAGTGTTTTAAACTTAAACATTATGTTGGTGAACTCGGCTCTTAGTGAATTATTTAGTGAATTATTCCTAGTCCTACAAATGACCTATATTGAAATAAAAGCGATAGTTCAAATGCCTATTTGAAAGATCGATAAAGATTAGCCGGTTAGTGATGCGGATGCAATTGTTACGCCTGACCTGTTAGTTACAGCAAATGAAACGTTTAGTGTAGTTGTTCATTGATTTTAGTAACAACAGAACTAAAATCAAGTCTGTTAAGAAAAAAAATAAACTTTTTTTTAAGGTTAACTTTTTATGGCATGTTCATTAAAAGAACTGAAATGTCCTTTATTCTTTATTTCGCTTTCATGCATACATTTTATTATATTTCAATAAAACCACTAATTAATTAATAAGTTGATGGGAAAAAATACATGGACCCTTGTGGGGTGTTGCGAAGTCAATAGTTAAAAAAACTATAGATAAGTTTAGCCCAAACTTGCAAAATTAATGACAAACAAACAACGGAACAGAAGAAACTAAATAAAAGCCTGTAAATTTAACGTGACACTAATGTGGTACCTATACCTATGTCTACGTAGAGACAACACAAGAAATCTGTCTGTAGGTACCATAAGTGACTCTGTCCTCATCTGAATTAGGTACACAAATAAGTAATATGTTTAAAATCAATAGGTAAATATAACCTATAGGAAGTTAAAATATACGTACATTACTATTAGATAAACGAAACGCTTCATTTATTTTTCTTTTATTACTCCCACACATTATGTAAACACACAATAAGTTTTGATCGACGCTAAGGCATTCCCGGATTTGGTCCGCTAGGTTTCCAATTTCCTATAAATTTTCTCGTTTCCATAATATCCGACAGGAATGAAAATACACAACTGAGCGAAGGGTCATTGGATAAAAGCTTTTAAAGCTTCGAGCTTTCAAGTCAATTTATTTTCATGTGAAATATTTGATTTGCTTAGGTACCTACGCAAAAATATGTCGTATATTATTATCGTTCGGTATGTTATTTTCAGTTTACAGTTACATTTAATTTACATGATTTACTACGCAATTAAAATTTCTCGGCTCTGGAGTCTTACTTGACTGGGATAGATTACTGACTTGACGTTTTTGACTTGATTAAAATAGGACTGAAGAAGGTTAAAATTTCAAGAAAGGCCTTAATGGACTTGTTTCCAGGGCCGTAAAATTATAGTACAATAAAAGACACGTTTGTTTTTATTGTGACCACACTGTGGCACTTTACTATATAATGGTAACATCGTCTAGTAAAATAACGTCATGAACGATAAAAGTTTAAAAATTCATATAAAATCAATAAAAATAATTTAAGTGAAAAAATTCAAATTAGTTTCCTAAAATAGCCTAAATTTTCAGTTAAAAATATAAAAAAAAATCTTTTTTTTAACTTAGCATACCCAATTGATTGATGCCAATTTTATACTAATTCGTTGAGAAGCAGCACGCTCGTTAATTAGCTTAGGTATTTCATCTAAAATAATCGGCACCGACTTCAAATTTATTAAAAGTTTGATTCATATCAAATTATTATTTAAACAATGATTTATAATAATTATTTCATTATTTTTAGTTGAGTAATTGGAGTCGGTTTCGTTTTTTTTGGCAAAAACAATTAAATCTCCCGGTTGAGATATTAAGCTACCTAATAAAATTGACTAATTGTCTGACGTTGACTCCTTTGGGAATCAGGTTGATAGAGAGATTTATAGTTCTTGGTGGGCGCTACTCTCCCACAGAAAAGAAGGAGTGGTCTACTGTGTATTTGCTTCGTGGTCTACTCTTAAGCCAGTAATCACGAGGCCAATAGAAATGCCTGAAATTAGATCTAAAGTCGATAGGATCGTAGCCAATGAAAATCTCTAGTTTCTGCCTACCCCTACGGGAGACAGGCGTGATGATATGTATGTATGTATGTATGTAGATCTAAAGACCGGAATTCTAGGTAATTTAACGGTTCGGTAGTAATCATAAATTTTCAGTTTGCAAACCGTAAAATTCAATCCGACCTTTGACTGCGATTTCGACTGATGTAGTGTCTAATAAATCTGTTTGATTGCGCCCAGTAAATGCTTCTCTAGGGCAATCAAACGTAGGTAGGACAAAATTATGGGCTTATTTTGCACCGCTTTTCCTTTGTTTTTACCCGACTGCGGCGAAGCTAGAAATGGAGGGTTATGGGTTTGACCTGTATGTATGTCCATTGTCCATTTATGCTCCCTCGTAAATAATAAAATGCTTAACCAATTTTGATAAATGTAATGTCGTTAAAATCTAATCACAATAAAATTGACTGTAAAGACGAATTCGTTTTTATAAAGCGCGAATGTCTTAGGGCATATATTATAGGTGTAAGGATGCTCAATAAAACTGCCACAAATTGATTATGATACTATATTTTCTCAATTCTTTTCAGCCGAAATATCATTTACTTTTTCGTAATCTTTTTCTCCGCCCGCCATATCCCAATAAATCAAAAAACCTTCTGTCAAAACTCATGTCATTTTTACGTCTCTCGTTTCTAACAGTGCTGCCCGCCGTAATTATCTAAATTAAATGATGCCTTTTTTTATTTTAGAAAACAATCACTAAATTACTAATTATTAAAAAAAATATGGTAAAATATATAAGACCTTACATAGGTAGGTACCTACCTAATAATTGTAAAAATATTTAAACAGATTTCAAAATGAACGTTTACAAAGTTAATTTTACTCCTCGGAGAGATACGAAATCCCAAATTTGATTTCGTGAAGCAGTCGGATCGTTTTTGGAATGAAATTTAGATACTTGTTCATATACTCGATATACATTAATAGGGCTTTTCCACCGTTTGAATAAACTTGTTTCATCTTATCATCGTGTCAGTCTTATTATTACCCACTATCCACTATTGAGCATTGCCATATGGACCTCTTTACGCGTCTACCAAATTGGTAAGTATACTAGTATACAGTCAGCAAGTTTCGTCTTAGGTTCGATCCCCACGAGAAGTATTTTTTGTTTAGTTGTTACTGAGTTTCAATTTGGAATTCTTAGGCTTAAATCATCTGTTATGATGATTCTGTGCTGCGGAAGGTAGTCGTTAAAGGAACCAGGGTGTGAATGTCAATTGACCATGTCACCTACACGAAATGATGATGAGTCATCGCACTTACACACGTAGGTAGGTTACGCAGGGAACGATCTCTCGAAAGGTTTACCTAATTTGAACCCGAGTAGAGTCAGGACAGAACGGGCTACTTGACTCATATCAATTTTGATGCAATGATCATTTCTTACAGTATTTGACCCACGAAACCGAAATAGAAACGTTTTACCTTACAATAAAACGATTATTAAGATACTTACCTTATTCGAAGCCTAACAATAAATAATATTTGAGAGTGGCATGTCTTTTTCCCTTCCTTCCGGTGTCATATGCAGCTATCATAGGTATATGTCCCCCACATTCCACCACCAACAGGTAGGTTTCGTTTGTAGATTTGAACGAAACGTTCGTCATTATGCATAATTAAATTATAGCACCAGGCAGATTTATACTTGTTAGGCTTCGAATAAGGTAAGTATCTTAATAATCGTTTTATTGTAAGGTAAAACGTTTCTATTAAGAAACTGTACCGTTATTCGAAGCCTAACAATAAATAATATTTGAGACGTGTTTGTTATCGCCTGGTGGTGGTGGATCCCAATGTGATAGAATGTGAATGAAATGGCAGTCAGCATGTAAGTTGGTATAGAGGAGTTTATGAATTAAACGACCTTATGATGCTAACCATGATTTATTTATTACTTTACATGAAAACAAAATATTTTAACATGAAAATCATATAACAATTTAACCATAGTCATGATCATGATTATATTGAATTAAATAAATTAGCGATCTCTGAGCGAGATCCCGGCTTATAAATTTCTCGGCAATAAAAGCGTTCGAAAGTTCTTGCCGAGCGCCAATTCCCCTTGGCTAGTATTTGATCAATAGGTAAATTATCTATCCAATTTCGTGACGCGACAGCTGGCCTAAGACTGCCAGGACTGGCATCTGTACCAGAGTCTTTAAGGACAGATTTGATCCATCTCGCAATAATTGCACGAGAGGCACCTTTCACTGGTCCGCGTAATGTTAAAAACAATTTGTTACACTTGTTACTTCGTCTTTGACGAGATATTTCGATACATTGCTTAATACAAAAAACGGGATCTAAATTAATATTATTTGAATTTATATTTAGTCTCCATCCTGACTGACGATAATTTGCAGAGTCAGTTTTAGACCCAAAATCTGGCCAAAGAATTATATGATCTTGTTGAATAAGACAGTGATCATGGTCAATACGAAGTAACGTTAGGTCATGAACCCTTCTTCCTGAATATAATAACAAAAGTGTTGCAGTGTGTCGAAACATTTCATAAAGGCTATTTTGATTAAGCTCTTTGGCAGCTAGATAGTTTAGTAAAATATTTATATCCCAAATTGGTATATTATTGCTTTTGGGATTAGCCAAGGCGATTGCTTTAAGAACTTGTTTGACAAGACAATGCGAGCTTAGTATTCCTGATGAATTTACATCGCACAGAGTGGATACAACCGACTTATGTACTAAAATAGTGCTATAAGCCAAGCCTTCTTTTTGGTGTAAATCTGCTAGGAATTTAGCTAAATCTGAGCCGGTTGGCTGGTTGACTGATACACTATGCTCATTGGCCCATTTACACCAACGATCCCAGGCTGGTTTATAGGTATTTCGTGTGGATTCTCGCCAGCTCGAATGCAATAGTTTCTTTTGTTCGGAAGACCATGATGTCAGAGAATTTGTCCAGCCCCACATCTCCATACTTCCATTACCATCTCTGATATTTTCGGTGGAGGATATCCTGTAGTCACGTCTATCAGGACTTTCTCTAATTCCCGTATTTGAACTGGAGGAGATAGGGCTCTGTTCATTAAGTCGGCCCTCCAAAAAACTTGCTCCCATAGAGGCGTGATTATTAAGTATGTCCCCTTTGAACTGTTCAGATGTGCTAAAACTCTCGGAATTAAATGAGGAGGGGGGAAGACCCATGCCAGACGATAATTCCAAGTTTTTGAAAATGCGTCGTGAAAGACTGCTGTTTGGTCTCTCTGGTCTAGTGAGCAATAGACTGGGACTACGTGAGCCTTCTCTGACGCAAAAAGATCTACGTCTGGTTTTCCCCATTTCGAAAAGATTATATTTGTTGCAGGCGCTAATAGATGCCATTCCGGGAGGGCTAAGCAACGGGATAGGCTGTCTGCTTCCCCGTTGAATTTCCCTGGTAGATGGTATATGGTGAATATAATTTGATTCTGATCTGTCATAAGGAAGATCTGCCTGCAAAGATCGGTCAGAACGGAAGACTTGGTTCCTCCTTCGTTCCTTAGATATGCTACCACGGTGCGATTGTCGCACTGTATCAGTAGGCTTTGCCGATACAGAAGGATTGCTTGTTTTTGAAGCACCTTCAATATGGCCAGCATTTCTTTCTGATTCGAGGTCATCAATTTCTCTTTGTTGGACCACAGGCCAGACAGGTATTGGCCGTTGAGGCGAGCTCCCCATCCAAGATTCGAGGCATCCGTCGTTAGATAGAATGTTGGTCGGGGTGGATGGATAAGAGACGAGTCGCAGTAATGGTTCAGCCACCACCTTAGTTCGTTCAGGACAACGTTCGAAAGTTGAAGAGATTTTTGCTGTGGGGCTTTGAGGGTTGAGTTGGTAGCTTCTTGGAGGTACCGTTGATGCAGCTTGCCCCTCGTAACAGCGAAGCTGGCAAAATTCAGGAGTCCTAAAAGACTTTGAAGCTGTTTCGCAGTTGCTTTTTTGCGGTGAATCAGCAAGATTAGTTTGCTTTTCAATGTGTGACCTTTGGAAGTTGGAAGACTTTTGACGTTCTCCCAAGGGTTCCACTGGATTCCTAGGTACTCGATCTTTTTCTGAGGGTTCAGGATTGATTTTTTGAAGTTTATTTGCCATCCCAAATATTGCAGCAGATTGACTACTTTCTGTACATGTGTATTTAACATGCTGGGATTTTGATGGGCAATCAGGAAATCGTCCAAATAAACCACGAGTCTTACTCCCTGAGCCCTCAGGATTTGAGCAATCCAATTGGTGATTGTCGCAAAGATCTGGGGTGCAGAACTTAGCCCAAAAGGTAGGCAAGTCATTTGATAGATCTGACCGTTGTGTATCAGCCGGAGGAAGCGTCTGTGTGCCTGCGCAATGGTCAAATGAAAATAGGCCTGTGAGAGGTCTATTTTTGCTAGCCAGTCGTTTTCTTGCAGAAAATCGCAAATTTGAAACATGTTGATTAAGTGGAATTTTCTGACATAAACGTACTGGTTCAGCCGCTTCAGATTGAATATTGGCCTGAGTGATCCGTCTCCTTTTGGAGTCAGGAACATGTTCGACACGAAACTTGGAGTCATATCGGCCTTTTCGAGAACTCCTTCGTTTTTCATTTGATTGATTGCCCTGGTCAAATCTATTGTAGTTTCGCCAGGATGACTCATTAGACGTGGAATGGTCAGCGGTGGTTTTTTGGTGAAGGGTATGCGATACCCTAATATTATTTTTAATATATGTTGTGGTGCGTTCAACTTTTTCCAGCGCCAGTAAAAGTGTTTTAGCTGACCAGCACGGAATTTTCTTTGTGAGTCAGAAGCGACGACGCTTGCTTCCAGACGCCTTACCTCGTGAAGGTGAAGCGGCGCGTTTATTTGAGGTTCTTGTTGACTTGCCCTCATGTCGAGGCAACAATCTTTCTTCATGCCTTCGAAAGGAGTGATGATGAATATGTGCATGTTCATCTGTGTTAGAAATACCCTTTTTGGTACGTCCTTGCGCAGGACAACACTGGTTTAAGCATTCGTAGGTATTATCCGTGTACGAGTGGCAACAGCCTTGCGCAGGCTTGTTCGTTTTACGGGTAGATGGTACACCTTGCGCAGGTGTCCTCATATTACCTCGACTCTGTGCATGGCGGTTCTTTGATTTACTGGGACCTGCTTGCGCAGCAGGTTCAGTTCCTCGTTTGGAGCTAGGCCAAAACGATTTCTTGACACCACCAGCTTTTTCCAAGGTCGTATTAAACATCTGAGTCTCAAATAAATTCTGGCAACTGGGAGGTACTTTCCTTAAGGCGGATTTTGTTAATGGTTCTTTGACAGCCGATAATATCACTTCACGGCGTTGCTGGATAATATCCGCTCTATGACCACAGACTATTTGCAAAATATCATTGGAAACTGTATGAAACTCACCATTAATAAACATATCATTAATTTTATTACTTATTTCCTCATGATTTGGGTTAGCAGTTCGTGACCATGCCAAGAATTTTCGTAACTCATCTTGTAAAATATCTCGTTGCTTAAGGACTGCAAATGTTAAGGCTGAAAAGGCTTTTTCTACATAAGGAAGCATGCGATTATTATCATACGAAATAATTTCCTCGTTGGTTTCGAGCTCAACGAAACCAGGTGTGAGGTTGTACTTCTTTTGAACCTCTGCAAATCGCACATTTGACCATTCGGTACTATTGAATCGTTGAAGGTCATTTAGTATTTCAATATACTCTAAGGGAGCTTTTGGGACGGAAGGTTCCTTAAGATTAGTCACTAAATCAATGTTAAATTCAGATTCCTGATGTGATTCTAGCTGACGATCGACGTCGACGTACAAATCACGGCTTACGTTATCATGAATCTCGTTATCAGATATAGACTGACTTCTATTGGGGACTTGGGAATTATTATCGCATGCAATACTACGTAATTCTCTTACTTGCTTAGATAATTTCTCCAATAGGCGACTCGTACGATGATGGCGGCGTTTATTCTTTTTACGTCGATATCGTTTCCGTCCATCTGAACTGCTGGACGAACTGGAGCTCGACGAACTATCTGACGAACCACTATCCTCGGGTTGTGCATTAACCTCCTTCATTTTCTCCATCTCCGTTATATTTTGTTCCTCCATATTCGATAGCTGTATTTATTGATTTTAAAAATTCAAACAAGAAGGTAACTGAAAAATAAAAAATCAATATTAATATTATAGAAAACAATGTGACGTTCTAGAAGCTAGAACGTCTGTTCGCGTCGGGAAAAAAGACGCCAATGACGAACGTTTCGTTCAAATCTACAAACGAAACCTACCTGTTGGTGGTGGAATGTGGGGGACATATACCTATGATAGCTGCATATGACACCGGAAGGAAGGGAAAAAGACATGCCACTCTCAAATATTATTTATTGTTAGGCTTCGAATAACGGTACAGTTTCTTAATATATCGATTTCCGCTAAGAAAAATGCAAGATGGGATTATAATTTCAATTTCAAATTTACCTAAAATTCGGAACTGTCAAAACGCGGGCCGTCATCGACCGCCAGGACGTGACGCAACTATTCTGGTAAACTGACGTTCAGTTCTATTTTTGACTTCTGTCATTCGTTCAGTCATTAATTCAAATGATTTTCATTCGACAAAACTGTGGAATCGCATGATTTTCATGCCACTCTGTGGTTCTTGGCGAGAATCAGGTTTCATAAATAGCACCTTACAGAATAATGACGTCACAAAACTCTGCGAAAATGGCCGACGGTGTTTTTGATGGGATTCTAAAAGTGAACTTTTAAAATAAAATTTGCTGCCTTAGAGGGCTCGGAAAATATGGAAAAATGGTTTCAATCTAAACAAATAGAGAATTGTTATTTTAAACAAAAACAAAATACAAGTCAACTAGCCTAAAAATTAGTACCTACAGCAAACAAATAAATGTAACTTCCGACGTACAAAAAATCCAAAAGGTACCAAGGAACTTGAATAAAATAGGGAATTCTTATATTGTCTTATCCTATTAGCAGAAGAGAAAAATGTATTTACTCGGAAATGTCTACGTTATGAGAACTGTAGCATTCTCAAGGGTCTCGCTGCAAATCAAACTGAGAAAAAATATGAGACGCCGAGACTAGAGAAAATGGGCTATAACTACTTAATTATTTAAAAAATAAGTATTTAAATTACAGTCCTAATATACTTAGACTATTCTGGAAAAAAAATAAGAACTCAATAAAGACCTAATAAAGTGAATTTCATGTTCATACATAGCTGACTGAAATGTAGTAAAGATTCGCCACCAGTTCGACTGAGAAACAAATAAATTAGGAATCCTGCTATATAATTTACGATGTGTGAGTTAGATAATGCATCACACTCAGATCCTTCCTCTATCAAAAACAATAACTGGGGCGGTCTGGCTGTCTACCTGGTTCTAGTAGATAGGCGGATTGACGCAACGCCTTGTTTTCCCACTTCGTCGTTTTCCCATTGCCATGGCGGAATTACAAAATATCTCACCTAGTGACGCAGGCTCGTTGAGATACCTGGATATAGGAGTTTAATCATTGCAGGATGAATGCCATACACATTGATTGACGATAACCTTGTTTTCCAACACATTGTTTAAATTAAATTAATTTCCTCCTCTTAGCGCTTGTTGCGCTCAGTCTCTTTTTTAAAGCATCTGAGCTCTTAAAACAATGGTGGATGACAGATATTGTTATGAAGGCGTTCAGAAAATTATTCTGTCTGCGACGGAAACCAGCGGAAATTGAAATAGTTATTATTACAAAGGCAAAGATATTAGCGTATTATAAGTTTAATGGAATTATGGTCTATCCCACTTCTAATATAAATCTGGAGCGAGAAACTTCCTTTCCTTCCTTTCTTTTTGTTTTTTTTTTTCAGTTTCTTGCCCTTATTTTTGTATACGTTGCATCGTCAGTTATAAGTAGAGTAGGACACATAGACCAACTTACACCTGTGGTGGTATACTTTTCTATGTGACCAACAGCACATAATTCATTTTTTATTTATTTCTCCTGAGATAACCAGAGGTTAACTCAAAATATTTAAGTTCTTACCGCTGTATGAAAGTCCTATGTACAAACAAGAATTTCTACTAAACATTTATTCAACTATTTACAACTACAAATTCATAAATACCAAAATTAACTAAGGATAGAAACACGTGCTGAAAAAGAACGGATTCATCTCCAAGATGGTAACAGGATAATCCACTTCGGGGAAGTAGACAAACGACTTCTTCTTCTCACAATTGCAGCCAAGATCCAGATTCTTCAAGCAGGAACACATAGGGGACTGTGGCTGGCAGGTGCCGCAGACTTTGGCAGTGTCTTTGAAGCAGGTGCAAGATGGGGCTCCGCAGCTGCATAGAGGACTGGTGCCAGTGCAAGAGCAGAGATTGGGGCAGGAGTTGGGACAAGTGACTGAGCCGCTGATGACTTCGGAGAAGCCACATGTTGGGATGTAGACGCTGGGCTCGCGATAGGGCGCTATGCATGCTGCGTTGAGGGTCTGGAATTTAAGAAGTTTTTATTCAATTAAGTGGGTCCACGCACGCGCCATCGGACAGACAGAGAATTTCAAGCAACACGGCCGTACCTGCGTTCCCCTCAAAGTATAAGCCCTATCGGTATATGCAATGTATTAGTGGGAGTAATCTGTACACAAATAATTTGCTGTTTTGTTTTATGTTTTACTGTATAAGTGTCATTATTACAGTCAGGTGGTTACTACCACTAAGTTTTGTATGTAGGTATGCAGAACTATTATGTACTAGTATGTAATCCCCCCCCCCCCCAATCTATTGGAATAGTAAAATATCGCTAAAGCTACTCCCTTAGCCGTGTTGCTTGAAGACAGGGAAGGATTCCCCTCTGATTAAAGGGATTACCACACCTTTTAAGTTGCAAAAAAATACTAACCAACCAGTATAGTGAAGTGGGTTATTAAAGAGGTTATTATGTGGTTATTATAAAATTTACGAGTGCCATATCAGTTGATTAAAAATGAAATTGCCCATAAATATTAAGTAAATATTGTAAAGATTTTATATCGGCATTAACTCCCGTCGATATTTTCGTCAGGTCCATCCTGATATTTATTAGGGCTATTAATTTGTTATTTCTTTATCTTTACGTAGGTAGTATAAAATCCCTATGTATGCTAAAATCTTCGAAACTATGCAACGGATTTTTATGCGGTTTTATTTTAAGTACCTGGGCGACCGAGCTCTGCTCGGTAGTTATGGTATGCATCCATATTAATATTATAAATGCGAAAGTCTCTCTGTCTGTCTGTTGCTCTTTCATAGCCAAACGGCTGGACGGATTTTGATGAAATTTGGTATGGATTTAGTTGAAGACCCGGGGTCGAACATAAGTTACTTTTAGTCGCAGATGGAGCTGTGGGAAACCGCTAGTGGTGGTATATATGTAAAACAGAATCACTTTTTGTAAAAACACAACGTACTTTACTTTACTTTTTCAGTAAATAGATTACCGTCATTAACGTCAACCGTTGTTAGTTGCATTCCTTAAGCACTTTCCACGTTTCAGTGCCCCTTGTATGAGTTTTAAGAAATTCCATACAAAATCCTAACGCAGTCGCTAGCATCTGCGTTAGGATTTTGTATGGAATTTCTTAGTTGCCTTACTATCCGCCAGAGGCGCTGTACAGGTTTGCCATAATAAATCGCTAACGCAGTCGCTAGCGTCTGCGTTAAGAAAAACTCATACTAAGGGCACAGTCCTATTTGAATTGGTAGGTACACTGGGTACACTATTTACTCCGTGGATTGGTAAGTATTTCCTTTGGGTCAGTGGTAGAATTTATC
Source organism: Apomyelois bistriatella (assembly GCA_947044815.1). Classification (NCBI taxonomy): domain Eukaryota; kingdom Metazoa; phylum Arthropoda; class Insecta; order Lepidoptera; family Pyralidae; genus Apomyelois; species Apomyelois bistriatella. The sequence continues at coordinate 13,502,958 of OX345691.1, forward strand.
ATTCAATTTTTAACCGACTTCATAAAAGGAGGAGGTTATCAATTCGTCAGAATTTTTTTTTATGTTTGTTACTCGACTTTTTAAAGACGCGTGAACCGATTTAAAATTATTTTTTTTTTTTGAAAGGTTGGACCGTCTAGTTGGTCCCATATTAGTTTCAACAGTTTCTGATGACGGAATCCTGAGAAAATGGTGATACTTGGATGACTTGCGATTTGAATCTATAATGTTTCTTAGAAAAATATTTTAATACGTTATAACGGAATTAATAATTCTTTCAAGTCATTTTAAAATAATATATTCGCAATTTATACTGATTCAATACTTTTATACTCCAAAACAAAAAAAACCTAAGAAAAAAAAACGTTATTTAGTTGGGATTTGAACCTGGAACCACCAGAGTACAAAGTAGATGTCTTAACCACTGGGCTATCGAAGCAGACAGGCCGACGCCGAAATTATTGTACCATAACTACAATTTCATGCGGAAAATCTTTTTTGCTGGAAAATATGGAAAAACGAATTTTCCCCGACATGAAACCTGGCTAGATTAATTTTATGACTTTATAAGAACCTATGTTTAAAATTTCAAAGAAATCTTTTGAGCCGTTTTCGAAAACGCGAGACAAATATATATACATATATATATACATACATACAAATATTGCTCGTTTAATAGTATAGGATACATACCTATAGAGTGAGTCAAGAGGAAGATTTTTATGTAAGTAAAACAAAACCTATAATATTGGTCGCCAAAGCCAAAACCCTATACTATACAATTTTTTTGTGTTAAACTAGCTGTCCCCGTGGATTCATACACCCGTTGTGTATAGTTCCCCAAGAACCAGACTTATCTACAAACAGAATTTTTCTTAAATTTTGAGGAATACAAACAAACTTTTTAGCTTTATTATACCTATAGTAAAAATTAAAAGAAAGAAAGAATAAAACCGGTTAAGCAAGTGATTTGCAATCAAGAATCCCGGTCTAACATATAAAAACTATATTTTAAGAAAAGCTTTATATAAAAAATTAAAAAATCTTTTTTTATTGAAAAATATAAATCTTTAGCTGTTCCCGAGTTTCGTATTTATTGACTTCCAAATGGAAGTGTTCACAATTCAGTTTTATGTTAGTTAGAAATAAATTCCTTTAGTTTTTATAAAGAAAATTTTGAGATTCTCACCTTAAAAAGACACAGAGCAAAAATTATTAAACTGGATTTGTGCATTATTTAAAAGTTAATTCAAGTTTTCACTTTTATATAATGTCACAACGACTACAATATACTTTTACAAGTAGTCACTCGTTGCCTTTCCTTGTTTATATATAGGTCAAAAGATAAAGAACAATCAATTGAAAGTTACGAAAGAAAGTTTTGAAATTAATTTTCTAATTCGGTCAAATGATATGTGAAGTTGAAAGAAGGCACGTTCTTTTAATGACTCATTCATTTGTTTTGTACTGGTGTGATAATTTTTAATATTGTGTTGCAATTTCAAAATGTGTAGTTTTACAATGGTTATTGTTGATGTTTTGGTGGAACACGGTGTTTTTCTTATCAAACATCTTTTCGTTACCTATGTTTACAAAATAAATGTATTGATGTGCTCTTTGCTGAACCGATTTAAATTACATTTGGTATGATTTGGAGATAGTATGAGGAACCATGTGGTCTCCGCCTATGAATAAGCCACCTTATCGTGTATCTTTAATAATATGAATAAGGGAATAACTTGATCCCTGTTTTTGATGTCGAACACGACGAAGGAAAGAGGAAGAATGCTTTATTTACTTACTAGCTTTTGCCCGCGGCTTCTCTCGGGTTAAATTATCTAGGGAACATCTTTTTCGGGGATAAAAGGTGCCCTATGTCCTTCTCAGTATTCTATGTGTATGCGAAGTTGCAAGCAGATTGGTTCAGTAGATAAAGCTTGAAGAGATAACAAACATATGGCATTTATATATTTAGTTGGGGTATAGGATTAAACATACGGGTAAGTATAGTATTTTTCATACGGTGTACAGCTAAAATTATGCTGTCTGAAAAATTACATATTCTGTGCTGGTATGAATCAAATAGTAGAGTGCGCTCTAAACCAACCATAACTGGAAAATTCACATTATTCAAATTTTATTCAAATAGTTTAAACGTTCCCACAAACGTTACATTTTAAAGCAAACTCACGTGTAAAAGTAATACTGGACTAAAATAAAATTTTCATCTCAAGGAAAATTGCGCCATTACCGTTTTCATCCACAACAATGCCGCTTTATTTATTTAATCGCCAGCTATCAGATGGGAATATTGTCGAGTTGTTTAGTAGAGCCAGATCGAAAACCTGAATAAAATAATGAACCACCTCATTTTTTAGAGCTGCGAACCGTTTAACACTTTGTAGTCCGTCTGTCTGTCTGTCAAACTTTTTTTCTGAGGAACGCATGAACCTACTCGAATTATGTTAAATTCATAACAAATACTTACGGCTGCGGTTTTTTTTCTCCGTGAGAGGCTGAGAGGCGGTTCTGAAGAATGGTGACACCAGGGTGGGCATGGTCGATTAACCGTGTTACCTACACGAAATGATGATTATAATATATTTTTTTCCCTCCCATACAAATTGAGAATCAGCTGAGCTGTTTAAAGTATGGAGAGTGAAAAAAATAATTTCATATTTGGACATAAGTTTATTTGGAAAAGTTGTTCAGTTTAGTGGTCTGAATCTGCCCTTAAAATATTTGCAGTTGATTTGTTTCCTCCTTATATATTATGTGTCTGAGAACATTATTCTGTCAAATGGTTTTTTCATTATCCTTTGCTTCAGAACCCTAGTCAGGTAACTTGTTCCGTTCAATCGTACAGAGTAAAGAAAGAGAATGTAAATGGACGAGCGTGTTGTAAAATTGGATTAGAATTCGAACAGCCTTGTTACTGTCTGCTAAATTGAATTTGCTTTGCTTCGTCTTACAAGTGTTTTATTTAGTTCGTAATTAATTAACAAACAATTTTCTTTACCAGACTATGTCTGAGCGAAAATAGGGCTATATGTATGCAGTACAAGTTTCTTCCCACGGCTTTGCCCACGTGGTCAAGAAAAAGATGCTAATGTGTTATTAATGCGGTTGTTTGATTGCCATAAATAAAGAAAAAAATTTTTTTTTTTTTACAATTTTCTTAATAATGCAGGGTGCTTATTTAACCAAATATCCGGATAACTGGCTGGACTTTGTATATGTCGATACTTTTGTTTCATTAGCTTAAACTCTGACACCAGGGTGTGTATGGTCCATTTCACCTACACGAAATGATTGTAATAAAAACAAACATAATTATGTAATCATGTAATTGTTTATTTTTCAATGTGATATCGGCATTGACTATTATTATTAGGAATGAACAAACATCAAATACGATTTTTAAATATGTACTTAATAAAATGTAGTTTGAAGCCTTGTTTCATGTACAGCTGAAAAATATATGACTAATTGTACAGAATGTAAAATTAGTGTCATGTTTTATATTAATTTTATACCAGAAAAGTTATATAAAATTATTCAATTAATTATAATGTTTTTTATCGTTAATTTATGCTAATTAATTAATATATAGCAAAATATTTTTATACAGACTATAAATCACACAAAACATAACAAAAATTGCATGAAATATTCTAAAGTATGAATTTCAAATACCTTTCCTATTTCATTATGTTTTATTGATACAATCGTATATTTATATAGGTATTTACGAATAGTGAATTTGTCAGTGTTTTATTTTATAATAAAATGCAATGTCCTTAACAAATACTTCTACTTTGTAAAGAGTGCAGTCGAATTTGCATATGACAAAAATGTTCAAATCATTTTTACAAAAAAATGTATATTTGACATTTGCAGTAAAGTAAAAAGTTATTTTAGATTATAATTATTTATGTAACTTTTTTTTATTAATATTGAGTGGTTTATACAATGCTACATAACATCCTGTACAATTAGTATTATTACAATTATTAATCAATACTTATTATTAATCGAAAATAATATTACTTTAATAATTGGCACCGAGACGTGAATACAATCAGTATTTTCTAAAGAATTATAAATATTTTAGGACAAACATTGGTTGCTAAAAACATTTTACCTAAAAATGTAATCCTCATTTAGAGAGAAATGGGGAATTTTGAGCCGTCACACGAAAAAATTCAATTCCAAGAGAGCGATTTTTTTTTCCATTTTCACTAATCTCTCAGTTTTTGTAAATAAAATCTTATAATCAGTCGTGCAAGAAAATTAGTTTTTGAAGCCTCTTTACAGTTTTCTAATGAACTTGTTATTTTTGATAGAATACGTCTAAATGTCGCTCAGAAATTTTCTAAGAACAATTTATATGAAATTTATTTAAGATTCCATTTAAATATTTACACGAACTTCACCATTATAAAATAATGAGATGAATATTTCGATGTTACACAAGTAGGTGGGCCGTATGTTTCACTGCCAGATTCGTTGCTGAAACGTCGTTTTAAACAAATCTCATCACTTGAAAATAACAAATGATTAAATAATTAAATAGATATATAGGGACAAATCACACAGATTGAGTTAGCCCCAAAGTAAGTTCGAGACTTGTGTTATGGGATACTAACTCAACGATACTTTATTTTATAACAATAGATAAACATCCAAAACCCAGGTCAATCAGAAAATTATCATTTTTCATCTTGACCTGACCGAGAATCGAACCCGGCACCTCCTGAGTAGCGGTCAGGCATGTTAACCATTACGCCACGGAGGTCGTCAATTGATTTATCTTATTTTATTAAAATATAGTGGTGGTAGAGTTTTAACTCTACTCTCTCAGTTTCTATTTAAAATTGTATCCTTTTTACCTGCCTCCAGTTGGCTGGAAGAGATATCTTCATGGGATAAGTCCTCCGTTGCATTTGTGTAATGTATTTTATGTTCATTTTGTGCAATAAAGTGTTTTATAGTTTTCATATTAAGGTTTTGGAAGTATTTAACATTTTATTAGGCGGCATACTTTATTTATTACCTTGCCATAACACATCAGGACATTCAAGATCAAACAAATAAATATATTCCAATAGAAAACTGTGAAGTCGTGTTCTTGATTAACCTAGATTTATATTCCAAAGACTTTAAAACGTTTAAGAAATGTATTTACAATAGTTTCATGTATCAAGAATAGTGTATTAAAATCATTTTCCTTATTCAGTAAAGCTGTTAGGTACAACCCTATTAGTAAAGGTACGTCGATTTTGCATTTATCTAACGAATGAATTTCATGAAAATTCATCAAAATATCATTCCAAAAGTTCAAAACAATTTGTTATACTTTCATGAAATTATAGCCTCTTACTTAAATATTTTAAGATTTAGTAACGTGTGAAATAACAGTATGATGCTTTGTTTGCTAAAGCTATAATCGTAACATACAAACAACCTTCCTCGAACATTAGACCGTAAAACTTTCCACATCCAAGAAATTCACACGTTGAACTTAATTAAAGGAACTTCGTAGATCGTTCAAGCATAACTCTGAGCGTGCTCTAGCGGTATATTTGACAATTTGTTTCCTTTATCTACCCAATTCTTTAATCTACCTCTTAGTTCTTCTAAACTTTTCGATTTCGCCTTATTTATCCTTTTATATTTCACGTCTTTGGGTTTCGTGACGTTCCGATGATTTGACATCACTCGGTTGTACGTCACTACATGAGTCGACTTAGCTTCTTGATCGCCTTCTTCGCTCTCTGCATTCGAAGTAGCTTCTTCATCGGAATCATTCGCAGGGGTCATCCTTTTTGGCACGAAACTGTATGACCAAACATGTTTCTCGTTCTTAGGTTTGAGATCCTTTTCACTATCTATACTTTTAACCTCGGCGGTTAGTACAACGCTCCTCATTCGGAAATTATCCCGCCGTTGAGCTAAGAGACTTGTTTCTTTATATTTCTCTTCGTCAGTTTTATTTGCATCTTTTAATTCTTTCTCCGTGCTGTTTTGAGCACTTAGACCTTTAGTAGAATCACCATCAGCCTCCTCCTCTACGCTGTAGACTGTTTCCAAAATTTCTGGTCTTCGTAAAAAGCCATTGGAACGCCTGACAATGTTGTACTTTAAGTTTGGATCAATAGCGTCTGATATTGATCTGACTATAGTAACGCTATCAGGGTTAGGTGACCTAAACCTTGGTATATGAGTTAAGTTGCTGCAATCGGAGTCTACGTCTTCCATAATAACTGCTGAGTCAGAATCATTCAAGGAATCGAAGTCCCCTGATATGTGAGTATCTTGGAGCATGTCTCGGAAGTCTGGAATGGTTTGTGAAGTATCGATGCCATGTTCAAGTAGTTTGGCTTGAAGTGACTCGATGACTTTCTGTTGTTTGAGGATAATGGTTTCTCGGAAGGCAAGCATGTTTGTTATTTCTTTCTGCTTGCGGACAAGGCGGGATTCGAAGAGAAGAAGCTGGCTGGACAGAGACTTCAATTGCTCGGCTTTCTCCCGTTGCAGACGAGAAACCATTTCTTCCTGAGTGCGGTGCGCTCTACGCCAAGTAAGTAACTGGTGCGCTTGCGCACGATACTTCATACGGAGATCTCTGTAAAGAAATAAAATTGTTTAGTATATTATAATATTTTTTTTAGTTTAAAGATTACTTCAACAGAAACAAACAATTAACTAATTTGCGATTGAGGTGGTAAGAAGCGCCTACACATTATGCTACTGCTATTAGGGCGGAACGCACCTCTCTCTCATCTTAGCGCTTTTCGGTTGCCTTCTTAGCCGATTGCTTTGGACCCCAGGGTCCGTTTTTCAAGGAAGTTCCTGCCCAACTAACTAAAAAAGTGCTACATGAGCTGCTTAAGAGAATTTTCAGAACCCAAGGTTCTGCAAAGGCACTAACCATTTGGCGATAAAGCGTGCTATATCTCTCTTATAAACCTTATTTGGGCCTATTCCTACTATAGCTTGAAGTGACAATGGTTATAGAGTAGTGATAAATGAGTGATAAAGCAGAAATAGAACAGTGCTATTGAAGCAGTGATTACCACTTCAAGTGTTTTATAAGCTATACACAGGTTATATCTGCAAGCTAAAGTAGTAAACGAGTTATGGAAACCACTTTAATGATAATTTTGCAGTAAGTATTTTCATGGTGGTGAGCGGTGTTGTATGTAATAAAATAATTAATGTAATCAAGTGTTTTAGGTAACTGGGTGTTATATTACCTATGCATTAAATCTCATGCGGAGGTAACTTTACGGTAGCAATATATACTAGTTTTCATCTCAATTTTGAAGCGCTCTAAAAATAAACTACTTCTGATGATAAAATGATGTAAAAATTATGCCCAACAATTATTTTTTTCTTAATTTATCGTATTTATCATATTCTGGTGGTACACTTTTAAACATTTTAATTAAAAATATGAACAACGTGAGTAAATAAGTGGACCAGTAACATTTAATAAGCTTTTTCTTTCACATTTTTTTTTAGGTTATCTTACTTAAATGGCGTCTTAGTTCTTATTACCTAAGGATCCTGATAACTCTTTTAGTCCTCCCATAGTGATAAAATTCTAAAAGTAAGCACTTCCATGGCACTTGAAGTTCTAAAACATGTTTATAAAAGTGAAAAATAACAGAGTTTATAGATTTAACTTGTATAACAGTTGTACGTGGTACTGTAAGCTGATCATATTTGGAGATCTAATTCTTGCTGAAGCTAGCTCTATAGGACTTATAATCAACACTTTTATGTCACTTCCAGCTTTCTTACTAACTCTTAATGATCGAAAAAGCTTGTTTGGTGGTACAAAGTATTTATCTGACTCTTTTTTACAATACTAGTAGATAGTAAGTTTTAGTACACACCTGACTTTCACTTACAGCGTTACAAGACATCTTGCTACCTCAATAATAGAATATCAGCAGTTAGTAAGTGTTAATAGACACCTCACAATTGCCTTTATTGGTTGATGCCTCTTAAAGCTGTAAGAATAATTTATACAATGGTTTCGATAAACTCCATGCTACCGCCTTAAGTTATATTTTTTTCCTTTATTACTGTTATCCCTCTGGGAGTTTTAATTATTTATAGTTAACCCCACTTTAGAGTCAGATGTTGCTTTCGAACTTCTTATATATCATATATAATACTAAAAGCTCTTAAAAAAGGTTGCCGTTAGCACTATTTTGTTTGTTGAGTGTTATACTAATTTCAAAAGGGATATAATATTGGTTTCTCTTATAAAGCCAACTAACCTTATAGTCCTCCTGGCGTCTTCCAGTGTATGTGCTTCCAACGGGTCGGTGAGGGAGGCCGCGAGTGACACGTCGGGCTCCGTGGGGCTGTTCAGAGCCGACTCGCTGCGGCTGAAACAAATAAAAAAAATGTGTATTAAATTCCGCTTGATAGCTTAACATCACCATACGGAAAAATAAAATGTTTGAGTGATGAAACGAGAAAATAAAATAGTTTTTAGTATAATTCTCGTTTATTCTATCCTCGCGACTTCTCGTTACTTTGGGTTTTTTCTTTAAATCTATCCAGTATTACATATAGCAAAATTAAGGGTTTTCAAAAGGAATAGCTAAATTGAATGCAACAAATTTATTTTAAATGTAATGTTCAGCGAGAATTTCAAAACATTTTTCCCACTTTGTTTGTGGAGTACTGGAAAATCTAGTTTTTATGCCGCTATGGATAGATTTTTTCGAATTGCCTTTGTTGTTTATACAAATAAATGTAAATAATGAAACTCTAGCCCATTAGAAGTTAGAAGCCAAAATAGTTGTTTGTTACACCTAATAAGGCCTTACCTAATAAACTCACAGATCCAACTCAATTTTCACGAAGATCAAAACGAATCCCAAACAAACTTACGGCTTACGGTCAGCCACTTCGTGCCTCAGAATTTGTTACCGCTAATAGATATTGATTGGAAGGGCCGAAGTGAAAAGCCCATATTACAGACAGCCCGCATACATCGAACTAATGAGGAAAATATGTATTAACTAGCGACTCGCCGCGGCTTCGCACGGATGCAATGCTATATGAATCACTCTATCTATTTAAAAAAGCCGCATCAAAATCCATTGCGTAGTTTTAAAGATCTAAGCATACATAGGGATAGGGACAGATAGTGTAAAGCGACTTTGTTTTATATCTTCTATAATATCTTACCCTTTTATACAAAACAAAGGAAAGCTACAAATCAATTTAAAGACAGCAAGCATGTTATGGTCATTATGAAGATTGACCAGTTCCGGCAGTTCCGTGAAAGGAAATTCCTTATCTCTCGTAGGTATAATGATAGGACCCAGGACCTTACAGGGCGATAGCTAGCGAGGTACAAGTACTTGCTTGTAATGTAACTAGACACTTCGACGTGTAAGAGGATAAAAAACCGCCTGTCAGCACAGAATTGCGGTTAAATCGTGGCCATAGACGCCACGCTTCAGAACGGCTTAAGTATACACATGGATCTGCAGTGCAAAGTATAAGAAGCAGCGAGTATGCAGCATTAATTCGCCAACTAATATTATAAATGCGAAAGTGAGTCAAATTCAAATTCAAATTCAAATTGTTTATTTTCAATATAGGATATTCTTATCACTTATTGACGTCAATTGTTACTTATTTTAAGTTTACCACCACTTCCAAAGCGCAAGTGGAGAAGAAGTGGCGCCACAAACTCCACAGCAGCATTTTCTTCAAAAACGTCAATTCACAAAATTTGAGTCAAATCAGACGAGTTTACATTTGAATATTTTTATAATTATTAATAAAATTATATATTAAATAAATATTGAGGATTATTGAAATAGTTTAATAAAAATGTCAAGTAATAAAAGATGTCATGATAAAATAAAAAAAAAAAAAAAAAATAATGTACTGAATGTACATATGATCAATTTTTAGCTATAGTTTGGAGGACTCCGCACCAAGCTTAAGTTACACATCCTTGTCATTGAGAAAATCATGAGCGCTATAATAGGCTTTTTTACAAAGTAAATTCTTAACATGTGCTTTGAATTTTCGGTCAGGCAAACTAAGGACCGACTCTGGAAGCTTATTGTAATAGTGTATACAGTTACCCAAAAATGAGTCATTAACTCTACTTAGCCGATATGATGGGAGATATAATTTATTTTTATTCCGTAAGGGTCTATCCGTAACATCGCAAATTTTTTTAAAAGAAGAAATATTTCTCCTGGTATACATAATAACCTCAAATATATATTGAGAAGCGAGAGTTAAAACATTAATATCCTTAAACAACTCCCTAAGCGACTCCCTTGGTCTTAAACCATAAATGGCACGAATTGCCCGCTTTTGCAAAATAAAGATAGTCTTTATTTCACTTGCCCTTCCCCAAAGCAATAGTCCATACGACATTAAGCTATGAAAATAACTAAAGTACACTAGTTTAGCAGTTTCCACATCTGCTATTTGTCTGATTTTTCTGACAGCATAAGCGGCAGAACTAAGTTTTTTAGCTAGGCTTGTAATGTGCGAACCCCATTGCAATTTAGAATCAATTGTGATTCCTAGAAAGGTGGTATTATCTACAAGTTCTAAAATCTCTCCATTCAACGTGACATCAACTTGAACCTGCCTCACGTTTGGTAGTGTGAATTTTATGCATTGGGTCTTATTAGCATTAAGCATTAAGTTGTTAGTTGAGAACCAATTAGAGATGGTATACAAAATATTATTCACATGATTGGTATTTACACTACGGCGATTCATTTTAAAGATTAAAGATGTACTCGTATCGTCTGCAAATAAGACTATATCAGCGTTCTTTTCAACCGCGTAAGGCAAGTCATTGACATAAATCAAAAAGAGGAATGGTCCAAGAATTGAGCCTTGAGGCACGCCAATTTTTACTGTTGATCCGTCTGATTTGACACTATTTATATCAACAGTCTGACATCTATCACTTAAATAAGATCTTAGTAACTCAATTGACTTAGTATCAAAGCCATAATGAGAAAGCTTGAGCAAAAGTGTCTCATGATCAACACAATCAAATGCTTTAGAAAGATCACAGAAGACCCCGATAGCATCCTGTGATTCTTCCCACGCGTTGTATATATGAGTGATGAGTGCCACTCCCGCATCGGTTGTTGATTTACCGGCAGTAAAACCAAATTGTTGACTGTGAAAGAGGTTGTAGGTCTTAAAGTGCAGTAGCATTTGGTTGAGCATAATCCTTTCAAACACCTTGCTCAATACTGGCAAAATGGAAATAGGTCTGTAATTGCCAGGTTCTAATTTATCTCCTTTTTTGAATAATGGGATTAGTTTACTGTATTTCATTAAATTTGGAAAAATACCTTGATCGATACATTCATTAAAAATAAAAGCTAAATCTGAAGCTACAACATTGATAATGTGATAAATCACGCTAACAGACATACCCCAGTTTGTATATTCATTTGTTTGTTTGTTTGTTTGTGACCCCTTTACGCCCTTTCTACTGAACCATTCGCATACACATAGCTAAGAGTATTAAGAAGGACATAGGGTACCTTTCATCCCGGAAAAAAGCAATATTCCAGAGAGAGATTCATGCGGACGAAGCCGCAGGTGAAACCTAGTATTTCTATAAATATGTCATGATTATACCCGTAGATGCAAAAAGTATCTTTGTTTAAAACGTTTTAAACCAATTTTTGAGGTTTAATATAAGTTTAAAACGATGCGAGTGATGTGTAAGAAAAACTAACAAAATAAAGTTTTCAATTAATATCTTTAATTTTTACTTTAAAGTATTTTATCTTAAAGTAATAATCACGTGGCACCGCACGTAAACCGTTTTAAACTTATTTAAAACTGGTTTTAAACCCCAATTTTGGTTTTAAACGGTTTATTTGCAACTCTATCATGATCATATGGGTTCAGCATAAATGTCAGAAACACTTTCCAAGCCCCTGCAAAATTAGAGGAAGGCTAGCCTGAGAAATCCAAACATCTTTGTATAAATTGTTGTACCACAAGTAAAAATACTTTTACTTTTTTAATACTAAAAGCATTCTTTCCCATATTTTTCTTCTTTGTCGCACCATCTCCCGCTATCGCTTACTCGCTATACCTTGTACCATGGCCCACGAACTCGTATGTAACGCACCCGTTACTCAATGGCCAAAGGCTGTAATTTCGCAAGAAGGTTCCTGGTTCAGACCGGGGTTATCGTGATTACTGCTGTAATCTCATGTCAGTCCCTGGACCAGATAAACGGATATTCGAATATAATTGTGGGTTAGTTGCTATGTGAACCACCAGTTATAAAATAGAGTTACTTAATATTTTGAAAAAGGAATATATATGTATAGTACCCGAAAAATTAAGGGTGTATGATATGAGTTTGAGTAAGTAACCATCCACTTAATATTAATGCGAAAGTTTGTCTGTCTATTTATATGTATGTCTGTTACGCTTTCACGGCTAAACCGCTAGACCGTTTTTGATGAAATTTATATGGATATAGACCAGGGGTCAAACATAAGCTACGTTTGGGCGTGATAAATCCGAGTCCCACAAGGGCGGGGCTGCGGGCAACAACTAGTTTGAATATAATTAATTATTAAATATTATTTGAATGTTCTATTTTCCACTTACCGCATGACACCGGCCATTACATGTCATTTGATATCCTGTGGCCGCCGCGTACGAATTCAACCGATTATCGATTAGTGATAATCAGAATAATATTTTTTTTGGTACTTAAAAATAGTAGTGGGATGAGAATGACGCTAGTCAATTTTACAAAAAAAAAATACAAAATACCTAAGTATATTAAAAGTCACGTAAACCTTTGATGCTTAAAAACCCCTTAGTCATATTTCGTAGCTGGCTTCGAAATGGGAAATAAAGGCGTCACAGCCAAAATTCGAAATCCATAAACGAAAAATATTAAAAAAAATATAACTATTTAGAAATAAAAACTTTCAAAAAGAATCACAGCACAACACACTAATAAATCGCCATAATTCATATTATTGATTTATAAAAAAATCACAATTTTTTAAAATTAATTAAAATGCGGCAGTACTCCTTCCTACCAATACGACGCAATTCTAATTTCAAATATTTTTAAAACATTTTCTGTCACTAAAAAACCGTTGCACCGACGCGACAGAAAGGGACTAAGGAAGTGGGCGATCGGTCACGGGCGCTCCTCCGGGCTCCCCTAGGTGCGGCGGCTCCGGTCGACTGAGTTCGGGGCCCTTGAGCACCTGGCCAGCGGTCATTTCCTATGGCATATGGTGAATACTTAGTTTTGGATTACTCGTGGAAATATGCGGTTTCGTAGCGATCGTGGATATCAAGCCACAGTGAGCAATCCTGACCTAGATTGTTCGTTACCCTTACAATAAGGGTTGCAGGTAAGACTGCACTCGCTTCAATCTAATAACCTGTGGGTTTAGACAAAGCCACACTTTCAAAACGTTGACGAATATCGACCAGAAAAAAATGTATGGGATTGACATAAATTGTGGTACTCGTTAAATCACGTGGTCAATCTTATGTCAATCCCATACATTTTGTTCTTGTCGTACCTCGTTAACGTTTTAGGATTGTAATTTTGGCTAAGCCCCCTGAGCCAATTACCCTTTCTTTTTAACCGACTTCAAAAAGAGGAGGAGGTTCTCAATTCATCGGTATGTTTTTTTTTTTTATAAAAGTTCTGTCTGTCTCTGGCCTGCAAAACCTTGTCGAGTAGGGTATGCCCGCAGGCGAATCATGTCAACTCAAAAGTGGCATTGCTGAATAAATAAACATGCGGTTATAAAAGGGTCAAGGGATTTTGTACGAAACAACTATTTCCATGCTTGGAAACTATGATTAAATCATGTAGTATTATGATGTTCTAACTATGTTTAGTTTCCGACTGAAACATTTTATTACCGAGCAAAATGGTAAGGATGACCAAAGAAAAAATGCGGCCCTGAGATCAGTGAGTGAGGGGTTTGTCCCATCTGTTGGCGAGTGGCTACTGTAGCCTATGAACTAGGAACGTTTCACGTTTTCTCCCAAAACAGAACGAAGGACTTTCGTATTGCCCAAACTGTTTGCCTTACCTAACCCTGAAAATCGACAAGCGACATCTCATTTAGCTCTATTAGCAAACTGTATCGGATTGCCCCGGGCTCTGGGATACAATTATCATCCCCCGGCGACATTTGACTTCAAAGTTCGGGATCAGAGTGTAATCAAAACTTGAGACAGATTCGTAATTAATCGTAAACAGGCGAGAAAAGGGTCAATTTAGTTTAGGTAAGCCGAAAATAGAGTTCGTAATTATTTATTCCGGCTTGGTAAGTGAGATTAAATGTAAATGAAAAATAAATTTGATTTCGAAGTAAGTGAAAGTGCCTTGTCTAAATAAAAAAATATAATAAAAAAAAAATCACAACACGTCCCTGTCGGCGTCCAGAACGCGACTCTACATCAATAATGCATGATCAAAAAAAGAGTAATTAAATGCTTTTCTAGTGTATGTATTCGTATTCCTTGTAGCCCTCCCTCTGCTGCCTAAACGGCTAAACAGATTCACCTGGTTATATTAAAATAGTTTTTTTTTTTGATAATTTGTATGTTGGCATTAGTGGTCAAATAACGGTCAGCGTACCTATAAAATATGCGTCGCAATTTTGTAAAAGGAAACTTTATGAGAACCGAGTAATTTTAACACGAAGTACCCGATCCATGTTAATCAGAAGAAATAAAAATGATGCAATTGTTAAGTGAATTCGATCACATCATAAAAATTATAAATAAATTTGAACGTAAATTGATAGAGAAAAAAAAAACCAGAGTAAATTCATACAACTATAATACAATGCAAACATTCGCGGAGGAATCGGCTGAAAGTGTTCTCGCTGCATTTTTGAATCCGATATGAGGGTAGCAATGTGGGATTTATATGTTTATTTTGTTCTTTACGCGAATGATATTTTCCATGTACAGTCGGCTGCAGTAATCTGAACCCTATGCCACAAGTATAGCTATTGAATGTGGGTCAGATTCATCTGCAGCCCCTGTACATAATATTTTTGCTTTCGGAACGTTGGTAGAGAAAATGAAAAGTTTATTCAAACGTTATTTTGCTAAAGACTACAGGCACCTATCAAGTACTTTGCTATTGGCGTAAGCACGCAAAGTAACTTGTAAGTACTTGTCAAATATTTACAGTGAGTTGAGAACAGTACAACATTTCAACTTTAAATTGTTGTTTATTTTTTCTCGTTAACATATCAATATAATTACAACAATTTTGTATAACATATTCAAATAAACGCGTTATATTAATGATTATATTAACAAGTACCTACATAGGTACTTATAACATAAATAAAACTAAAGCTAATAAATATTTACAAATTTAAAACTATTAAAAAACTGTGGGCAATAATTCATACTAATATTATAAATGTGAAAGTCTGTATGTCTGTCACCTCTTCACGGCTAAACTGATGGACCGATTGTAATGAAATTTGGTAGGGATGTAGTTAACGACCTGAGGTCAAACATAGGCTTTTGGGCGCGATATAACCAAGTCCCACGCGGGGTAAAGCCGCGGGGAACAGCTAGTAATCTATAATTTTAAAAATCTTGCTTCTGACCATGAAGCATGGTAGCAAGAACACTGGTTGCGTTCCCCCTTGACCTAGAGACGGGCGGCAGGTAAAACCTCGGTAATTATTCGGGTATAATAAGTAAGCACAGCGAACAGGAGGGCCATACGATAAAAAAATAACTCGGGTATAGTATATACTCGGTATAAACCCGGGTATTTACCCGGGTAAATACCTGATTGGAACTCATCTCTAATCTAAAGTTAATACTATTCTATGTGGCCCACGATTTGTGGCTGCGAGACCGCAATTTTGTAATCCTCTATATGATGAATATATTAACACTCAGAACTCTGATGATGACATCAGTGAATGACATGGGACATATAATTCTAGTCAAATATACCTATTATATTATATATTACTTTTTATACATTACTTACACTATAATTACCTATTTACTCATTATTTTATTAACTTTATTTGATTATATTCTAAACGTTCTTGAATGTATTATAAATAATTTATTGTAGTTCGAAAACTGTATTTTATTTGTGTAATGAAATATGAAATTTATAGGTAAATAATTGGTTATATTTCAATAAATAAATAAATAAGATACTACACGAAGCTACAAAAGCAATGAAAAACCTTGTACGTACCTATTAATTTATACTCTGTCGTAGAGACGAAGCCTATAAGGTGAAACCGCAGAACAAAACACCCTTATTCCTGTCGAATTTTGTTCCCTGAGCTTCAAATAATCTTTTGTCGCAGAATTAATTATAAATTTAGTCGTAGAATTTTTATGCGACGTAAGAGGTTCTTACTGAAGTTTTGGCGGGAATTAATTATTAACTCTAAAGAGAGCTTGCGCGTACGGAGCATTTCATGTTGATGCATAATTAAAAGGTATTTTTAGGATTTATCGAGCCTGAACTTTATCTGAAAACTAAAGACCTTTCTTTAGCCTTCTTTCACGGGTAATTAGGTAACTTCTCTCAACCTTTTTATTAAATGGTTACATTCATTCTTAATTTATTCTTGAACACTTTTTACGTTCTTTATTTTGAACTATAAAAATTTACTTACCATGTTTATGAACAATATTATTCATGAACAGTATGTAGTAGGTAGCTAAAAGATAATTTATTTTAAAAATTTTAGCATTTTTATTCAGGTGAACCACCGTGCCTGTTTCCCTATTTTGAAATTTAGGATTATTTCATTCATAGAGTGCCATACTAGGTCTAGCAGTGGGTACTTACTTGAATGAAACATATCAAACTGTGATGTATAGATACCGCCAAATTACTTGATATAAGTGTGAGCGGGACAAAATGTTACTTTTCATCCCTTCTATTCGAAATGTTCAACTTTGCTGCCCCAAAAGAGGGACCAAAGTAAGTCTTTTCCGATAGGGTTTTTTTAGCGGGCAATAATGAGTTTCAAATTTGGAACAAAACAATACGGTCATGCCGAGTGCACATGTTATGAAAAATAAAACACTGGTTGGTAAGAATAAACGCAATCATCGGATGAATTAAATATTATTAATTTTCAGTTACATATGTATTTCATTTAAATTTAGTTCTGTACGTGTTTTGTTTTTTCTCGTAGAGCGAGATGAAAAATAGAGTGTATCATTCGGGCGCAAACATATTTTTGGCTCGAGCGATGTACTTTGAATCCCTCTCTCCGTTCAGGAATCTATTAAAGAATCCTTCACTCCGCTCTGGATTCAAAAATCGCCCTCGCCGTAAAAATATTATTTTGCTCCCTTGTGATACAATCTACTATTTTCTTACATCATTAGGGTTTTGTCTCGCTCACACTGGGGTCAACTTATTTGCCTAGCATCATACCATGCTGCAAATGACCTTTGACAAGCAAATCGTCACTTATTATCCGGCAGCGATCTATTTTATAAGAAAACACCACTTTCGCTCAGGCTTCACCTGAACAAAATTACAATTTCGCTTTCCCTAGAGAAATATTATTAAAAGTGAAAACTGTATCTAATTTGCCACAATTATCGCGTCGCATTCTTTGCATATGTAATATTTAAATCTTCAAATGCGCCTTGTGGAACGAACTTTCTGTTATGATTTGCACAGAATATTTATACACATGGGGACATTCATAATATTTAAAGGAACGTAATCATAGGTGGTAATCTCTCTCGCTCACTACTACTACTACCAATAGTGTAGTAGTGGGTACGACAGTACTTAGTGGTTTAGTAAACAAACAAGGCGCAGTGTAACAGATGAAACAATAGCTGAAGTGCCAAATAAATTAGAAATATAAAGATAAAAACATTTACTGTTATTTAATATTCATACTGAAAGTAAATAATGGGGGAAAACTATATCCAAATAATCGTTCTCTAAAAAACCTATTTAACAAGCCGAAATTACATATGCATTAATAATGATTCATCTGCATACCCGAGGCCTGCACGTAGTTCGCTCGTATTCGGAACACTTTCATCGACCACAATTAAAATTACAGAGAGCACAGAAGTGGTACTAGTATTCTTGACATTGCACCATGCTACGATCAATCGCTAAAAAAATCTAGGCACAGATTATCAAAACGTTGTTTTTGTAACAATGTCGCAAACTATGGTCGCAAAATATTAACAGTTGCTACAAAAGGAAATTCCGTTTCTAATTTAAGCAACTTATATGCCAAAATCAGCATAATGCCTTACACTAATAATTTGTCTTAAAGTTTTGGTTTCAAATTGGGATTATAAAATAAATAGTTTTCAAGTTTTCGGGTTTTACTTCATAAAGTGAGTTATAACAGAGACAGAGTTTATACCTAGACCAATTAAAGGCAATAAGAAATCATGATGACTGCTTAGTTGAAGCAAGAGTTTATCTTATGCATATTACTATGACCATGACACCTACACGAAATGAATGAATCTTATGCATATAAATAAACATTTCAATCTTCATTGAACTCATCGAAGAACTCATTCAATATGCCTTGAGTTTATGAAGCGCATCTCTCTGATGGAATCTTTCGTTTTCCCAGTCGCACAGCTGGTTGCTTCGTCGTCAGCCCATGTTCCGCTATTTAGAGCGCCACATCTATACTATTTTTAATTTTGTAACACGACTGAATTATGTATGCCGAGAAGGTCGCAAGCAAGATAGCGTTCGCAACATATTCACCGCACTTACATGAAAAACCCATCTGTCAACTTGTAAAGTGTTACCATACTTGTACATTCTTTACTAACTTTTGGTAGGCTATATACTGTTCTTTACTTTAATTTTCTTAGGTGAACTTAAAACTTACGTAAAAATTCTAAGTACCTACCTTATTGAATCTTTGGTTTATTACCGCATTTGTTTCGACATCTGACGACAGTATCAATATATATACACTAAGGGGTTAATATATGATGGCCAAATAAATATCCAATATTTAAAAAAAAAGATTTTTATGCATACTTCTTCGTTTACCTAGACCGCGAACCTTACGATGTACCTATATTGGACAAAAATAGACTTAAAATAAATGTTACCACGTTGACAGATATTAAGCAAATAAAATGTAGTGCGTTTGATTGATAGATTCAATTTGTCAAAACTCGTACATAAATAAGCGTGTTGAAAATAATGTTTCTTCTTTAGGGCGGGAAAAAATATCTACAAAGTTAAAATTTACGAGTGTATTTGGCAATGGCGGAGTTAAAAAAAAAATGTAAAGAAAATCCCTCCTCCTCTTGTTTAAAAAATTCCCAGTTGGGAGACCATTTTTATTTATTTATTTAAACTTTATTGTAAAAAAATACAGTTGTATAGCGCAATAGGCGAACTAAATGCACGTAATTTTTGAACTTTTTTTCCCTCGCTTTACTTGTAACTAGCTAAATATGTCTGTAAAAGCCAGATATTTTATAACCAATTTGTAAGAAAAGTTACACAATTACCCAACTCTAATACAAGCAAAAACATTTTGAAACGAATTTTATAACCTATGTACAGTCTGTTGCAGAGAAATGTGACCCCCTGTCAATAGTGTTACTTGTGGCATGGGGGTCAGATTTCTCTGCAGCCGACTGTACAGTCAGCTGCAAAAGTCCATATATAGCTTAAGGACTAAAATGGCGTGAACGCAAACCACACACACATTGACATTCACTATAACAAATAAATATCAACCTTAATTCAAAGTGACAAGACTCAACATATTTCTTAAAAATAAAATGAGGTGTCTGTTTCGCTTCGCCAAACTATAAGTGCGTTTATTTATTTCGTCAATTAATAACAGTTGCTGATGGTCTCGTGGTTGCTACCTCGTGCCTCAGTGAAAAACGTCCTCGGTTCAAATCGCGTCCGGCCCGCGAATCCTTTATTGTAACGAAAGATGTTCAATTTGTTCATTTATATTTTTTTTTCTTTTGTTCATTTTTAAGTTTTGTTCCGTAAATAATAACCTTTAAAAACCTATTAAATGAATATGGAAAGGTAATAATGCTTATAGGTTTTCTATTCAAATTAAAACTAAAAGAATATTAAATCAAGTTTTTAATTTAACGTTTAACATTACAAAGCGTTGTTGACACATATCATAGTAAAGTATATCTTACACCTATTTCTATCTTTTTAATATGGTTAATGATAGCTTAATGATTCGTTTTCGTAAAGAAAAGAAAATTGAAGCTAGTAAGTAACCATAATAAATATAGGCTATCACTATAAGGCAGCGGCGCTGAATTTGTTTTCGATGTGAAGGTAATTGGAAATATTTTAATTTAAAACTAATTATTTAAAAAAATATAACTTATAAAATATAACAATGGAAGTTATATTAAATACTGACAGAATGTTGCCAAATATTATTTTATTTTACAATACTGACAATATTTAATATAACTTCCATTGTTTTCAATAACATCAAGTAAGCGCCGCCGCATTGATCCAAACTATGTTGGAACAAACATCTGTCCCTCTTAAATTTTCCCACACTTCCATGCAGTGGGCTTCCAGGGCCTCTGCAGTCCGTTCATTTCGCATGTCCCACCTCTGCACCATTAAGCCCCATAAGTTTTCAATTGGACTAAATCCGGTGACTTTGCTGGCCAGGGAATGACGGCTATGTCGTTATGGTGTCTGAACCATTCGCGCACTATTTGAGCCCGATGCACAGGACAGTTATCATGCACGTATGATAAGTGTGAAAAGTCTGTAGCTGGATACACACACCGCACGGTTGGCAGCATACAATCCTGCAGCAATTGCACATAATGGGCAGCCGTAGCCCGCCCTGCTATAGACACCACAAACTAAATAGAGATACTACGTATCAGACGGGCAAGCTTGAACATTAAAATTAGGCCATAGCAAATTAAATTTCATGGCAACACTGACTGCAAAAATACAAAATGACAAGTATTTTTTTTTTATATCGTCGTGGCAGCTATAGTTTTAAAAAAGCTATTTAGGCAAAGGAGAATGAGTTTTAAGTTTTATACAGTATAACCACAGGTATAACCGTTACTTTAATAGGTGATATTCCATGTTATCCTTCAGGATCTCCTGAAAGATAACATGGAATATCACCTCTTAATGAAAATGTTGTAATGACATACAAAATAAAAGACCGAATGAGTTTTACACATCATTTAATAAGTATATTATTTCTTATTTTTTTTTAATTTATAAAAAATTACCAATAAATCAAATTCACAACTTGTTTGAGCTTGATGTGTTGCGTTACGAAGGACACTCCCTTTCCATCAATATAGTGAACTGAAAAGGAAAATGTTGAAATTATTAAGGGCATTTGATAATCCCAAAATTAAAAAGTGATGCGATATCATAATGATCATTTGAGCCGCAAGCTGTCCACTGCTGGAAATGGGCTTTTCGCAAGAATTTACAGCATGACCAATCAAAAGCGGCTTGCATCCAGTACATGCCTACGATATCAAAATAACATACAATATTAGCTAAAGAGTTTGTTCTAGTACTAAAACAACTTATTTTTGTAGACTTTAGACTTTAGACTTTCCTTATCAAATAATATAAAGACTATTTATTGCAACATAAAAGTACAAAATTGAAATTATTGATGGTTGAAAGTATACAATAGCTATTCATTCATATCATGTGTTAAAAGGCCAATTGACTTTGTTATCCCCGGGGTGAGAGTTCATTCGGAATGGCCTCTCTGTCTCTGACTTGATTCTTTTAACAACAATCAGAGGGCAGGAACCCTTTACATGCATTCGAAAGCACATTAAAATATGCTTCCTGTGGGAATTGATCCCACGACCAGTAGGTCTGCCGGCAAACGCCTTAATCACTAGATTATTAAAGCAGTTACTGAAATAAAAGGTTTTCGCTTTTGTAACATTATAAAACTACTAGCTGTTCCCCGCGGCTCCGCCCGCGTGGGACTCGGTTATATTGCGCCCAAAAGTAGCCTATGTTTGACCTCAGGTCGTTAACTACATCCCTACCAAATTTCATCACAATCGGTCCATCCGTTTAGCCGTGAAGAGGTGACAGACAGACAGACAGACAGACAGACAGACAGACAGACAGACAGACAGACTTTCGCATTTATAATATTAGTATGGATATGGATTTAGGTAACTAGGTACCTACTTAGTTTAATTACCATTACATTATCCAACTTACCAAGTCACAGAATGTGCTTGTGCTATGTACCCCAGTGTGTATATCAGTTATAGTAAATAAATTGGGATATGCCGATTGCCGTAGTAACTTGCCATCTTGCCAACATCTCTTAGTTATTGTGACACACATAAATACAGAAGCTTAGGTACAGCTTCTGTAGGTTAGTTAGGTTAGTCGGGTCCTGCATTGGTTTTAATAAACTTAGGTATGTACTTAGTAAAACACTATTCCTTTTGCTTTCTTAACAAGGAATACAACACCACCAAAACATTATCAACACAATTTTCAAATATAATAAAGGCACTCTGTGAACACAATGCTATTTTCCAGTCACCACATGGTCCAGTCAGTCAAAAATTATAGAGAATAACGTATGGCAAACAAGGGGGTGAAGAATGAAGTACGGGAGGCAAGACAATTGTCAAAATGTATATTTGCGATTGTCTATGACGTTCTCTATCGATAATTCTTTTTCTTTGAGCTTTATCTGCCGTGATAGACACTAATTCACCAGGTCCAGCGGCACTCATCCACCCCCACATATTCACGGAAATGCGTCCAGACTCCATGTTTGCGACGATGTTTTGTTCACTATAACGATTTCTATCCCTGCGCCATAAGTGAAGTCTACCATGTTGGGACGACATAAACGACTTGTGCGTTTGTCTCATATTGTTGCACCATGTAGCTCCGCTGTGATGCACTAATATGTTGCGGACGACCACTACGAGGTCGAGTGGCTACAACACCTTCTTCTTGGAAGCGAGTTATCCAGCGCTTCACTGTTATCCACTGAAACAAATCAACAAGTAGATATAAATACTTATAAATATCTTTAGGTATCAATTATTAAAACACACGCTATTTTTTCTATAACCTTATCATAAATAAAAATAATACTCACAGTAAATCCAGTCTCATTAGCAATTTGAGAAATATTATAACCCATCTTAAGCATTTCGGTAATGCGTATCCTATCCTGCATATCAATATTAGCTTGCATAGTTGTAGAACGTAGTTATTCGACTTTATCACAAACAACAAAGCAAATTTATATTCAATCGCAGTGTTCTTTCCTCACTTTTCATTTTTACCGTTCATGAGAAATGTTTAACTTGTCCTACCCTACAAAGAACATTCTTAAGAAACATCAAAATAGTTTCAGAGTCGTATTTTTATCAATATGAAGTTTTGTTTGAGAATATTTTAAGTTTCTGTAAACAATAAAATAAAACTTGAAAAACACGAAATTAGTCAGTACCGCGGGCAAAGAAAATAAAAAGAGCCGCGAGCGAGATTCGAACCATCGACATATTTGTTGTGAGTCCGAGTGCGTCCCGTATTGCCACCGACCCGCTTAGATTTTCTTGCGAAATTGCAGATATGGTTAAATAAAAGATCAATAATAGTTTCCTTGGTTATTTGTAAATGTGTGAGTAAATATGAGCGCTTGATGCGATACTATTTGCTCACTCTATATGGACTTTTGCAGCTTACTGTACCTAAACGTTGAAAAATTCATGAATTCTCACACGATAGGTTGAATTTTAGCAACTCTTAATGAATGTTGAATTATCAAACAACTCTCTTATCTTTGGTGTGATAAAAATAAAACAAACTTGTCATTTCGAATAAATCTCCGAAGAAAAAAGAAATAAAGAACACAACTGTGACCAAAGCCAGTTCTACAAGCCGGCAACTTCGCAACTTTGATTAATGTCCTCTTTGACATCGTTTTCAGAACAAGCACATAGACTTCTACTAAATACAGATACAGACGTGGTCGTCGGAGACTAATTTGCTTGTACCTCTTTCCGGCTGAATAGCGAATTCCTAGATTGGACAAGATAGAGGGAAGACGGGGAAGAGGTAGACCAAGAAGTTTTGTGGAACAAATAAAGGAAAAAGTGGGAGTCGTGTAAAATTTAAGTAGCCTAAGTTACTCCTTATGTATAGATGTCTTGTACTTTTTTATATTTAAAATGTACGTCTATACATGTGCATCTCTATGTGCATACCAGTGACCATAACAGAACCGTAACGCATTGGTATTGAGTATTGTCCAGAACGACTGTCCAAGTTGTCCAAGTTGCGTCATCACTACATAACGACATCGTCCTCTCGCAAATAAGGCAATGCTCGTGATACGAATATGTTACTGCACGTATTTTTATTTCACTGCCAGATTTTTGTTGGTATTCCAATACGCTTGTTCATTTTATCGCTACTGTAAGGTAATTTCTAGAGAAAAGGTTTGTTTCGTAACCACATCAGTAAAATTTGTAAACTAAAAATTACAGTATTAGGTACGCGTATTAAACTTGCAAGTTTTCAATCGTGTTACATACAGCTAGTGATGCGTTTCTACCGGTTATAGACCCAAAGTCAGAGTATTTACCCGGGTAAGTTTTCGAGTTAAGACCCACATCGGGTTTTACCTTTTGGGTTTTTACCTACCGCCCATCTCTAGCTACAACAGCCGTGGTTACGGAAATGCGGTTTTTACACGTATGCAGTACTTTTCTTTTCCGTAAGTTTATCCCATTTCCTACTTTATGTGGGGTTGGTACAGTATACAAGTTCTTTCCACATATCTATCAATGCAGAAAGATATTCAGAAATGAATAGTACCTACATTTGGCCATTAGGTGTTACTAAACCTATTTTTCGAGAAATTTTTACAGTCAGCCATATATGCTCCACTATTTTTTCGTTATAAGTTCCGGCACCACATTTATTAGATCAAGAAAGAGACGGATGGAGTATGTACCTAAGAAATTGAAAGCAGCAAAAGTGTGACAAGGGAAATAGCTAGCAATAGATCTAAGTGGAAAGAACTTACATACTGTGCCGGTCCCATAAGAAAGTAGGAGAAGGTAAAGGAAAAGAATTAACTAGATTTATTTGATCATATGTGGCAGTTTAATTCATTACACTTTTCAACTCAATTTATTAAATAAGCAAAAACACATTCAAACAACAACAAGTAAAGGCTATTAGCCCAAAAGTTTTCAAACAAAGGATCTAACCACACGCCACGGAAACTTTGAGAACAATCTAGAACAATACGAAACAGTTTCAGAAATAACGCCTACCTTGACCGCAGTAATGATGATAGTCGAGAAGCTCGCTGATGAATGAGCCGAGTTATACAAAGGATTATAAACCATTGAGATAAATGACAGAAATTGATAATTCAATAGACATCAAAGCTTCTGGAACAAAGCAAAGAGCTAAAAATTTTATATGTCTAAAAGTGTAAAAAAATCGGTGTTTTTTTATAACAAGATAATAAATAATAAAGATTATAGGTACTTTACGTGATTGCAGAAATGGTAAAACACATGTAAAAAAAAGAAAAATGGCAATAAAATGTAAAAATAATATGATGCGATAAATGACTTGAATCTCTAAAGGCTTAGTTAAATAGGCCAGGGTATTTGGGGACCCATCAGCAAAGGGTCGGCAAGTAAATTGACCTCACCCTGCTAGTTGGTAGAGATGAGGCTCTGGCTACGATAGTTTATTCTCGGAGTTGTTACAAAAAAGCTTATTTTAGGCGGAAGGTACAAAAAAAAAAATTGACAACTCATTCTCTACCATAAAGGGATGTCACCTCTATGGCCATAATAACTCTATGCTTATACCTTGGATAGTTAGTGATTAATAGCATATAGGAACGTCACGTCGTCGTGAGGTTACTTACAATGGCGGTATGGAGGTTATCTAAAGCAAATTAATTTAAGACCAGCTCAAATAAGGTATTACGGCAAGGTTAACACTTTATCTTCTAAGGAACTAATTTAAGACTACTTAGTACTTCGCTTGTGAAAGAATCGCTAAGAAGAAATGTAATTAATTTCTACCGTCCAATTAAAGTTAATGGTTTGTTTCATTCAGCTTACGCTTCAGAGCTCAGGGTGCGATTTAGTCAGGGTCCTACATATTGTTGACTCTTGCGAAGAATACATCTGATATGACAGCATAGGATAATATATGTGTTTTCATAATATAGAACCTTGGATTAGTTCGTCATACGTCCAGATTACTGAGCTTCGAGTAGCGGCAAATCCCTTTCCGTTATTGACTAGGATGGTATGATTAATATTGGAATATGTAATGTTCGTATCGCACAAGCTGTTCATTCATCATCTAATCTTTTCACGGTTGTTCCCCAAGTCATATAACTTTGGAGACGGGAGTATATGGTTGAATTAATTCAACCCCCCCCCCCCCCCCTGACCCCTTGTCATTTGTAAGGTAAGGTCGTCGTACAAATGTTCAATCACTATCACTACATAGTATAAAACAAAGCCGCTTTCTCTGTCCCTAATGTATTTAATCTTAAAACTACTCAACGGATTTTGATGCGGTTTTTTTTAATAGTGATTCAAGTGGAAGGTTTTTATGCCCATGCGAAGCTGGGGCGGGTCGCTAGTATCATATAAAGAAAACGGAGTACCAATTACCAAAGAAAATATACACTACTTATGCGAACCAATACTGATAGAATTTGGAATCGCGTGCCCAGGCTAATTTTTTAAAAATCTAAGGTTAATGCAATACACTAATGCCATCTATAACACACTTTTCTCTTAATCCGATAATAAAAGATTACTTCGAAAATCTTAACTGCGCTACATAATTAGTGATGTGCCGTTCCCAAATTCCCGTTCCCGGGGAATCTTCCTCGTTCCCGGTTCCGGGAACATTCCCGGGCACGTTCCCTGTTTTTGGGAAATTTCCCAACGAAAACAAAACATATTTCTGAAATGTTTTACTATTATAATTTGTGGTATTTTATATAATCTAACCTTATTCGTACTTAAGTAAATATAAAGATGATTTACTGATCAATTACATTCGAAAATAGAAATGAACTAGTATGAGGAAAGCAGATATTCAGAGTAAAATTTAGATGGGCAAAAGATATCCATCTGAAAGTAAGCTTGCAATGCAAAGCTTGCTTTCAGATGGGAATTCCTTCGACCATCTTCTGACTCCATCATCAGACCCTGAATGTCAAGTAACACCCAATTCAAATTAGACCAAATATTGTGGGTTTATCTTGTTTAATTCAGGTGTTCTTTTGACCACCTTCTGGTTCCATCATCAAACCCTGGATATCATGTAGACCAAAGAGGTTCTCAAGACAAATAAAAAATTCTAAAACACAGTGGTTCTATTTTGTTTTGTTTAGAACTTCCTTTGACTACTTTTAGGCTCCATCTTCAGTCTCTGGATTAATGTATCACCAAAGAACTAGCCAAGGCAAATCAAAGGAGCCCTAATACGGTGGAATCATCTTGTTCAGTTTAGGCATTCCTTTGACCATCATTGGATTTCATCATAAAACCCTGGATTTCATGTAGCACTGAAGAACTAGCAAAGTCAAATCAATTGAGCCTTTATACGGTGGATTTATCTTGTTCTGTTAAAGCGTTCCTTTCACCAACTTTGGGCTTTATCATCAGAACTTAGATATCATGTAGCACCGAAGAGCTAGTCAAGTCAAATCAAATGAGCCCTCATACGGTCGACTTATCTTGTTTAGTTAAAACGTTCCTTTGAACACCTTTCGGCTTTATCATGAAACCCTGGATGTCAAGTAACACCAAGCTTTCGAAGACAAATGAAATGGGTCTAAACACGGTGAATGTATCTTGTTTGTGTTATGCGTTCCTTTGACCCCCTTCTGGCTCCATTATCAGATCCTGGATATCATATAGCAAGAGGTTCTCAAGACAAATACAAAAAAGCTGAAACACGTTGGTTCTATTTTGTTTTATTTAGAACTTCTTTTAACTACCTTCAGGCTCCGTCTTCAGATACTGGATTAATATATCACCAAAGAGTTCCCCAAGACAAATTGTACGAGCCCAAATAAGGTGGATTTATCGAACGAAGTTTATTTGACCACCTTCCGCTCTATCATCAGACCCTGGATGTCGTGTAGCATCAAAGAACTAGCCAAGACAAATTAAATGAGTCCAAACAAAGGTGGAATTTTTTTGTTTAATTTAGAAGTTTCTTCGACCAACTTCGGGCTTTATCGTCAGACACCCGATATCATGTGACTACTACCGAAGAACTAGCTGAGACAAATCTAATGATGAAACTCAAATAGATTTATCTTGCATAATCGAAAATATGGAAACAAACCCAATAAATCTAAGAACTTTCCCTACTAATTTGGGAACATTCCCAAAACATCGGCAAAGTTAAAAATTTATTGAAAATATTTTTTAATATATTAGAAAATGTATTTACATATATTTATTATATTGGAAGAGATAAAAACTGTAAATAAAAATTTAAATTAATTTTTTTTTCCTTAACATTTCTTTTTTAAGGGGAACGTTCCCGGGCACGATCCTGGGCATTTGGGAACGTTTCTGGGAACAAAGGAACGTTCCCGGGAACGGCACATCCCTATACATAATGCATTGGCTTATATGTTATTCCCCAAGCAAAGACGACCTATATCAGTATATCATTGTACACCATCTGTATTCACAGCGACTGTTTGGCTGCATTGGCCTTCTTTGTGTGCTTTCAACCAGGAAGCTTTTACATTGCGAAGCGCATGTTATTTTGTAACATTCCGATCGACCCACATTACGTAAAAATCTTATTTGTATAAATAAATGTGCATTTCCTTAATACTGATACGTCGTGAATCTTGCAGAATAAAATGATTATAAAATGATTCAAATATAAAAATTCAAATTGTTAATTTTAAATTTAGAATATTCTTATCACTTATTGACGTCAATTGTTACTTATCTTAAGTTAACCACCACTTCCAAAGCGCAAGTGGAGAAGAAGCGGCGCCACAAACTCCACTGCAGCATTTTTTCCAACGACGTCAATTCATTACGTCGATTTATTTGAACTTCCTCCATTTTTATAAGTCGGTTGACAATATTACAATACTTAACATGCGTTTGTCACACGCTTTTGATAATAATATCACACCTAAAATTTATATAAATTATACTTTGATTAAAATCAAAGAAATTAGGATGGTAGAATTTAGACTACTACTACGGTACACTACATTAGTTCTACTATTTTTATTTCCCTTTTACAAAGAGGTAAAAAACAGATTACTTTGCAACTCGATATCAACATTTATCACACCAATCCTTTGGAATGGTGCCAATCCGCCAAACTATAAAGGTGCTTATAGACTTGAAGCTTGTAAAAGAACATTGCACATTTTGACCTTTTTAAATTGTCGAAAAAACAACTAACGCTTCCACCATCTCTTTAAACCATGCAATAACAATTGAGTAAGAGATTTCGCCTTACATCGTGTATTACGCTGTTTCGCTTACTCACTCGTTCTTGCATGGTTTTATGAGATGGTTGTACCTGACCCAACTTACTTATTCTAAGAACATTTTCACGATCATTTTAGTGAACGCTCTAGTCGATTTTACTCAAAAATCCTTCATTTTCAAAACTTTTCCCAGAATACGCGCTAAAACTTGTGTAGGTATGTGTGAGATTACAGACTGAATGCTGAATCATCATTTTAGCCACAAAAAATCCACTGCTGAACATAGAACTCTTTCGTAGATTTCAAATCCGATCAATTCATAGCTTCCTGCGATTTTTACAAGATTGTTGGATCATCTTGTAGGTAAAAGGTGGCATAATCTCCACTCACGGGTATACATGTATGGTCGCGATTTCAGAACCTTTAAGCTTCAACAGCCATCAAGTTCTACACGCTAAGACCCCAATGCCAAGTCTGCGAACTAATCTGCTAGGTCATATCGGATATCTTAATTTATTTGCCGATCACCTCGTTTCCTATTTTAGAATGTTCAAGTCTATCAGCACCTTTAAGCGAATTCCCCGAGGGTGACCCGTCTCGGGTACGACAGCGGACCTTAAGAAAAATGGGACGCTTAAAGTGTTCACATGTATGTGCCAATGTTTGATGAATACTGATGTGATTGCATGGGGCCTTTTTTTCAATAAATTAACCTGTAATAAATCTGTTTAGCTTTATTTGGGTAGCAAGGGTTGCCTACATAGCGGATTAGCTCTTTAAAGTGACACATAGCACGAAGAATCGATGGGGCAGAAAGGTTCTCGAATGGCGACCACGCACCCGTAAACGTAAGCGTCGGACACCCACCGACCAGATGGTCAGATGATCTGAAAAAGATCGCAGGCAAGTGCTGGATGCAGGTCCCTTTCTACTGGTAAATAAAATAAATAAAAATAAATTATGGAAATCCTTGGTGGAAGCCTTCTATGTTTAACAGTGGATAACCTGCGGCTGAAATGATGATAATCATTATAAAAAGATTTGGAATAGACCATTTCCTCCCTTAGTGCGAACCATTATGGTCTCGCTCTGTACCTCTAGTATGAGTTTTTCTTAACGCAGACGCTAGCGACTGCGTTAGGATTTTGTATGGAATTTCTTAGTTACCTTACTATCCGCCAGAGGCGCTGTGGCAAACCTGCCATACTAAATCGCTAACGAAAAAGAAAAACTCATACTAGCTGGCTACTGGCACTGGTAACATTTTACATGAAAATGATTTTGGTGGGAAGAACCTTACGTTTACAATTTTATTTATATTTAAATTCAAAACTAATGAATGTATTGAAAGAAAATTTTTGTTTCTAATTCTCAACCTCATTTCGGAGCTTAATGATTCATAATCATGTTTGTACTGTCTGAAAATTATTATAATTAAATTCATCAATTTAGGTATTTCATTCATAAGGCTCTATTAGAGTACTTCATGATGGTTACTGTAAATTCATTAGATACATTTAAATTTACTTAGTAATTTCATCATATTTATTTTGTTAAAATTATTCAGTACTAACTGTTGCCCGCGGCTCCGCCCGCGTAGTTCTCGGTTACATTACATCGCACCCAAAATTAGCCTGTTTGTCCCCTGATCCTGAACTATATCCATACTAATTTTCATCCAAATTGGTCGCCTTTACACTAATTTTATTTTCGATCCTGTAATCCAATGATGTATTTATGTAATTGGTGCAATAAATTTTTTATTCATTAATTCATTTCTGTGATTCATTCATTCCAGCGGTTAAGCCGTGAAAACTAAACAGACAGACTTTCCCTTCCCGATTCATTCTTCGTTTGTCCCACTGAGTTTTGTCCCACTAATAAATTTCTTAGTTAGTCCCAAACATTATGCTTCCTTCGTCCCGATGTACAATTTTTATTATTTTATTCCTAGTTGGTCCCACTTTGCATTCCTTGTTCGACCCGTTGTTTTTTATAAGTAATTTTCTTTCTAAATAATACAGGTTTTTGTTTGTTATTCGTTCAAATTACTTTTTTGTTAGCTGTACCTTTAAAGTACCTTCTTGTGAACTGGGACAAACCGGGAATATAAAAGTGACTGGGACAAACGAATCATTTTTTGAAATGTGGGACAAAATTTCAGGACGAACGAAGAATAAACCACTTTCCCATTTATAATATTACGAGCGACCCGCCCCGGCTTTGTACGGCTATAAAAAGCTTCCTCTTTAATCATTCTAGCTATTAAAAAAACTGCATCAAAATCCGTTACGTAGTTTCAAAGATCTTAAGCATATCTAATCTACATAGGGGCAGACAGCGGGAAGCGACTATGTTTTATAGTATGTAATGATAATTATAATGAAATATGGATGCCTGTGGTCTTAGCCTAAGAATCAGAGAGCATAAAATCTTTGCTCCCGTCCCAATCTCAACCCGAGCGATATGAGAATTCCATGCTCTGTGCTAGAATCATTCCTGTATCTACACACACACAATCATTATTATAATAAATCACAAGATTGTCTGCTGTCCCTAGCAAACATTCCGCATTGACAGAGGAAAATTAGATTCGGACTGGTAGTAATCAATGTTATCCAATATATTCGTTCAGTAATGTGCACAAACCTTGTAAGCATGGATCTTTGCTGAATTTTATTTGATTTAGCGGAGTTTTTATCTTATAACGTTGACATAGAGGGTTTCTCTGGCTGGTTGAAGACTATTTATTATATTTATTATTATTATTTATCATAATTATTTAGCGTCGATATGGTTTATAAAAAGTAACATACAATATTTCTTTCGTTTCATTCTTCCGTTACAACCTACTTATTTATTACCAGCTTTTGCCTGCAGCTTCGCCCGCGTTTGTATCCCTCGGGAACAGTGCTTATTTCCGGGATGAAAGGTACCTCTGTCCTTCTCAATACTTCTTACTACGTGTATGCGAAATTTCAGGAAGATCGGTGCAGTAGATAGGGCGTGAAAGAGCAACAAACTCACTATTTTTAATTTCGACAGCTATTATTAAGTTCGACAGCTTTTATTCCCGGGATGAAAGGTACTTATTCTATGTCCTTCTCAATACTTTGAACTATGTGTGTGCGGAATTCCAGAATGATTGGTCCAGTAGACAGGGCGTGCGGGCAACAAACAAACTCACTTTCGCATTTATTATATTAAGTTGGATGTGAATCTGTTTATTGCTTACCTCTCGGAGTCCATGGCGGTCATCCAGCTTGCAAAGAAACTGTAACAAAGCAAAATGACGGTTATCTAAGTTTATCATGGTTAACATGCTTGACCGCTACTCAGGAGGTCCCGGGTTCGATCCCCGGTCAGGTCAAGATGAAAAATGATCTTTTTCTGATTGACCTGGGTCTTGGATGTTTATCTATATATATGTATTTGTTATAAAAATATATTATCATTGAGTTAGTATCCCATAACACAAGTCTCGAACTTACTTTGGGGCTAACTCTATCTGTGTGTTTGTCCCTATTTATTTATATTTATTTATATATTTATCATCATCTAAACGTTTCGTAGTTTAGATTCCGCTTTTTATTTTCCAATTCTAATTAAAAAATATTTCATGCATACCACTATATAGCAATCTAGACCCGTCAGTCAGACAGAAATATTTATTGTCTGTCTTGTAACGTTAAAGCTATATAAGATAAATAAAAGGTGTCAAACAGAAATATAACACTGTTGTTTATTTCAATCTACTGGGTTACAGGATAACGTCATCCTACCAAATTTTATCTGTTTTGATCCAGTAGGTTCAGAGAAAATTGGCTGTGTCAGACGGACGCACGGACAGACAGACGCACAAGTGATCCTATAAGGGTTCCATTTTTACATTTTTGTACGGAACCCTAAAAACTACATGTATGCTTAGATTGTATGTTATTTTTTTCTGTGTATATAAATGCCAAATTGGTATTGCCAATTTTAAAAATCTTTAAAAGTTAAATGACATATTCTCTATTGGAGTGTAACTTTTTATTGTATTTAAATGCAAAGAAAAATGTCAAAATCTCTAATCTCCTATAACTTGGACCAACGCACGTAAACCGCGGAAAAGATACAGATGAAACATAACCTCCTCCTTTTTTTGAAGTCGGTTAAAAAATGGCATGAAAGAAACAAGTTCGGAATAGTGGAACAAGTTGGCAATAAGAGCGTTCGTATGTTCTTCAAATAGGGATGTTCAGACGCGTTGTGTAACAAATGGGATACCCTTTTATTTGTTCCAAGTGGTTTTGATCTCGTTATGCGTGCAAACGGACTCATCACCATGTATGCCGAAAACTGTACGAAGTCGAGTAGAAAAAGTAGGAAAGCGGACAGTGGGCTCAGAGGCAACCGGTAGGTCGACCGCCTATCTAGATTCTCTCCTCTCGTAATGGCTACTTGTATCATTTCGCACCGTTTTACGCACAAAAGGCCTTAATTTTTTTTTTTTTTTTTGCCAACGTTAACAAAAAAAAAATTAAGCGTTTTAGCGTAAAACGGAGCGAAATGTGGCGAAAGCGATACAAGTAGCCATTACGAGAGGAGAGAATCGATATAGGCGGTCGACCTACGGGAAAAGGCTAGGATGATGATGATGGTTTTGTTCTTGTTAGAAAAGGATACAATGGAAAAACTATTATGTCCATCGGTATCAGATTACCTAATTGTTAATTACATAATTTGGAAGCCATAGATTTAAAAAATGGCGTAGTAAGAGCGCGCTTTTTCCTATTTCTATGTTTGAAGCCATACTTTATGTGCTTTAGAGTCAAACATAAGCTACTTTTTGGCGCGATATAACCCAGTAACACGCGGGTGAAGCCACGGGCAATGGAACGGGAAGTATGGATAGGATATAGTATATATAGCATGGAACTCTATTCGTAAGCCTGCACTGTTAATAAAAAAAAATATATATATTCTGAACATCGATAGTCTTTGTTTTCAAAACCCATTCCCAAGAAATCTAGATATAAAAACTAGTGCATGTATGTACGTAAATATATAGTTCAGTAGTTAATCAATTTCACATACACTACCATGGGAACTATTTTGCATTGCGAATGGTTTTTATGTTGGTGGGAAAACCTTTTGATAACTTTATAATTATAGTGTGATTTATGATTTGACAGTCGAGGCTACGAAATGTCTTTTTTTTAACCGACTTCAAAAAGAAGGAGGAGGTTCTCAATTCGTCGGATTTTTTTTTTTTATATATGTTACCTGATTACTCGAAAACGGCTGGACCGATTTGATTTTTTTTTGTTCGAGAGTGTATATTTTCCGATTGGTCCCATATTCTGCAGGTCAGGATCTGATGATGGGATCATGAAGAAATCGAGGGAACTCTTCAAGTTTTGTATTGGGCATGGGTATTTTTTGATATATTTCATGTCAGTAAGGTAAGACGCAGGTGAGACAATACTGGAAAATTTAACCCGCTTTCAAAAATGCGAGGTATTTACAACTTTTTGATTGTAATATATCTTGCTCGATTACTCGAAGACCACTGAATCGATTTGTAAAATTCTTTTTTTGTTAGAAAGGGTTTACTTTCAAGATGAATTCAAAGACATCATATCAGGATCTGATGATGGAATCATGGAGTTATCGAGGGAACTCTTCAAGTTTTATTGCGATTTGGATATTTTTTGACGCTGATGACGTTTACCGGACTTTCCAAAATGCAACGTGTGTACAACTATTTAGTTGTAAGGCATTGCGTATTCAAAACTAAAAAGTAAAAAATAATTGTTTTTGCCAAAAAAACGAAACCGACCAATTCCTGAACTAAAAAGGATGAAATAATTAAAACATTGTTGTTTAAATGTGCTTCATATCAAACATTTTAATAAATTTGAAGTTGTATGTTGTTTAACTCTTCTTCTTAGCCGTACACTCTTGGCAGAGTGGTCGTGATTATAGATTGCGTTGCTCTATGACCGCGGTTCTTGCGATTGTTCTCCACATATCTCTGTCTGCGGCTTTCTTAGAGAATATTGTTGTTTAATAGATAGAGTGATTCAAGAGAAAGGTTTTTATGCCCTGCGAAGCCGGGGTGGGTCGCTGAGTAGTACATAATAAATACATTTATTCGCCCGACATAAATCCGACAACTGTACAAAGAACCTTTTTCGATATTTATTCCACAATAATATCTAACAGAAAATCTAATACAGAAATATGGTAAAGTTTAGTCCCGATAAATCCTAACTAGAAACTTGTGGATACGACGGCTTAATCGAGCATTATGTTATGCCAACCACGCTCTTATTATTAGTGCCATAAGGTTTATATTCTAAGGTATCAGAAATATCACAATAGTATGAATATCAGATTTCCGATATTGACCTTTCGCCTTTATTTACTGTTACTGGTTGTGTTCAGTGTGGCAGCACTGTGCTCTTTATGGTCTGCCTTATATATTATGGCGTGGCACAAGTGTAAATCTAGAAGAGATCTCTCTAAGCGCTTTCCCAGTCGTTTCCTCAGCTAGGCGTTTCAAAGCAAGCTCTCTTTCTTTTCTCCTTTATGAGGAAAATATGTGAAAAAACGTGCATTGAAAATTTTAAGCCAGGCCTGATCAGCTGAGATAAATATTTTTTATAATTAATGTATTAGTACTTTTTAATCCTTAATAGTACTAAAGTGATGCTATAATAAAACTCCTCATGTAACTGTATTTAAACCAGTTGAATGGATACTTATATAATTTACGAAGTATCGTAATAAAATTTACTTTATTTGTATTGTCCATTTGTGCAATATCTTTTTCATATTTGAACATTAAAAATATAAACAAAAAAATAGGAGTTATCAGGGGACACCCGGGTTTGAACCGGGGACCTCTCAATCTGCAGTCGAATGCTCTACCACTGAGCTATATCCCCGATGTCGTCATTCTCCAAAATATTGATTGAGTTCGGTGAACTTTTACGCTACCTGATGATCATCCACCCACAGATTTACTTCATTATTAGATACCTATATAGTTAAAACTTATTGCCTAGCAATACTTATTGAGCAATAATCTATGACTGAAGTGCAATTACATATAATAAGCAATAAAATAAAGGACAATCTAGAGGTTGACGTGACATTTTCTCACTTATCTAAATTTTCCGTGCAAGAAAGAGCCAAAAATAGATATTTTAGTTAAAATAGGCATAACAAACATTTGTTAATTTTTATGAATAAGATATAGCATCCTATTGGCCAAAATATAGTTTTGTTGAAATTTACTTTACATACTAATCCGACCAAAAAAAATTTTTATGAAAAAGAAAAATATCAGTAGTATTATATGGAAGACGACAAGATATCGCTAGTGATTCAGTGCAGTGCAGGCTGACCTGCGTGAGATGGACGCTGTAAACTGGCTAGCTATCGCGTAGAATAGAACACTTATTGAGATGTACCTAATTAAGACTAGCCCAAAACCGGTGAGTCGAATGATTATCTTTCGAGTCGCCGGTGATGAGTGATGATGATGACGCTTGAAAATCATTCGAAAAATAACGATAAACATTTAACTCACTGAGTTTGCTGTCATGAATTTCAAAAATAGCTCTCTGATGCTCCAATTCGGGTCAGTAGAGTAAGGGAAAATAAAAAAAAAAACGCGTGACGAACTGATGGCTTATGGCACAGAAAGGTTCTCATGACCACGCACCGGTAAGCGCAGCACATCGGACATCCACCGACCGGATGGTCAGATAACCTGAAGAAGGTCGCAGGCAGGCGCTGGATCCAGGCCGCAACTAGTCATTTTGGAAATCATTGGGAGAGGGCTATGTCCAGCAGTGGACCGCCTGCGGCTGAAATGATGATGATGAAAAAAATATCTCTGTTCGACTCCGATTCATCAATAGCCATAGAGAATGGTGAATGGTCTGAGTTTATCCCTTGGAGCAAACGACAAACGACAAAAGCCACATCGGTCGCAGAACAATCGCTGTTTCTGTTCCGGCAGCTTGTCCTACTCGGCTTATCTCATTATCCGCTCTGCCGGCTCTGTTTGTTATTTCATTTCTAGCTCTATGTATTATACTCTATGTATAAATTTAGAATAGGAGGTAAAATGCAGAAAACGAACAACATTTGATACAGAACGATGACTTTATGGAAAGCAATGAGAGAAAACGAAGGTACGAAGAAAAATTAAAGTAAAATGTGGGATTCGTGTCGTATTAGGATATGAAAGGCTAGCAAAAGATAGAAGCATCTAGAAGTGATTCCACCGACAAAAGCACAGCTCTAAGTTCAGATAAATGTAGAATTATATTTATTATATTTATGTACGTACTATCCTAAAACTTTCTATCCTAAACTTTAAATCTATACAATATGGCGTTCCACAGGGTAGTATCCTTGGGCCTAGCTTATTTCTCATATATATTAATGACCTGTGTGATCTGCGTCTAACAAATGGTAACATTTTGTCATACGCAGATGATACAGCCCTGGTTTTTATTGGGGACAGCTGGTCGGATGTACTTTTAACTGCACAGTTGGGTCTCGATCGAGTTAACCAGTGGCTCATAGAAAATAAACTAACACTTAATACAAATAAAACAACATTTATGATCTACAGTATAAGAAATGTTAACATTCCCAATAATAAGGACCTTAAATTAATCTCCCACACTTTCGATTCACACCTGTGTGTATCCAACACTTGTAACTGCCCGGTCTTAACCAGGTCGACTACTACTAAATACTTAGGTATCCTAATGGATTCTAACTTGACCTTTCAGCCGCATACTGCATTACTGTCCTCGCGTGTTAGAAAACTAATATATATCTTTAAATTACTCCAATCCGTAGCAAACAGAAAAATTCTTAAAATGACATATTTAGCGCTGTGCCAATCTATTATCACTTATTGCATCACTGCCTGGGGCGGTGCCGCCACCACCCACCTCATAAATCTTGAAAGAGCGCAGAGAGCAATTCTAAAGATTAGCGATTTTAAACCCTTTCTTTACCCTACAACGGAATTGTATAAAAACTGGAAAGTTCTTACAGTTAGACAACTTTTCATTCTCTTTACTGTGTTAAAGTTTCATTCATCTATAACTTATCATCCGGATATTATCACTCGAAACAACAGACTCCTAATTCCCACACCTCTTTATAACACTACGTTTGGTCAACGATTCTTTGGATTCTTGGGCACATTCCTTTACAAGAAACTTAATACTAATCACTTTCGAAATACTCTACTAAAAAAATCATTACTGAGTGGCTTATGAAATGCACTTATGAAGAAACAGAAAATTTAATCAAACCAATAACTTGATTCTTATATTCCTACTTATTACAACGCCGCCGTAGCATAGTGATGATCTAGATCTGGTTATCTTCATGCTTTATATAATAACCTTCAATCGTTTGCTTAATTATATTGTATAACATCATTATTTTTGTTGGCTCCTGCGTTCAGTAGTGCTTTTCGACACTCCGTAGTTTCTCGTTTCACCCTCACTGATCCCAAGACTTGGTCGTAGGGCTGAATGCAGGAATCAACAACAATTATTCCAATACCTTTCTTTGTATCATGCTCGGGGGAGGACCTGGTGACCTGCTATACAGGTGTCAGCTTCGGTTGACACCCAGTGTTGGCACCAGTTCTCCACAACATAACTGTTTTTATTTTATTTTTTTTGTTATTGTCAAGGTATTATTATCCCGTTACTTTACTACTTTGTCAATTTAGAATATAAGGCAAGTGATGTGGAGAATAATAAAGATTATTTTATTATTTATTATTTATTATCCTTATTTTCACCATATTTACAAAAAATAAATGATTATTGATTATTATTCTTGATTATTGAAAAGATATAGAGTCCTAAAGAAGATAATTTTCTTTTACAGTCTTTTTAAGATAAGGTTATTATTATGATAAAATCAAAAATGTTGTCTATTGTTTATGATGAAACCGCTACAAGGAAAATGTGGGTTTTTGGAGAGAGTAAACTGTCGCTATGTCCGCGCTGTATTTAATTTTCAAAACTTAGGTTTTTTCGAGTGTTTGTGCATAATATTGGTGGTTTATTATTCGCAAAGTGTTCGTGAACAAGCGTGAGTGTTGGGAAGTAATACAGTGTCGATAACGTGACTTTTTATTTTTGTCACCAAAATCTCTCATGATATAGCTAAGTGAAATTTTTCCACCGCTTCACTTAGCCATCTGACTCAGACTAGACTTACTTACTTGACTGGACTTGACTATTGACTTGAATTTTTGACTCGACTGACTTAAGTAGGACTGAAGAAGATTAATAAATTCAAGAAAGTCCTTAAAGGACTAGATTCCATGGCCGTAAAAACTATTAAAAAAAAAAGCCGCTATAAAAACATAAAAGCATCGCCCATATGTATAGTTTAATCCTATATAATAAGAAAAGTATAATATACATCTGTCTCTGCTAATTTCATGCAGTATTTTCAGTGTTCACCATAATTTACAGAAATAATTTAAGGACGTTTCATATATAATGTATTTTAACAGAATAATAAGGCCTGTTTTCCCCCATCATCAGCGTATCTACCACCAGCTGAGAAATTCCCTCTTGGGACCTTCCCTGGGCAACCTGGAAGTCTCTCAACAGACTTAGGGCTGGTATCGGAAGATGCCGGGAGAGCCGTGCTAGGTGGGGTTTCTCTGATAGCAGCCTTAGTGACTGCGGCGCGGTGCAGTCGATAGTTCACCTTTTGTCGTATCCTAGCTGCCCTGTGTCCTGCACAATGGAGGACTTGAACGAGGCAAACGACCGGGCGGTGGAGGTGGTCAAGTACTGGGCAAAGTCAATATAAATATATATCATATAGCCATTATGACTCGAAAAGAAAAAGATAATTTACAATTTAAGCCCTAACCAATACAATTATATATTCTGTGTCCAAAGTAAACCGGGACGCGTTACTAGTTTAAAAACATAATCAATAGTTCCAGTTCGTTAGTTTTCAATTAATTTAATTGACTACGAACCGAATCGACGAAGCAAAGCGCGTGGGTTTCTCAAAATCACAATTGATTGTTACGATTTCTAAACCCTTTATTAAGTCACGCGTGGGTAGCGTGTGATCCAATATTTGGTCCAATATTCGTCTAATGCGATATCTTATCCTGTCTTATCATAGATTTTTCACGGTAGGTATTACTTACTTACTTCGGTACAAATCTCACTATTTATTTAAAGAAGTTAGCAGATTTGTCTATTATTAAGAATTTTGCTACTTATTTATTTGGAAAAACTATGCGTCGACTCGTGGTACCTTAGTTTCATCATATTACTTTTACAAAGCAACGAACGAAAGAAAATATATTAATTATTGTCTCCCAGTGTAAAAATACATATGAGTTCCGAAAGGCTCTAAAAATCTATATACAAAAAAATGATTGAAATGACATTTTCAGCTCCTGTACACCTACCACGGAATTTTATAAACGTTAAAAGCTAGCGACTGCGTAAGGATATTGTACGAAATTTCTTACCTCAAATTAAATTACCTTACTATCCGCCAGAGGCGCTGAACAGCTTTGTCATACAAAATCGTCAACGCAGTCTCTTGCGTCTGCGTTTATAAAATCACATACTAGGCGTACTGGACTCCACAATTTATAAAAACCTATTGCACGATTTCATAAGGGTGGTGAGTGTATTCTAGAGCTCATTGGCTCATCGATATTGGCCGATGTTGGCCGAATAAAAAACAATAGAACAACTAAAAAAGGCCCACGCATATCCAATAGGATTTAAAATAAAACTAAAGCGATGGCCATTAAGTCTGTTACGAGTATTTATCGTAGTATCATTGTTAGGAAATAAAAATAACATTTCGTGACGTGTGACGAATTTGTTTACATTTATAGTTACTTTTACCCGTAACTTCGCTCGTGGCTTTTCCCGAGACAAAAGATATCCTATTTCCTTATGGAATTTCGGGATGAGAATTATTTTTACTGTGCATACGGAAAACGCTGAGATGATTATAATAATTTTTTTAATGTTACGCAATTTTTTTTTTGTTACCTAATAAGGTACATTATTCCTATACATAAACATTTAGGGACAAATCACAAAGATTAAGCCCCAAAGTAAGTTCGAGACTTGCGTATGTAAAGGTAAGCATCCAAGACCCAATTAAGCCAATTAGAAAAAAAAAATATTTTTCACCTTGACCTGACCGGGGGATAGAACCTCCTGAGTAGCGGACAGGCATAAATGTTAACCAACGGCGTCGCAAAATATACATGGATACTGTTGTTCTTTGTATATGCCTATATATTATATTATTACTAGCGATCTGCCCCGGCTTCGCCTTGAATCACTCTATCCATTTAAAAAAACCGCATCAAAATCCGTTGCGTAGTTTTTATAGTTAAGCATACAAAGGGGCATAGGGACAGAGAAAGCGACTTTATTTTATACTATATATAGTGATAGTGAAGTGATATATCGTTGCCGATTGCGTATTTTTGCTTTCCCGTAATTTGCACGATATCAGCTAGATCGTGTTGGTTAGTCTTTAATCTATTAGTCTATTTTAGTATCTTATACTGTTAGGGCATCGTTTGAGCCCGCGGTGGGTCACGATTCCTATTAGATGGGATTCAGGGCATCTGTGAAAGTCTAGGTTATAAATCTAGTTGATCCTGCAATAACAGCTTGGAGCTAAGCGCGGTTTAGTCTGATTCTAGACTGAATTGTTTCCTTATTCGATCTTCTTTGTCGTGCGTGTCACTTTATGAGCGTGTTTCCGAACAGAGAGTACGCTTTTATTCATCTACGACGGCGAGTGTGCGGCCATGTTCGGATTGGCCGCCGAGGCGGCGGAGCGGAGGAAGTAAGTGTTCGATTTTATTAGGTATTTTTTGTCTCTGTGGTCCAGTGGTTTAGTTTGCCTGAAGATCGGTAGTAGGTTTGCGGGTTCGATTCCCATAGGGACCATACTTTGTTGTTTCCAGTTCTGGCTTGAATCACTTGCTTGCCTGATAATAAAGATGATTATTTGGTTTGGAGCCATAGATTTAAAAAAAAATTGCAGAGCCGCGTTCCTAGTTCTATGTTTGGAGCCGTTGATTCCAGCGCCACAGGTGGTCGTTACAGAAAAGAGACACAGAGAAACACACCAATACACAGAAAAACTTTGACTTACATCCTAGTGTCAGAAAAAATCCAAAAACAAAAAATACTTTCATTTATATCTGACCTTGATTATAAACAAATTCAAAGCAACTTAAGGATTTACAAAAAAAAAGTATTAACGTTTTCAAATTATTCGTCAATGTCGAAAATACCCTTAAATACAAATAAAACGCTTTGCTTGCTCCATTAGCTGTCCCGCTGAAAATAATATCACACCTTTTTGCATTTGATAGTCTTAGCATGGGTTATCATTGCCTAAGAAAAATAATTTGTTATTTTTCGTGATAATAGTTGGTGCACACACTTCAATTTAGTAAAACGCTTACTTATTTTTGGCGAAAAAGTGTGTGAATTATCAAAACACTAATTTATATGAAAAATACTTTATTGGTACTCTAAAAGATTGCTTTTTCTCTTTATGGTATTAGACAGTAGTAAAGCAGACTGTAATCCGTGACCCCAGGGAAGGGTTTGCCAATGCCAGTCTTAACACAATATAATTAACCTGAATTACCGCTACTTAGTGTTAATTTGGTAACGCTAACAAGCCCTGTTTGAGACAGACATTCCCGCAGTAGGCTCCCGGCCTATACTTCTACATGCGTCGTCTCGTGAAAGGATAAGCAATTTTCTCTCGGGGATTGTACAAACAATGAATATACGCCTCGGCATTCATGACTTTTGAATGTTTAAAAGTAATGTGCAATTAACTAGAGAATAAACACATTTACTCAGCAAATACCTAGAAGTCGAATAAATAGGCTTTTCGTATACGGTGTATTTACTTCGTAAAATTTGATTTATTAATTTCTATAAATAAATAAAAATATGAATGTATTTATATTCTTTATTGTACACATAACATTGAAAAAAAAATTATAAAGTACAAAAAAAAATACGGATTTTCACACTTTGAATTTCGAAAGGAAAATATTCTCATTTTTATACCCATATCATTACCTTTTGTATACGGAACCCTTCATTCATGATAACTTTGTGTGTATGGAAAACACACATTAAAGAAATGCATACTACTTACTACTCCACGTATATTGGCAAAGAATTCATTCGTAGAACCCAGCAAGGACAAAACTAGGAGCGGGCAACCTTACATTCGGAGTTGGGTAATTCGGAAAACAATTCAGAGCTCATAAAATCCACATTAATTTGATTAGTCACTTGCCCAGTGGCCATAAAGAATGAGAATGAAGTGTAAATAACATTTAGTGTCCCGGACTCGAACCAAAGGCCCCGAAACGGGTTGCAGGTGGCACCTGGAGACATGTGAGCAAACATGTTGAATTTGTATTTAAACAGTACATCCGTCGATAAAAGTGTTTTGGAAGCGGACGACCGGGCGGTGGGGGTGGCTAAGTATTGGTCAAAGTCAATATAGAGTCTGGAATTGTTTTGGATCATATACTTGTGATGTCATAACTGTCAATCATCATCATTTAACTATGATCATAGTTAAATGATAATAATTACACTTATGTGATTTTTACATAATTACATACGTGTTTGCAGGTGGCACCTGGAGACATGTGAGCAAACATGTTGAATTTGTATTTAAACAGTACATCCGTCGATAAAAGTGTTTTGGAAGCGGACGACCGGGCGGTGGGGGTAGCCAAGTATTGGTCAAAGTCAATATAGAGTCTGGAAGTGTTTTGGTTCATATACATACTTATGATTTCATATCTGTCAAAGTCTATGATCATAGTTAAATGATGATGAGTTCACTTATGTGATTTTTACATAATTATATAAGTGTAATCATATAAACGTCATATACAGATTTAGCTATGTATTTCATTGCTATGAGTGAAACATATTTTGAGGTTTTTTGTAGACGAATATTATCCTACTTGTTCGATAGCTGTCAAATCAGATCGCACGACTATGATCATAGACGATATGAATCACACACATGTAGGTAGTTATT
Organism: Apomyelois bistriatella; assembly: GCA_947044815.1. Lineage (NCBI taxonomy): Eukaryota > Metazoa > Arthropoda > Insecta > Lepidoptera > Pyralidae > Apomyelois > Apomyelois bistriatella. The sequence continues at coordinate 13,547,678 of OX345691.1, forward strand.
ATATCTCATAATATGTTCTTCATTTATAAATGACTTACACATCTATATGATCATATTTCTATGATAGTCTAAATAGTGGCCTTACATACTCTCTTATTCTGGGTAAGTACTCCTAATATTTCCCATTTTCATTAAGTCTGGGTAAAAAAATCGATATATACTAATTTTAAATCAAATGAATATGTAAAGTAATGTGAAAATTACCTTTTTTCAGTGATTTATAACAATTATAACATGCCAGCGAATCTACCCCGATTTTTTTTTATCAATTGATCTAATTCATAGATTGTTCGTCGCTTTATACGCAACTAGCGACCCGCCCCGGCTTCGCTTGGGCATAAAAACCTTCCTCTTGAATCACTCTATCTACTAAAAAAACCGCATCAAATCCGTTGCGTAGTTTAAAAAAATTAAGCATACAAAGGGACATAGGAACAGATAAAGCGACTTTGTTTTATACTATGTAGTGATGACGATAGTGATACTGATTTATTTTGCAATTTCTGTCAATTAGGTACTTACTCGTATTTTTCTATAGTATTTGAAATTATAATTTGAATTAAGTAACATTTATTTAACAAAACTACAAACTAAAAAATACCAATATTAACTTATTTATAAAATTAAAACTACTCGTATTACTAAAATCCATACTAATATTATAAATGCGAAAGTCTGTCTGTCTGTCTGTCTGTCTATCTGTCTGTCTGTCTGTCTGTCACCTCTTCACGGCTAAACGGATGGACCGATTGGAATGAAACTTAGTGGGAATGTAGTTAACGACCTGAGGTCAAACATAGGCTACTTTTGGGCGCGATATAACCGAGTCCCACGCGGGCGGAGCCGCGGGGAACAGCTAGTTATAAATAAAACTTAAAAATCTAAAAACTGGTGCTCTTGCGGCATGGTGCCAAGAACCCCAGCTGCATTCCCGCGCTGAATAGCGACTGCTATTCTCTGCGCGAGAAATGAGCCGGCCCCTCCTGTTACCAGCGGCGTCGACAAGTCGCGATGCCAAAATATTATATTATATTAAAACAAATAATTAATTCTAGTTAACATAATTTTACTTTAGACGAGATTAGGTAAAGCTATTATACTATTACTACCTTTGTGTTTTTTTTATAGTTGTAAGTAGTTGCATATGAAATAAAATCAAATTGAATAATCTACAACATTAATATACTGCTCTGTATCCCTTTAAACTAGTTCAATTCACAAGATCACTTAAGTAAAATAAATTTCAAAAGTGTTAATTCTTTATAAATAAATATTAAAATAAAAAAAGGTAAAAAAATCAATAGTATATATTTAAATAATTAATTTCACGTGAGAAGAAAAGGAGTTTGTTCATAAGATCATTATCAGTCTTTGACTAGAATCATCAACATAATTATCTAACTATTTATCTTATTCCGAAGTTGACACGATTGCTACCTTTATTTAAAGAAGGTCACAGTTCAAAGTCGATTGGCTATATTGTGTTTGATGTCGGGATTATTCGTATTTCTTTGTCTGTCCACGACGTCAATTAGTACCTACATTCAATTGAATAAACATACTTGACTACGCCATTCTCTTGGTCCCGGTGTCATTTCTCAGAAAGGCTGTTTTTTCTCGGAGGCTTAATTTGACCCATCACTACATAGTATAAAACAAAGTCGCTTTCTCTGTCCCTATTCTATGTAAGCTTAAATTTTTAAAACTACGCAACGGATTTGATGCGATTTTTAATAGATAGTTATTCAAGAGGATGGTTTAAGCCCATGCGAATCCGGGTCGAGTCGCTAGTTTCTTGATATAAATCAATTCAGTGAAATTGTGAAGGTATAAATATGAAGGTACACTGTCTTATACGGCAAAATGGATTTTAAACCTTTATTTTAAAACACACACAAGATTTATAAGTATTTTTAAAGATTAAGCAAAGCTGGAGTCGATCGCTACTTAGTATTAATTGACCGATTGTTTGATTAATAGTAAGAAAATATCAAGGGCTCTACGATTTAAATATAATTAGCCTATCAGCATTAATTATCCTATACATAAATTAATAAGCCGTGAACACTTCATATTCGTACTTGATTACTATTATCTTAATACGCTTCAATTTATACACGAACAGTTTTAATATAGCAATTTATTAATCCCCCTATAATTATGTTCCATTATTCAAATCAATTAGCCGCCATAATTATTATGAATTTTGAATTGTGAATTGTCGTTCAAATAGTTTTTATACACTGTTGAACGCGATTGTACAAAAAAACTATAATCGCTAAGAAGACAGGTGGACGTGAACGAACCACAGATTGCTTTTGCGCGGGAGGTCAATGCCCTCATATCACGATTATGTAACAAACTATAATAAATTTATTCACTATAATATTAAGTTATTTTCAAGAGTAATGATAGAAGGGTATTAAAAGGAGAATCATTTTAAAGGCTTCCGGTCTTGAAGTGCAAATTATCTTGAATAGCTACTAAGATTAAAAGAAAAAATGGTTAAGGTGATACCTCGGTGAACACTAGCGCCACCGTCATTTAAAAATCATTACTCACTGAAAACACAAGTTATCAAAAATTCCTCTGCTGTAATTATGGTTCTGGATCTGAAGTTAATTTTAAACATATTAAATTATAATTCCCTATAGTTACAAATTGCATTATTGCTTAAAACGGCCACTTTTAGCAGTTTTGCAATTTGTAACTATATGGAACTATAATTTAATAATTGAATATGATTAAAATTAACTTCAGATCCAGAACCATAATTACAGCAGAGGGATTTTTGATAACTTGTGTTTTCAGTGAGTAATTTTTAAATGACGGTGGCGCTAGTGTTCACCGAGGTATCACCTTAAGAAAAGTCTAATGAAAGGTAGATTAGTACAATCAATAAAACAAAATTATTAATGTAAAAATCATAGTAATACAAAAACAAAGGTATAGTAAAACTACACCTTAATTTTTAAGAACAGTCGCTCCAGATTTTAGTGTCAATGTAGTGAAAGATAGTGCTGTGGCATGTATAAATTAAATTTTGTTTTAAACTAGCTTTCACTCGCGGCTTCGCCCACATTTCCCTCGGGAACAGTGCTTTTTCCCGAGATGAAAGGTATCCTATGTTCTTCTCAATACTCTTAGCTATGTGTATGAGAAGATTAGTTCAGTAAATAGGGCGTGAAGAGGTAACAAACTAACGAATGTACAAACTCACTCGCATTTATAATATTAGTTGGGTTTAAATGAGCGGACTGAATTGGGCTTTGATGCAGGCAGCTGAGGAAGCAACCGCGAAAGTGTTAAGATGAGAGAGCGGCATTAAATAAGATTATACTTATACTTAGGTATTTACAAGACTAGGGATATATGCCAAAATAAAAATAAAAAATATAAGAGAAGGTTAAGGCTGGAAGAAATTGCATTTAGGATCTGACTTTGTACTATTTTTTTTTTCCGACCACCAAGCACTTAAAATCAAATGATGTATATATGTAACTCGGTTGATAATTGGAATCTATACTAGCGCTACCCTTGCGAGCGTGTCAGCGAGATGAACTATATTGAACGTGAGATTTTGTACAGAATGACGTAAGATGTAGCATTCTAAAAGGTAATGTCCCCGTCACTTCGAAGCTCTCTTCTCACTTGTAATTTTGAACCTTATGCGAAGTGTGAGTGATAGAGACGTGAGAAGCGAGTTGTTGTTTGAAATTTATAGAATCGACAGGCGGAGTACTTCAAATTAAATCCCTTAAACCGAAGTTCAATTTTCGTTTAATTTCCATAATATTATTAAACAATGTTGTACATAATTGGATTTCAGGCTTCGCTGGTTTTCAGTCTCAGTTAATTAACAGGTGTCTATTTCAATGAATCGCATGTGACTAAATCAATTGACTATCGATTGTTATTTGTTATGGTCAGCGAAAATCGTGCGATGAACTAGTTTGAAATCAAACTCAAAATAGTTTAGTGATTTCGCATTTTGAACCGTTCTTTTCGATCATTTTTCGAAGGATTTGCGACGAGTGGCCAGGTTAATCAAGACCACTTGTTTTTGCACGAAAAAGAAAATAATTTGATTCAATAGTCATTAGGCTGTATGCTTGTTCGCTAATACAAAAAATCGTATAAAGAACACAAAATTTGCATCTCTTTCATGTTGCGAGTAAATAACTTTTGATAGCGACTGTCCGTAACCGCAAACGCATAATAGGAATCCGCACAATAATAACCTCTATACTATCTCCAATCAAAATGACCCCGACCACAGACGCATAATAATTGAGAATTAGTTTTATTAAGCTATCGACCTTTTGACTGGGACTACTATTCCATTATTCTTGAGGAAACAGTATATACATACACACCAACGCTACACACACTTATTTCGTTATCGAAATTTTTAATCTAAAAATAATGTAATCATCGCAGATAGTGAAATAGCGGTTAAAAAATTAATGATGATACACGGGTTCTAGGCGTTACTGACTGTCTGTTTGCCCAGATTTCTGTATTTTAGGGTAAACTCTTTATCCTTTTTTTTCTAGAGGTAATATCAGGCCTCCACACTTACAAGCTTCAGTCTTCAGCCCCAAAATTTACGTATTCTTTTTTTGAATAACAATTTTTCCAGACTGGCCAACGATTTTTTAAAAAACCTAGTTGGCCACACTGAATTTGAAATATCATTTCTGCCATAGATTAAAAAAAAAATTGGCTTTAGAGCCGCGCGCGATTCCTAGTTCTATGATTTATGCTGACTTATGCATTCGTAATGTAGCATGTTATTATTAAAGTACGCGACTGTACCTAATGGCGTCTCCGTTCTGTTCAATGCGGATGGAAATGCGGCTGAAATGTGCAGGCCTGAATCAGTTCAGTTCAGGTGACTTTTGTTCGGCTTTTTTACTCGAATGTTCCACAGAGACGTGGGTAGCATGAGTGACATTTAGCGCTGAAATTATTGAAAACAAAAAACATTGAAAAACATTTTTTTTTAATAAGTACTTTAATTAAATGGTTCTCGAGGCAAATCCTGAGATTGACACAGTCTTTTAAACAATAGCTGTTGAAGGCATCAGCGGCAATCTGGCAAACAACGACACAAACAAAACAAAAAACGGCAAAAGGGTTGCATAACAATCAAATTTATTATTTTGCTTTGAAGTCTGAAGTCCGTTCATACTTTGTCTGCTCCACTTCGCATGGTCTTTCGTGTCCTCGGCGGAGAGTCCATTATAAGCAAGCATATCCTGAGCTTCAACGACAAGCCAGGGAACTTGGTCCCGTCATCTTGACGCTCACAACTTTTTGGGTTTGCCCCCATAGAATAGAAGGCAACATGGCCAGACATGTTCTCAAGGTAACGCCAGTTTCCGTAAGACGTGACCGTACCATATTTCTCTATCATCTTATCTTGCCCGCTATACCATGAACATGACGGACGAATTTAGTTGATTCGTTGCAATTCATTTCCCTATTTAACACTTCCCTTTTGGTTATTACATAAAAGGTAAATTAGATTTATTCATTCAATAAGAAAGCAATAATACGCCCGGTTGGGTCTTTGTGGAAATCTCCTTTGTCACATTTTTTTATGAAAATACCTTTGACCGGAAATAGGAGAGGTGATAAAAGGTGTTAATTAGTGCATTTTGCTTTGTTGTGTTTTACAAGCTTTCGTTTAATTAAAGTGCCACTCGTAAGACAGTTGATTTTAAAGCAAATATTTAACCCTTTTAATTTCTTATTGAGTTATTTTAAATTAAATTCAAGCTCTCGGCTTTACTCCATAATTAAATATTTTGAATTATATTATTATGAAAGCGAAAGGTCAGACTCACTCATTCCTGTAGTTAACAAGAAATTTCTTGGACGAGTAGAAAGATGACATTTTTGAAAGTTTATTTATAGTTATGAAACATCACTATAAACCGAATTAGCAGAATTACACCCACAATTTTAAGTTATAATACTTACTAGCAGTTCCCTGCAGATTTACTCTCTCTCTCGTTCTCGCCCTTGTGTATGTAATAGGCTAAAACTTTCTTCGAGAATCGGGCTATCATATCAGGAACGAATTTTTCAAATCCGACCAGTAGTTCTAAAGTTATAAGCATTCAAACAAACCTTTCAGTTTTATTAAATTAGTATAGATATATGGAATAGTATAGATATAGAAAAAGAAAAACCAAAAAGGAGTAATGTAGAGCATGTGAAAAGGCTAGCGAAGATATATTTTGCGGTTCTACCGACACGAGAACAGTTAGAACGAGCAAAGCTAAGGAGTGTATCGCACGGCAAACGGAGGGCCATACGATAAATAAATAAGATAGAAATATAGAAAGAAATCTCACCTGGTCTCGTGTTTCATTAAAAAGATATGGGTATGCTGAAAATAATTTCGTCGTTTAATTAAGAGTGTACGAACTCAACGTAATACTAGAACATTAAACCAAAATTAATTCATATTTCTCAGCGCGACGCAGTCTGGCTTTCATGGTTTATGCTTTACGGAGATCAGCAATTCAGCATTCATTACAAGTCGTTTTGTTCCAGCACACGGCTGCGTTTTGTTCAGTAAATATTAAGATTGTTTTTGGTTTTGAACAAGCTAGCTATTATTTTTTAAAAACATAAATTTTTTTTTTTCTCTACATTTTCGACATGTCTCTTCGACGACGATAGCCGTCGGAAATGTCTTTCTTCCTAGTTCTTTATTGTTGGTTGAGACTTTGTTCAAAGATTTCCTTTGATGGGGACCACTTGATTTTAAAATGTTGTAAAGGCGGCTACTGAAATATGTTATGTGTAAAAAAAATTACTAGCGTTTGTTTATAAATTCGTTTGCTGAGGTAGGTGCCCCCTAATAGGCAGACGGTAAGCAGATGATTAGTAAAAAGGGCTCTTTTTAACATGTTGTGTACGAAACCCCGTTTTATTACACTGAACGGACAGTCCGCACTAAATACCAGTACAAACGTCACTGTAGATAATTGAATGTAAAGTATTGACCGGCCGGAATAGGGCTGTCACAAACACTTGTGTCAGGGTTATCACCTGGACTGAAGGCTTCCGATCAAATGATCTTTATTTTCGTGATGTTTCGATAGTTTGCTACCTAATTACTACTTAGGATGTTTGAAAATCCCGTAGACGAAATGATAAATAGGAAAATAATGTTAAGTACTATTTAAAATTTAAGAACTTTAAGAAAATAATTTTCTTAAAGTTTAACCTTTTGGAATTAGAACTGTTAGGCTAAGCTGTTAGGCTTGATCTATGTAAAACTGCATGAAAGCCCCGGCGCTTCAGACGTGATCGTTGGATTGTTTCAACAGCATTCTAAGGAATCAAACGGAGTAATAATCGTGATCCATTGTTTTCCAAATCATATGTCTTGCCAGTTGTCAACCCTACTGAATTCCTGAGGCAGACTCAGGGAAACCGAGGTTGCGCTGAGCGATTATATTAGAAAACTTTGAAGGACAGTTGTCTGAGATGAGTGGCTTTTTCACAGTGGTAGGCTTTACTCAGACTTTAAAATTATAAAAAAACGACTACGCGTCAGACTAACCTTAACAAAAGCTTAACTTTAAAAAATATTGTTTATTTTTAAAGTGCTATAAAGTTTAAATTATGATTAAAAGATACTTAATAGTATAAAAAAAAGACTAAATCAGTAAGGTTTTCGAGTGTCGACCACGCACCATCAAGCGCAGCGTCGGACACCCACCGAACAGATGGTCAGATGATCTGAAGAAGGTCGCAGGCAGGTACTGGATGCAGGCTGCTTCTAATCGGTCATTTTGGAAATTTATGAGGGTCCAGCAGTGGATAGCCTGCGGCTGAAATGATGGCAACTATGTACTAAGGCTAAAAGCATTTTTTTCGGACGGAATTAGCGTTTAAATAAATCAAATTAAAGCATCTGGCACATTCATCTTTTTCAATAATCCATTGGGATTGTGTTTTTATCAAAATGTTTGTCAAAAAAATACCAAAAAACTCTAAATTAATTCCCTTTCATCTCTTTTTTCCAAACAGCTGCCAATTAAATATGAAACACCGAAACTTTTGACTTTGTGTAGCGAAAACTCAAAGGCTTTTGAAAGTTATAATTTGTTTGAAAACATTTGTCAAAAATATGTGATTTGGAAATTTAATATTACAATTGCTCGTTTATATTTTATACTTCTTTCCGATTTCTTCATTTGTGTTTTGATTTTTATTTTTAAAACTCTTAATTAAAGATAAAACTGTACCCCGTGCACAAAATAGATAAATAGTACTACAACCAAAAAAAAAGTACTACAAAATATTTTTGCAGCTATATTCACAGTCACAGTTATCGAATTTGAGTCAAGCTTGCGTTTTTGTCACCAAAAATTTAGATCTTAACCTACCAAAAATAAGGGTTATGTTTTTCACCTAAATTTTCCCTCATTCTTTGAGTTAATTTAACATTTTATGATAATATAGGTCTTTACGAAGACTAACGTCTACTCTACTTGCAAAAGCTAATTTAGCTTGTCTTAAGAGTCATCTATGGAACCCGTACAACTGAATTAACGTCTTTGATTAGAACTATAGACTTTTAAAGCCACCACGTATATTAGAGTGGTCTATTCTCTCCAGACAAAAACCATACACGGTGTAGTTATGTGTTGGCTATATCTTTAGTCTCTGCCTACCTTTCCGGGAAATATTTATTATTTCTTGTAGGTTATAATAATAATAATAATCTGTATTTGGTACCAACAAAAAACAAATTTGTGATTGGAATCTCCTTTTAAGTAAAAATTTACCTGTGTTAGGAGATTCCGCAAATATCCATATCCATACTAATATTATAAATGCGAAAGTCTGTCTGTCTGTCTGTCTGTCACCTCTTCACGCCTAAACTGCTGGACCGATTGTGATGAAATTTGGTAGGGATGTAGCTAACGACCTTTTGGGCGCGATATAACCGCGACCCACGCGGGCGGAGCCGCGGGGAACAGCTAGTATGTATATAATAGGTGACACTGTCAATCAACCATGTCACCCTTGTTTCAGAGTTAGAAACTCTGATGTGGTTCCTTTAACGATGGAACTACCAGAAAAGTCGATTTGGGAAACAGGCGGGCTGATATGTATGTATGTTTACAAAGTTCTATAATAGTGTGGAAGAAATTGCTCTAGCGATATGGCCGCCATTGTACATCACTGCTTCAGTGTGTTTTTGTATTTTACTTTTTGGTACAATAAAGAGTTTGTTTTGTTGTATGTATGTATTTGTAAGCAATTCGCTGAAGATAACTTAACCATTAATTCTAACGTTTATTGATACCAACTAGATACCAGTCGTAAAATAGTGGAATCTTCTAATTGCATCCGCCTAGACTTGTCTCTACGGAAATGCTCGAGTATTCCAATTAGAGAGAATCGGATTAATAACTTGTATTATTTTATGAATGTTGGTAGCACTTCACTGCCCCCAATGTAGGGTTCAACTATTTTAAGGCAGGAGTTTTTATATTAATGATAAAATATATAGCAGTGACGGTATACTGAAGATATCTTGAAAATATAAAACTATTATAATTTAAAAGTAGAAAAAGAAACGTTATCTGATATATATAATAAACTTTAAGCCAGAGTTTGTTTGTTATCAGTGTCAGAGTCTAATTAAAAAACAATATATTTTCCTGGTAGCCTGATTCTTCGAGAAAGTTAAAGTAACAATGTGAAAATAAGCCGCTTGTTATGAAAAATATTGAAACCCTTTTAGATGATATGTAAAATAAATAAAAAATCTAATTACATTATTCAAATTATTTCGACTTACACTTCGTTGTCTGGGACACGTGGAGAAAATGGGAGAGGATCGGACATACAGGACGACCATGGAAAACGACTAGTGAAACTAGTGGGTCGTCCAAGGAGATATGAAGTATGTAGAGACCTGGGGGTTTACTACCGTCTCTTAAAACCATCCAAGATCCGGTGAGTAAACGAGATGTCGCCTTAAATCATGTATTGCGCTGTCTCGCTTACTCACTGGATCTTGCATGGTTTTAAGAGATGGTAGAGCTACCCTGAAAGCCCTCCAAAGATCCCACTTGCACGAGGTGGAATGTGAAAGAGTAGAAAACTCACCTGCAGAGTCCAAGATCCACTTCGGATCTGTAATTCGCTAGAAAGAGACAGATAACAATTGACCCGCTTATTAGACGTATTTATATTTTATTGTAATGTTTATTATATCCATTGACACGAAAATAGAAACGTAATTGATAGTTTTATAGTTCTTAATAGCTGTAAATGTGTGCACTACAACCTCTTTGCTGAGCTTTACAGGCGTTATATAACTATGCTGTATAACGGTGTGAGGTCGGAGTAATAAATAAAGGTTATGTTTTAAATAATCTGTATTGTGTAATATTAGATGTTTACGACAAAAACAAAGGATAATATTTGAAGTGTTGTGTTCAAATATGTGTGTCTATAAGTGTCATAGCGCTCGAAGACTTTTCTGTAAGTATTTCTTTAGTCTCTTTAAGTATCTGTCACTCAACCTAATAACGGGCATCAGGTACCTTTCCGATAGTTTATCACCTAGTTTAAGAGAAAGAAACGTCTAGCCATACAAAGGGCCATCCCTAAAATGCTGGCATTTTAATGAAAATGCGTGTAAGTTATTATTGAATCAAGAATTTGAAGACCGTGCGAAGTGGAAGAGCAAAAGAAGTAGCTGACACAACAAGAGGTAATTCTACCAAGCTTAAACTGTCTTCGACAAAGGATCACCTTCAAATTGTATTTCGGCACTCAAAATAGGTATTTGAAATATCCCTTTTGTCATAAAATATTCGCAATATTGCATTTGAAGGGTGCCAAATTTAATCGTGATGCTGCGAACATGTAATAAGATACAGTTTTATATTTATTCCGTATGTTATAAAAACAATACGAAAGAGAATAGAGATAGAGAAAATGATGTTGAGATTGTACAAGAGCGCGCGTAATGAACTTCTAAAGCATAAGTAAAGTAAGCGTATCGCGTAAAGAATCTTAAAAGGCACCCAAAATCGGGCTACTTAAAAATACAGTTTAACTGCATAATCCCCCTTAGATCAATTCTACTACAATAAAACATACTCTTTTTTACCTATCTTAATTTAACTATCAATTTTAAAAAAATTGCCTTGCGTGCTATTTGAAATTCTTTGAGTCTCGTCGTCTATGTTTATAAGTTTATTTAAATTAAATAGGTGGATTTAATGCCATAATATGGCATTCTCTGTTCTATTACTTACCATTTTATCGCCATCTTTGCTCATAATATGAGCAAACTCTCTGTTTGTTTGGAAATCACAACACCGGATTGGAAAGAGAACTACATGGCTATTTGATAGATTTCGGTGTTTTCATATTGTCTTACTTTTTATTTAACCTAATTATTAGGGCTTAAGGAGATACTTAATTCAATTAATTTTCTGAATAATATTTTGTTAGTGTTAGTGTGTGACTCATAGAATTAAGAATGTTTGACCAAATGTTTTAAGATACGCTGCGGTGTATATTTCGTGAACTGTGCGCACTCTATAAATATGAAATTACACTATGGGATGAGAAACAGAATTGGATTATATTTCATAGTATCTCATATTACGTAATGGATAAAGGACATGAAGATGGGACATAAATATATCTATATACTTATAGTACCTAAGTAGATTTTTTCCTTTTTATTTACTATTAACTACCTGGTCAAGACATCCGATGGAACCGTTACCACAGCTTATGGTGATACCACCTACCTGAAACAAATGAAAATAACATGAAAAACTTATAATGTTATAATTCAAACGTGTTTTTCGAGATATTTCGCTCAAAAACAGCTTGTGTTTGAATGTTTATATACTTTTTATACAATTTAGTATACGTACAAAATTTTTATTTATTTAAAACTAGCTGTAGCCCGCGACTTCGTGCGCATGGACTTCGTTTCCGTTATCGTGGGAATTTCGGAAATTACTCCAAAAAAAAAAAAAAATTGCTCGCTGTGTTATTCATTTTAAATGTACCTCCAATATCTATTTCAGTCTAAATTACTAAATGTACAGACAAAATATTTTTACTATTTTATTATATGTATAGATAAATTGGCTTTTCCCGCGATTTCACTAGCTAAGTATGCGTAAGTAGGTATGTACTGTAAGACTTTAACCTTTTCCCAAAAATCGAGTATAATTTTTCAAATCCGACCACACGTCGAACCCCTTCCTTCATCTCTGTTCCATTCGTTAAGTTGGGTTTTAATTACGAACCCAAAAACCCAATTAAGTCGAACGCTTCAATTCAGAAATCGATAAACTGGGTAGTCGATATGAATCGTTAATAAGCGAGTGGTCGGCTAATGACTCGATTCGTCTGACCGAGTTGACCGATTTTGTAAAGATTAATCAATCTTTATTGATTCCATGCATACACATCTGTCTGTATCGGTTAATTCTATAATAGATTATCAGTTAGTTAATTGATTTGTTTATCTTTTCAAGTCGAGAATTAATTTAAAAAAAAAGAAGTCAATTAATAATTTAACTACTGCGAATGTTATCACTATCATCACTATCACTACAACACTACATAGTATAAAACAAAGTCGCTTTCTCTGTCCCTATATATATGCTTAAATCTTGAAAACTACGCAACGGATTTTGATGCGGTTTTTTTAATAGATAGAGTGATTAAAGAGGAAGGTTTTCCCATGCGAAGCCGGGGCGGGTCGCTAGTAGTTAATAAAAGTTTAAAAACAATTTTTTTCTTTGAGAAAAGTATGTATTCGACGAATAAATTAATTCCTTATTTTTGTAGTCGGTAAATAAGAGCGGAAAAGAGTAGATTCCTGTTCATGGTTTTACCAGCGTTTCCTCGGTTGTATTTCAATCCCAGAATAGTTGTTTTGACAGAATAGTGGAACCTAGTCTCCGAAGCAACCAGCTGATAGGTACTATTATTGTAACCAGGAAATCGCTAAGAAAGAAGTAACAAAGAGCAGTTTGCGAAATTCTTCTACAATGTTTACTTTCCGTAATTTTGGAAATCGCCTTTTCAAATTTACCCACGTATTTAGAATAGGACCCTTCCTTTTAGGATATAAATACGTGGCTTAAATATTAAAATAGGTACATAGCCGCTTCGTTGAAAAACAATAGAGTCGCTCACTCAACCTTTTTAAAAAAAATATTTCGAACAAAAATTATGGAATAAAAAGTATACCTATTGGATTTTTGTTTCTTGAAGAGTGTTAGTATCAAAAACGCCATTTAAAATATCAGAATTCTGAAAGTTCCCTTATTTTCTATCTGTCTGTCTTTTTAAGCGACCATAAACATATATTCCGAAGCATGGAAAAATTTTTTTCTGACAATAAGATGATCCAAGCCTAGTCATATTAGGCTGGAAACAACTTCTACAATGTAAGTATGATTCCCGTGGGATTAGAACCTACGACCATCGGACCACTAGACTCTGGAGGCTGCCCTTGTAAAGCCAAGATGCAGACCGTGCAAAGCAATTACCTAGTAAAATATATGCTAGTTCATCTCAGTATCATGATCATAAACTACATCTAAGTCCCCGTCACGCTCGTGTGAACTAACGGGCTTCTCACACAGCGAGAGTAATTACATATATTATCCGTTTACACGTACAAAGAGGTTCAATATATGAGCAGTTGGTAAACTTAACTTCAAATGCCGTATGGCTGGCAGCTTAGAAAATTGTAGATTACAAAGGTCCGAAAGTAAGAACTAATGTGGCAAAGAAAATATACACTACGCGAAACCGTGGGTGATTTTCTTTGTCTATGGTCAATAGAGAAAAAAAAAGCAAACTTAGCTTTTTGAATGCTCAGTCTTATCCCTATATAAAAGAATAGTTCTTCTCGTTGCTTCTCGTAAAATGTTACTAAGGAACAAATAAGTACCCAAACTCTTATCATTATCTCTTTTCTCTTTTCGATTGATGGCGATTTCCACGTTACCTAGTTAAATAGTGGTTCAAATACAGAAGAAGATTTACTCCCCAAAATATTTAAGACCATCGGAGACTAAAGACTTTGTCAAACATAGGTAGACCTCGTACCATCTGCCAATCGCCAATCATGACATTTTATAAACGTGCCTATTCTATATTTCTTTCGAATTCAATAAAACCATTACATAAATTTTAACATTTTCAAGAAAAATTCCGATCCAAATGGCCTCTATGGAATTCAATTTAAAGGGTAATTTATTTCACCTCGTGTTTCGCTAAAATGAATATTGTAACCGAGCAAAGAGACGTCATTAACGTTACAATTTGTGTAGCAACACGACCAATTAGCAATGGGATAGGTCGACGCAATGGACCGTGAAGTCTAGCCAGCCAGAATTAAGGTGCCAATCCATTGCAACTGCATGGTTTCGCTAAATTACCTAAAGTATTACAAACTAGCGACCCGCCCCGGCTTCGCATGGACATAAAAACCTTCCTCTTGACTCACTCTGTTTTAAAAAAAAATTGGTTGCCTGTAAAGTCGGTATACGGGCGAAAGTTTTACGTGACAACGACTTTGAGTCTGTCTCTCTCGCTCTTAGGGGACGCGTGCCTCTCACTCGCTCTCATTGTGAGCGCATCGTAACGTTACCGAGCGTTACACTTTTTCATAAGTGACTCCCAGCCGCAACCTAATTTAAGACGTTGTCACGTCAAAAACCGCATCAAAATCCGTTGCGTAGTTTTAAAGATATAAGCTTACTCGTACATAGGGATATAGGGACAGAGAAAGCGACTTTGTTTTATACTATGTAGTGATAGTGAATAGTCATTGGCGCATCGTCACATAGGGGACAAGCTTCAGGAGAATCGCTTACAATGATTTTATGGTATATAATGTACAATCCAATGATTTATTTATGTAATTGGTGTATCGAAGTGTTTATTTATTCATTCATTCATGGTCACATCTTACGGAAACCGGCAAGTTACGTTGGAAAATATTGTGGCCATGCCCATGCATGGTAGAAGGGGCAAACTCAAAACCGTGCTTGGCGTTACCGCGTAGGAACGAATGGGACTCACCGCCATAATGCCGAAGACTGTTTAAATTAGGGACGAAAATGTAGGAATGTGGACCCTGGGTTCCGAAACATCCATATGAGAATACAACTTAGACTTTTAAAAAATGCTATAACAAGATAGAGCGTCTGAACCGCGGACGTGACACTCCTGCTATTGCAGGCCCCATTAGGCGAAGGTAAACACTTACCCCCGTATTAAGAAACGTTAGATAAGCCCATTTTAACTAATATATGTTTTGGCTCTTTCTCTCTTACCCGACATTTTACGTGAAAGAACGAGACGAAACACATTTTAGCTAAAATAGGCTTAACAAACGTTTCTTAATACGGTGGCTACCATCCTAATCCTAACTAATATTTTTAATGCGAAAGTGAGTTTGTTTGTTGGTTACGCTTTCACGCCCTATCTACTGCACCAATATTTCTGAAATTTCGCATACACATAGATAGAAGTATTGAGAAGGACAAAGGATTCCCCGGGAAAAGTACTGTTCCCGTGGAAAATTTACGCGGGCGAAAGCTAGTCAGGTATAATACATACATAACCCGTTTTATCTATAAAATTTTATAAAAAATACATCAAATTAGTTAAAAGCCGCTGCAGTGGATTTGTAACTTAATGTTTACATGTCTATTCTGTGATTCAGGTTAATGTCGAATTTGATAGGTACTCGTAGCACACGGATTCGATATTTCACGATTGATCTCCATAAGTAGGTTCAGTTATTTGTGCTGAGGAGTGGTGGTAAAACTAAACGAAAATTCTAAGCAATGTGATACAAATTAATCTCGTCTAGATAAAGTCAGAACTCAGAGTTCGTTGTCCATGCTTAATTTACCTGGATGGACGGGCACTTTTTTTTTGCTTCTTACACAGTATATGTTATAGACCTAATATATATTATATTACCTTAAGTACTTAGTAAAGTTATATTACCTTTTGTATCATTTAAATTATGTGTAATATGCTAATCATAAAGTCTATAAGTCCATCTAAAATCATCATAAAATAAGCCATTAAGAGATTTCTCTTAATGGCTCATTTTATTATTTAATTGAAATTAGATTAGCTATTTAGCTAATCTAATTTCAATGTCCTAAATATCCTACAGAAATATTTCCCGTGTTATATCACATACACCTACAATTTCCAAGTCGAACAGTTTCGTAATACGCAAAATACATAGTAAGAAGTGATGGACCACAGTTAGCGGCAATTATTGAGACCCAGTTGTGAAACGGAACGTACTTGGAGCAAAAACAAATGCATAAGCAAGTTTTCTTGTTACCACATAAAATGTCAGCAGGCGGTTTTGTTCTATTGCTAGAACTATTGGACTAGTGGTTGCCCAGGGCTACGCTTCCGTGGGGAATTCCTGAAATCTTTCCTTACCTATAGGTACACCTTTTTTTTATAATAACTAAAAATTCAAATCCTAATGTATGGTATACACCATAATTCTAAAGATATAAACTTTCAAACAAACAGACTACAGCTTCATTGAATTAGTTAATTGGTCGTTGAAAAGAAAATTTGAATTTTATAATGTAGGTACCTACTTACTTAGTAACTATGCTAATATAAGACTCTATTACACCACAGGGAGTGATATCGTATTACACAGCTAGTAAAAATGAAAAGCTATTAATTCGAAATGACGAATATCGGCATCGATATGTCGAAATATTACACGAAAATGGGCGATCGATATAATGTAAAATGAATTTAACCATTACAGAAATAAGCTCGTATCACTCAGTAAAATCAAAACATAAATGATTTATTATCTCTTCAATCGACGATAAATCTGAACTGATAGAAACATAAAAATGATCACCTAATAGCTTTTGGTACAGTTAGAGTAACGATTTTCTATAGAGCGTCAAAAAGTACTGCTTGTTGCACATTATGTAATACTACAGAATATCATAGGCAGACACTATAAACAGGTACGCTACATGTTTTCAATCTCATCGTCATATCTGTGCCGTTACCCCTCAATAAACGTCTTTATGGGTTATTTTAATATTAGTTGGGCGGTAACCTTTAATTTCCAATTTGGTAAATAGGCAAACAGGCATATAGCCTACTTATTGGTAAGCGGTCACCATAGCCCATAGACGCCTGCAACACCAGGACCCTTGAGGAATCTTTTCATACCCTTTTTGAAAGACCCCTACTCGACTCTAGGGAAAACCATGGCTCATTCCAAATCTTCAGCGTGTGTATGTGTTTTCAGGCTAACTCCTATTCAAATAATAATAGTAATTAGTCGTAAACGAAAAGAAAAATTCTTGGCAGTGAGCCGATAAATGACGTCAATGTAGAGTATCCGGTAGTTGAAAAGTAAATCAAAGTTGTGTGGTTTATTGGAGAAAAATCGGTGCTAAATACGGATGCTTCGCATCGGTTGCAAATTTCAATACATTTATGTGTAGATACCTAGAGAAATTACAATGCTGGGGTGGAAGAAAATTCCATTGAGCGTACGAAGCTATAGGATTGCTAAGCCAAGGTATTAGACTAATTTTAGAATGGCGTAACTTCACTCATCATTCCTATTCTGTTGCGCGCGCTCTATTACAAATTATTTATGTTGATAGTAACGTCAATTACACAAAATAATTTTGATAATTTATCAGTAGTTCATCAATAAGCTTACCTGTCGTATTAAAATTGGCATCTGTCAAATTGTTTACGATACACGTCAATCAATTGACAGACGCTATTTGTAATAGCGGTAATCGCCATGTACGATATAATACAGAAAAAATATTTATGTGTTCAGAAGTAGTTTTGTCTTTCAATTCTTACTAAAATTAAGTAAGAATATTAAAACCACGAAAGAGAGGGAAACCTTTGTACAAAGTACCTCACTCCCACCTATTACTGCCGCCAAACTGCAATGCTGCATAATTCTGTTCAGGGGGCTTACCCAACGTCACAATTTCAAAACGTTTACGAAGTTTGACAAGAACAAAATGTATTGGATTGACATAAGATTGACCAGGTGATATTTTTTTTTTAATAGTTTATACGGCCATGGAATCTAGTCCTGTAAGGCCTTCTTGAATTTATTAATCTTCTTCAGTCCTACTTAAGTCATTCGAGTCAAAAATTCAAGTCAAAAGTCAAGTCCAGTCAAGTAAGTAAGTCTAGTCTGAGTCAGATGGCTAAGTGAAGCGGTGGAAAAAATTCACTTATTCACTTAGCTATATCAAGGAGATTTTGGTGACAAAGATAAAAAGTCACGTAATCGACACTGTATCACTTCCCAACACTCACGCTTGTTCACGAACACTGCGAATAATAATCCACCAATATTATGCACAAACACTCGAAAAAAACTAAGTTTTGGAAATTAAATACAGCGCGGACATAGCGACAGTTTACTTACTTTCCCTCCAAAAACTCTGACCAGGTGATTTACCGCAGCATATGTCAATCCCATACATTTTGTTCTTGTCGACATTCATCAACGTTTCGAATTTGTGACTGGCTAAGCCCCCTGGTATGAAGAGTTAGAGAAGCAGTAATATTCCCGGGTACTAAGGCGAAATACCCTAGGCCAAGATTTGGCTGCGCGTTAGTGACACCCTTTAGATATTATATAGGGGCATAAGCTTGATTGTCAACGAAATCGTATGAATAAAAAAAAACAGTGGTACTCCGGGAGCTATAGAAGTAAAACAAAATAAGTATTTTTTGTGGCGTCGGTTACATGACAGACAATATCGCGAGTTCAATGGTTTTTTCCCATCTCAAAATAATTCTCGCCTTAAGAGTTTTTCAATTCAAACAGAGAGATACTTTTAATTTATAGATAATATAAGGTGAATTTAAATCAACGGCAAATATTTTAAGGGCAGATTCAGACCACTAAACTGAACAACTTTCCCAAATAAATTTGTCGAAATACGAAAAAATTTTTTTTACCTCTCATACAAATTGAGAATCAGCTGATCTAGTTTAGTATGGAGAGTGAAAAATATAATTTCGTATTTCGGTATAAGTTTATTTGGAAAAGTTGTTCAGTATAGTGGTCTGTATCTGCCCTTAAAATATTTGCAATACTTGTGTCCACCTTATATATTCTACAACGACAGGTTATCTTCACTCACACTTCACAAAAATCGTGTTAACTACACCTTTCTTCATTCGCCGGTTGACTGTAAGAGATTCTTTTCTGGGATAAATCCGCCATTGTCCTTTTATAAATATTGTAAACTGTGTATTTTTGGACAAATAAAGATATTGTAAATAAACAAACGAAATCTAATTAAAAATAATGTCGCAATGTATCTGTTTCATAATTTAATCGTCCTACTTCTTAAGCGACCTCGTTTTAATTATGTTTTCTTTGTCTCTTAATTCCTGCAATAACAATCCTGGCTTGTCTAATTATAATTTATGTAAGGCCGCTCAAGGAAATTTACTTAAAACAGGCAACCATAACAAAATCTCATATTTTTTAGAGAACCGGCATTAATTTTGGAAAAATATTATATTATATTATTATTTTAGCATAATAAACGCATACTAGATCTAGTATCAAAGGAGGATTTAAATTGTCTAATATAAGTTTTTTTTTTATTATTTAAATTAAATAAGTGATATTTGTTGGTAAGTATTTAGTTATATAATTCAAATAAATCTATATATAACAAAGGAGGATGTAATTTATTTGTGATTGCAACACAAAATTCAAATCACAAGTCAAAAGATCAGTCCGCTTAGACCCGACAATTAGTCTTTAGATTACCATTGTAATCATGTAATTAAGTTATGTAATATGGGTTACTGTGTCATCGGATGAGCTGTTGTACTTAATGCATGCGAAATCTCTACATGTAATGAAATGGTGAAGACGAACTAATATGTCTTTAAGAGCAACATAAGAGTTAAAACAAGATTTTTTTAGAATATATTGTTTGTTTCTACACGTATTTATTGTCCTACTATTGAGCAAAGGCTAATAGGCTAATGAAATAAAGCAGATTGTTGAAAGCTTATATTATATTATAAGTAAATATGATTGATTGAACGCTTATAACTGGCATTACCAGATAAAGAATCATAGCGACTCTATACTTACATCGTTTGTACAAGGGCAATTTAAAATAAATCGCATTATTAAAAGGTACTAAATCTATGAACCTAACGTTTCATAATGAACTGTCAATATAGCTTTGACAATATAGCAATGACTGATATAGAAGGACGACTTTTAAAAAATTGAATATTTGAAAAGCCCCGAAATTCAAAAATATTTAGTAGTCCAGGGTCTCATGGCCCTAAGCTCTGTCTACCCCGTATGAGATAATGTGTGTAGTGGTGGTAAACATTGTTAATGCGATTTGAAGTTCTGATTTCAATTTTTTATTCATACAAATTCCGCCTTCGTTCTTTACAATATTATTTTCGCATTATGTTAGCATTATGTTAGCCTGATAGAAAGGTTGTAAGACTGACTATAGAGCACAGCCAGTAATTAAATAATTATTTGTAGTTTTTCTTGTTTATGGAATGAATAATTACATAGTTAATAGTATTGTCAAAGTATGTAAAATAAAAAAAAATAACAAAAGCGTCTAAGCTGTTCGCTAGCTAGTGTTTATAACGTCCCACTAATGAGCCGTACTTATGTAAGCACGTATTATCCGGCGACGATGTAATCACTCGGCCCTTATTGAACCCAGGGTTGTCAAAGCAATGAATACTTAATCATCATTTAAGCGTTATTCCAGATGCTTCCTTAACAAAAAAAGCTACAGAGCGGATCCGTTAAAAAACAATGTCTTATCTTCCCTCCCTCCATAAGGTACTGACGACAAAAGATTTGGTGTCACGTCAATTTTTCTAAGAAAAGTTGGAATCCACCACCACTCATATAGACGTAGAAATTAACTGAAACATTTTTATTCCATTAGTCGCCTCTTACAACACCCCTGTTGTGAGAGGGGTGGCCTATTCTATACGGCCTCAAATGAAACCTGAAAAAAAGCAACTGAAAACGAGAAAATCTGAACTGTTCGCGAGTTCGTGTTCATAACCTCCCATTAATGACCCGGTCCTTATTTAAGCCCATATTATCCGTCGATGTCGGCACTCGGCCCTAATAAGCTGTTAAGCTTAGGGTTGTCAAAGCAATGAATAATGCAGGCACAAATAGGGGTTGGCTGGGTAATGTCCTATTTAGACTAATTATTTATTGTTTACGCTATTTCCCTTCTCATAAATTAGCTGTTGCTTGTGACTTCTATCCATAAATTATATCCGATTGTTTCATAGTCACAGACTAGGGCGACGGATCGTCTAGTTAAATATTTAAAAAAATATTTTTTAAGAAGGTAATGAACCTAAAAAAATTCAACTCAAAGAAAAAAATTAAATCCCCTTATTCATAAAAACAAATTTAACTAAAATATGTTTTGGCCCTTTCACTCTTATCAATATTTACCGTGAAAGAAAGAGTCAAAACACATTTTAGTTAAAACGTCTTAATGTTATAATCAATAAGGGGGAAGATGTTGTGTTGCACAATAACTTTTTAACATACATGTAATTTGTATAACAAGCATGTCAAAAACTCACTCACAGGAAAACACTTGTAAAAACGAAACGTTCCTTGCACCACAAAATAGATAACAAGGAACAGAAATAGTTTCGGTATTTTTTTAACCCAAATATAACATCTTCGAGTTTAGGGTAGTATATACTTACCTGGTTTACCCCGATATTTTTGGGTAAGTATATACTTACCCTTTGAGTGGAACCTAATTAATAACCTAAATAATGATAATAATAGTCACTGTAAAAATGTATACATGAGCGGAAAAATTAGCGACTCCTAGTCATAAATAATAGGAAGTTCCATGAAAATTGTTACTAATAAAAGTGCAGCTTGGCAAACACTAAGATGCACTTAACAATAAATAAGAACTTTCTAACAGTCATTATGGCCTTAAGTCTCGCCCCATTGCTATGGAGCCGGCTTAATAAAATAGACTTTGAGCTGCGGTCCCATCAGAAGCGGGAAGCGGGCGGCGTACGACCTGGAAAAAGTCCGCTTTTTTGTTGCTTGCACATCCCATCCCGCTATTATGTTAGTGGCCAACACTAATGTCTCATTTTTTCAAGCTGCCTCAGGCTTTTGGTTTTGCTTAAATTGCCGACTAGCGACAGCAGTGATCAAAGAGCTTAGAAAGGAGGTGCTTACGAAACATGCCACGAGTGGTGCTTAATTAAAGTTCTGTAGTTTACGGTATAAACTGAAGTAATAGCATCGTCTACCATAGGTAGACTTAATTCTAAAATTGTCTGCTTAGGTACTGCACTTTACTATTTATGCCGCTAAACAGCAGTGTCCGCATTTTTTTATTCCGATTTGAAGGGTGAAAGAGAAAATGTTACTCTTACAGTTACTGAGCTCTTATGATCAGGACCGTAAACTTGTCTGACAACCTGATCGTATAAAAACAATAAGACACTAATCCCCGCCCGTGGTAACCTGCTAACTCACCCGCTAGAGGTGTGGCCGGCGATTTACTGTCTCAGGGACTCTGGGATGTAGTAAAAACAACTTAGTTACCAAGTCGGGGTCAGATAACTATAAGATAATATTATTCTTTAGCATCGGGCCTCAGGGCTCTATAATCAATTTCATTGCACAAGCACAGAATAGATAATAACTTTTACTAACGTACTACAAGTTGGCACAAGTAAAGAACATAACGAACGATATTATTACGAAGGCATAGGAGGTTAAATATGATGAGTTCCTTCAAGCATCGAGTGGAAGAAAATAGATTTTTGCATCATTATTTTCACAATTATTTTAGTCTTCGAGCGTCCCATAGTTTGAAATTAAACATCACACACAGACACACTCCCTCAGTATTACGCCAGATCATTTGCAGTACTCGCTGCAACTTTATGGAACAAACTCCCATTGGAGGTCAAGACGTCGTCCTCACTACACTCCTTCAAATTTAGGTTAGGGAATACTTCGAGCGTTCGGACTTGAGTTGATTTATAGTATAGGATAAGTAACTTTTGTGTTGTACTTAATTAGTTTATAATTTCATTTTCCTTTATTATACAGGTTGACTGGAAGAGATCCCTGTTAGGGATAAGTCCGCCTTATGTTGTGTTCTATGTTGTATCATCATCAATGTTCTGTACAATAAAGTTGTTACATACATACACAATATGTCCATTGGTGCATACCTATACATATCTTTCTTCTGTGAAGACCTATAACATTGACAGGTTTGTTGGAAGTAGTAGTTTTGACATAATACATATTAGTAGACTGATAACGTCAGTACGAAAAATACACTACAAGCGAGCGAAAATACATTCCCTCACCAAAAAACTTTAGCCCCTCTAGTCTCAGAAGTTCGGTAATTTATACCGAGTCTGAGACCGATCTACTGATACCCTTGTCATTACTTTAAAACAATATCGTATTCTAATACTTTCATAAATAACCTACTTTATCACAGACGAAAACCATAATTCACCACGTATTGGGTCAATTACTTCAATTCCTAAAAACAGTTAGGTGAGAGGAAATGATATATGAAAAAAATAACCACTGATTTTCACGGTCATCCGATAGTCGGTCACCGAACATGTTAAATTGGTGTCACAGTAGTAGCTATGCTATGAGCGATGGGAATTTCAACTGTCAGTCTATGTCAATTAGATTACGATTCAATTGAGATTACGATACAAGTTTTTGCAGAAAACCCAATTTACCAATATACCAATATTGTGGAATAATGGAATCGCAACGAAGTCGCAATTTAATATCAAAGCTTACTCCTAAATAATCAGTTGGAAAGATAAAATAATCAATGAAGTTTTAAAACGTGTAGGAGAGAAAAGAGCTATAATAAAGGAAATTAAGAACAGAAGAGGGGAAAACATTTAATACTTTAAAAGAGACGCTTGGCTCGCTTGTTTCGCTTCCCAGTCCCACTGTGTCACAAGCCCATACAACTAGATGAAAGTAAAACCACGTCGCGTGAGGCATGCAACGAACAAACGTACAGTATGACACGTTGATAATATACCGGTTTCGATGCGGAAGGTATCGACAAGCGTTATAATCATCGAATTCAATTTAATATAATTTTTATAGCCATCCATCAAATATATCAACTTTGTAAAATGTAAGAGCTTTGCTCCTGTCAGTGGAGCTTCCAAGTGCTTCTTCTTCTACTAGCCTATTCATATCTTAATACGACACGACTCCCTTTTTTTTTATATTCACAATGTCCAGCGATTGACCACGATGCTGTGGTCTAAGATTAATAGCATATTCACTCTAGCCCTGAGAAGACCAAAATTGTATTTTCCTTAGGTATTTGTTCCACATAACTCCTTGAGCTACCACTTCCCCATCTTTCCCTCTATCTTGCCTTCCATAATGTATTTCAAAAAATCATCATGACGTATCGAATGTTTCCACTTTTCTCAACACTTCACTTCTGTTCTACATTTCAATAAGTAAAGCTCTTCTCTTTTTCACGTTTAAAAGCTTCTTCATTGGTTATCCATACTAGTAATATTATAAATGCGAAAGTCTGTCTGTCTATCTGTCTGTTACACTTCCACGGCTAAACGACTGGACCGATTTTGATATTGTGCTTCTTGCATTGCAATTTGCAAGTCTATAACTGCCTCTGTGGTCCCATGGTTAAGGCGGCCTGTAGACCCGGGGGACATTTTTGATTCTCATGAGAAGCATGTTGTTTAGTTGTTTCGAGTTTGGTTAGGACATTGCAAACTTCAATTACCTGATTGTCTGATAATAAACATGATTCCTTGCTTCGGAAGGCAAGACACGTTAAGCCGTTAGTCCCGGCTGCCATCTGGTAGTCGTCAAAGGAACCACGTCAGATGCCGAGAGGCGGTTTCGAAGAATTCATACACCAGGGTGTGCATGGTCGATTGACCGGTACACTGACACGAAATGATGACTTAAAAAGTTACCACGTACCTATCTGAAGTTTTCAGGAATTTGGTACGGAACCCTAATAAAACTTACAGGGGAGGTCTGTATTAACATTAATTGTTGTAATACTGTAAACTCAAAGCACGTGCGAATTGAATTTAGCATAAATATGCGGAACCCAACACAGAAAGTGCACTTAACTGTCGCATATAACGAGAAAGTGGTTTTAGATAACTATACCCAATGTTAGTATTTACTAAACCAGTTATATTGCTAGGTTTCACCCCTACCTTCCTGTGAAAAATTGCAAGTTAGAGTTAAAATGTAGTTAAAGGTAAGTAATGTTCATTATGTGAAACTCAAGATCATGTAAGATAAGATCATTGCTCTCTTGTATCTTAGTACCTGGGCGACTGAGCTTCGCTCGTTTTATGCAAAAAATCTTTTTGCGTGAAAATATAGGTAAAATGAAGTTTCCCAGACATGGAACCTAGCTAGATTATCTTTTTGACTATGTAAGAACTTATGTTTAAATTTTAAAAGAAATCGTTAGAGCAAATAATTTTTTATATACCTATACATATATTGCTCGTTTAATAGTATAGGATAGGATACCAACCACAGCTAAAGAAGTGTTTACTTCAATAAGAATAAAAGAAAGAGGTAGGAAAGAAACCAAAACAGCAAAACTGAAATCGGACTGGGCAGGACATGTTTGTCGTATGCAGCCGAAAAGGTGGGCAATGGCCTTATTTTGGATAACGGACGGCCGGCGAAATAGAGGCAGATCAAGGAGGAGGTCACGTGACAATCTCGACAACTTTTTGGACAAGTGGCCAGAGGTTTCAATGGATAGGAATGAGTGGAGAAGGACGGGGGAGGCCTTTGCCCAGCAATCAGTGGAACACATTAATAGATGGCTAAAAAAATGTTGGTACTAGGGCAATACACTATGACCTGCTAGTTTGCGCCACTTCTTACCATTAATGAGCGTGCAGCAGTAAAAAAAACAATAGTATGGTAGGTAGAAGAATAAAATAAAATTTTGCTTGTAGAAACCGCGCGCGTTTTCATATTCTATCTAGATTATCCGACGGGCTTTACAAAGACACAATATCAAAACGTTAACGAAGTACGACAAGAACAAAATGTAGGTATGGGATTGACATAAGATTGACCACGTAATTTACATCAGCATAAGTCAATCCCATTGGTACATTTTGTTCTTGTCGACATTCGTCAACGTTTTGAAACTGGACCGCGCGCGGATTCGAACTTCTTTGGCTACGCCCCATGTTTGTCATGTCATCGATAGAAAACAAATCTGTCAATTGTTTATCATCAACAATCATTCGTAACAATTGTTGTCACTTTCTCTGTTGTATATTCTGAGGTTGTAGCACGTGTTGTAGTACTTGTAGTCTACACGTAGACACTACAAGATCACATTCGTAGTTTACACACGTACAGGCAGATTTGGTAACAGCGGTTACGCTTTGCCTTGCCACTCCCTAGGGGTTAGTACTGTTATTATTAGTAGATATTCGGTGTTAGGGGCGATATATTGCCAACTCTGGTTTTTTAAATACTTATAAGGCTTGATTAGAAAATAACAAAATATTGGTAATATAAAAATGTATATGTGTGGAGCACGGAGGATGTGTGGAGGCCTGAATTACGAATGTAAAATAGTATTTCAATTATTTAATTTAGAATTTTTAACACCTACGTTAAAAAAGATGTAGAGTCTGAAATACTAAGATCTACTCGATAACACATAGTTGACAACGCTGGGACGACATGTCACATGACTAAAAAGAAGGAAACAATTATACTACCAAGAACAGCATCTCCAAAGATACCTAACATTGTCTTAAGTGGTACCCAAATATCCGTAGTTTCTCATGAAGAACAGTGAGACCCCAGGCAGTGTGCGGGGTTGACTGCCACACTACCTGGAAAACAATAGAAAGAAAGAACAAAATACATGGTACAAATACCACACATATATACTGACCGTCTTATCTAGAGTTACGCTAGAAAATAAACCAATGCGTGAATATACCTATGTAAGATTTATAACATATGACTGGTATTTGTGTTACCAGCCAACGATTTAAGACCAAAGAGCTACCGTTTCATTGGTATAAAAGGCTTCCTTGCAACAGCACTCATTGTTTCAGGAGAAAGTGCACAGAATGGGCTATTGTTTGTCGCGGATTCACTTTCTATTCGATCTAGACCAGTTTGGGCCTGTGGCTTATCTGTCTTCCGGTCTGTCACTAGGATTAAGGTTCAAAGCTATGTATATCATCTCCTAGTTTTAGGCAGGGGTGGTAGTTGTACTGGGAGAGAGCCGGAGGAGAATTTATCCGAAGAGGTCCTTGCTAGATCATTGTCAGCTTTTGCTGATAAACCACGGCGTGGAGTTAAAGTATTCATTAGTAATTATTTTTTGGAACTAATATTATAAATGCGAAATTGAGTTTGTATATTTGTTTGTTTGTTTGTTTTTTACCTCTTCACGCTCTATTTACTGAACCAATCTTTCTGACATTTCGCACATACATAGAAGTATTGAGAAGAACAAAGGGTACCTTTAATTCGGGGAAAAGCACTATTCCCAAGAGAAATAAACACGGCTTAATAGGCTTGTCCAAAATATTATTTTTCCATCTTTGTTGAACCTTATTTAAAGCAAATAAATTATTTTGAATTTGAATTTGAAACGGGTGAAACCTAGTATGTACATAAGTTCAATCTTATAAATACATTAGATTATACTTGAAATAAAGTAATTCATGCTAAAAGAAACATCCTCGACAGTTGACCGCACGAGCACGGACCCTTCATGACCCACATCAACGAGAAATCCCATGGAAACCGCGGGCTTATATTATCTTCAGATTTGCTGTGTCGGATTCATTATCCAAGGGAATACCTGGAACAAAGAGCATAAGCACAGATTATAGAACGCTATTATGTTTTTTTTTGTGATTTTTTACGGCCTTGCGGATATATAAAAAAACTCCAGCAATTGAATGTAGGCATTTTTCAGATGCTGCCAAAATATTTACTCTTTACTTTATCGTTTAAAATAAAAACGTGCTATTTAAGAATTTTTTTAAAGAACAAATTTAACAATTTAAATTTTTCTCTCAAAATTTAAGTCTTAAATTCAGAGTCTTAAAAGACAAGTTCAGTTGTAAGGATCAACATAATTTATGAGACCAAGTTTCTAGGACAATTTCCAGACCTTACCCTAATAAAAAATAGATTTTACATTCGGTCGGGTCTTAGAAATTTATGAGACAGCCTTCAACACAGGAGTACGAGCTCGCATTCGGGCTCTCTTCGCCGTTATAAATGTCTGTTGGGAAATAGGTGTCGTACGAGTAGAATAATCCAATATGAATTATCATACCAATATTTTCAAACAATATGAAACAAGGAAATTGTTACATTAAACTATTTTATACGGTTTTCTATCGCGTTTATTGCTTACTTATTTATATTTTAAGGAAAATGTGTGAATTTAGACGTTATTTGCTTTGTAAATAAGTTGCCGCAAAATACATAAAAGGTAGCCATAGAATAGACAATGCCCGATATAGACTCTATACTAATATTATAAAGCTGAATAGTTTGTTTGTTTGTTTAAACGCTTACAACTTGGGAACTACTGGTCGGATTTGAAAAAGTCTTTTTGCATATGATTGCTTGATTCTTGGGGAAGGTTATAGGCTATAGTAAATATACACCAAGGGCGAGTGAAACCGCGGGGACCAGCTAGTAGGATAATAAATACTCAAACGATTCTATTTTTAGATACAAATAGTGCAATTAATATTACAAACGCGAAGTTTGTAAGGATGCTTGTAATCCTTTAGAGGAATACGGCTAAACTGATTGGGCTGAAATCGGAATGGAGATTCCATATTTCAGCATAGCTGCATATCATAGCTTCAGAAGTAGAAGGCATCCTAGAAGAAAGTAAAAACAAAATCTGTTAAGAATATACTATGTCATTCCACTTGAGTGGATTTTTTGAGACAACGTGACTAAGTCTAGGAAGTGCGTTGTAAATTTTTTTTATTACGACTATTGAATAAATTATAAATTCTATTCCGACCGTACTGAAGGCGACTGCGGTGCAAAATTGTACTTAAGTATTTTATTAATAAAGAACGTTTCGCAACAAAAATAAGAACAAGATTTATGTATTCTCTTATAAGTTTAAAGTTTTTATTATTTATCTCTGTATTTTGTTATATGTAGCTGTGTTTAATCAGTATGTAGGTATGTTTACTTTGTAATACTAATATCCATTATATAAAAGAAAGTCGTGTTAGTTACACTATTTATAACTCAAGAACAGCTGAACTGATTTGGTTCAAAATTGGTGGGGAGGTAGCTTATTAGAACCAGGAAAAGGACATAGGGTACCTTTCATCCCGGGAAAAAGCACTGTTCCCGAGGGAAGTTCAACAAGGCGAAGCCACGGGCAAAAGCTAGTATCTATTAAATATAATTGTTATGCTGTTGTGCTAATATGGTGGTACCAAATAAACAGCTTTTCTTTCTTTCTATTCCGTGCTGTACGGAACACATGATGTGCGAATCCATTTGTTGCGCAAAATAAATTTGGTTCTTATAAAAAATAACTACTTATAAGTAAGAACCTTAAAAAAGTATAAAAATTAACCTAAAACTTCGACTAATATGTACAGATTTAATAATGATTAATTTAATTTTATAACTTTATTACAAGATATTGTATTAGTACTAACGTTACTGAAACATTTTTATTTTTCTTCCAGTAAAGGGTTATTTTCAGTCCGGTTTAAAAAAATGTATGATAGATAACCCAAAATATTCGACAGTCGGTGTTTCGACAAGTGTTTGGCAAACCAAATAAAAAAAAACAAGAACAAGCAAAGACAGGTTTTAAATCAGATATATCAATCACATTGGTATGATTTTACACATACATAGAAGCTGTGCATAGAAACCACTTTATTTTTAGGGTTCCAAAACGCGTAAACAGGATCCTTTTACTAAACCTCCTCTGACGCGTTTGTTGGCCGAGGTCCACCCACCTAGTTCAGCTAGATGGACCAGGGGAAATTATTTTAGTTTTTTTTATTTAGATTATAATGAATTTTTCACAGATTGGTTACTTCTTTTGTTTCTCTGTATAGATATTCTATATTAAAATAATAAACGACCAATATACAAAGTTTATTTGTACACGCGTTTTCGAAAACGGCTCTAAAGATTTTTCTAAGAAATTTTAAACATAAGTTCTTACATAGTCAAAAAGATAATCTAGCCAGGTTCCATGTCTGGGAAAATTCAATTTACCCATATTTTCACGCAAAAAGTTTTTCTGCATAAAACGAGCGAAGCTCGGTCGCCCAGGTACCAACTAATATTTAATTGTCCACCATTTTTTATTTTATTTATAAGTATAAAATGGGTTTGCAGGAAAAATAATAAACAGACCGCCATATCTAGGTTTTTTTTGCTTTTTTGATTGAAGAGAACCGTATCCTGGGCTCCAATCAAAGCGTATGTGGAAGAACTTGGAAACACAGTAGAAGAAATAATTAAAGAGATGTTTGTATAATTCCAAAACAAAACATTTTTCCAAAAAGCTCCTGCTACGGAACCCTTGACGCGACTCGCGCTTGACGGGTTTATTTTCCTGTACAACCCTTCAAATTGTAATTGCTCAATACTTACATAACTCGGCAGTATTATACAATACAGATCCAAATTAAATCCAGGTCGCGATAGTCCGGTTTTGGACTAGAATATATTAATTTTTGGGTCACATTTTGGTCGGCGTGGTTGATTGCGAGTATTTGTGGGCTATCGAAGTGTGATGATATACGTAGTGACGTGAATGACCAGTATAAGGCTGTCTGTCTATGTTGTCTTGTTTACAAAACATAGCACGGGAGGGACAGGTGGCCTATCACCATCTCTTAAAACCATGCAACATCCAGTGAGTAAGGGAGATGTCGCCTTACATTATGTATTGCGCTGTCTCCCTTACTCACTGGATCTTGCATGGTTTTTAGAGATGGTAGTATGGGACCAGAAGTGAAAACTTGAACTAAAGTGTGTATTTTTAGGGTGTCGGTAGCGGTGTCGCGAGTTTAGTGTCTTACCAATCTTAATGTCAACGCGCCTAAAGAAGAGGAAAAAGTGGAATTTACTACAAATAAAACAAGAATGTTATAGGGAACATATGACACATAAATTCTGTGATATGACATGTTTCTTTCACATATATTTATTATTATATGGCTTTAATCAAATAGGATCATGATTATCTTGCGACCCCCAAACCCAATACTTATAAGCGAGTGAGCGTTCGACTTTGATATATCTTAAAAAGGTTAGCCTAGGAAAAACTAGTTTGTCCTAACATCGGGTTTCGACGGTTACATAATACACTATGTGAACATGTTCCACAGAATAAAAATAGAACTAACATGTACATCATAGAGGGAAAACTGTACGAGCGTGTACAGTAACATAAAAGTATTCAAAGGGCTCTGTATGCCCGACCCAAATCAGTTCGCGTCAAGCGGCCATCAAGAGCGTCGCTCGTTCTCACACATTTCATTTATCCTAAGCATATTCGTTTATTTATCATGAATCAATCAATATAATATCAAGTTTATCAAAAAACCTTTATCTTTACATAGTATAAAAACAAAGTCGCTTCCCGCTGTCTGACCCTATGTATGCTTAGATCTTTGAAACTACGCAACGGATTTTGACGCGGTTTTTATATATAACTAGAGTGATTAGAGGAAGGTTTTTATAGCTGTGCGAAGCCGGGGCAGATCGCTAGTTTTAAATATAAATACGGCCACGGTTTACAAAAACAATAACATAAAGAGAATAATATAGAATCTTCTTTTTCCAATTCCGTCACAGATAAGTAAACAATTGTTTTGTGTTAAACAGCTCATTATGTTAACTCGAGGAGGCTCGATCGACTCAGTCAATGTAAGAACAAAGCAAAGATGTCGTCGGCACCAAATTAATTGTTTACCCAGGGATTTGTTTTGTTCACTTGTTTCAACTTGTTAGGTATACTTTAACCGACTACTGAAATATGAGGGTGGACTGAAAATGCCTCTGTGGTCCAGTGGTTAAGGCATTTGCCTGAAGACATCGAGGATGTGTGTTCGATTCCCACGGGAAACATGCTTTGTTTGTCAAACGGCATGCGCTCCATTGTTATTAACCAGTATCGCCAAATCTGGACCATGATCAAAAGCGTATCCTGGGCTTTGAAGCATTAGGCTGAAGATGCAACTGGGAAACACGCTCGGATAGTGATAATTTCATTAGAATTGTTTATAGAAATTTTATTTTAAACAGCTTCTTACTTCACGCTTCGGTAACTTTAATAACTTGAGTTATAGTAACCTTAACTGTTAAAGTTACAGGAGCTTCGTCGTTGTTTAACTTAGCGAGATAAAAGTTTGCAAACTACAAACTGTTCTGCGGCTGTAAATATGGTTAAATGTGGTGTTTTACATTGTTATAAATTCCTAGGGAGTATACTCTGGGGTATAATGAAACTATAGAAAAATTTCAAACACTTGTACACTTGTACATTTGGTCGGAATACAGTAATATCGGTCTGCATCACTCATTTGGTTGACTAGTAAATCTATTTATATATCACTAGTCGCTTTCCCTGTCCCTATGTCGCTTTGTATGCTTAAATCTTTAAAACTACGAAATGGATTTTGATGCAGTTTTTATTAATAGATAGTGATTCAAGAGGAAGATTTTTATGCCAGGATGGGTCGCTTACATACATACATATCATCACGCCTGTCTCCCGTAGGGGTAGGCAGAGACTAGAGATTTCCATTGGCTACGATCCTTACATACCTCTCTCGCCTCCTCCACACTCATCACTCTCTTCATACACGCTCGCCGATTTCGGATACTCCTAATATCTCCCTTTTTCAAAAGACCTGCGATTTGGTCGCAGTATGTTTTACGAGGCCGACCCTGACCGCCGCTCCCAGCCAACTCTGCTTTGTATATACTTTTCGTCATTCTCCTTTCATCCATCCTCTCTACATGTCGAAACCATCTCAACATCCCTTTTTCTATCTTTGTCACTACATCCTCATTTACACCGCATCTTTTTCTAATCTCACTATTTCTTATTTTATCGCTCAAGCATAAACCACACATACTCCTTAAAGCTCTCATTTCAACCGCATTCACTCTACTTTCATTATTTTTTTGCCATACCCAACTTTCACTACCATACATAAGGGTCGGTATTAACACTGCCCTAAGAACAGCGAGACGTGCTTTTTTGGACACTACTCTACTGCTCATAAAGGAATGTAATGCCCCATTTACCTGATTACCAGCAGC
This sequence comes from Apomyelois bistriatella, assembly GCA_947044815.1. NCBI lineage: Eukaryota > Metazoa > Arthropoda > Insecta > Lepidoptera > Pyralidae > Apomyelois > Apomyelois bistriatella. The sequence continues at coordinate 13,581,189 of OX345691.1, forward strand.
CACTCTTTTTTCAATATCACTCTCATGCTTGCCATTTCTAGTAAACTTACAACCCAGATATACAAATTCATTCACTTGTTCAACACTCTCTCCATTTATACTTACATTACATACTGTTCTACTTTCATCCTTTTCAAACACCATTATTTTCGTCTTACTTACATTTATTTTCATACCCTTACTTACTAGCGCTACATTCATTATTGTTATCATCTTCTGTATGTCTTCCTCCGATTGAGCAAGTAGCACTTGGTCATCGGCATAAAGAAGGCATTTGATGCATAACTCATTCATTCTTATACCACATTCAGCATCTTTCAAATCTTTCAGACAGTTGTCCATAAACAGGTTAAACAGCCAAGGTGAATCTACACATCCTTGCCTGACACCTTTTTCGATCTCAAACCAGTCTGTGTAGCTCCCATTTATTCTGACACAAGCGCTGGAATCCTTATAAAGGGATTTCATTGCTCTTATCAGTTGGCTATTCAACCCGTACATCGACAAAGTAGACCACAACTCATTTCTTTCCACTCTATCATAGGCCTTCTCCAAGTCCACGAAAGCGCAATAAACTCTTTGGCCTTTAGCCAAAATTTTTTCAGTGATGCATCGTAAGGAGAATACTTGGTCCGTACATCCCATCCCCTTTCTAAATCCTGCTTGTACATCCCATATCTTATCTTCCGTCTCTTTCACCATCCTTTCACTCAGAATCTTTGCATACAGTTTGCCGACAACGCTAAGAAGACTAATGCCTCGATAGTTTTTACACTCTTGCTGTGACCCTTTTCCTTTATATAGCGGTACTATGACGGCTCTGCACCAATCCTTTGGTACAACGCCTTTTTTCCAACACAAATTGAAAAGGAGACATAACTGAGTAGCCAGGATGCCCTGTCCAGCCTTAAGCATTTCGACAGTAATTCTATCATAACCCGCAGACTTTCCCATCTTCATTTTATTCAGTCCATTCACAACTTCGTCCATTATTATTTCATCCTTACATTCTTCTATATCATAACTTCCTTCAGTAAGCACACCTCGGTTTTCATCTCTTTCAAACAATCCCTCAAAATATTCTTTCCAGCCATTCAAAACACACTGTTCTCCATTCAATATATCTCCATTCTTTTCTCTTATCTTATGCAGTTGCACCGTCGACGTTTTCCCTCTAGCCTTTTTTATCGACTTCCAAAAATATTTTAAATTAATTTTGAAGTCCCGGGTCAACCTTTCATCAAATTCATCTTTTTGTTGTTGTTTCTTCTTGTTTACAATTTCTTTCACACTGACATTCATCTTCTTGTATTCCATTTTGGCCATCTTCACTTCTACTTCCGTCGCTTTCTTATTCTTAACGTCAGCTCGTACAGCTAAAAGATCCTTCCATGCTTTTTTCTTTGCAATGACCATTTCCTGAACCACTCTATCCCACCATACATTCCTCGTATCATTTCCATTCTTTCTAGTTGATACACCACACACTTTTGTTGCTGCGTCTACTATTCCTTCCTTTATAATTTTCCAAATGTTTTCAATTTCACTTTCACTATCTATTACTTCAAACTTTTCTACTAATAACTTTATGTACTCTTTTTTCGTTCCATCATCATCCAATTTTTCTACTTTTATTCTTTTGAACTCATTAGGGGATTCTTTTTTGTAGTGCCGCCAGGTTTTGAAAATTCCTTTAAGCCTACATATAACTAAGTAGTGGTCTGTATTTATCCCCGCTCCACGATATGATCTGGTATCTACCACACATTTTTTCAGTCTTTCATCTACAATCACAAAATCAATCATACTCTTCATTTTATGGTTTTCCCAGGTAAACATATGATGGGTCGCTAGTTGTATATAAAAGAAAGTCGTTAGTTACACTATTTATAACTCAAGAACGGCAAGGGGGCTAAACTGATTTGGCTGAAAATTGGTGGAGTGGCAACTTAGAACCAGGAGAAGGATATGGGTACCTTTCATCTCGGAAAAAAGCCCTGTTCCCGAGGGAAGATCACGCGGGCGAAGCCGTGGGCTCGCACTGATTTTTGTACTTATGCATTTCTTGATTTCTATCTCAATTATTTCCTTTTTTCATCCTTTTTATTAGACACCACGTTTTTTAACTTAATTTTTTTAATAATTTAACTTCATAACTTTAAATTGAGTTATGTTTGACAACAAAACATTACTTAATAGGAAAACCATTAAAAATAGATTTCTTACATCTGTAATCTAATCACAAAAGATGTTTTTGAATAACTTTATCGCGTATGTGTTAAGGTCCACTTTGCATTGTCAGCCTCACCGTGTAGGTTGAATCAAACTACCTGTGGGAAATCAATCTACAATATTGATACAACTCATATAATTCTGCCAATTGATTAGAAACCTTGTGGTTTTGCAATAAGGAAGTATTTATTAGCTGATGGGCTGCGACTGCGTAGGATTAATTTAATAGGTTGTCATTTGATAAATGGATTAAATGTAACAAACCCATCAAAGTATAACATAATTAAATTATCGTGCTTTACAATTTTGTATCTTGTTAAAAAAAAATGTAAATAAATATACGTAAATAGTAAATAATATTGAAGATGGGAGATTTGATTATTTGTTTTTTGCTATACGATGCAAAAAACATAACTAAACTACTTTGAAAAATTCCTTCACCGTGAAAAGCCACACTTTCCCCGAGTGACATAGGCTGTGTGTGTACCACGGGCGAAACAGGGGTAGACTGCTAGTTTTAAATAAAAAAATATTTTTTATTTAGTTTTTGAACAGATAATAATAGTGTTTAGTTAACAAAGTTTGAAAAGTCGAATTATTTACACAAAAAATACATTAAGGTTAAAATTCAATTCAAGATTGACTTGGCTAGTTTTAAAATCAAGTGGTTACCGTAGCCTACGCCGCCTGCAACACTAAGAATACCTAATAGTATCTACTATAACGTAGGAGTATCTGAAGGAATTTTTCGCGCAATAGGGTAGGAGCGAAATTTTTTAAAACGCTTGAATTTTTTTTCTCGGTAGGAATAAGGTTCCTTGATACCAGAAATAAATCTCAGATTTTTAGAATCATTGATGAATGTCATTTATGACAACCAAAACCAACATGAATGACATTCATGACAACCAAAACCAACATGAATGACACTAATGACAACCAAAACCAACATGACAATGTCATTTGTTTTTTTTTACGGAACGAAGCAAAGGAATAGATCGCAAAAGCCGTAGCGACGCCATTAATTAATTCGTCATTAAAAAATAATATTTTTTTTAAATTATTGGCTGATTCTAAAAATCTGAGATTTATTTCTGGTATCAAGAAACCTCATTCCTACCGACAGAAAAAAATCAAGCGTTTTAAAAATGTTCACTCCTACCCTTTAGGCTTCTTTGTTGTAGTCAGTTAGTAGTTATTTTACTTTACTGGCGCCATATCGTAAATGGCTTCAAAGAGGATTGCCGGCTTATGTCGCACGTAGGCGAAGGTATAGCCGGCTGAGCTGCCTCCCTGATTGCAGGTGGAAAACAGATTTGTGACGTAATAAACACGGTCTAGCTAGCATTCGTGCGATTTCCGTCAAAAAAATAGATGTCTCCCTTTTTTTAAAAAGTCCGTCCGTACTGAATCATCGATTCATAGGTACTGAATTCATACCTTATACTTGGGTGTCGTTTCTGCTAACGTTGTCACAATCGTCTCAAAATTTTCAATTGTAGCGCTTTTTACACAATTTTTACAGGAATATGACAGTATGATGTGATGTGAATGTAGTGTGGGGTGTGACCATCATCTGTGAAATAAAAATAATATACATTTCTCGTAACTAGTGTGTAAAAACGCACTACAATTGAAACACAATTTTGACACGATTGTGACATAACCTTAGCAGAATCGACGCCCTGGGGGCTTAGTCAAAGTCACAATCGCAAAACGTTAACGACTTACGACCAGAACAAAATGTATGGGATTGACATAAGATTGACCACGTGATTTACCGCAGCTTATGTCAATCCCATACATTTTGTTCTTGTCGACATTGGATAGCGTTTTAAAATTGTCACTTGCTATAATTGCTATGCTTGAATAGCTCCTTGGATTCCAAGAAAGGATCTGGCGCTGAGTTAGTTTATTATCTTATTTCTGTGGTTAAAGCCTGTATCTGACAGTCCCATTCCTTAAGTCGCTTTAGGACATCCACTAAAAGAAATGCAGTGGCCTATTCTCAATCCGGAAACCACAATGTTAATTACATAACTACAAATTAAACTTTCTCGCGGTGCGGCACTTGTATAACAATAACAAGCTCAAAATATTCTCATATTTTACGAAATAGCTGACATTAGATCCGCGTGCTTTCACTGGGTTTGGACCAAAAAACTATAATTACGCGGGATGCCATCATCTTTTGAACTTTGCGTGTGGTATAAAATACAAGCTTATGATTAGGTATACATGAAAACCATAGTATTCTTATACTAGGGCAAGCGGCTAAAGAGATGTTTTATTGGCGATCTATACATGAAAGTTTTCAAAACTGCCGGCCAACTTAATAAATAAATAATTTCATTTCATTTCAACGATAAACTTCTCTTGAGATGCTTCTAATTTATGAGAAATAACCCAAAACTATTTAAAAAACTGCCCACGCTCCTTAGCATTTCTTATCCTGTGAAAATAATTATAAATAAAACTGTTTGAAAACTATTGGTCCCATGTTGATTTCTCTCAGGTGCCATGTCTTAAACAAATGAATCAAGTACCTATCCTATGGCTTGTACCACAAATTCCGGCATTGAAAGGTCATTGCGTCACTCACGACGGAACCTGTGAATTTGACATTAAACGCAAAATAACTACAGGTAAGGTTAGACAGAGCCACGAGCGACGGTCTCTCCAGCTCATAGAACAAACAGAATAGAAGTGACATCAATTTCATTTCTTTCAGGCACTACCGCTTTTTAGCCCCTATACTAACAACTATATTAAATTTAAAAGGCAAATAGGCATACGATCCATTTGAACAGATCCTGGGCACTGGGCTCCGGAAACACCGTCTGAGGATACAACCGGGAAAACGCTATAATCAAACGAGCCCACTTGGTAAATGGCAGTTTGCGCAGCATATAAAATAAGAAATCTCCGTTGAAAAGTAAAAACAAAGTTTTTAAGACATGGTCTAAAATCATGTGATACAGATTATACCAACACAAAAAAGAAGTATGATTCTCATGTTATGGGATGGTCAATTTTTCCGCGCGGCCAAATATCTTATAAAAACATATTCCCCCTACAATCCAAATAACTGATATTTAACATTTTTATGCTCTGTTCATTCATAAGTTCATAACATTTATATACTGTTTGTTCTATGCACCAGCTCAAGTCTATTTGTGCCGTAAATGGCAATTCTAGGACATAGAACAAAAGGTTACACAATTTCAAAATTGAAAATGGTTGATTTTTTATTGACAAAAAGGAAAGCTGTAACTATAACACATCAACGTCCTGCATCTCGTCGAAGCTTTTAGCTTTTGAGTCTTTAAAGTAATTTGAATCAAAGCTTTTAACTTCTCACTGCCAGTTGGTACTATTTATTAGTACAAATTTTGAAACTTTTTTTTATTCTATATTAGTATTTGAATTTATTATGAACTGGCCCTGGTGCACACAAATTTATAAATAAATTTATTACTTCTTTTATCATCATATTTTTACCATTTTTGTTGGTTGTCTATTATGACCTGGAGTTACCGGGAGCTCTCTGCTCATTTTTTGAATTCAGAATGGATTACAAAGTAACTGTATTTTCAATAATCCTCAATATTTATTTAATAATAAACTTATGGTAATTATAAAAATATTCAAATGTAAACTCGTCTGATTTGACTCAAATTTTGTGAATTGACGTTTTTGAAGAAAATGCTGCTGTGGAGTTTGTGGCGCCACTTCTTCTCCACTTGCGCTTTGGAAGTGGTGGTAAACTTAAAATAAGTAACAATTGACGTCAATAAGTGATAAGAATATCCTATATTGAAAATAAACAATTTGAATTTGAATTTGAATTTGAATCGCGCGCGGTCTCAAACGCATTTTTTTATCTATGGTTTAAACGGACATGGACAATTTTTTTGTTTTATTTGAAAACCGTTCGAATAATTGCTGCCAGCAAAGTTAAAAAAATATAAATAATTTTTTTCACAATCAATACAATTCACGCCCCCCAACCCCCCAACAAACAAATGCTGCGATAGTTCAAGGTTAAAGTTCTGAATAGCAGTGGGTTCTCGCAAAATAGCATTTATTTGAAATAACTTGTGCAAACAGTGGAGAATGTGCTAATTTAACAGTCTATTTTAGACTGCTGAGATCATACAGTTTCGGGTTTTGAATCACCAGGTTATCGAATATTTAGCTATGTATGATCATCAGCATGAAATCAAGACTCCTTCCCCTTAATTATAAAATCTTTAGTTTTATCCACCCACTTGGTAAATCCTCAGATTTACTAAGCATCTATCACCCGTATTAAGAAACGTTTGTTAAGCCTATTATAGTTAAAATATGTTTCGTCTCGTTCTTTCACATGAAGTGTCAGGTAAGAGAGAAAGAGCCAATACATATTTTTAGTTAAAATGGGCTTATCGAACGTTTCTTAATACGGCGGTATGAGATATACCTATTTAAGTATGGTATTCTACACGCTCTACGAATAGTAGTAGTGATCCGACCTTAATTTCTTTTTTAATTCTTGTATGTTAGTTTTTTTTTTTCAGTTTGGTTCGAAAAACGACAAGTTAAAGCTATGTAAAACGAATTTACGCTTTACGATACCAGTGAGTGCTATAAGCTACATTTTATACCGGAATTAATGCCTGACCCCTGGGATAGCGAATATCGAATTCATGCGAGATAAAGGTTGTTCAAAAATAATGTGTGTATAGAAAAAAATGCACGGACGTACACTTTTTTTTTTATTAAAAAAATTAATATAGGGACAAATCAAACAGATTGAGTTAGCCCCAAAGTAAGTTCGAGACTTGTGTTATGAGATACAAACTCAACGATACTATATTTTATAACAAATACATACCTATATAGATAGATAAACATCCAAGACCCAGGACCCAGGCCAATCAGAAAAAAATCATTTTTCATCTTGACCTGACCGGGATTTGAACCCGGGACCTCCTAAGTAGCGGGCCAGTTTGTAAGGCTGTATGGATATATGCACTTTATAACGTAATAGTAATCTCTAAAGTAAAGCCAGCTCCTCACGAGAGAATCCCTAAATGGTCAATAGTAGAGATACAAAGCTCCTGTCATCTAAAAAAAACCTTTTTAAACTGGTTCAGTAGGAAGTATATTCCACACTATAAAAGTGCTTGTAACTCGACTACCTTTATATGTGACATCATAAACCCTTTTTATATCTCATTTAACCCTTCCCGAACATGCACATCATTGTAGTTGTCTCCTAAAGCGTGATTAACTGTCCACTGCGTGTCTGTAAACACGCAATGTTAACACGGGCGAGTAGATTTCACATTGGTCTAGTGTTTATTCAAGTAGCTGGAATAGGACTGGAACAAGTTTGTTCTGTTTGGCGAGTGGATGGCTGATATTTGACGAGTAAATGGCTGATTTTTCTATAAAGTTTTGACTAGTAAGTAGGTGTTCTCGTTACCTCTCTTATCATTGGCGTAATAATAATTCATTACGTGGGTGACCGATTGATCAAGAGCCATAGAAAAGTGCCGCAGTTTATTGAAAACCAAACTGAGCTTTTCTCCCCTAATATCCCATAAAAGCAGGATTTGCTAATACATGTAATTAAACATATACTTCTGTACAACAGATAATAAAATGCATCTTTATTAAAATTAATGCAATAAAAATGAAGTTTGTTATTTAAGTAACAATGTAGAGTCTAGAGTCCAGTATTCATTCAAGTTCTCGACATTTACTATAGCACTCGACCAATGTAAATTAGGCAGAAAAGTTAATTACTGACGTTATATGTGTCGTATACTACATGGTAGCACTAGCTTCTATGATTTTACAGTGTATGACGCATACAAATGGTATTTATTATTTTTTTCAATTACTAATAGGTATATCTAGACAGATTGCAAATAAATACATTATATATTTGTTACAGTTTTGCTTTGTCTTTATTTGCTCCGTCTTTCTTAGGCATAGATTGCCCTAAATTGCTAAATATGATGTATCGTTAGTATTTCGAATATATATTACAAATGTAACGGCTGTCAGACTTTGGAATAAGCTTCCAGAATCCATCAGAACAGCCTCTAGCCGCGCTAACTTCAAATGGCTTGCCTATAGGTTCTTACTATCACAGAACGCCACAGTTTAAGAAGCAAAATTAGGTAACAATTACGGGTACATTTTGAGTTGCTGCTTTATCTCGTAAATATTTTTGTCATATATATATATATATATATGTATATTGTTATTTATGTATTTATATATCTAGGTATATATATGTAAGTATATGTATGTAAGTTTATGTAAATTTATATTACTATTATATTAAACCCACATTACGATCTCTGCTTGACCCAAAGGTTGACTGTTAGATAATGCTTTTAGCATTAAGTTCGCCTATTGTGCTATACAACTATATTTTGTACAATAAAGTTTAAATAAAATAAATAAATAAATAAATGTCTATACTCAATTTCTGTTTTTCTTTTCTTAGATTTACGAATTACGATTATTTGTTTTGTATTTATACGTATCGACTTACATAAACGACAACTTTTTGACATGTTGAAGTAAAGTAGTAAAAGAGTGAATTTACGTGATTGACGAAAGAAAGAGAGACAAAAATTCTAAGGCTTTTTAGTTTAATTATTGATTTGGATGCAACATTATATTTGTGATTTAAAACTGGTTATATCTTTCCCCCTAAGAGTCAGGACTTTTATCGTGTGACTCTTTGAGAAAAGGTTAGAGGGCTGTTTCATCACACAGTTTAAGGTGATATCTCGGTGAACACTAGCGCCACCATCATTTAAAAATCACTATTCACTGAAAACACAAGTTATCAAAAATCCGTCTTGTGTAATTAAGGTTCTGGATCTGAAGTTAATTTTAAACATATTAAATTATTAAATTATAATACCCTATAGTTACAAATTGCATTATTGCTTAAAACATCCACTTTTAGCAGTTTTGCAATTTGTAACTATAATGAACTATAATTTAAAAATTGAATATGATTAAAATTAACTTCAGATCCAAAACCATAATTACAGCAGAGGGATTTTTGATAACATGTGTTTTCAGTGAGTAATGATTTTTAAATGACGGTGTCGCTAGTGTTCACCGAGGTATCACCTTAAAAAAAGTTTTATGTGAACTTATATACGGCATCCATGGCATAATAGTTAACTTGCTAATCTGGAATTTCTGGGTGCGATTCCCCGTTAGGGATGTTTAGAAATGGTAAGACCTTGAGTATATTTTTAATCAAATCAATGTCATGTGTCTCTATACAGGACTCAACTTTGAGTAAACCGCTCAAAAAAAATTAAGATTCCACTGAAAATTTCTTCAAATAGTCTATTTTCTTTATCTAAATAAAATGGTGTTTAAAAAACGAATTTTTTGAATAAAGTCCAATAGAAGCAACTCAGGATTCTTATCTTAAACAGCTCCTGCAAGAGACCTGTTGCCGGGAATAAACCTGGAAATGACAGCGGTAAAAATAAATACGAGAAGTGCTGACTCGGAAAGAAAAGGTAAGCGGATCGCGGTCTTATATCGACGTAATAAGATTCAAACTCGTATTGTAGTTAGTTGTTTGAAGGCTTAATTATCTTGGTTGTTTGTTTTCAGACGCTAGGAAGAAAGTAGCGGTTTCCTTGTTATATCTTTTATGGGACGGGGATGAAACTTTTTGTAAATGTAAGGAAAAAGAAAATGAGATACTTTTTAGGAAGCATGCGTTAAACACTACTCTTATTCTAGATGGTTCTACAATGTATTAGTTGCATTCTTGTGTTTTAGTAAATGTAATACTGCTAGTAGCATTCTATTATCTGTGGTAATAATTCAGAGAGATTCCCTCGGGAACAGTGCTTTTTTCCGGGATGAAGGTACCCTATGTCCTTCTCAATACACCTAGCTATGTCTTTGCGAAATTTAAAGACAGATTTCAGTTGATAGGACGTGAAAAAAAATATACAAACTTACTTTCGCATTTATAATATTAGTTAGAAAACACAATATAGAATCTTTGACTTTGTTCTATTTAAATTTTTATTGTGTACTTAAATTAAGGTCATTTAAAAAATAATTTATATTGGAACTAAAAATCTTAGTATTGCCGGTAGACTGCCCAACGCGAGCATTCGTCATTACCCGGTCATTGTCATTACTGATTGTGCAATACTTGGCCGAGAACTTAACGCATCGTCTGAAGTTGGAATGTCAATATCAGACGAGTAAAAAAGTGGCATTGTGTATTTTTTTTTTTTTTTAATAATAATTTTGCGCTGGGTAGGTTTGAGGCAAAGAATAGATAATGGAAGTCAGAAGGACTGCACATAATCACTTAATTAAATATTAAAGATATTTCAGTAAAGAATGTTAACTGTGATTAAAATTTTATAATTAAATATGTAATGGTGTCTTTACTTATATTTTTTCGTATTTCTATAAGTTTTTTTGGAAAATTTGTTATCTGTCTGAACCTGCTCTTAAAATATTTGCAATTAATTTGTGTCCGTGTATAAATCAAACTTTTGCCACCAAAATTTCCATCCTTGTTTCCTAACATTTCTTTCTGTTCCTAACATTTTTTCAGTAAATTTCTTATCAAATTACTACATAGTATAAAACAAAGTCGCTTTTTCTGTCCCTATATCCCTTTGTGTTCTTTAAAACTACGCAACGGATTTTGGTGAGGGTTTTTAATAGAAAGAGTAATTCAAGAGGAAGGTCTTTATGCCCATGCGAAGCAGGGGCGGGTCGCTAGTCAACTATAAAGGATTTCCATTTTTCTGTTAAAATTCGAGGGCTAACTCATGGCGATATAATTACTTATATTAATACAGCTCAACGCTATATTTCCCGCCTATTTCCCTCCATATTTCTTTCTTGAGGGTGATATATCGTGCCTGTCTCAGTTTTACTGCAATATCTTTTTGTTCTAAACAAAAGACGCTATCAAGGATTGCTAAAAGAAAATAATCTTGATATTAGCAGAAATGTATTGCTATATTTTAGGGCATCCATTATTTTTATTAACTTTCTGTGTTTTATTCTAACTTCAAACTTTTTCAACCGACTTTCAAAAGGGAGTTCTCAAGTTGATATTTATTTTTATGATTTTAATCTCATAACTAAGTTCGTCCTTTAGGAACTTATTTTGAAAATTAATTCCAAAGTAAATCTATATAAATAAAAGAAAGTCGTATAAGTTACACCATTTATAACTTAAGAACGGCTGAAAATTGGTGGGGAGGTAACTTAGTACCAGGAGAAGGACATAGGGTACCTTTCGACCCGGGAAAAAGCACTGTTCCCGAGAGAAGCTCACGCGGGCGAAGCCGCGGGCTAAATCTAGTATAGTAGGTATAATGAAATGAACGTGACTGCTAAAACAAATCTCAAAACAAGATGTTTTTGTCCGCTATTGATCAAATTGTCCAAGTCAAGCCCTTGAATCGATTCTGTTCGAGTCATTACAATGACTTATTACTTTTTCGTTGCGGTCAATTTCCGCCGTTTTGTTTTTGCTGTAGTTCTTATTAAATTAAATCAAATCTCTTTATTGTGGAACACAGGTTTGTAAGATCTTCATAATATAATTATTTTGTGTCACTGTGACCTGTCCTAAATTACATCTCATTTAATTTTTTCATATCTTGAAAATGAAACTGAGAGTTCGTCTGTTCGTTTAAACGTGCCCACTTTGGAAGTACCTACGAATTAGAAAAAGTATAAAATTACTTTTTTTAAAAAGATTCGCGGGAAGTGATATTGAAACAGAACTAATATTCTTTTGCAGGTAATAACTTAGGCATAAAAAATGAACAAACAGACAGACTTCCTACAATGATACGGAAAGAAAATTAAAAAAAAATGCGTTGAATTTCAAGCTTGGTACAGAGCCCAAATGCAACTCGCGCTTGTCCAATAATAATCTACTGCAGAGCACCTGACCAGACTCTATCGGATAAGGATAAGGCCGATCTCAAATTCCCCGTGGAATGGCGGAAATTCACCAATTTACACCTTCCGTGCCGCCGCAAACTGGCTGAAGAACTTGGACAAGAAGATTTGATAAACGTAGATTGAATGCCATACGCGATGCTGATGAGATACCTATAGCATTCTATTATTGAATAGAATAGAACAGAACAGAACAGAATAGAAAAACTCTTCATGCAGCAAACAAATGTATAGGTATCTACATAATTCTTTAAAACCAGGTACGTTAGGTATAAACGATTAAGATCTATTATTCAAATCTCATCAGATAAGATTCTTATGATATGTCCTAACTACCCATACGCCTTTTTTTTTTCTTTTATACAGTAAAGACCTAGAGGTGGCCAACGACCGAACTATATCGACGTATCCAAATACTGTTCAAAAATAATTTTCATCCCTTCTATTCGAAATGTTCAACTTTGCTGCCCCAAAAGGGGGACCAAAGTAAGTCTTTTCCTATAGGGTTTTTTAGCGGGCAATAATGAGTTTCAAATTTGGAACAAAACAATACGGTCATGCCTAGTGCACATATTATGAAAAATTAAACACTGGCTGGTAAGAATAAACGCAATCATCGGATGAAATTAATTTCTCATAGAGCGAGATGAAAAGTAGAGTGTATGATTCGGGCGCAAACATATTTTTGGCTCGGGCGATGTACTTTGAATCCCTCTCTCCATTCAGGATTCTATTAAAGAATCCTTCACTCCGCTCTGGATTCAAAAATCGCCCTCGCCGTAAAAATATTATTTTGCTCCCTTGTGATTCAATCTACTATTAAGAATCAATCCATTTCGACTCGACAAAAGAAAAAGATTCAAATTGAATCGAATCGCTCATCCTAAGTACGGAATATTGAATAAACAACCCATTTTAGACAATAGATGCGATTCACGAAAACAATTTCACTGCAAATCCTATGAAACTGATGTATCACCGGCTTTATCATTAAACTACGCTCGTTTATCATACAAACTCCCTGGGGATATGAAACATTTAACTTTTTTAATATGCCATCGTATCTTGACAAGAGTTTTCAACTCATACATTTTTATTATTTGAATAGAAAAGTCATTGGCCATTAATAAAATGAATCAATGTTTTTTTTTTTTTTAATTTATGACGTTGGGTTGGTATTTAACATAGAACTAGGAACGCGGCTCTAATAGAAGTAGCATGACAAGCTAAACTGTCTTACCACTCATACACGATATTTACGTGTATGCCATTCCATAATATGTGTATTTGGTGACGGACCCCCCCTCCTACCCTCCCTTACCTCAGCCCTTACCCCCCGCATAAGGCGCGCACGGTTCCCATACATTTAATGTCATATGTTATATCTATTTTAAGTGACGCAAATTTTTTTTAATCTATGGTATTTAAATAGCGAGGAGCTCGATAGCTAAGCGGTGTTTGTAACGATCGTGCGTGTTAAGCAACCGCATGCGAGGTCCGATTTGATGGGTTGCCACAAATGGCATTTCTATCTTGATCAGTTATCTTTAGGCAGCTTGAAGAACCTGTGATGGCCAAACACACCCAGATCATGATCATATTGGTCTGATTTCCCTGTAAAAATGATCACGGAGGTAAGACGTCTAATATTAGGACCATGAATAAAAGCGTACCTTGGGCTCTGAAGCATAAGCTGAACGTTCAACTAGTTAAGGAACATGCTCGGACGAAGGAGATATACGTATTGTATAGGTACCCATTTCTTATGGACCAACTACGAGTATTATTTATTCAAGGACGAATACCATGTAAACTAGTGTTTGATTGATGATTTGCATATTATTATTTTCTTAGCAGCTTACTCTAATGCTGTTTGTGAATGGGTATTGTCAACAGCAGATTATATAATGGTTGCTGCTCAAAAGCCACGTAAAATACAGCTCAACGACCTTAGAGCCACGACTGCCGTGGGAACACGCCATCGGTGCCGTGAGAAGCGACACCTAGGCTAGGAATTCTAAGGGAAACTTAAGGTTACGTAGAACTTAAGGAAAACCATAGATTAAAAAAAATACGTCGGACCGCGCGCGATTCGAGGAAAACCCTATAGTTCAGTGTATTTGATCTAGATGTAGAGTAAAAAGTTACTGTCAAGTCGAAATAGAGTCGAAATGTCCAAATGATGATGCTTAGATGATTATTCCGTTCCTTCCTCGTGGTCAAACTTAATAGTCTAACTGGTTTGACCGCGAGGTATTTTACCATTCTTCGTGGTCAAACTATCTAATTCATAAAACAATTACATCACGAATACGTCACTACGCACACACGCAAAATAAATATCCAACACAAGCAAAAAATACACACACACAATTACAAGCAGTATGACTGGCGGTCATATACATTTGGCAGAAGAGGGTGTCGGTGGCTACTCCGATTGTTTAAATGCTCGAAGCTCGTAGTTCATATGTTTGACTTAATTATAAAAATAATAATTAACGAATTAGTTAATTACATTGTACTTTGTTTATTGTACAGGTAGATACAGATCTTGCACAACAGCCTTCTCGTGGGTGCGGAGTTAAACCTACAGGGTGTTGCAATGAGGCAAAAAACAGTAACTTATTAATCCTCTTTGTGCTAAAGACGGTTCGTGGGAGTGAGTTGCTTAAGAATTAAATTATTATCTGTGTAAGTTGAAGTACTTCTAAAAAGGCCCTACTTGATATGTTTAGCATAAGACTCCTAAGCGGCTTCCTACTTCCTTTTTTCCGGATGAAAGTTTTAAAAAAACCATTCTTAGCTGAAGTCTAACTGTAGATCTTTGAGTATTTATAATCAAAGCTGTAAACCTACCTAAATTGTTTGCACATATTTACTGGCGACTTTGATTATAATCAAAGACTGGCGACAGAATTATTTGAAATCGATTCATTAGCTTTAGATTTTATTCAATAAAAACGAAAATACAAAGACACAAATCTCCCTCTTTATAATATTACGTGACTACATGAATTATTAAGTTTGTAATTGATTTTGCTTAAAAATATACCTATTACAGTTTACTATTAACTACCCACTGCTCGCTGTCAGGCTGGTACTCCTTTACACTTATTGCACCAGAAACTGCTTACAAATAGACGATGCAATATACTGTATCAAGTACCTGTCTGTATGTATGTTTTATAATATAAATAAATATTTTCTTTTACGACCGCAGCTCCCACAGGTTAGCAATTATCAACAAATATTAAAACAAATAACCGTTGAATTGAAAGAAAACACAAAAAACTTAAACAATAAACACCAAACGTTAATATTAAACGTGGCTCAACAGCTCAAGGCGAAACCATTGTGTAATTACAAGTTAACGAGTGTCCGAGATGAGAACAAATCGAATAGAACGAATCGACTTATCAGATTTCCATTCGGACAACTTTATTTACAGAGTCGGACCATTGGTCGGTTGTGCAATCGGTTATATCGAAAAGATGAGATCCGAATGATCGATTTCAGCATGACGTTTCTGTTTTATAGGATTATTTGATAATAAATTGCTAAATAAATAGATTACAAGTATGAATTGGAAATTTACAAAAAACATACTAACAGCTCTGATAGACATACTTACAGAACACTTCAAGTAGCGGTTATTATTTATTCAACTACTTAAGTTAGTATGTAGTATTTAAGTAAAATCATGTTTTATGTATGTGTTCAATATAAAGATATTTTGTAATGTGAATTGAATGTTGTAATGTCAGCATTACTACATATAGATTGAGAAAAAATGTTCATCACAGTTTCCCATGGTCAATGGTAATACGATGCTCAATAGAAAATAGCGGGAATACAACTATCGTCGACAACAATCGGTCGTTTGGCCATACATTCGAATATCGGTAATCGGTAAAGCCTTATCGATACATTACATACAATAGTATTATCATTGAGACACTAATTATGCATAATGCGGTAACGGTGCCTTTACATGGCGGTCGTACATTGAGGTAACCACGCGTTATCGATATATGTGAGGATAAGTACCTAATTGAAATCTTACGTCAAGCAGTAACAATTTAAATGTGACAGAAAAAGAAAAAGTAACATTTAAAATTTAAATGATCAGAAAAAAAAAATTGCTAATCAGCGAAATAGTCGCTTAATAAAATAAAATAGTAAAAGTCTGCCGGCGGCTGGCAGTATTTTTGAAAGTAATATATATATATATGATGCTTGCCAACATGTTGGCGAATGCAAAGATGTTGAAATGTCTTTCCTAAATTTATTTTTAGCGGTAATCGAAACGAAAAAGTGGTTAAGGTATTCTTCTGCAGACCGGGATGGGTTCGATTCTCGCGGAAAGCATACTTTGTTGTTTTAGTTTAGTAAGGACTGCTGCCTTTACTGAGCTGATTGTCTGATAATAAAGACGATTTCAAGCCTCGGAAGGCACGTCAGAAGCCGCTATTTGTTACGTATTGGATGCCACCATTTGTAGCTAGCTGTGGCCAGCGGTTATCGGTTTGTGATGTGTAGGTATGTCGTATTCATAGTTTAATCCAGTATATATATACATATCCAGTAATAGTACCTAAGGCTTTTACATTAAGTGCGCCACTTCAATTAAATATGTGTTTCCACATTAAATCATTTATTTAATTGTGGAACCTAAGTTACAGAAGATAAGGTGTAATTAAGTATTATTTATATACAGGGTGTAATTTAGCATTATTTACATACAGAGTGTAATTAAGTATTATTCATACACAGGCTGTTGAGTTCTCTATGTCCTACCATACCCCTAGGGGTTTACAATTATATCCAGTGCTCATTCCTTAATTAAAATTCATAATAACAATAGTGTATAGGGGTGGAAAATATTTGATATTAGCTGAAGATAGTAAGAAAAAATCTAAATCATATAAATGATACTTATATAGTGTAAACTCATGTAAACACTACGGACGACGTAAATAGCACGCCTCGACGAATGTTTCTTTTTATTATGAAAACAAATTATTACCATAACTAATACCTATTACAACTTGTCCGGATTTTTCACAACTCGTGGCGTTCCTTCACATGACACACTTTCAATATGGCGGCTATATATCAAACCAAATTAAGTGCACTTTTAAATTGTCACATAAAATACAGAACTTGTAACGAAACTGGTATTGTGACATAATTTATCGATTTTATTGCGGTCATTGTTGTAATGTTAAAAATATTGCTATTTTTTGTTATATGTACTTAATGATAGTTAAATGAACAGGCCGTTAGGTCAACGGTAAATAAAAGAAATATCCAAATACTTACTTTAGGAGCGAAAGCGGGAATGTGCTGCCAGGAAATTTTAAAATACCAGCCATTTTTTGATTCTATGATTTTGGGTTGCACCCTGCACTTCAGTAACATTTCTGCACTAAAGTGCAGGGCATTGGAAGGTAGTGAAAATATACACTTCACTACATAGTATAATACAAAATCGCTTTCTCTGTCCCTATGTCCCTTTGTATACTTAAATCTTTAAAACTATGCAACGGATTTTGATGCGGTTTTTTTAAATAGATAGAGTGATTCAAGAGGAAGGTTTTTATGCCCATGCGAAGCGGCGGGTCGCTAGAATGTATATAAAAGTCTTTCTTTCAATTTGGTCACAGATAGTAAGTTTTCAGTCTGGAGCATCGCCGCCAGGTGGCTTGTCTATCCGTCTTCTACAGGTTGCACAGGAGCATGTGGTCCCATTACCTAATAAAATGATTTAATTCCTTTTATTGCCAATAGTTGGCGCAACAAGAATTGAAAAAAATCGAATTTAGTTAAGATCCCGCTTGTTTTTGGCGTAAAAAGAGTGTGAATTATTAAAACATGTTTTTTTTAAGTATCGTCATCCTATCACAAACTGATTTAGTGCTTTATATTTTTTATATTAAGTTATCGGAGTTAGAATCTCAGTTTCCCAAGTGATCGATAGATTGCGTTAGTAAGTCTCAGTATGGGGAGACTACATTAGTACACTAAAAATAAGCGCGCTTCTTTGTATGGCGGTTGAATATTTGTGCTAGTATAGCATACATTCTATAATCTATGCACAGAAGTGTGCCCAGGAACTGCATGAGTTAATTCCACTGACTCAGTTTCGTCACCGAACAACCAGGGCGTCGATTCTGCTAACGTTAAGTCACAATCGTGTCAAAATAGTGTTTCAATGGAAGTGCTTTTTTACACACTAGTTACAAGAAATGTATATTTTTTTATATCACTGCTGATGGTCACATCCCACATTTCATTTACGTCACATCATACTGTCATAATTCTTGTAAATAGCGTGTAAAAAGCACTACAATTGAAACACTATTTTGACACGATTTTGACTTAACGTTAGCAGAATCGACACCCATGCATGGTGATAGACTTCATCCGTATGTAGTTGAAATACCAACAGCTCGCACACACCGCTTTGCCTCTTCGTTCATATAATGCGTACGGCGAAGGAGTGGAATTCTTTAACGGCTGACATATTTCCGGACACTTATATCCTAGGTCTTTTTAAAACTAAAGTGAACATGCTATTTATGAACCAGCGAGCTCTTTTAGACCACATCTGTACTTACCATCGTGGTCAATCACTGGGCATTTACAACATAAAAAAAATATGTAGGAACTTTAGCGAAACATCTTAAAACGAGCGAAAAGAGTTCAATACTACTCGTAATCTACAGTGACCACGGGTACAGGCTTAAGACAATACCTTGGTAAAAACTAGCGCCACCATCATTTAAAAATCATTATTCACTGAAAACACTAGTTGGGTCATTCCAGAAAAATCGGGCAACTTGATGTCCGAGGGCTTTCTCACTTTATATATTTACATTATACAGTTTTCAATATTACGTAACAATAGATCACATTATGTTTTACTAGTAAGCCAAGTTTTGTTTTTAATAATAATATGAATAAATACCGAAATTATTTTGTTTATACCCAAAATGTCAATCCCTAGCAGTGTCCGAATTCCGAAATTTTGTGTTCGATGGTCTTTATTTCTGAAAATATTAAATATTGCCTACCATTTGTTCACAAGTTTTATAATTAATAATGTCTTTACAATTTAATTCTGCAAGAATTATGCTGTATAATCAAATAATTATATATTTTTTCTAAATTAGAATTATGTCCTCAACTTTTCTCGTCAATCCCTAGAGTCATTTTAAAATTAAAATTTCGCGCCTTCGTTTGAATGAAGCGGGATTGAGCGCTTGTCAGTTTAAAAGTACCACCACAATTTATCTGCGGGCAATACTCGCTTGGCAGCGGCCGTTTTGTAAAATAGTGCAAACGCGGCGGTTGCTGTGCAAACACCTGCTTGTCCAGTGAGTTCATCAATCCCTAGGTGAGTAATTTTAATGGTTAACTATTGGATATTGTTATTGATTTATTATTATTTACAAGTGATTTATCGGCCAATTGTAAAAGATCGTATTATGCGTGTTAAAAAAGCGATAATCGGCTTTTTATGTTTGATTTCATTCCAAATCGTCATTCCCTGAACCATCAGGCCCTAGCTGTCAAGAAACCTAGGGACTGACGGGAGTGGTGAGGGAATGATGTTAATTATGTTTTAGTATAAATATTCAACAAATTGTCATTCAATTTTAAAATTAATTAGTTATTATAAGCTGCTAGTGTGTTTAAGAATATAAATATATAAATAAATTATGGCAAGGAAAGTAAAAATGGAACAAAAACGGTCATTTTATTTAATGCAGTATAAATAAAATTATACTTATTATTTTTAAATACATAAATCTAAATGGTAAATTTCCTTCTAGGTTTTTTCGTTAGAACTTAACTTACCTAAATTTAACAAAACCTAGGGCATTTTACAATTAATAATTACATGTATCTAATTTTGAATACATTTTGTCTATTTTATAGCAATATGGCGTATAAAAAGAAGCCTAAGATGTCCAAAGAGGAAATAGCTATCAAAAAATCAGCAGCCGCAAAAGCACATTTGGAAAAGATTAAAAGTGATCCAGTATTATAAGCAAAATACAAAAAGAAAGAAAGACTGAAGTATTTGAAAAAAAAAGGAAAAGGGACAGAGAAAGTCTGTTCAGAATATGACACCATGTGAACAAAGAAAAATAAGAAGTGGAGACAGGCAGGCTCAGAAAAAAAAGACTGAAACAAAGGAGGATAAGAAATGAGGAATTATGAAGAAAATCAGATTTTATAAAAGATTTAAAGCTTAAGCTTAAGGGGGGCTATCATAAGCCAACTAGCGCCACCAATCATTTTATTTCTTTTACTCTAAAATCAGATCAAAATGAAAAGATCTAAGAAGGCAGGTTGCTAGTAAATAACTTTTAGTATTTTTGGTATTACTTTTCATTAATTGATTCTCAGTACAAAGAAAAAATCTCAGTACTTACCGCCAAAAGTGGTGGCGTGGCATTATGATTTTTTTTCTGAATTAACCAAAGTTAAAATAATGAAAAGTAATACCAAAAATATTAGAAGTTATTTACTAGCGACCTGCCTTCTTAGATTTTTTCATTTTGACCTGTTTTTAGAGTAAAATAAATAAAATTATTGGTGGCTCTAGTTTGCTTATGAATTATGATATCCGCTTAACACGAAGCAAAAGAAATACAGAAGACTAAAAAAGAAAATTGAGATATCAAAGATTCTCACGCCTACAAGCAATTTTGAAACAATGGCAGAAGATCCTGATCAAAGGAGAGAGCTTGTCAAAAATTGTTTGGTGAAGTATTGCAGAATTAAATTACAGAAAATATTTCAAAAATTAAATCTCATCAAGTGAGATCACAATTTAAATTTTGTCGGGTCTTAAGTCGAAAAATATAATATTCGGTTATTCAGTAGTAATAACTCTTTGTCACATAAAATGTTTCGAAGCAAAGGTTCTAAAAAATACATTAAAACAAAAAAAAAACTTGGTAATCCAAACTGTTCACAAATTGTATGAAGATGACAGTAATAGTCGCACTGCAGCGGGTTAAAATAGGGCATTACTTGCAATAAGTAAAAAAAAACAGCAACGGTATTTGTTAGACTCTTTAAAAGTTATAATAAATATATGATTCTAAATAAACACTTACTTATTTACTACCATATCGTCATAGTCCATCAGTCCCTAGGTATACCTATCAATCCCTAGATATCTTAATTTACAAAACACCAAATATTTCCTAAAATAGTGCATAAAGTGTCTGACCCTCTTAGGTGTGGTGTTATTAATGTATAACCCACCATATAATGTCAATAGACAATCTATAGCATCACAAAAGTGTTGCGGACAAAAATCTTTCGAAAATTGCCCGATTTTTCTGGAATGACCCAGTTATCAAAAATCCATCTTCTGTAATTAAGGATCTGAAGTTAATTATAAACATAAAATTATTAAATTATAGTTCCATATATATAGTTTCCATTGCAAAACTGCTAAAAGTGGCCATTTTAAGCAATATTGCAATTTGTAATTATAGGGAACTATAATTTATTAATTTAATATGTTTAAAATTAATTTAGTATTATTTCATAATACAAAAGGACGAGTTTGAAAAAGTCGTTTTATCTAATTTATTACATATAAAATCGACAATTACATATTAAATTAATAAATTATAGTTCCATATAGTTACAAATTGCAAAACTGCTAAAAGTGGCCATTTTAAGCAATATTGCAATTTGTAATTATATTGAACTATAATTTAATGTTTAAAATAAACTTCAGATTCATAATCTTAATTACATAACACGGATTTTTAAATGACAGTACCGCTAGTGTTCACCAAGGTATCGTCTTAATTAACATGTCGGGCGCGAAACACGCTAGTTATTGGCGACTGGCTATCAATCCAAGTCATGTCACGCTCCCAGTAGCTTGCCCAGACAAACATTTTGAACATGCACGCCTCGCTAAGCTATTGAGCTCCTTAAGTTGCTGATTTATGTTATGTTAATTGCTACTTTACAGCTACTTACAATGTTAACAATCATTCTTTGTTTTATTTTAGGCGGCTACTGTGAGGCGGCTATAATTTAGTTCGTGCTAGCCATACGTGGCAGAACAATACAAAAAATTCCGAAACAAAGCGTGTGAAGTGTGAAGGTTATACAGGCAAACAGGCTTATAACCGATATGTCGGAAAGCGGTTACCGCTGCCAATGGACGCCAACCAAACGAACAGATGAGAGAACAGATATGAGAACCAAAAATAACAGATGAAACTCAATATCCAGTTAAGACCGTATTTAAAATGTATGGCTATAAAAATGAGCTGGATTTCGATCCCCAGCTACAATTCTTGGCTTACAACTTATGTAGGAATTGGGAAGTTTAAACCTTTAAGTTTTGAATAAGGTCATGTTTTAGAAGTCAGTTCAGATTCTCAGGGCAACTGGAAAATCTGAAACCAGTGTTGGCCACAACACAACCACTAACTAACTTGACGTTATATTTGAAGATGATAATATGTATAGTAATCACAGAACAGAGAAATTATCAGAGTAGAAATGTTCTGACGCGGATTTAGTTCCAAGATCAGTGTGGCAGAGTATTCTCACTTTTTATCTTCAATTAATACATGTAAACCACACCACATCTTATTAGAAATGTATTACAACAAAGCCACCTAATATTATAGACCAATAACAGTGGCAATAAATGACGCAATCAAATTCCCTGCCCATTTTTTGTGTGAAAAATTGGCTTGCAAGCCAAACTAGTGACACGTTTTTCGTGCGCTATGCCACTTCTTGTTAATATTTCTAAATTCTGTGATAGTAATGCTTATAGAACACATGAATTGTTAAGTATAGGTAAGGTAATGAATAAACTGTGTTGCTGTTGACAGCGATAAAGTTTTTTCGTTTATTCATGCTACCAGTCTTAGAAACCTTTGAGAAAGATCTATGTCCAATAACTAGTGGACATTTCTAATTAAGAATATAGTACGTAATTTAGAATATACCTAGTAAGAATTTATGAGCACGAGGGTACTTGAACTTTTTGTGTTATTATTTCCTAATACAAAAGGACGAGTTTGAGCAATTCGTTTTATCTAATTTATTACCATTTATCGACTATTACCGACAACTCGGGATCTAATGAGGTCTGCTCTGACGGGTAACTTATAGCAGCCATTTAAGGATAATTCCATTGGCAGAAATAAATCGAACACAGCTGTGTTATTGACAGAGAAGAATTCTGTTTCTTTAAGCGATAGTAGGTATTCTTTTTGCTTAGTTTCCTCTAATTTCTTTCATCAAAGCGTATGCATTCAGCTTTTTAATTGCATTGTATTGGTTAACTCCTCGGCAAATTTTTCTTCAAAATATAAAGTCAGGTATACTATACACTATACATTTCACGGCTTTACCATGACCATTTTTGTACCTATGCATTTCTGGATTCTATCCCAATTATTTCCTTGTTTCCTCCTTTTTAGACACCACGTAGTCGGGATACAGTTTTTTAACTTAATTTTTATAGGTTTCATAAAATGTTTAAGATTTCAAGATTTCTTATTAAAATATAAGTACAAAATACTTGTTTATAAACATATTGACAAATTCGCAGTTCACCCTGGCACATTAATTTCCGGACGCCATATTACGTGCCGTGCCGCCTCGCTCGGTCCTCTACTAGTGCAATGCCAATAATAGCGTGCACTACCTTATATTACGTGATACCGTGCGTTGCATTGCCGATTACGTCGAGTGATGCATTCCATCGCGTTTGGGTTTTCACTTGGAAAACCATACAAAATCGATATTCCTCTCTCTTTCAATTATTTTAACGGTCGCGTCTCGTATAATCAAACTGCCTCCGTGGTCCAGGTGTTAGCCTTAAGATCCCAGGTTCGAATCCCATAAATCAACAGAAAAGAGATGCATAAATCCCATGGAAAGTTATTTCCAATTTATTAAAGGTCAATGTGACCATCTCATTCATTCATATCGTATTGGTTACAAGTCACTTCACCATGCACACCCTAGTGTCATGGAAACCAACAGTTAAACGTGCCTTCCAACCCGAATGACGGACGAAATTATCTTTATTATCAGACAATCAAGTGAATCAAGCCTGCTATGTTCTATAATCTGTAATATTTGGACCTACCTAACCAAAATTTCAAGAGAGAACAGAAGATTAAAAAAATAAACTTGAAAATAAAATAATTGTTTGAACGTGACTTGAACGTCGAAGATAACTGAGGTAGACTTCTGTGTGTCAATGTACATATATTATAGGTACATCATGTAGCATCCATCTGTCACATACGAGACTGGTTTTGAACATGCCCGAGCGACTTACGCCAGGTGTTTCCCATATTAGAGGTTGCATGTCCGAATTCATTCGTGATTATTGTACACAAGAATTTTAAGTTAACTATGCCAGGAGGATTCGCTTAGGGACGTAAGTTTGTTTAATTAACTTGAAATCAAAGATTAAAAAATTTTTTTTTTAATTCATTTCATGAATTAGGTACTTGTAGCCGAACTAGCCGAAACGGCTTGATGGACTATAACTAGCTTAAAACATAGAATAATATGATATCGCCGCCGGAGGTCAGGCTGCCATTTCAAATATCTATGGCTTAAAAGGTGAACGAATAGTTGAATTTGTCAAGCTAACATCTTATTTTTAACGATGTTTTGTTAGTTCCAAAAAGTTGCATAGGCCTTCGATATTCAGTTCATATAGTCTTCTATCAGGGTTCTGGTCTAAGGACACGTCGGGCACTTTAGACGTCCATTTGTTTTGGCGCACCACACTCGCAGCAGGTGTACTGCTTATGAAGCACCATCAGAGGAGGAACTCTCTTTAAAACATGCATGTTCGCAATAGGATGTGTCTAGGAAACGGGCGATGAAGAAGGTGTCAAGAAGATGAGGTCATCAGTATCACACCATTTTGTCCTTACCTACTATGTTTCTATTAAATAAAAACCTTTTAATATCAGATAACATGATCGATATTTTGTGAGTATATTACGCTATCTACCTCACAAACGAAAATTTCTGGTGCTTACTTAGACAATAGTAAATTTTCCATGGCCAGAAGGATTTCATCTGGAAGTCTATTAGGCTCTGGGCTGGTGTTGGGGGATGCCATGAAATAAGAGTTAGGTGTGGTTTTTCGACTGATAACCTGTGTGATTGCGGGGCTGTTCAATCTATAGCCTACCTCTTGATGTACCTACCCCAATTGCCCAATCTCCTACACGATTGAGGTTTTGGAAGGAGGGATGGATGTGGCTATGTACTGGTCAAAATTATAATAAGCCATATTACGACTCAAAAAGAAGTGGTCAAATAAGAATACTTGAGTATTTTGCTAAGAATCTTCTGGACTTAAGTATTTGGACTATATGTCCCAGAAAGAAGTAGTTTCTTTAATAGCTATTGTTAAAAACTAAACCAACATTTCATATCTCCCGAACAGGAACTGTAAACACAGTTTCCAAAGACCATCCAAGTTGTTTGCGTGAACTTAGTTATGTAATAATATTTACGTGAGAAATATCATGTGACGTACAACTTCGCCTTAGTTTGTATATCAACAGTCTTGTACGTTTTATTCCTGACAAAAAACTAGGGGTTTATCTATATACTCGTTGATGTACAGTCGGCTGCAGAGAAATCTGACCCCCATGCTACAGGTATCACTACACTAATATAGAAATTTGATTGTAAGCGATTAAGCTATTATAACTTTTTAATTTGTGCTTCTTCTTAGCGAGTCAACTCTGGCTGATTTATATTTGTGAGGACCAGAACTCCGCCACTGACAAGGCGTTGTCAGTGGCTTCGTATAGGTCTTCGAGCATGCAAGTGACTGGACACGCAGGGCAAGATAGATGTGCCATGGTCTGGGGAGAGACACGACACCTGCTTATATCTTCTGATCTGTACCCCGTCTGTACAGTTGTACATGTTGTCCCTGCTTAGGCTGACCTGGGTGCGGAGCCTGTTTAAAGACTTCTATGTTGGCCAAGACAGATCATATCCAGGGGGAAGGGTTTCATACAGCGGTAGGAGTGACGGCGACGAGTAGGTATTTGTGCATTTATTTTTTGGCGATGACATTATGGCGCCAAAAATCCTACACGTAATCGGTTAAAACGTTGTGTATTCGAGGGAAGATAAAGAAATGGACATATATGTACTTATTTAAAAACACATAATATTATACCTCTATATTTAAATACACATAATCCATACTAACCCATACTAATATTATAAATGCGAAAGACTGTCTGTCTGTCTGTCACCTCTTCACGGCTAAACTGCTGGACCGATTGTGATGAAATTTGGTAGGGATGTAGTTAACGACCCGAGGTCAAACATAGGCTACTTTTGGGCGCGATATAACCGAGTCTCACGCGGGGCGAAGCCGCGGGGAACAGCTAGTATTATATAAGCTACAAATACCGTCCATTTTTGGCAACGTCGCAATCGAGTAAAAGTAGAATTCGGTCGAGAGAAGCCTAGTCTGGAGACACTAAACTCTGGGCATTGAGACTCATTGCAAAACCTATGCAAAATTAATTTGCATATTTCTTAATTGTCTGTTGTTTTGACCTTTTATGAAACAATATGATGGCATTAAAACATTTTGAAACTTTATGGTTTCTTGTTATTATCATTAATAATTTGCATCATTTCACAATTTTATTTCTCAGTGAATAATCGATCCGTGTTTTAATGCGCAGACACAGAATATCCCACTACCCATCCCATCCCACTATTATTATAAACGCGAACGTTTGTAGGTATGTTTGTAATTCTTCACGCTCAAACGACTGGACCAATTTTTATAAAATTTGCCCAGCCGCAGGGTGCACTGCAGCTAGTATACCTAATATAGTAGGTACGGCCTGGCGCAGATAGAAGTTCAGTGATAGTTAGTGGTACAAGCTCAGCTCATGACTTTAGAGGGCCCATTACTTAACATATCTTGTACAAATATGTTTAACTGCCTCTGAGATCCAACGGTTAAGGCCTAAAGATCCGGATCGTTAGTGGGTTCGATTTCCGCGGGAAGTATAGTGCTTTGCTGAATTGTTTCCAATTGGTTAGGACATTACAGGCTTTAATCACCTGATTGTCTGAAAACTATGATTCCGATCCCGGCTGCCTACTGGTAATCATCGCCAATGGCCGAGTGGTAGTTTCGAAGAACTCTGACGCTAGGGTGTGCTGGGTCAGTTGGTCCTTGTAACCCAAAAGGTATAATGATGACTGCCTCCACCGGCCAAGAGGCATTATCGAAGAACTATACACCTTATCTAGAAACATGAGTAAAGCTTACCCTGGACTCTGAGGATGAAAGAAGCTCGTATGATGATAATATTGATGAATTGGGTTCGAAATTGAAGACTTGGGAGCATCATCTTCCACGATTTATTGTTGCTTGATAATTGATTTTTGGGAATCCGCTACCAGTTGCACAGAGGTAAGTAGAAGAAGTTAGTGTTTTTTACTTAGTCGCATTTTACGACATCCAAAAAAAAAGACGAAGTGGTCTATTCTCAAGCCGGATACAACACGACTTCTCAGGTAGATTTTCAAACAAACATACTTTTTAACTAAAAAAGTGAAAAGTAGATTCAAATGAAGACGATTTTAGAAATGCCGTTATCCGATTAAATTAATCACGGGTAGGCAATTAAGTAGATACCAATGAAAATAAACAGTAAATAACTAGTGCTGAACGTACCTGATTAACTCTGAGGTCCTACAAACTGGGATGCAGCTATAAACCAGTCCAAAAGGTCCAATAAAAATCCAAATAGATGCAAAAATAAACGATAACACAATTCACACAAACGTTTCTAGCCAGTACAGCGAAACTTTGTACAATGTCAACACAACTTTTTAATGCCGGATTCGAAATTTAAAAATAATGGAGCACATTAGTTTTTTAAAACATCCTTAGTAAACTTAAGAGTGTATGGAGCACTGTTTGATTTTGAGTGATTTGGTAGTTTTTTTTTCATCGCGATCTGAGCGGATCGGGCGCCATTTTGACACGTACTACTCGCCGCACTGGTATAACTGGACTGGCGCAAACATGGCCGGGCTGAGCGCTGTTTGGAGGCGAGCGATGCCATGCCAAATGGGCAAAGATCATGCAGTCATGCTCGTAGATTGCACAGGTGAGAAAGGTACAGAACCTACCAAAAGTAACGAACTGTTAACTAATATATCTTATATCAGATTTCTATAGTTTGTTGAAAATAACTGATTTTTGATTAGTACGTAAGCAGGTGAGAGAAAATAATTTGTATTTTATAGAGTTCAAAGAAAATGGGATAAAATAATGCATTTTGGGCTGTTTTCCTGCTGATCTCTGACCGCTACCTAAGTAGATGTAGGAATACGTGAAATTTTAGTTCCAACTGAACCCGTAGATGGTCTTTAGGCCATGTCAAATGCCTTTAACTGTTTAGGCAGCCAGAAAATCCTGAGTCTTAGCCACTGACACATACGGATCATCTTATTCGTTTGAGCGTGTTTTCTGCTTACGCTTCAGAGCCCAGGGTACGCTATTAATCATGGTCCTGCCGTCACTTGACGCGCGCTATTGTTACGAACACGCCCGCCGCGCTTGGCTATCGAGGTCCTCTCCGCATGGGACTCAGTTATATCGCGCCCAAAAGCAGACTATGTTTAACCCCTGGTTCTTAACTACATCCATACAATATTTCATCAAAATCGGTCCATTGGTTTAGCCGTGAAAGCGTAACAGACTGACAGGCTTTTGCATTTATAATATTAGCATGGATGTCAATGTACAGGCAGGATTGCTTTGAAATAAATTGATAAATTAGATTTTAAAAAGGGTCCCTGGACTACAAATGCATAGAATAGATAATAGTACTGCTAGTATAGCATTCTATAATCTGTGATAGTACTAACATACAAAACAACTAGCTTAGGATGCAACCAGGAAAGTGCTAGGATGAAAAGAATTAATAAAAGTAGTGTTCACATGTAGTGTTAATTATTTATATATATATATTATTTTATGTATATAATAATTACAACATGTTATTGTGTTATTAAGGTATGATTTTAAGCAATTTTAGCTATTTCACATGTATTATAGTTCTATCTTTTGTTTAACTATAACCATAAATTGAAGATAAGGAGACTTACCATCATCTCTTAAAACCAAGCAAAAACAATTGAGCAAGGGAGATGTTCTTACATATGTATTGCTCTCTCACTTGTTTATGGATGGTTACTAAAGATGATGGTATGGTAAGTTTAGGTTTGTTCAAGTTCTTTTTTGACCTTAACTGGTCTATTCAACAATGTACATTTGTGTTTAGCCTTAATGTGTTTAGCTACAGAGTCCTTATGGAAAAAGTTTCTGCCACAGTGAGGACACTGAAATTTTTTCTCCGATTCCAAATGCCGTCGCATATGTTGGCTTAATTTCAAATCATTTTCAAAAAATATTCCACAAACATTGCAAGAAACGTTATCCTCTTTGTGCTTCGCTTGGTGTTTTTTTATTGCTGCACATTTATGAGATTTATACTCGCATAACTCACAGGTGTACCAAATTTCTTCATTGCTATGTCTTATCCGTCTGTGGTTGCACAGTTCCGCTATCGTGTAAAATCTTTTGGCACATTTTTCGCATGTGATAGACTTTATTCCTGTGTGTCGGACCATATGTACACTTAAACTTTTTTTCGAACTGAAAACTTTTTTACACTCGTCACATTGTACTCCAGGTGATTTATGTGTGAGTAAATGATTGTAGACTGCCTGGCGACCTCTTACATATTTACCACAGTACTGACAAGTAATCTCAAGTTTATACTTGCCATGGGTACGCTCCATGTGAGATTGCATCGAACTGGTTTGCGTGAAATACTTTTCACATAATTTACACTTAACGGGTCTCTCACCACTGTGAATGCGTATATGAATTTGAATGTCCTTATTTTTCCGCGAAGTATATGGGCAATCCTTACAGAGGTACAGTCTCGACTTACCCGTACCCTGAATTTGCACATCCTTCATTGTTCTGCATGACTTAAGGTTGTATTTAGCGTGACGATGAAATGCTTTGAAAGTTTTAAATGTCCTCTTACATGTCTTACAAATCAAACATTCAGGCAAATGGATTTTCTTCCAATGAACTCCTAGTTTACACTTGCTGGGAAAAGAGCCGCCACAGTCGTGACATATTAATTTTAAATCTATGACTTTACTTGGTTTTTCTTTGCTGACAACTCCTGTATCAATATCATCTGAAATGTCATCTAAATATTCTTCTTTAATAATAGGTTCTATGTCTGTTGTTTTCTCCTCTATCTCACTACTGTTGAATTCTATTTTTACGACATCATTGTCTTGAAACTCATCAAAATCTTTTCGATGTAAAATCGTGTTGGTAATTTCGCATTTCAGTTTGAAGGTAATAGCCGCCTCCAGTTCAATCCAACAATCCGTGCATATTTTCCCAGGTAGTCCATCGTTCTCTTTGATTTCCACATTGGCTATGGAGTTGATGTGGTCGGAAATACGAGAATCATTATATTGTTGGAAAATAGACCTGTATTTATTTTCCTGTAAGTTATCACTTTTCAAACAAACACGACAAAGGTTTGCAAACTTTTGTTGAGCCATAAGTACTGTTTTTGGTTTTCTTCTCACACAAATTACATTTCTAATAAAAAATGTGGTAACTTATGAAGGCAGGTATCTACTTCGTGTTTATTAGTAATAACAATATTTATTTTCTCTGAAATATACAACCAACAAAAAACAACATTGATTTGATTTGGATTGGATTTGACCTGGGCGAGCCGAGCCGGTCTGACATTGACAGCTGTCAAATTAAATGATTTTTTTTAATTCTGTTACGGCCTAGCCGCCTCGCTTGACAATATCTACTTATTTAATAACTGCTTGTATGTAAAATACCTTATTTAAGACTTATTAAAAAATTATGTATTTCTGTTTAATATTAAAATGCGGAAGTAATCAAGTAACTCGTTAGGTTGATATAAGAATAGTTTGAGAACCAAGAAAAAATAAATTAATAGGAACTAAATATATTTTTTATAATCAATGATCATCGATTGACGTTAAAAACAAATCATTGTTCTTTCAAATCTTTATTGTATGTAGTTTCCAAAATAAATGATCCACTTTGGTTTGGATCGTCGAATCATCACACTTTCACTTACTTACCTACTTAGATTTGATTTATATTCCCCTTACGAAAAAACAAATCTCTACTCAAAGTTTCTTAGTATAAAATAAAACACAGGTTTAAGAAATAAATACCTATTTAATTTTTTATATTTTCACTATACATATCACTTTTATCCTTATTTTTCTGTTAAAATTAGGTATTCATGGAATCGTTTTACAAGCTAACGATACTTAGAAGTAATATTAAAATAATATAACTACAACAGATTCTAAAGGACTAGTCAATACATTTTTGTTGTTATTTATTATCATTCGTCAATCTTTAAAAGACAATAGCACGATTTGGGGTTTTAATTGTCTACATAGAACTACTCTATTCTCAGAGACATTATGTGTGAAAGCTGAATGACGGACAACCGGGCATAAAAATGGGGGAATATATACTTAAGTAATAGATATGAACTTCGCAGAAGATTTTAATTTAACAGATATTCTCATCTCACAAAATATACATACAACAGCTCTGTTATGCTATTTGGCTTCATATATTATCAAAGTTTTATTAAGGCTATTGGGGCAGTGTAGAATCCTGGGTTTCGAATTGATTTACATGAAATCACCTACAATGCCAATTTTAATTAATTATTTTTTTTAATATAACCTTAGATACCTAACAAAATGTTGTTTACAAAAGAGACAGATTCTATGTTCCGCCAAAAGGCATACAAAACTCATACTATTTTTATTATACCTACTTAAATTAGTACTCTATTGTAGGGTATTAAGGATCATTTTAAATACACTTAAAAACTTTCAAATTTACAAATACTTAAGGCACAAAAACGTCACATAATCAACAGCTCTACTTTGGTCCCCAAATTATAATGATAAGACACATGGCCATTTATATATAAAAAAATGTATATTCCGCTATAAGTAGGTAAACCACTGTAAACTCGTTTTTTCTTAGGCACACATTACATGCTCATGCGCGCATGATGGAAAACCATCAATCAAAGGGATGGTACTCGAAAGTTAAATTGAATCGACTGAATTTCAACCAAA
Organism: Apomyelois bistriatella; assembly: GCA_947044815.1. Taxonomy (NCBI): domain Eukaryota; kingdom Metazoa; phylum Arthropoda; class Insecta; order Lepidoptera; family Pyralidae; genus Apomyelois; species Apomyelois bistriatella. Next base: position 13,613,697 of record OX345691.1, read on the forward strand.
AAATCCTAAATTTTGAAGTTTAAATCAAGAATTTTGCGATGATTTACGATGGAACAATTAAATCAACTAATTTCCAAATAAATCATCGCAAAATTCTTGATATAAATTAAAAAAAATAAATAATTTGTTTGGAAATCAGTCGATTCAATTTACCTTTCGAGTACCATCCCTTTGATTGATGGTTTTCCATCATGCGCGCATGATGCGGCTAGGGTGCGCCTTACGACTTATTGACATCAAGAAGGGCGTGAAAATTCTTCCCGGGTCGGCAGCGCACTCGTAATGCTCCAGGTGTTGCAGGCGTCTCATATGCAACTGTTTACCTAATAGGTAAATATAAAATACATAGGCTGGCTTACTATTATCTCTAAGCGATAAAACGATCAAGATGCGCGACAGGTTGTATAAAATAAAACAAAAAATCCGACGAATTAATAACCTTCTAAGTATTTTTGAAATCGTTTAAATCTACCACTATATGAACTTGTTGAGTTAGTAGAGTGTCACAAAATAAAGCCTACCTCTTGCCTACCTACTGGCGGCATATGTGAAAATCCGCATCCCATAGATTTAAAAAAAAAATTGCAGATCCGAGCCGCGCGCGATTTCTAGTTCTATGCCACATCCTTCCATATTTCTAATTTCTGTGGCACATACGGTACCTATTGGAGTCGTATTGGACGACCTCGATGGTGGTAACGTGTTATTTCTGTCACCGATTTTATCTTTGGAACAATAATAATTTATACTCTGATCATTTTTTTATTGTTTTACGGCCCTAGAAACGAGTCTTTTAAAGTTTCTTCAATTTATTAATGTTTATTAGTCCTTCTTTTTACTTGTCCTACTGATCTTTAAGAGCAAATGTCAAAATCGCACTCTCGTTTTATATCGCCCAAGCACAGGGTCGAGTTTACGGTGGTCAAGCTATACACGTAATCACAAAAGACGTCACTAGCTGATTTATTTTACTATCCGCTAGGGGCGCTGTACAGATTTCTTTTATCTGAGAATTATCTCACACCAAAGAAATATTATAAAATTGCTAGCATAATGTACTCTTGGTAAAGGCACTGATAAAATTACTAATTCACCCGGATCATTCAAAATATTAGCCTTTTTTATATAATTCTAAGTAGCAATGATTGTCAATCAAAACCCGAACACTTCATGCGCGCTAATGAAATCGTATACAATTATTTATTGAAAAAATCTCAATTCCATTTTTTTTTTTGTAAAATATATTTTTTGGGTCATATCATACACACTCGGCTCATGAAATACAACTATTATTTTCATTACATATCTAAAACCATTGCCGGTCTTACTTAAAAATAATGATCTATGAGAAGCGTAGTGGTAAAAGCACGATAAAATTTAATAGTTCATTATTTATCAAAACTTCATTGCACAAATAAAAAATAAAGTACAAATGGTGAACTTAAGCCATACAGCATTCTCTATCAGTCAAATATGGGGCATTATAACAACGAAGTAAACGATTTTACGTGCCTACGATTAGTACCTATAAAAAAAACAATCACTTAAAATTTCGTCATTACTGTCTATGATCATATCACCTGTCAAACAAAAAAAAAATACGACCACACTTCCCAAAGAATAATTGAAATACACTATCTAACTAACTAAACGTTCAGTCCGGGGGTTCCTGATGGGAGCAGTGCGGTATCGGAGTGGGGGAGGACTTGAAGGCCCTCGGGAACAGGGAGGAGTAGGAGGGAGGGGGCTCGTACTCGGGCGGGGAGGCGGGGAGGGCGGTGAGGGGGGTGTGGGCGGCGAGGGGCGGCTGGAACAGCTGCGAGGCGGCCGTCACCGACACCGTGGGCGACAGGTCGAGGCACGCGGCCGGGATGTTCAGGGGCGTGTCAGATGGCTTGGAGCGCTTGCAACAGCATTCTGTGGAGAATGGGAAATGGTGAAGTCGTTTGTCAACTGTTTACTTACATGCCGTGTGGCTTCCGGAATAATATACCACTCCCCCCCAAAACCCTCGGCCTCTGACTTGGTTCCTTTAACGTCTACCAGATCGCAGGCACGGTGGATGTAGGCCACTTCGAACCGGTATTTATGGAAATCATTGGGGAGACCTATAGACCTTTGTCCAGCAGTGAAAAGCCTGTGGCTAAAATGATGATTACGAAATAAAATAAAATGTGGTATCATACCCCAAGCTAGGCAGAACATGAGGATGGTGGCACAGACTAGCATGCCAACGACCAGGTAGCTCCACGGGCCGTAAGGCTTCAGGGCTGCTGCGAACTCCATGAAGGCGTTGGACTTCTGCTCCCCTTCGGTTATTTTCACTGAAAAGAGAAGATTTCTTATTAATGCTACTTTAGAAAAAAACTTTGGTCTCGAAGTTTATAACAAGTTGTTCTATTGTTTAAACTTTTCTTCGTCTTCAAATCATCATCGACGTCAAATTTCGTGATATTGAAATCCAAACCAAATGGATACCATTTCTTTCCGCTTAAGTCAAAAGCGACCGAAAAGCAATAAGTCTTCAAGCAAGAAGTCCAAATTTTATAATGTGTCTTAAGAACCTAATAGGAAAATGATGCTGTGATGATTTGAGAGAGTGAATCTGTATAAACAGTGACGACACTCAAGAGTCAGTCAGTCACTCTACGCGTAAAATTTTATGGCTGAATCACAGAAGGTTTGGTCATCACATTAGACTGGACCAGTTCTAGCACCTCGTGGATGCTTATGGCGAACCTCCGCAGCAGCTCTAATCTAAGAGAAGCAGGTCTCTACGATGAGAGCAGGCATTGAGTTCCTCGTCTTCTTCACCCGAAAAGTGTCGTAAGTAGATCAATTCTAATGGTACGAAGAGAGCTCATCAGATATAGGTATAATTGGTTGTTTTCCTGGATCATTGCGGCGTTTCTTCGCAGCAACTCCGAAAAGTCGGGTATATGTCGCAGACTAGATCCAATGATATGCAGAGATCAGTCGCTCAACAGATGGATTAATGTACTCACTTATCACAGAAGGCTTCGTCATGCCATCAGACTGATCCAGTCCCAGCAGCTCCTGGTTCCTTGCGGCGAACCTCCGCAGCAGCTCTAAGAGAGGTGGGTCTCTTCGATGAGAACACGCGTTGGGATCCTCGTCTTCTCCGCCAGGACAGTGTCTGACGCCATCGCAGACCAGGTCTGATGATATGCATAGACCAGTCGCTCCGCATGTAAATTGAGACTCATTGTTGCATATTGCACCTGGAACATTTTAAGGATTTTTTGTCAAGGATTTGTTCTCCGCATTATTCTTTTATTGTATTATGACCTCCGTAGTGTAATGGTTTACATGCCTGCCCGCTACGCAGGAGATCCCGGGTTTAAACCCCGGTCAAGAAAAAATGAAAAATTATCTTTTTTTGATTGGCCTGGGTCTTGGATGTTTATCTATTGATATCCCATAACAAAACTCTCGAACTTACTTTGGGGCTTACTCAATCTGTGTGATTTTGTCCATATATTATTATTTATATATTTATTGTATGTTATAAATTATATTGGTTATCGACATTTCCCTCAGACCCATGGCAACGAAGCCTTATGCAAGAAGGAAATCCATGGGATAGTCATGACTAACTGATGAGCCTACTATTATTTTTACTTACCACTATTAACAGCTGTGACGACCAGCCTGAGTTTCTCCGTATGCTGGTAAGGAGATGTGGGAGGGTTCCATACGATCCTGATCTTCTGCGGCAGCAGCTTCGGCCCCGCCCGCGCTGCGATGGCGGCTGCGTTGCCCCCGCACAGCTGCAGCCGCCATATTGGCGTTTTGGAGTCGCCAATGAACTGTAATAACACGATATTATTAGAATAACTGAAGAATATTGTCAATTGTCAACTTGACCTATGTCTAAAACTTTTTAATAACCGGCCAAGTGCGAGACGGACTCCACTTTCCATGTGCTCAGTTATGTTGTATGGGGGCCCCTAAATATTTTTTTTGTTTCCGCTTGCTTCGCGCACGAATATGCCACATAACAATAGTTTTTTTATTGTGTCTGGATTCACGAACTGACGGGTAATTTTTTTTTTTTTAATATAGCAGCAAACAAAATACATCCTCGGTGAAAATTTCAACTGCCTTACCTATCACGGTTCATGAGATCCTTATCTCAATACCTGTATCAAATACCTGATGGACAATAGAGTTTCAGTAAAGCTTTTACCCTTTGGTTACATAAAACTCTATAAAAATGGCCAAGTTAAGAATTTCAGACTAAAAACATAGGCCAGCTACAGTCGATACTTCCCTACATATTTTAATCACTTAATTAAGAAAAGAACAGTTACGTCAATGTACTTCGTCACGCTAAGGCCGTAACGTTACCCCTTGACCCAGATGTCAGGATTGACCCGGGGAAAACATGCGTGTCTTGAGACTGTGACTCATATCTGACTACAAACATTTGGGAAATACTTTGCAAAATATCGTGTAAAATTAACAGATGATGACAAATCACACAAATTAGGGTATTTATTGACCATAAAAAAATTACTAATGTGTATTACTTAAACACGGAATAAAGAAAGCGGAATTAATTTATCTACATAAGTTTTTGCCAGTGTGCCAGTGATTTGAGTTGGCATCCCATTATTAGTTTAAAATTTACTTATGTAATGCTTTAACTAAACATTAATTCAAAATTTCTTTCGTTTGAATCAATCCAAATAGTAACTGACCACATAGATTAAAAAAAAACACATTTGGCTGCGCGCGCGATTTCCAAAGTCTTGTTGAACAAATCAACTATTAAGGGTGTCGTTTATAGAGAGTAAAAATGAGCTGTCCATCTGTTAGCAGGCTGTAACTCTTAAACCATCAAAGCTGAACCAGGATATGCTTATTTTGACGCTATAACTAGAAAAACAGTGTCGGTAGATCATCAAGAGACAACTGGCGGCGCGAACACACAAAGATAAGTCGAGAGCGACGGCGTGTGTGTACCGTTTGACATCATGATCAACGATTGTTTTTTTTTTTATCACTAATTATTTTACAGTGTGGAGACCTAACGAAGGAATAGGGATATCCATCACTGGACTACTTACAATCAACAGCTTGCAAGCATCAGTACTGTTAGCCACTGGGGCCGTCTGGTCGCTAGAGGTGTCCTGAGCGTGGGTACCGCTCCTGGCACCCCACTTGCGGCCCGAGGCACCCGGCAGCGATGGGGTCTCGAAGTCGCTGAATGTTCGTTCCCAATCTCCAAGGGATTCCTGTAAGAAAGAAATATTGTGTTCAGTTGGTCCTTCGAAAGCAAATATCGTACTTTCTTATCGACCGTAACTTTTTCGTTCCGCACCGCAAAATCTATCCGTTTCTTCTAACGGTTAAGAACTACTTCTTATCATAGACAAAACTCGAACCAAATATGTTTTGTTTGTGGAAAAATAAATGAGAATTAACTGTCAACAGCCAGTTTCGGCTATAATTATGAATCTCATTAGTCTGGCTAATCGAAATGTCTGGCCATTTTTGTGCTCCCAGTAACGTCTTTTCATTTTTCTATTGGAGCTAAATTGAGTATTGATGTGAGGCTATTAGCCTAGACACTTGTTATTATTGTAATTTTTTGGAGACCTATTGTTTTGTTTATTATATGACTTAGTTAACACTGACAAACTCAATTTACCTTCTCTCTCTCTCTCTCTCTCTCTCTCTCTCTCTCTTTCTCTTTCTCTTTCTCTCTCTCTCTCTCTCTATTTATCGTCTACTATTGGTATATAAAATCGGATATTCAATGAGGCAGAGGCAGCTATAGCACAGATTAGTAATAGTACTACGTAGCTATAGGGTACCATCCTATATGGCCAAAGAATTAAGAAGTATTGTAAATAATAACGAAAAAAATGGTACCTATTTCTTTCCTATTTTTTTTTATTTGTTTGAAGATTTTGAAGTTATGGCGCCTGCTTGATATGCCATCGTAGCTGGTGGAAACTGTTGACATTTTCACGTAATCTATTCATAATGAATATGAATAAATATCAGCATAATAGACGTCACAGCCTCATTTGTATTCCAAAATATTAAGAAAAAAAAACAATAGATGAGCAGTCTGCCATACAGGGAACGCGGACGTGCCACCAAATGAAGAAAAACTTGAATTATTTATACGTACATAGGTACGTAGACTAGCGTGTACGACAAGTGCATTTTTAAACCAGTCTATTGTTTATTTTTTATTTGCAGTTTTTATCTTATGACGGCAGCCAGCCATAAAATAGGCATTAAAAATAATATTTTTGAATTTATTTTATAATACTCTGATGTCTGATTCAATTCAATAATCTGACCTTAGTTTTTCTAAATTAAACTAGTAGTCAAATAACATATAAAAAAGTCACCAAACTTTGACTTAGGTAGTCAAAGTTTAGTTGACCTGGTACCATCATTCGCCCAACCAAACATTAATAAAAAAAAAAAGTCATTCTATTTACGAAATTCGCATTTCGGGTTTTGTAAAATCAAAATAAATACGGCAAAAATTGTGAATATGCCGGACGTCCTCTCTTTTTATATATATATATATACATTATTAAAAAGAAAACGTAATAGGTACCTACTCATAATATTTAATTACAAGTTATTAAGTAAATTGGGTACATAGCGTCAGCAAAAATACAACAAAAGGTTTAATATTTGTATATCATGCTTAGAATAATTTTGACGATGACACCGCAAGGTCGATGAGGCATTGGCACAATTAAAATTTTTGTGCCAGTACCAGGATTTATTATCTACTAGCGACCCACCCCGGCTTCGCGTGGGTATAAAAACCTTCCTCTTGAATCACTCCATCTATTTAAAAAAAACCGCATCAAAATCCGTTGGGTAGTTTTAAAGATTTAAGCATACAAAGGGACATAGGGACAGAGAAAGCGACTTTGTTTTATACTATGTAGTGATGAAAGTGATTCTGGACATCACTGAACGTCAATCTGTGTTTGGAAAATAATATATTTAAATAAAAAATCTGAAACAATAGGAGAAGTTCGATTTTTTCACTATTCACAAGAATAGAGACGAGGTTTTTCGCGCATTTTCTCGCCCATTGATTTAAATGGCAATGAACTGTGAAACTAAAGATGCATTGCATCAATGTAAAATTTCGCATTCAACAGTGCATTGTTTCATACATAGCCGCATTAGGTAAGAGATCGCATTGTTTTCATAACTCCTTTGTTGGAGTTTCTAATTTTTTATTATTACAACTCTGTTAAGTGCCAGTTACAAACAATTTAGAATTTTTTTTTTTAATCTATGGCCAGTTATAAAATAAGATTTTGGTGGATCAGTGGTCAGCCGCCAAAATTTTCAACATATTAAGTATGTTCTTTTGTTTCATACAAAATATAGGTAGAAGTAGAAATAATTGTAAGGATAAGATTCAACCTTTATAGCATGTTAATTACATTGATAATTGCTCTTTTTGCAAAATCACAATATTTCAATGAAATGACAACACATGACCGTGTGATACAAGCCCTATACTGTGCCAGGTGGGCTAAGACCTTGCATTCGCCTTGGACCTAGGTAATACATAAGTATTGTGATGCTGGTACTTAGTACCACAGATTATACATTGAGATTTCATGACTAAGTATGTACTTCTTTTTTACCTTAATTAATAAATAAGTACCTGGGCGACCGAGCTCTGCTCGGTAGTTATGGTATCCATCCATACTAATATTATAAATGCGAAAGTCTATCTGTCTGTTCTGTTGCTCTTTTATGGCCAAACGGCTGGACGAGTTTTGATGAAATTTAGTATGGATTTAGTTGAAGACCCCGGGTCAAACGTAGGCTACTTTTTGTCGCAGGTGGAGCTGCGGGAACCAGCTAGTGGTGGTATATATGAAACACAGAATCATTTTTTGGGAAAACACAACGATAGCGCGTTGTACTTTTTCAGTAAATAGATTACCGCCCTAGCGTCTACCGTTGTTAGTTGCATTCCTTAAGTACTTTCCACGTTTCAGTCCTATTTGAATTGGTAGGTAGGTACACTATTTACTCCGTGGATTGTTAAGTATTTCCTTTGGGTCAGTGGTAGAATTTATCATTCAATTTTTAACTGACTTCAAAAAAGGAGGAGGTTATCAATTCGTCGGAATCTTTTTTTTAATGTTTGTTACTCTATTTCTCAAAGACGCGTGAACCGATTTGAAATACATTTTTTTGTCTGAAAGGTTAGACCGTCTAGTTGGTCCCATATTAGTTTCAACAGGTTCTGATGACGGAATCCTGAAAAAATGGTGATACTTGGATGAAGTGTGATTTGAAAGGATAATGTTTCTTAGGAAAATATTTTAATACGTTATAACCGAATTAATAATTCTTTCAAGCCATTTTAAGATAATATATGCGCGATTTAGGTATACTGATTTAATACTTTTATACTCCAAATCAAAACAAAAAAAAAAAACAAAACTGAAAAACAAAACTTTCTTTAGTTGGGATTTGAACCTGGAACCACCAGAGTACAAAATAGATGGCTTAACCACTGGGCTATCGAAGCAGACCCGCAGGCGCCGAAATTATTGTACTATAACTACAATTTCATGCGGAAAATCTTTTTGCTGGAAAATATGGGAAAAACAAATTTTCCCAGACATGGAACCTGGCTAGATTAATTTTTTGACTTTATAAGAACCTATGTTTAAAATTTCAAAGAAATCGTTAGAGCCGTTTTCGAAAACGCGAGACAAATATATATACATACAAATATTGCTCGTTTAATAGTATAGGATACGAATTACTTATATCAAATTATTAAAATCAGTCCTTTTAGGTAGTTCACATAGATTTAGCTAGCCCTAAAAGGTAAAACCTTTTGGGGCTAGCTAAAACGCAGAGCTAGTCAAAATCAAAATTCGAATTTTAAAAATTTTCTTTTCCTTTTTTATTCTTTTTTCGAAAGAGAAGAGTCAAAAATCAGCTTGAGGGCTGCCATGCTGCTATCTTCACAGAATAAAAATAAAATTGCCTGACGTGTGCCTGATATCCTATTTCTATGGTCATCTAGTACCTAATAGCAGTCGGGTCGGAGGGTTAATAGGAAATCCCCAAATAATGTTTTTGTAAACCGATTTTTTAAACTTAATTTTTTTAGAGAATCTGTTTTTGTGTGTAACAAGTATACTTCCTTAGTAGGTAGTGTAGGTGCCTACATGATCATTTTTTCTTTTTTGTAAGTAATGATAATGAAAGCCATCAGCATAATAAGGACAATAACATAATAAACGCTTGTGTGCTAATTATTTATTATGTAATAAAATCATCGTAACAATATCGTCATTAAATAAATAATCCATCTTCATTACTTTGTAATTAATTTTATATGCGTTTAATAAATAAATGCATTAAAATTATAAAATGAAACCATTTTAACAATATCATCATAAAATAAATAATCCATCTTCATTACATATGTACTTTGTAATTAATTTTTATGCATGTAATAAATAAATGCCTAAAATTATAATTATAAAATTAAAATGTTTGAGCCTTCCATGTACTGTGGGCCACACAGAAAAGTATCCCAACTTACACTTACACCTTAGAAAGTATACTTCATATGTAGCCCCCTTTACCAATAATACGTACATAGATAGCAATAATAAGAGAAAAACGTCATCAAGAACGGACCTCTTAAATTTTTGATAGATTTTACTGAAATGTTATTAATTCATTAATATATATAGTAAACTTTGTTGGTGCCCGGGGCTCCTCTTTCGTGGGAATTCCGGGATAAAATATAGCCTTTGTGTTGTTACAAACTAATTTGTCTAAACAATTTCCATTCCAAATAACAGCCAAATCGGTTCAGCCGTTTTCCTGTGAAAGAGTAACAAACATCCATACAAACTCACGTTTATGATAGAAGTAGGATTTAAAATTTGAGTTTCTAGCCTTGCCATTGACTTTCCCTAAAAGTTTAACAGTTTTTATGGAACAAAACAAAATGGCGTTCGTACAAATTGACAACCATTTGAAGAGGCGGAACAAGGTGCAGATGTTCCATTCTAAGTGAGTAATTAAACAACTCATTGACGACTTGTGGTACAATTTACAAGAAAACGCCGTATTTGTAAATAAAAAAATACAAATAAAGTATTCATCTGCTCGCCATCATATGGATCTGAGTCCTAAGAAGTGGTAGCCAGCTTGGGTTCGGAAGACAGCTTGAAGTCTTAAATGTTGGTTAATAGACTGCAGAACCAGGTCGGCCCCGAGACAAGGATAAAATGCCCAGGTAAGGCTATATAGTTAGGAGTTTACTGTCAGTGCGGTGTCAAGACCATTTCTATCCTTGTCTTATATGCTCAACCTGTATGTACGTATGTATGTATGTACACATGGTCTCTATGTGAGACGACTGATAAGCCTTGTTGATACAGCTAACGGCGGAGTACTGGTCTTTACAAGTCTAGCCTGTCAGATTCCAGACGTCAAGACGCTAGAAAGAAAAAAAGACTGAGACCATGATCGTACAGGAAGCACTATGTCGATATGTGGTAACTACATTTTGGTCAAACCTTTATTACAAACTCTATAATATTTCCGCACTCTGAGATTGAAAGCAATAATAAATCGCTCAGAGCTTAAGATAAGGCTGAACTGAGTAATGGATTGGCAATAATCATTCGATCTCGCACTTAATACATTCTAGCTGGACTAAAGCACAAAACAGGTAATAAGTAGTACACGTAAGTTAAGTCACGAAGATACAATAAGCTACAATTATACTGCTCATGTGATAAGTAGGAAAAAAACTGACGCCAGTGATCTTGGCTTGATAGTGAATGATCTAATGTCTATTGATTACAATTTACTTATCTGTTACTGTTACTCAAGATAGCGCGCGATTCCAAATTCTTGCTGTTACTAGTGATGTGAAAAGAATAGCGAAAGATAGAAGTACCTGAAGAGACTTCAGCGACGAGAGCTATTAAATATTAGATAGATTAGATAATTACTAGCGATGATACTAGATCGCTCACTACATAAACTTAGAAAATTTCGGATATAGATACCTAGCCTAGTAGGAAGTAAGATTAATACAAACAGGAAGTTATAGGTAGTCGAGCCAAACAGGGTTATAAAAATCAAGTAAAGTAATACCTACCTCTAAAGTGTGCTTCCGCAGGACCTATAGAAAGTGCCCCGACCCGACTAATATTTCAATCGTTATTTGGCTACTTTTTAATAATCTGATAATGATTTTTTAACGGGATAATTCAAACAACAGTTTATTAGTTAAAAACAAGTTAATAAGAAAAATTATACAATTTCTAAACCAGATAAAAGTGGGTAAACAAGAAAATTGCTGTGATCAGTAAAAAACGGCGTACGTGATCCGTCGAAGGTTGAGTGGAGGTTGTAAGATCACAATACAACCAGTACTCCACAATCGACCGACTCAAGGTCGAATGGTTACAGGATCAGATTTAAGATTCTGTGAATGTCTTTGCAAAAACTACAAAATGCGTGTTCCCGTTTTAATTATAACTATGTAACTGAAATTAGGAAAAAAGAAGCAATAAACTTACATAAAATGAAAGAAGTTACTATGGTAAGGTAAGAACTTAATCTTATTTTTATGAATGTACTAGCTGTTGCCCGGGGCTCCGCTCTCGAGGGAATTCCGGGATAAAATATAGTCGATGATTGTTCCAGAGTTGAAGCAATCCCCATTCCAAATTTCAGCCAAATCGGTGCAGCCGTTTTCCTGTGAAAGAGTAACAAACATCCATACAAACTTTCGCGATTATAACATTAGTAAGTAGGATGTGATCTTTGGACTTTGGAATACCTGATCGGTTTGTACTCGTACCGTTGGTTTACGTACGTGATGCAAGTAAGGTTGCTTCGAGGCTGCACAGAATTGCAGAATCATGCGAAAAACCGTTATAGAGAACAATATGAAAGTAAGTAAACTTTCTTGAAGTACGATACAATTACAAATTCCCGCCGTGATGTTAGACAGCTGAAATTTTCCACTAAAGAAACGTAAAACTGAGTAAAACAATAGAAATAATTATGAATATACAGGTGGGATAAACAAGTTTTTAATAATGGCCTAACAGTCATCACCCAATATGATTTGCAAGAAAGTATAAATCTTTAAATTATTATATACTAGCTGTTCCCCGCGGCTCCGCCCCGCGTGGGACTCTGTTATATCGCGTCCAAAAGTAGCCTATGTTTGACCTCAGGTCGTTAACTACATCCCTACCAAATTTCATCACAATCGGTCCAGCAGTTTAGCCGTGAAGAGGTGACAGACAGACAGACAGACTTTCGCATTTATAATATTAGTATGGATTTGCATACTGTTTTCAACAGTTAGATAGGATAGAACTATTGAATTGATACTTTGACATCTGTTTTGTATCCTATTACTGTAAATAAACGATTTGATTTGATTTGAAAAATTTACAACATTTTGTAATGTCGATTTATAAATACACAATGCATCAGCAAAACTTCCTTAGTTGACTGAGATAGCAATCTTGGACCAGTCCGACAGTTTTCTCTCTTATAAAATAACAGGTTTCTGCTAAAAATAGCAGTCACGTAGCTCAGAATGGTTGTCATGACATGGCGGCTATTTACCATATCGGCTGTATTAGCTTGACAGGCAAGAAAGATAAATAATGAGGAATGTTTGATGAATACGTAATAGTTGTGAATATATTCTCTGGAAGTTAATTCGTTTTAAGTATAGCATCAACTAAACTCCAGATGAGAAGGAATTTAGCTCTCACTAGTGATACTGACTGCCGTGTTCTAGTGGTCTCAGCGTTTGCCATCATTCGAGAGGTCGAGAGGTTTGAATCTAAGAAGCATACTTTCTACAAAGATTGTAATGTTTCAAATGCAAAAGATATTGCAAGCTTTAATCCAGAAAAGAAAGATGATTCCCTGCTTCGACAGCAAAGTCGAATGCCATGAGACGGTTTCAAAAAACTATTACAAGGAGGTCAATTGATCAAACAATCAATACCTATACTAAATGGTACATAGTGCGAAAGTAATAGATGTGCAAAAGCTACACCTTGAAAATAAGTTTTATTTGTTTATAACAGCTGTTCAAATATTGACTTTTAACTTTTGTGTTAATGTTATATCCAAAGCCGTTGAATTCATTTAACAATTTGTCTACTAATAGAAACCATTGTTCATATATTCAATGGTTGAATAAACTGTTTATATATCTGGTCATGTGACAAGAATATTAAGCTTAGTTATGGATTGTTAAATTATGGAATAGTTAAGTACTTTAGGCAAATAAAGTGTGTGTGTGTATGTTATTGTTCTTATTCAAGTTGATTCCTATAAAAGAATTCAATGAAAAAAAATTATTAATTTCAGGTATTAACCTTAGAATAGGCTAGTTGACTTGTATTTTGTTTTTGTTTAAAATAATTATTTTCTAATTGTTTAGATTAAAACAATTTTTTCTATATTTTTCTGAGCCCTCTAAGGCAGCCAAACTTAATTTTAAAAGTTCACTTTTAATATCCAATCGAAAACACCGTCGATTATTTTTGCAGAGTTTTGTGACGTAATTATTCTGTAAGGTGCTAATTTTTAAACCTGATTCTCGCTAAGAACCACAGAGTCGCATGAAAATCATGCGATATCACAGTCTTATCGAATGAAAATCATTCGAATTACCCTTTGAACGAATGACAGAATTCAAAAATAGGTCTGTTTACAGCAATAATTGTGTCACGTCATGGCGGATGATGGCCGGCCCGTTTTGACAGTTCCGAATTTTAAGTAAATTTTAAATTGAAATTATAATGCTATCTTGCATTTTTCTTAACGGAGATAGATATATTTCGGTTTCGTGGGTCAAATAAAGTAAGAAGCAAATATTTGTCGCATCAAAATTGATATGAGTCAAGTAGCCTATTAAAGTATGACCCTGCATTAACAGCAAGCATCTACTTACAGATATTCCCATGCAACAGAAGCTTCGCGCTAAAGCTAGCACATGATATGAACAAGATAATGTAATAATATACTGTATACATTGTAAAGTTTCAATTAAGGATTTAAAAATCACAAAAAATAAGAATGTTGTTATTCTATAACGTTAACCTTACATAAACGATTCATTAGCAATTACTACTACGCACAATCTGTGGCACAATCGTGTTGACACACCCACCGCAGACCAAGCCTTGGAGCCGGGCTGACATAACTATACCGTCATTTGATACATGTGCGACTAAGAATCGCGCTTTTCCTCTTAGCTACTTGACAGCACAATTGATATCTACTTCTTCAAGGATTGCACATGTTATATCAATATCATAAAAGTATAAGTATTTTTATCTTTTCTGTGTTAATAGGCACTTAATTATTTTTGACATATCTTAAGTGATGGTTTTAATTAATGTCAAAATTCAGAATTCTATGATAGGTGGGACCCTAAGAGCAATGAGGAAATGTCAAAAATAATTTTAATATATTCATGTTCACACCAAGGCCAAATGTAGTCATCAATGACAAATGATTTAGCTAGTAATAAAATCAATATTTTTAAGAAATTCATACACGATATCAGACAGATGAGTATACCTTCACTTGAATGGAGTGGCTTATTGCAGATTATAGCTAATTTTGTTTAATAAAATTTCTACATAATAGACTTGGAAAATTTTTCTCGCATACTCAATAAGTATGAATTAAAACTAATAATTAAAAAAATAAAGAAATACAACGATAATGGCTTCTGAAACACAGTAAAAATTATAAAACGGAAAGAAACAATTTGAGTAAACACGCGTGAAATATAATTGCATATATTATATTGTCAATGTGTATGCACTCGACCAAAGCTATGCATGTAACCGTATCACAATCATAGCATAAAACCCTATAAACAAGCCTATTAAAAAACGATTTGCTTGCCAGCTTACTAATCCTTTTGTATTGAGTCAACAAGAAACCAGTTTATACGTAACACACCAACGCCTAGCCAACGGTCAATATACGAGAACCCGGCAGATTTAAATTGGCATCCGAATTGAAACTATTCCTTTTATGTGTATGATGTCTTCCATTTCAGCAGTATTATGTGACTTATAAGGAATTTTATCACGCCACTGCTGTGCTGTTTGTTCATTGATTTGCATAGATATAAGATGTATATGAATCTTATATCTACTACAAATGATCCAGCAAATCAGGATATTTATCATACCATGATCTACAAGTAATAGGATTATTTTTATTGGTCTTTCTTTTTTTAATCCGACTTGGATCTAAAAAGCTGTTTCTGTTGAATTATGTTTACATGGGTCTAGCTAGAAACTCAATAGTTCTTGAAAGTATTCAGTAAACGCACCTATTAGGGTGCGTTTGTCGTTTTCTGACACATTTAATATATCATCTAGATTATAAGAAATGTACTGAAACTAATTTCATTATTTTCAATTGGCTTTTATATATTTTTACTTTCTATCTTTTATCTGGTTCATTGTGGTTTTGACTTACAACCTACAACAGTAAAGATCGATGACAACATTAATAACAATATGACAATGGGTGTCCGAACAATAGCAGTGAAAGTGTCAGTTTTACTGTTGAGGCATTTTTCACTTCTGGTCTTTGTATTAAGTTTCTAATGTATCTACTTAAAATAGAAAATTAGTTGTTTTCCAGTTTGGTTAGGACATTGCAGGCTTGAATCACCTGATTATCTGATAATAAATATGGTTCCTTCCGGTTTTGGGAAGGCACGTTTAGCCATAATGACACATATTTTCAAACAAAGGAATGACATAAGCCGTGCATAAACGCCATACATTGACATGTCTACGTGACACAAGTTAACAATCCATTGCAAAATCCTATTTATTTTCGTAATAACTTGATAATTTTTATGGAGCCGTTACCATATGTGTTCAGCCGTCATTTGTTTTACCATTAGCACATATTGTTTTTAAATATTTGTCACATACAATGCTTTTAACAGATATTTTCAATATTATGAAGAGTACTTGAAAGTATAAGTGTTATTGTGCCATTACCATGTTACTAGAAATCAAATATTTAATGTTAAGTTAAAGCAAACTTATTAATTACTTATTCATCAGAAGGGCTCTTGCCACCATCAACGTCCCTTGCACCCTAGAACCACGAGGTGTAGCACGCGATGATGGCAAGACGAAGTGTGGGACGCTACATGCGTTGACACACTAGCGCCTTTCCACCTCAAGGGATCGGTATCGAGAGCTGGATCGGCAGCTGAGAGCGCTGAAACCGCCAAACGATGCAAATATGCTGGTCTTAATCAAGATTACATATTTGTGCCCTTTGGTGTAGAGACGTTTGGACCTTGGGGCCCCAGTGCGAGAGACTTTTTCAATGAGATCTCTCCCAGTCTGATCTCCGCTGCTGGTGACAGGAAGGCTGGCTGCTATTTCTCCCAACGGATAAGTATTGCTATCCAGCGGGGAAATACGGCCAGCATTCTTGCTAATATGCCTCACGGGCAAGATTTATTTGAATTTTAGTTTTTTTTCTGTTAGTTTTAGTTTTTTTTTATTACTTGGTGTTCCCCATGGTTAAATCCGCCCGTGTTTATGTATGTATGTTAAGGTTTTATAAACCTTCCCCTAGAATCAGGCTATCAAATTCAGAAAGATTTTTTTTAAATCGGATCAGTAGTTCTAATGTTATAAGCATTTAAACAAACAATAATAAAATGTAACCAGATTTCCTAATGTTAACTTTCTTCTAATGCATGCCAGCCATTTACGCATTTCTTTTCCAACAATCTTTCTTTCCCTGTAATTTTAGTGATGCCTTGAACGTGCTACCGTGTCCGCTTAACTTGTCTTTCACGGCTTCTATGGACTAATACATGGTTTCCATATCAGGCTCCACCTTCCAACCAGCTCTCTATGTTATGTGGCTTGCTTGCACAATTTCACTTAAGTCTTTTGTTCGTCTTCTAATATATGTATTTACAACAGGAAAATCAACTTAAACCTGCTTAAAGTCTGTATTATAGACCAGATCAAATATTTGTTATCTAAAAATATTAGAAGCTATGACGTTAATGTTTATAGGTACAAACCATAAACAAGGTAAATCTTTGCGGACATAATTAGCACCATCTGTGGACAAGTTTGATAATCTTATCAAAGATATCAAGGTCTCGTGTTCAGATCATCCATATTAGTCTGTTTTGACGACAAACCATACTGAAGCGCGAATAATAAGAATGTATTTAATATTATTTAGACTTCTACTAATAAAAATGTAATAAATAAGTACAATTATTATAACTTACTGACTGACGTAGGCAAGTGCATTCATTCGTCATTAATTTTTATGTATTCTGATGATATAGTCAATGGTACTCGTACGATAGAAATGCGCGATCACTATTCCGAAGACTGTCAAAGATGCAGGCGGCAAGATGGCACCGAAAGAAGAAGTAGAAGATGATATAGACCGTTTATCAACCAAACCAACTAGCGCTGCTTACTAATTGGAACTTATAAGGAAGACATCCTTTCTACACAGCCCGACCACGAGGTTGTAGGGTTAATAATTCTTGAAACCTATTCTAAAGAAGTTAAGACGTTCCGTCCACAATGCAAAATTAATTTTATGGAAAAAATTTTGACAATAGAAATTTGAAATTAGAAAATTTGAAGTAACTGACTAGGTAAGATTATAACTAACCTATACTTGTATGCAGTAACGGTTACCTAAGCATGTTTGTTTCTAAAAATAATATAATTTGTTATGCATTACTGTACAACATGTTTACAAGAAATAAATGAATCTGATTCTAAATAAGTCTTTCCTAGCCGTTTTCCTTTTTTTATTATTGATATTACATTACAAACAATTACCTATCTTGTTAAAAAAGCATTTGTTTGGCTTCTCACAATGTTTCATCATATGGTCGTATGTAACGAATGATTCAAGGTTTATTCAATTTGCCGCATTGTGAAAAGAAGCCCGCATACAGTATTTAAGTTGTATAAACACATCGACTCCATTCAACAAAGTCGGTCAAGTCCACGCGTCCAATGCTAATAAGTAATAATAGATATGGGTTGTAATTAAATACAATTAGCGCTTGTTCGATGCCACCAAAGAAGGTGATGTACGGATAAACAAAAAGAAGGTACTCGTACCGGTGATAGTTTCAGAGCAGTGTGGAGACGCGTAAAGTATATAGAAATAGGTGGCACGACGATTATATCGCCGCGATTCTCTCGCTCGTAGAGACAGCGCCTTATAGTATGTGGGTTTCTATAGCCGATTCGTTATCGTCATCTTCCTCTTTTCCTCAATTTATTCCCTTTTCGATTGATAAATCATGAAGAAATCCATACGGCCAGTAGTGTATTTTCAGGTGGGACTTTTTGGGGAAAACTGTGTTGACTAGTTTTGTGATGTTGATTTAATAATTTTAAATTTATTTATCCTCAGATGGTTGATCATGGCTAGACACCAAGTCTCTATCTAACCATGTAATTTTCCAGCGTATATCCTGCAACTGACCCGAGCGAATGTGAGAACTTTTTACTAAACCCACCGAGTTGGGTTTCAAAATGAAGGTTTTTAAAAAGCGATAACAATAAATGTTTAAGTAAAAAAAAATGGATTGCGCAATGCAAAATAAATATATACAGTGATGTCGTATTTTCCTTAAAATTCACTTGTTTTATTGAGTTATTTTTGGCCCGCATTTACCATATCAGCCAGATAGATATTTACGCAGCACTCGACAACCTGATTGAATCCCGCATTATATTAATCAAGGCTACAATAGATTTCACTGCGACCTGATAGGCTTAACTTTCCATCAGTTATATATAGGTAGGCAAAGATAGTATAAAGAGATAAAATCATAACTAAATGTTATAAAGTAGGTACAAGACTTGTAACACCATAAAACTCCAACATAGGCGATGACTTATAGACGAGCTTGACGTACGAGTAGCGTTGGTTGATCATCATCATCATCATCAGCTGTTCACAACCCACTGCTGGGCATAAGCCTCCCTCTGTCTACGCCATGTATCCCTACTGTGAGCCACCGCAATCCAGTTGTTGCCAGCAACCTTCCTAATATCATCGACCCATCTAGCCGCTGGACGTCCAGTACTTCGCTTTCCGTATTTAGAGTACCACTCCGATACAGCCTTACTCCACCTTCCATCGTTCCTTCTAGCCAGGTGTCCTGCCCAGTTCCATTTAAGAGCTGCAACCCTAGAGACAGCGTTGGCTGTTATATGCAAATATTCTCTTAAATCTTTTTCTTATTCGTTCGAGCATTTTTCCTGGCTGCATCTTCCGCTTCAGAGCCTAGGGTACGCTTTTTAATCATGGTCCTGATTTGACAATACTGGTTATTACAATGGAGCGATGAAGCATTTCTAAGTGGACCTATCTGCAAAGTTGCTGATATTGTACATGAATTTCTAAATTTTTTAAACATATATGCATTCCTATTTTCTAGACTTAGGTAGATCACATATTTAACCATAATTTAAGCATATTTCAACTAAAAAAACAAATATTAGATCACATTTAAATGTATTCACCAAAGTATTTAACTTTCATATCGTTTTTTAAATATGTACCTATAAACACGTAACAGGTGCGAATGTGGAACATGTCTTATCGCCACCATTCTTTAAAAGGTTATGGTTAACCGCCATAACAATATTAGTACTTATTACAATATGTTACGAGTTATTATTGGAAAACAATGTGTTTCTTACGCCATGCATATGTATTGTTTTATGCAATGGGAGCTTGAAATAGCGTTTCTTTTTGCTCTGTGTCATGTAGCGTAAACCCGGTAAGTATCAACGATGTACTAGGCATATTGTTTTTTTTTTTTTGCAAATATTATAATAGTGTTAACAGGGGCACTACAGCTCCACTGCCATTAGTTGTTAGGATTCTGTATGGAAATTAGGGACTGTGTTAGCAAAAACTGAGGGTAGAGTCACAGTAGAGTCCGCCGCTAATGAAATCCTGCAGACGTGGCGTGGCGTTAAATACGACTTCTATTTTATCTGCAATTTCTTTTTGTTTTGCCTATTTTAACTCAAAGACGGTGCGGGATATTACGGTTGGAACAGAAAAATAATAGATTCGAAAGACATTAAAATAATAGAAATTAAAAATAATTAAGAGTGATTGTAGTTCTAATTTTTTCTCCAGATTTCTTTCGTGGTGTTATTTCATAGCATTCTGTAATATGTGGTTGAGTGGTTGGACGTATGGACAGCACAGTATGGGATTCGGTACCCAAGTGTAAAGAATTTGGAAGCCGCGCGCGGCTCTAAGGCAATTTTTTTAATCTATGCTCAAGTGAGTGCAAAATGTTTAAAACGTTGGCCTTTGAAGCTGTTAAAAAAACAATCTGAAATGAACAGATCGTGGCAGAATAAAGACTCGTTTTGGCTTCATTCTATTTAATTTCTTGAACACAAAAATTACTGATCCGAATGCGGAATGTAACGGTTGTCCTTTGTTTTACAGTAACGCGGTAAATTGGTGGTTTTGAATGGCGAACATTATTTGAATTTTAAAATAAGAACGCGTATTCTTGTTATTTTTCTTTTGTTGGTAATAACAATTAATCAAGGCTTCGAGCAATACGTCTTCCGTAAGGGAACGGAGGCCGTGTTGCTCGAAGAATCAAGGTGACTACTATGGCTGAATTTTGAAAAAGAACTTTAACTAAAAATATAGCCAAAAGACAGCGAGTATACAATATAATTTTCTATTATGTTAAAATTGTTGTATGTAAAATTTCGGTTAGTCCTTTCGGTGTCTACTGAATAACGTTCCTAAAACCTAAATCAGTATTTTTCCGACCTGAAAATTAGCTTATGTCTTGTGTTTTCTACATCGAGCGACTAAATAAGTGACCTTCAAAACAAGTCTTTCCTATTCTTACCCAGTTCTTTCAACCCACTTTTCAAAATAAATTAAGTACACTTCTGTCCTCGATGTCCGATTCGCCCCTACTACGGTACATTGAAGGGTCAACCGACCTACCCATGTGCGTGACTTCTGATTGCGTGCCGTGACTTACTTTTTTTGGTTGCTAGATATTTTATCTTTTTTTTTATTATTACTGGCTATTTATCCACGGCTCTGTTCGTGGAAAAAAAGGAAAAGGAGAATAATAAAATATTCATTCCCCAAGTTTCGTCTGTCTTTGACAAATGCAAATTGTTACTTTTATAAAGCGGAATTCGAAGTCCATATTAGTTCCAAAAAACGATAAGAATGTACCACACCTAACAAACATTATGAGGTACGGGTATTACTAGGATACCTACAACTCTAGACTGTTATGTCATTACGAGTAATTGATATCAATATCGTCAACTAGATAACTATTATATCAATTGCTTACTTGTAATCCATTTATTGCCACATTATGCTTAAAAATTATAAGAATATAGTCGTTATTAAATAACTAAGCAAGAATATTACCACAGATTATAGAATACTAGGTATCTAAGGAAAACTAAGCTTTGCGTATGTCTAATGAAGTGGTCAATCGTAGCTTGGCTGGGACCAAAAATACCTATGTGCGATTACACAATGGGTTCCCTATTTAAACTCTAATGCCATTTAGTAAAAAAAACAAACATGATTGAAATGAAAAGAAAATTATTTATTTACATCAAACATGAAACATGCTCGAAAACCTTTATCCTCAACTATCTTTAGACCTTTAGTTTGCTCCATCAATGTGAGGATCGCTAGACGTGACTATATTAATGTCGATTATGATAATAATAAACAAAAATATGTTTAGGCCATTTTCGACGCTACAATATTTAGTATAAATCTGTAGGTGCCACCAGCTTAGGTTCCATAGTACCTACTTAACTTACACGTGGTGTATGTCGCACAAAGCCACGAACCCAAGTCACGCATGTTTTCCTGGTCCAATATGGTCTTGACATAATTACCATGTAACCATTAACAGCCCTCATTATATAACTCACACGCAGTGCGAATATAAAGCGATTCATGCTTCGAATAAAAAGACTGTTTCATAATATCGTCAAATATTCTTTGTTTAACTCTACATTACTAATTTACTTTAACATGGCTTCATAACCTTACGCACGACCATGGATTTTTGCATGTCTGCAGTGGTCTGCAGTTAGGAATTTGTATGGAAATTCTAATTAGCTTACAATTCAACTACGGTAAATACGGATTGTTATACCAAAATTTAACTAAAAAAATAGTAAGCGATAAATTTTCACTTAAAAGGAGAAAGTACGAGGGGATTTTTTTCTTTCCATCTTTCTATCTTTTTGATACTAGAAAGAACCTGTACCATGGCAAGAAGTTCCTATACATTAAACAGATTAAACAAACACATTTACAACTATTGCATCGCAAAGTCGGGAAATTAAACGACTATTTCCTTGCAAACAAACATTTAGATTTATATATTGTGTCTAGATGTATCTACACGCCTAGGTCTAGTGCTAGAAAGATCGAGGGCCTTGAATAGGCAGGGAAGGGAGCGCATTCAAGTGTCATTTATCAATGTTTACATCTATAGTGACTCCGCGTGGGTTGAACTTGGTGTGGTATGGCACTTGTACAGTGGCCCATATAGAAAAGTCTACGTAGTTTAAGGGTATGTATTTTTGGAGTGAATCTGGACGCACTTTATCTGCAAAAGTTGGCTATGTCAGTCACCTGAGAGCTCATGATCATTGATCTCAGTAGCCAGATGTCATATCGTTGTGGCCGAAATCGGTCTGGAGATAGGTATATATAAGGTGGTATACTTTTCATATTTATATGTTCGAGTATCAAACTGTATGTATGCATTGTTTACTGTAGATATCTACGTATTGCTTTTTTCCGAAATGTAACTATATACGGTCGAACAAAAGTTATGTGATGCGGCACAGCGCAGCGGTTTGAAGTTCACAAATAGAATTTGTTTCATAAAATAACTAAAAATATCGCACATGCAAACCTTTTTGAGAATGTAGTCTGTGGAAGACGCTTATTATAATATGTAGGTATGTACCTGAAACAAATAGATTTTCTTTATTATTCTAAATGATATTTTTCTGTGTGGGAAATTATTTTATTCCAAATTATTTCCTAAAATACAATTCATAGGTAAACCAAACGATTTTATATATACAAACGTTCATCTGCGTCACTTCTCTCTATACGTAACGTCGTTTAATTAATTATGTGACGTTACGTCATAATTTTAAATATCGTTCCTCAAAATTTTTTATCAAAAAGTCGTCACAGCGATTTCTATCAGCAACTTGTTTTACTTAAAAGTTTACCAAGTTTACAAAACTATCTGGGTTTTTGTCTTATGGACAGTGTGACTAAATCGCGTTAGATTTTGACCTTATTCCTAGGTTTTGACTTGACTGTTTAAACACGGAAAACTCAGGGAGACTTGGACCTATTTCGTTTTAGACCAAAAGCAAACCTATATTAAATTAGATAGATAAGATTTTTGGTAAGTATTATTAGTCTGTGGCATGACCACGGAGGATACATAGAGGGCATGATACAGTGACAAATAAGTAGGTAAGTATGTATGTCTTCACGCCTGCTTTCCGTAGGGGTAGACAGAAACATAAAGATTTCCACTTGCTACACGATATTTTTTTTAATGATTGTGACGATTTAACTTTCAACGTATGGAGTTTTAAAAATGTGGCTAACATATATGGGACAAGGCGACAACAACCTCCTCTTCGTTCCTCTATTCTTATCACTCTCAGGATACACACTCGCAGATTTGGGTTACTTTAGGCTTCTCTGATTTTGATAATTGGTTTCTTTCAAACAAGTTCAGGTTTTATTGGTTTCAAATTTTCTGCACCACCTATTCTTTTGTCAACAATCACTTTATATTTAGGTTGCCTGGAAGAGATTGATAAGGCCGCTTATTGTATTATCTATGTTTGTAATTTCCTTATTGTATATTTTTACTGGTGCAATAAAGATTTTTTGTCTTGCCTTGTTTTCTTTCTATCTTTATCAAAACCCAAACTACCTCACATTCTTCATTCAGTACTTTGTTTGCATCCGCTACAATATCCAACCCCAGATTGTAAGAAAACCCACGAAGACCATGACTAAAGTGCTATTTTAAAAATGTCTGACTCACCAATTTTAATGAGTCAAAGATTTTCAAAAATGTCCTGGAGTGGAATCTTTCTCAAAATAAATTGTTTCTATGTCTTACTTGAATGAAATAGACGCTATTGAAACAGATGCTAAACGAATTGGTACTCTATAAGGAACACGTCTCATTCATAATTCACATTTGGTGTGAATAAGCATGGCACCTTGAATGAAATAAGTATATTACACAACTGCTCACAACTCGTTCACATCACGTTCTCGAAAATCCTTAATTTTAATCATATTTCTAAGAAAACATTGTGAAATCGAATTGCGAAAATTCCAACTGCAACATTTTTCAACAATTTTTGTTTGTGAACTTTGAACGAGACCAAAATAAAATATGCAAGCAGTTCGGCGAAATCAAAACAAATGTATTTTTGCATGATAATGTTCGTAACAACCATAACTAAGTACCTGTTTCTTGTTAACCTAAGTATAAGTTCAAATACAGCAAATTATCTTATGCTTAGTGTAGCCAGATATATACAATATCACACTTTTTAGATGGTTTAACAATAGGACGAGCTACAGAATATATATTTTTATATGTACTGTTGGCGAATAATTGGAATGAATTTTTGTTATGGGATGAGTAAAGAATAAAAAAGGTTGAGTCAAAAAAAAAATATGAGCGGAATGAGATGTTATAGGATTAAACCGGAAGAAACCAACACAGTAAATCAAAACGGAGAGAAAAAGGAGAGGACGATATACCTAGATGAAAGATGTGGACTTTTACTCTTTGTAAATCTATAATATATAATGTATGGAACACGGAACTAAAACTGACAAACCTAGTTCTGCGAAATCCTACGACTAGCAAACAAATCATTCCCCACTGGTATGAAGTCAATACACCATCTACCTAAGGTGCAAATTCCATGTACAGTGAAAGGAGAAATGAGTATTTCTGCCCACCGTTAGCAGGCTATTTCTGGACGCGAACCTAACCGGTCTGACCACTCTCGAGTACTGAGAAGCCTTCCCTATTTTAGAATACCGAGCCCTGAGTACTGTTGCTATGTGGTTCGTTGCAGCGGATTCAATGAACTCAATTGATGACAAGCTGCCAATATTATTTTACGACTTATGGAGAAGTTACTTTTTTATGGAGTATGAATATGTGTGCCCATTTGATACGGCACGAGATATTTATGAAAACCTTTATATAAGGAATGATAAAAGGGTAGACGGGGAAGAGGAAGACCAAAAATGAGTTAGAGATAGTCGGGTTATATCAGGAATTGAAAAGGCAAGCGGAAGAAAGATGTACTTTGAAAAGACTCCACTGACAAGGGCATAGCTCTTACATTTTAGAAAGATAGTAGTATGAACAGCTCTAGGCTGTGCACAGTATATAGTTAATATTTTCTAATGCATAGTATTTAAAAACTGCGTAAGACGCACTTATTCTGTGGTGAAATATATATCTATAGATTGTAGCGCCATCATAGACAGCACAGATACCTACACATACAGTACTGACTGACATCAAAATAAGTATACTAAGTGGCACATGAGCATTGACATTAGTCGTCTAAGATCGAGGATAATTGGATATTTCATTATTGACGAATTAGCTTAGTACCACGAGGTTTTCAACGTGACTGCGATCGCACCCAACTCTTATCAATGTGTTCTGATTATGCAGGAAATTACGACTTTTTACTTCATTCATGACGCATTTATAGGACTTACGCATGGCATAAATGACAGAGCACACGAAAAAGCTGATTTATTAAAAAGACTTATACAGCAGAATGTAAATAACTATGATATGACTCTAAAATCAAATTATGGTCTTCAAAGAAACCACGTTAAAAATCGAGGTGGCGGATTCGACACTGACACCAGGGAGTGAAATATTTTTATTTACATAAACAACACCAATAGCAGAAATGATCTTGAATGGCGACCACGCACCGACAAGCTCAGCATCATTGGACACCCACCGACCAGATGGTCAGATGACCTGAAGAGGGTCGCAGACAAACGGTATTAGATGTAGGCCTCTTCCAGTCGGTCATTCTGAAATTCTAAGGGGCCTATGTCCAGCAGTTGAAAGCCTGCGGCTGAAATGATAATGATGGTGAACCACACGATATAAAGAATGAATCAAATAATATCCCCAACATTTGACTGCGTTTAGTACGACTTTTTTGATGGTATGACTTTAGTATTTAGACGATAGAACAGGATAATATAGATTTAGACCCAAGATTCCGGCGCATTTTACACTATCCAGAAAAAAAGGAAGTTGTCTATTACATGCCAAAAACCACACGAGTAAATAAATATTACTTAATCAAAAATTTATTCAATTACGAATAAGCAATTTCCGTACTCGTGCATTATTGAGTAACTGCAATCACATGGTAAGCCATTTTAATATTGCTGTAAGAAGAAAACAATCTATCCGATATCTATAGTACGCCTAGTCTTATATTAATATCATCTTATTTTAATTAATATGTTACAATGATGTCTATAGTTTTATTATTAAAATTACCTGTTTGTCTAGTTTCGTAAGACTGACTCATTATGAATTTATTATAAAGCATTTTGCATGCTTACTTATGACTACATATTTTTATGCAGCTATCATATCACCATACCAACTAGTGTATACTTAATTATGTGGCATATATAATGTATCAACTATCGACTTCAATATTAAATATGCTGTATGGATCTGCACTACGTCATATACCTCATTTAGAAAAAGAAAACAGACAATAGCAAAAAAGAGTACCCGGGACTCCAAAGCCACCAGCTGTGGAAACAACCCTGAAAGTGCTAAAATAAAACAAAGTAGGAAAAGAAAACGAACAAAAACAGGAAAGCAAACCATGGGCTTCGAAGCGAGCTGAGGAATAAGCCGAGAAAGCTTTAAAATAAGAGAGTATAAAAAGAAGACGGATCTCGAACCCTGGGCCATGCCCCTTAACGACACAAAAATGAGGAGATCTACTAGTAATTACGTAAATATGCCTGTGCCAGCTACAGCCTCAACGCAAGTATCTAATTGATTAGATACTTACAATAATTCATCTGATGGAATTACATTTCGCTATTCTGCATCTACTAAAAGAGTAAACATTTCAGAAACGCTTGATTTTTTTTTTTCATTTATGATAGGCGTCATCAGTGATCACTTGGCTAATGAAGAAGCAATAATAGCATAAAAATATCATTATCAAAAAATACTTGTCACTTTTTACATATTGGCAAATATTCTACGCAAACTGTCTACCAACTGTCGAAAAAGGTACGTAAACGTTTTAACAACTAATACCAATAAAATTCGCACTTAATAAAACGGTAATTGCGAAAAATTTAATGATATATGAATATCATACAATGAATGAATGTGCCCCTGTGTGTGATTATACAAGAGGACATGAATGTCTAACAATAGTGGGTGACCACGTGCCCTCATTAATAGATAAATCTTTCATCTCAATTAGCATAGTATCATCAATTAGAGGGACTTACGTAAAGAACTGAAGTGACGAACAGATAAGATACTTCATGTGACGTAATTATCATGTGCGTTTCAGTACCTAGTATACAGAGGGGGTCGACTCATACACCTAAAAATACAATATGTATCTTCTGGATTTAAAGCCTCGATATGTGTGAGTTTGAGGACACGTATTCCTAAGAAATTTTTGCGTGAGCCTAATGGACATACAACGCCATCGTATCATTGCCCAGTTCCATTCTAAACCATAATGCAACCAGGATAACTCTTAAATGAGAATGACGATGTAATGACAGCCACATCCAATCCTCTTTTCCTTCCGAAGCCACCCATCTGTAATCTTAACAATTTATGTCTCGGATGCCCTGCCTGAATTGCTTGACCCGTCAGAGCCACATCCTCGTCTGAATGTAATTCATCTTAGTTGCATGCAATCAGCCACGGGATGGATCTACGTTACGGATTATATAATGTTAATAAAGCTATAAACTATAGAAACCTGTTAAAACCTCTAAACAAGCCGGAAATATATGTTTATAAGAGAAAGCCCTCAATTTCATAGTAGATCTTCTGACATTTCCTCTTTTAGTGTAAGTTCATTATGATCTAACTTATGAATCTTTTAATGGCTTACTTTCTTTCTGATAAATGTTGGATTTTCAGCGGCAAAAATGTCTCCAAGAACAGGTGAGCATCATCTAGGATTCTCATTTACTTCTACGAACATAAAATATACATATGACATAACCATCCATTCTTCGGGCAGTCGAGTAAAATGCAACCCTGGGCTGCGGTGACTCCTTCCATCAGGTGGTTCGCATGCCTGTTTATTGCCTACTAAATGGTATAAAAAAACTAATGGAAGGGAAGGAAAAAGTAACCATGAATTCCAAAATAAAATACTTGCTGTTATCGGAAAATCAGACGAATATAGAAAGACGTAATTACCTATAAATTACCATCATTTCATGTAGGTGACACAGTCAATCGACCATGTACACCCAGGTGTAAGAGTAGGTATGTATCAAATTATGTTACTATCCGTTTGATCCAGAACACTCTAGAGCTAATAAGCGCACAATCTAACGGACTCGGGTAAACCCATCGACAGGCCAGACCTTGTAGTCTTTTTTATCACAAAACTAGTTTGGACCTATTTTTTTTTAATTACATGGCGAGATGGAATGATTCAACGTTCTGCATTATTTGGATAATTTTTAGAATAATAATAAAGTCTGAGATAATATCTCAGATTTGCAAACAGATTTTGCAGATCCTAAGCAGGCCGTACGCTTGATTAGCAACCTAGTCGTATAAAAATTCTACCATTGGTAGAATTTTGTTTATGATTCAAGAAGGTAAAGGATTCGAGCCAGTATAAGTATTCAAATGTCAATGATATTTTTTCATTTAGTTGTAATGGTTACGCAAGACTGCTCAACTGTAACTAACAACATTAAATAGGTATATGTTTAGGTGCTTACAATGTTTATAACATCAGCCCAAATCGAATAAGTTACGTGATTCGTTCCGTTTTATGGTTGTGACGTGAGGTCGTAAAGCTAGTAAAAAATTGTAAAGTATCGTAAAACTCACACATACAATACTTGGACTTTGATTTCACACCAAGAAAATAAGAAAAAAGAAAATATTATATTACTAAAAAGATATAAGTACTTACGTATGATATATCTCACGTAGAAGTCAAACCAAGAGTATTTCTGTGCGTCATCTCATCTCAAAACACAATAAAACAATTAAAAAAAAATTAAGTTAAAAAACTATAATCCGACTACGTGGTGTCTAAAAAGGATGAAACAAGGAAATAATTGAGATAGATATCCAGAAACGCATAGGTACAAAATGGTCATGGTAAAGCCGTGGTCGGTGTCACCCACTGTATAGTGTATGTATGTCAACAATGTTTGTTTAGAGGTGATCCTATCATTCATTTATAATGGGTGCGACCATGGCTTTATAATGACCATTTTGTACCTATGCATTTCTGGATATCTATCTCAATTATTTCCTTGTTTCATCCTTTTTAGACACTACTTAGTCGGGTTATAGTTTTTTAACTTAATTTTTATTTAATACTTTACAGTTTCCCGAACGGAAATGACTGTACCGCGTGAAATAAACCTACCACTTTACGAATGCATTTTAAACATTTCTACCTGTATTTTAACTTAAACAATATGAATTATATACATATTTGTAATGTGCTCGCCAAGACCTTTCTTTTGATACCAAACACGTGATGCCTATCTCAGTTTAATTTTTTTTGAGGTTAGAATCTGAGGTTTAAATTCCGTCGGTTGAAATTTTAATAATATTTATATAGCCTATGTTACCCGCGCTATTTTTACGAACCTTTTGACACCTCATTCATCAAAATCGGTCCAGTAGTATAGGCGCTACGATGGAACATACATACATACATACATAGACTGCCAAAATCATTACCCTTCTTTTGGCTTCGCCGTAGTCGGGTAAAAAATCGGTCACTCATCATACATACCACTTTAAAAATACGAAACACAAGCAAAGTCTATCAAGCACTGAACAAAGACATCTGTGACTTGACGTAGTCATTTCTTTTAGCATACCTATTTATATTTAATATAACACTTTCTCAAACACTTTTAAGTAAAATATTATAACGGTATTTTTTGTTTTGACAATATATTTGTCGATTCGTAGTATGGCCATATTGTCCATTACGTTTTGTACATTGTTCAAATTCTCATTTTCATCTCAACTAACGAGAGCCGGTGGATCTAATCTCGTGGCCTATCTTTCGCCACAGCATCCAGTATCTTCATACTTCCTCTCACATTCTTCAAACAGGAAAACTACAATGCAAGCACTGCTAATTAGTGGCAGAAATGAATGAGATTGAGATGATAACCTAAAAGATGCTCTAATTACTCTCTGGTTCGCTTTAAATCTTACAATGCACATAAAAATTGACCGATTAACGTACAAAATATATACATATAAAGTGCGGCATATAAAAGCATTGCCCATTGTCATAAGTGTAAAGGGCAATACAAAAGACCTAAGTATACAAATTATCAATGACGTTGGATATATTTTCTGCTAAATAAAAAGATTCTTAGAACTGTAATCAAGAAGGATTAATTTTCCTCATGCTATTATATAGATACCAAATATTGGAACTTTGGACTTAATGGGTTTTGCAGTTTTTTAATACAAAAGCGATGACACACATACTGCTCATCAAACATCTCACATCTGTGCAATCAGAAATTACGATGATAACTTTGATTAAATATAAAGTGTCCCGTATTTGTCGCATCCCGTCATGGGATTACGTAAACTCATCGATGTAGTCACTCTGCGCGTCTGGACATTTTTGCCATCGAAGAAAAAATACAATAGCCATTCACTGTGTTTTTATATTGCCATAATCCTTTTAATTTACTGCAGAATATTTTTATTTTTACAATTTATCTCATATTTTAAAAATTACTTTACTAATCTGATTTTACGGTCACTAAAATATCAATTAGTTCTGGCTGGAACGAATTGGCCAAAAACGTCTCATACTTACTGTTAAACGGCAGAAAATCTCATATTTGGGTCATATTATTCGACATCAAAAATTCAACCTCTTACAACTCATTATGATGGATAAGGTTGCTGGAAAAAGGAAAGTTGGACGAAGGAAAAAGTCTTGGTTGCAGAACATCCAAGAGTGGACCGGGATAGCAAGCGCAGCGGAGCTATTCCGAAGAGCTAAAGAAAAGGAGGACTTTAACAGACTAATCGCTAACCTTCACTAGTTGGAGAGGCACCCTTAGAAGAAGTAAAAGAAAATATCAATATATTATAGGAGCTAAGAGCCCGTATAAGTATGTGTTTTCAGCTTAACTAGAGACCACTTAATTTTTACATGTTGTTTAAAGCATTCTATAATCTGTTGTCAAACAGAAAACTCAACTTTTTCTACTCCTTTCTGACTGGTGAAGATTTCCCCAGCATTCCTAATGAGGATAGACATCAGACAGGGAATCGGTCATAAAAATCCGTATCAATTCTTTGTCTTGTTCTTGCAGTGTCAAATTTTATAAAGAGTGATAGGTACAAAATAAACGGAAATAGGTTTAGCAAACTTTTGTTAATTTTGATGAATTTATGAGGGTTAGTGTTAAAACGATTTGATCTTACGATATTTCGAGAAAACGCGTTATGCCAAACTATAGTGATCCCATTAAACAGAGTAAAAGGTTTTCGAGCAAATCATGTTAGATCAAACGTTAGTTCAAATACCCTTTTTAAACACAAAATCACACAGTACGAGTAGCGGACTCAGAACTCTTAAGTAACATGTCCGTGTAGAATGGATGCAACTTTCTGTACAAACAGACAGACATTTTTTTGTTAAATTCTTATAAAAAAGGGCTAAGTATAATTTTTCCTAGTATCAAAGACCAGTTCAACAGTCTGAAGGCCGTCGGTGAACGACCTCCTGGCGACTTTGAACCAAGGCGGGGCGGTGTCCTTCGTGCCTATTCAGTTAGCTAAAAAAAGCTTGGGAGCTTTAATGATGAATATTAATTTATTTATAAGAAGAAGGAGAAATGTACAGTGGGCCACATAGAAAAGTACCTATACCATATCACTATCACTACATAGTATAAAACAAAGTCGCTTTCTCTGTCCCTATGTCCCTATATATGCTTAAATCATTAAAACTACGCAACGGATTTTGATGCGGTTTTTTTTTTAAATAGATAGTGATTTAAAAGGAAGGTTTTTATGCCCATACGAAGCTGGGGCGGGTCGCTAGTTACTATATACTTACATCTAAGGTACAGTGTACTTCACTTACACCTTACTTTTATTACCAGTGGGCCACATACAGAAGTATGTGGCCCATTGTACCTATTTATTTTATACTAGCTGTTACCCGCGGCTCCGCCCGCGTGTAGGTCGCTTTTCGCGTAACCTGTGTTACATTGAAATGAAATGATGCAATCGAAGTAGCCAGGACATTATTCAAATATAAACAAATATCATGTTTCAGAGTTAAGTTCAAAGAATCTCTTTGTAGACAACATTAGCAGTTCTTCCCTCTGAGGCTAATAAAAATAGATTTTCGGCGCTACTGACCCGCGAGCAAGCCACATACAGTTGTCCATGCGAGAAACGTCTTGTTGACTTGTTCTTAGGTCGATGCCAGCTGCTTTTACGGTTTGTCCCTGCGACTTATTTATCATCATGGCAAAGCATACAGCAACTGGAAACTGGGTGCGTTTAAATTGAAAGGGGTAATTGTTGGGGATGAGTGGTATTCGAGGTATGTACACCGTTTCGCCTGAACCACACCCTGTGAGAATGTCGGCCTGTATTAAGTTGCGCTGCAAAACCGTTACTTTGAGTCGGGTCACGTTGCATAGTTTAGGCGGAGAAAGATTTCTTAGGAGCATAATGGGAACGCCGACTTTAAGGGTAATGTTATGAGCAGGAAGACCACTTGCAGCCAATGAAAATCGATTAGGTGGTAGCATCATCCTGATGCACAACACTGTTATATAAAGTGTAAATCACTTCATCCCCGACAATTTCCGCCAAAACCTTGAGTTTCGGTAAACGTTTCCGAAGCCCGAGATGACGCATGACGCTCGCGGTCAGCGGACAACCGAGACTCTCTGTCAGAAGTAAAGACCGAGACAATGCATGGCGTTGCCTATCTTCATCGAGTCGCATCTGTCTATCCGCATTCGATTCTTGAGATCTAGCTAACCTTCTGCTTTTAGCTATTCTGGAATGATGCGACAGATTAGATCGTTTCCTCCTAGTCATTATTTAAAATAATTAAAATCCATACTTCCATATCCATACTAATATTATAAATGCGAAAGTCTGTCTGTCTGTCTGTCTGTCACCTCTTCATGGCTAAACTGCTGGACCGATTGTGATGAAATTTGGTAGGGATGTAGTTAACGACCTGAGGTCAAACATAAGCCACTTTTGGGCGCGATATAACCGAGTCACTCCCACGCGGGGCGAAGCCGCGGGGAACAGCTAGTTCTTTATAAAAGGTGAATTTAAATCAACTGCAATGCAAATATTTTAAGGGCAGATTCAGACCACTCAACTGAACAACTTTCCTAAATAAACAAACTTATGTCGAAATAGGAAAAAACCAATCAATACACAACAACCAAAGAACCAAATCAAAAGAACCACAAAGACAAAGCCCAACAATTTTTTTAATTTGCTAGGTTTAATTTTAATCTGCTATACCATAATGCGAAACCATAGCGAGTTGTTAAGTAAGTAAGCGCCATCTATTGAGATTTCATGTTACTAAATTTACGATCAAATTCAATGTGTTATTTTATTAAAATTAATAGGTGCAGTGCGTGTTTTCGTCTTTATTGATATGGATAATAGAAAGTAGAAATCCTAGCCTTATCTAAATTAAATTAAACTTAAGTAAACGCATTAACAGTTTTAAGCAGTGTTTGAAGTAAATTTTCAATCGACCATAACTTCTTTTTCCCTTAACCGATTTTGACGAAACAAAGTTTTGACAACGCTCCTAATTATATGTAATCCAACTGTGAAAACCGCGTTTAAATCCATTGAGTATTTTCGAAGTTATAACGTACCAGACAGACATACATACATACATACAGACAGACAAAAATTCCAAAAACTGTCTTTTTGGTTTCTGTTACTCTTTTTAAACCGCACTCAATCAGTTTTTTTGAAAAATATTAAATGTACAGACACTCGCATTTTAGTGTCTTATTATATGTATAGATAAAGAACAGATAATAAGAAAACGAAAAGTCTACAGAATGATCTAAAAACTATCTACAATTTGAGGCAACGTGCCCAAAATGTTGCATTCCCTCGCGGGATTGCTCTCTCTTATCTTTTGTCCAAGATATAAACCAGCTTTCTGGCCAGTTGCCTCTTTAACCCTTCTCGACAAATTTTATTTATTTATTTTGAGAAACCTAAATAACCTGGATAGCCTAAACCTTAATTTTTAACATATATAAAAGTAAAGTAGTCGACGACGTAGGTTATTAGTTTAGCATTATTAAGAATAGATCACAGACTACAGTGGCGCCGATTTTCAATAAAATTTTGGATACGTGATGTTTGGATTTGTTTTTCCTGATTTTCTGTAGCCCTGTACAAGTCATCCAGTGCCCCTAGTATGAGTTATTCTTAACGCAGTCGCTAGTGTCTGCGTTAGCGATTTAGTATGGCAAACCTGTACAGCGCCTCTGGCGGATAGTAAGGCAACTAAGAAATTCCATACAAAATCTTAACGCAGACGCAACTCATACTAGGGGCACAGGACACGTCAAAGGTAACTTCACCGAGTGCTTTAACTTAGGTGTTTTCCTAACTACTACAGCTACTTATATGTCTGTGCCCACATATACTTTTATATGTCTGCTTAGAAGATCTCATATCATAAACCAGTTATTGTTATTTCACATTGTTTACGGCTCCAATGCACTTATAATGACACTTCCTAGTAGCATCAAATGCGTTGCAGTTGCAGTAATCTCATGGTGCATCGTAGTAAGGAAAATAATGTTTTATCTTGTGAAACAACTTGAAGCTGATCGTTCCTGTGGAAATTTGGGAAACTCATTTGTTAACTAAGTACATGCAACATTTTAGCTTTATAGGAGTGACATTTTTTATTCGGATTTTTCTTTACTTTGTATTTCATAGGCGAACAAGCCTACTACTCGCTTGTTAGCAAGCAGTTACCGTAAACTATTTCTCAAAACCAAGCAGTGTTGCATTTCCTAAAAGAATTTAACTTATTCACTTACTAGCAGTTCCCCGCGGCTCTGCCCCGCGTGGGACTCGGTTATATCGCGCCCAAAAGTAGCCTATGTTTGACCTCAGGTCGTTAACTACATCCCTACCAAATTTCATCACAATCGGTCCAGCAGTTTAGCCGTGAAGAGGTGACAGACAGACAGATTTTCGCATTTATAATATTAGTATGGTTTCTATTAAAACTATGTCTACTTACTTAAATAGATGTTATACTTGTTTAATTTGAAGAGATTGCTTAGCTATAAGTCCGGCCTTTGCTCCATATGTTTGTAAAATTTTTACTGTAATTTGTCTTTTCTCTATGTGGACATTAAAGATATTTTGTATTGTATTGTAAAACTTTTATTTACCTTACCGAGTTTCATTTCTGTTATATATCAGATCCTGAAATATTCCATCGGGGTAAAAACCAAGCAGACGCTCTTATAAATGGTTGTGTTGTTACAGCCGTCCATATAGGCTACGGTAACCGTTTTGCTAAAGGTAGGCCGTATATGTATATGAGTTCGAAGGCCTTCACGCATGATCCGTGTAAAATTAACTTTTAAAACTTAAATGTGAAAATGAGTCATAATAACATTACCATCCGATTCGGATTCGGGTGATAAGGAAAAGTGAAATTGAATCGAATCAATTGGACCTGGTGATGGAGTTTGGAGACACGTGTAGATAGTGAAGGACACGAAGACCGCTGTTTGCTTTCCAGAAGAATTCATACCACCCACACACATTCGGAGTTCAACCATTCCCATAGAAATTTGGAGCCAGGCAGGACAAAACCGATTTTATGCTGCCGGCACGGAACCCTTCGCGCGCATCAGATTGGCGCTTGTTTAATTTGTTAATAGTCATGTCCGGAACACCTTATCCAATTACCAACCAATTAGTACCTTCGCGAATTTGTTGAAATCCGAAGCGTAGGTACTTCCCATTTCGTGGCAATCGGTCAATTGGTTATCCTTGTTCGTGATTTAGAAGAATTTATTGTAATATTATTTTATTTCCATGAATCTATTTTCCTACATATTCTATTTGATATGCTACCTTGAAATGCTTACGTCAAATTGTTAGTATAGCCTTTATACCATAGATTAAAAAAAATACCGCGCGCGATTCGCTTCTTTGCTTTATACTAAGCCTTTATATTATAAGCTGTGGTCCAGTGTACGTACATTTTCACATTATCATGTCACAAAGCGGGTGGGTCTCCGCTAACCTTATCTTTGGTTTTATTAAATTGTTATTATAAGTTTTTTTTTCCTCTAGTCTCATTTTGCGACATCAACAAAATAAGGCTTAACATTAGACCACTCTCCAGTAGTCTATTCCAAAAACCACACAGCTAAATGGTGGCGACTGACTGTTGTGAATTGGCGAGTAATTTTTACATTTTCCCACGACTCATTACAATGTAGCCAGAATTAGATTATGAGGAAAACCGCAGACATTCGTGTACACAATAATAACAACGTATAAAAAGGTTAATGGACCTATTTTACGCTACTTTATAACGGTGTTTCCCTGTCGTATCTTCAAATTACACTTCAGAGCCCAGGGTACGCTATATGGTCCTGATTTGGCGAGACTGCCGTCTGACTTCCGTTAAACTTTACTCAGGGAAACCAGACCAATAGGAACACGATCGTTCAATCACCAACACTGTCAGATTTTTCAAGCTGCCTATGTAACGACACCCTTTGATCAAAGACACCATATGTTGGACACTTATTTTAGGGACTTTAGCGGTACCCGAATAAAGTGTTTTAAACACTGTTTTCCATTTCTGTTTTTTTTAACATTTTTTTTTTAAGCAAACCCTAACTAACCTAAACAGTTTTAGTAAGCAAGAATTGGAGCGGTAACTGTTTAGAACATGTTTAAAACACTGTTTTAATCTAAAAAAAAAAAATGAAAACCCTTTAGAAACAGGTTCAAACAGAATACGTATATCTGTTACAGTGTCAAAAGTATTTGAAGCCAAACAGGTCTAAAACATTTATGGTGTTTTTGAGTCCCCTGCTTATTATCATCTAATCGTTATCCCGGTGGCATCCTAAGGCGTATGGCTTTAAAGCATCATTTCTATATCCATGACCATGCATTATTCATATTTTTTATTTAAAATTTTCTACTCCAGATAGTAGGATTAGGAGGCCCATTCCGACTGCCCTCTCGAATGGCCATGGCATCGCTATTATCTATTTAATGTCAGTAACTATACGAAAAATCAAAAAGAAATTCCTCAAGCCTATAGACGAATAAATAGTGGGGTAGTAGCAGTGCGTCCTTGCATACATGAATGATTTGCATTGCATGTCCTGTGCGATGGTGCATTGACCTCGATAGCACAAAGATGACAGACTGCCAGACATGATATGGTATTGTATATCATATATTTTTATCGTGGAATCATTACATTTTGTTTTTTATATTTTGTATTGCATTGTAAAAATTCCTTTAAACGATAGACAAAAATGGGAGGAAATCCACCGAAAAGAGCCTAGCTCTTAAATTAATGATGATAATTGTAAAAGTTGTTACCTTAACGTCAATAAGTCTGACGGTGAATGCGGTCGCGTCAGGAGCCGTCAGTACCAGCTGGCAGGGCTGGTGCGGGGCGGTGGAGGGGGGTCTGACCAGCGCTAACGCCAGGGCAGTGTTGGAGAAACTGCCGCCCACCTCCACCTCTTTGGTGCGCCCGCATAGTAGACTAGAGCACAACCCTGGGAACAAAGAGAACAGGATTTGATATGCTGCAAGAATCAACAATTTGATAGCACTGGCGCGCCAGTGCTATCAAGGCGGTCTGCCTAATGTCCTTAGATAGGAAGACGATCAAGAAGGGCAGGCCGAAAATTTTAAAGATCCGACTCATCAAAGATGAAAAGCAACTGCAAAAAGCAATAAATAGGGTTTCATTTGCTGAAACTCCAAAAGCTCATGCTTTGTTACCGGGTTATATAAATTTATAGGCTGCAGAATCCCAAAGAAAATCTTTAATAGACGACCACCTGTTAAAGATGGAAAAAAGTCATAAAAGATGAAAAGCAACTACAAAAATCAACAAATAGGGTGTCATTTGCCGTAAAATCAAAATACGCATGCTTTGTTACCGGGTTATATACGTTTTTAGGCTGCAGAATTCCATATAAATCATCAAAAACACTGACGACCATACCACGCAAGAGCAGTTTTGAGCTTTTCGTTCCTGTTAAAAACTATCTTTACAGAGGAATTGTTTGGCATATTGCCAACAGGTGTACTGCTTACCTACTTCTCATGGAAAGGTGTCAAGAACATCAGTTTATATTCTGTTCTGTGGTGTCTTCGAGATTTAATATTTTTATGGATACAGTTACTATACTATTTTGCGCCTACTAGCGATCATCCTAACCATAGAAAAATTTAACGGGCTTCAAACGGCCGCGATTCCTTAATTCTATATGATTGTGACCCTTCCAATAGATCCAAAAGACGCTATGAATAGAGACTAGTTTTTCTAATTGTTCTGTTATTGCTCATCTAACATCATCATCATGGAATGAGCACTAACAGAACTCTATGTCTTTTGTCTTGTGTACTTTTGTACATTGACAAGTTACATTATCGCCTTCGTCTACATCGAAAAGCATTGAATCTGACAAAAAGTAACAAAGTCATAGTCTACATATAACTGGTGTTTCAATCCAATCACGGTACACCGGCAAAAAATATGCGTTATCATTTTGGTCTCGTCTACCGACCTTCAGACAAAATTCCGCTTGGCTATTGTTGTTCCAGCGCAACAGTCAACCGCACATCGCAGTATACAAGTTCATAGCAAATTGGTTTCTATTACAATCGCGTAGAGATCAATAAAGAGTGTTGATATGTAGTTGAATGTAGTTTTCACGTGATCGACAAGTAAAAAGCGTACTTTTAGGTGAAAATCTGATGCTTGTTTATCTCGTGGACTATAAGATCTGATTATTTCGTTTTCCTTGGCGTGGAAGTTTATTTGTTGACCGACAGGTGGCAAGCTAACGGTTCAACGATTAGTTAACAACTGTGGGTATAATGAAAAGTGTTAATAAACTTACTTTTAAGAAAAAAGTCTTACGCAATTCAGCACTAAATGATGACAATCGTGATGATCTGAACGAGTGCCACTAGAAATTCCATACTTTCTCCGTCTATACAAATAAATGCACTTGACTTTCAATTTACTATCAAGTACATGACGTGCAGTTAAATGTGAGCTAAATATAGCATTTCTATTTTTAATCGACATTATTATATTCTTGATAAGTGACGTCAATATTTAAAGTGGGTTAAGGGGCTTTTATTCTGGTGGATGATAGACACAGATAAAACCATAGATTTAATACAGCTGAGTAACATTCGCGAGTGGATTGGGATGGCAAGAACAGCGGGGCTTTCCGAAGAGCTAAGGACAAGAATGAGTAACAGACAAATCGTTAGCCATCACTAGTTGGAAAGGCACTCTTAGAAGAAGAAGATAAAGTTACGTGATTGTGTCGAAGCTTGAGGTGCACTTCGTAACTCTATGGGTTTTTGTTCTCTCGTTACAATGGCTAAAAAATAAATGTACCCAAGTATCTTGTTAACACCCCACACATTATCACATCTTTTTAGGGTTCCGTACAAAAATGTACAACGGAACCCTTTTAGGATCACTCGTGCGTCTGTCTGTCCGTCCGTCCGTCTGTCACAGCCAATTTTCTCCAAACCTACTGGACCAAAACAGATGAAATTTGGTAGGATGGCGTAATCCTGTAACCCAAACACAGATGTGCAAAGAAAATAAATATTTTTTTTTAAATAATGGTCATTTTCGGGGGATAAATTAAGAATTTAAAAAAAAAAGTTTTGCAAACCTTACCGTGTTATATATCAAATGAAAGAGCTCGTTATGAGGATCTCAAATATATTTTTGTTATTATTGTAACATAAAAAGTTTTCATTTTATTAATGAAAGAAGACAAAAATTGACCATTCCCCCCCCCTGATCTCCTAAACTACAAAGCATTAAATTTTTAAAAAAATACGGAATATAGGTCATTGCCTGTAGATTACATGAAAACCTACAAGAATTCTATCAATTGACAATTAAGTGGTAAATTTAATACAAAACTTTCACTTACGGAAAACACCACTAGATAGCGATAGTAGTAGTTAACTGGCATCTCATAATCCTTTCACATTAACATACCACAATTGAATATAAAAACTGACATTGGCATTGTACGGAACCCTCTCCACGCGAGTTCAACTCGCACTTGACCGGTGTTTATTTTTTAATTTCCTCGTTTTGAAACTTGTAAATAAACAACCAATCACAACGAATGAAATAATCACGTGATACTGTGTAGTAATTACACATTTACTTGTTGCACATAGCAGTAAACGAATTCCTAAAGTAAACAAGTTGGCAAGTCTGGTTTTAGACCAAAAACAGACTTTACATTAAGCCTGGTTCTATTTTTGTGTTGTCGCTTTTGGGCAAGCAAGTTGCAGGCATAATAAAAATACGTGGTAGAATCTAGCTGCTATTTTAAAAGTAGCTCTTAATGAGCTGGCTGATTTTAATTTTATTTTTAATTTTAAATCAATTCGAATACATTTTTATAAAGGTACTTAACTAGTCTTCTCAACTTCTACTTCAAGATTAGTATCGTCCTATTTTGAAATCCTTTATAAAAACCAGCCGAAGTTTTACAGTGTGTTAATAAATAAAACTGCGTCTAGACTACTATCTGAAAAAAATGTGTAATACCTAACCTACGAAAAGTCCGCTCTAGCGAGAATCCCGGGATAAAATATAGCCTACTAGCTGTTCCCCGCGGCTTCCCCCGCGTGGGACTCGGTTATATCGCGCCCAAAAGTAGCCTATGTTTGATCTCAGGTCGTTAACTACATCCCTACCAAATTTCATCACAATCGGTCCAGCAGTTTAGCCGTGAAGAGGTGACAGACAGACAGACAGACAGACAGACAGACAGACAGACAGACAGACAGACAGACAGACAGACAGACAGACAGACAGACAGACAGACAGACAGACAGACAGACAGACAGACAGACAGACAGACAGACAGACAGACAGACAGACAGACAGACAGACAGACAGACAGACAGACAGACAGACAGACAGACAGACAGACAGACAGACAGACAGACAGACAGACAGACAGACAGACAGACAGACAGACAGACAGACAGACAGACAGACAGACAGACAGACAGACAGACAGACAGACAGACAGACAGACAGACAGACAGACAGACAGACAGACAGACAGACAGACAGACAGACAGACAGACAGACAGACAGACAGACAGACAGACAGACAGACAGACAGACAGACAGACAGACAGACAGACAGACAGACAGACAGACAGACAGACAGACAGACAGACAGACAGACAGACAGACAGACAGACAGACAGACAGACAGACAGACAGACAGACAGACAGACAGACAGACAGACAGACAGACAGACAGACAGACAGACAGACAGACAGACAGACAGACAGACAGACAGACAGACAGACAGACAGACAGACAGACAGACAGACAGACAGACAGACAGACAGACAGACAGACAGACAGACAGACAGACAGACAGACAGACAGACAGACAGACAGACAGACAGACAGACAGACAGACAGACAGACAGACAGACAGACAGACAGACAGACAGACAGACAGACAGACAGACAGACAGACAGACAGACAGACAGACAGACAGACAGACAGACAGACAGACAGACAGACAGACAGACAGACAGACAGACAGACAGACAGACAGACAGACAGACAGACAGACA
This sequence comes from Apomyelois bistriatella, assembly GCA_947044815.1. Taxonomy (NCBI): domain Eukaryota; kingdom Metazoa; phylum Arthropoda; class Insecta; order Lepidoptera; family Pyralidae; genus Apomyelois; species Apomyelois bistriatella. The sequence continues at coordinate 13,656,123 of OX345691.1, forward strand.
GACAGACAGACAGACAGACAGACAGACAGACAGACAGACAGACAGACAGACAGACAGACAGACAGACAGACAGACAGACAGACAGACAGACAGACAGACAGACAGACAGACAGACAGACAGACAGACAGACAGACAGACAGACAGACAGACAGACAGACAGACAGACAGACAGACAGACAGACAGACAGACAGACAGACAGACAGACAGACAGACAGACAGACAGACAGACAGACAGACAGACAGACAGACAGACAGACAGACAGACAGACAGACAGACAGACAGACAGACAGACAGACAGACAGACAGACAGACAGACAGACAGACAGACAGACAGACAGACAGACAGACAGACAGACAGACAGACAGACAGACAGACAGACAGACAGACAGACAGACAGACAGACAGACAGACAGACAGACAGACAGACAGACAGACAGACAGACAGACAGACAGACAGACAGACAGACAGACAGACAGACAGACAGACAGACAGACAGACAGACAGACAGACAGACAGACAGACAGACAGACAGACAGACAGACAGACAGACAGACAGACAGACAGACAGACAGACAGACAGACAGACAGACAGACAGACAGACAGACAGACAGACAGACAGACAGACAGACAGACAGACAGACAGACAGACAGACAGACAGACAGACAGACAGACAGACAGACAGACAGACAGACAGACAGACAGACAGACAGACAGACAGACAGACAGACAGACAGACAGACAGACAGACAGACAGACAGACAGACAGACAGACAGACAGACAGACAGACAGACAGACAGACAGACAGACAGACAGACAGACAGACAGACAGACAGACAGACAGACAGACAGACAGACAGACAGACAGACAGACAGACAGACAGACAGACAGACAGACAGACAGACAGACAGACAGACAGACAGACAGACAGACAGACAGACAGACAGACAGACAGACAGACAGACAGACAGACAGACAGACAGACAGACAGACAGACAGACAGACAGACAGACAGACAGACAGACAGACAGACAGACAGACAGACAGACAGACAGACAGACAGACAGACAGACAGACAGACAGACAGACAGACAGACAGACAGACAGACAGACAGACAGACAGACAGACAGACAGACAGACAGACAGACAGACAGACAGACAGACAGACAGACAGACAGACAGACAGACAGACAGACAGACAGACAGACAGACAGACAGACAGACAGACAGACAGACAGACAGACAGACAGACAGACAGACAGACAGACAGACAGACAGACAGACAGACAGACAGACAGACAGACAGACAGACAGACAGACAGACAGACAGACAGACAGACAGACAGACAGACAGACAGACAGACAGACAGACAGACAGACAGACAGACAGACAGACAGACAGACAGACAGACAGACAGACAGACAGACAGACAGACAGACAGACAGACAGACAGACAGACAGACAGACAGACAGACAGACAGACAGACAGACAGACAGACAGACAGACAGACAGACAGACAGACAGACAGACAGACAGACAGACAGACAGACAGACAGACAGACAGACAGACAGACAGACAGACAGACAGACAGACAGACAGACAGACAGACAGACAGACAGACAGACAGACAGACAGACAGACAGACAGACAGACAGACAGACAGACAGACAGACAGACAGACAGACAGACAGACAGACAGACAGACAGACAGACAGACAGACAGACAGACAGACAGACAGACAGACAGACAGACAGACAGACAGACAGACAGACAGACAGACAGACAGACAGACAGACAGACAGACAGACAGACAGACAGACAGACAGACAGACAGACAGACAGACAGACAGACAGACAGACAGACAGACAGACAGACAGACAGACAGACAGACAGACAGACAGACAGACAGACAGACAGACAGACAGACAGACAGACAGACAGACAGACAGACAGACAGACAGACAGACAGACAGACAGACAGACAGACAGACAGACAGACAGACAGACAGACAGACAGACAGACAGACAGACAGACAGACAGACAGACAGACAGACAGACAGACAGACAGACAGACAGACAGACAGACAGACAGACAGACAGACAGACAGACAGACAGACAGACAGACAGACAGACAGACAGACAGACAGACAGACAGACAGACAGACAGACAGACAGACAGACAGACAGACAGACAGACAGACAGACAGACAGACAGACAGACAGACAGACAGACAGACAGACAGACAGACAGACAGACAGACAGACAGACAGACAGACAGACAGACAGACAGACAGACAGACAGACAGACAGACAGACAGACAGACAGACAGACAGACAGACAGACAGACAGACAGACAGACAGACAGACAGACAGACAGACAGACAGACAGACAGACAGACAGACAGACAGACAGACAGACAGACAGACAGACAGACAGACAGACAGACAGACAGACAGACAGACAGACAGACAGACAGACAGACAGACAGACAGACAGACAGACAGACAGACAGACAGACAGACAGACAGACAGACAGACAGACAGACAGACAGACAGACAGACAGACAGACAGACAGACAGACAGACAGACAGACAGACAGACAGACAGACAGACAGACAGACAGACAGACAGACAGACAGACAGACAGACAGACAGACAGACAGACAGACAGACAGACAGACAGACAGACAGACAGACAGACAGACAGACAGACAGACAGACAGACAGACAGACAGACAGACAGACAGACAGACAGACAGACAGACAGACAGACAGACAGACAGACAGACAGACAGACAGACAGACAGACAGACAGACAGACAGACAGACAGACAGACAGACAGACAGACAGACAGACAGACAGACAGACAGACAGACAGACAGACAGACAGACAGACAGACAGACAGACAGACAGACAGACAGACAGACAGACAGACAGACAGACAGACAGACAGACAGACAGACAGACAGACAGACAGACAGACAGACAGACAGACAGACAGACAGACAGACAGACAGACAGACAGACAGACAGACAGACAGACAGACAGACAGACAGACAGACAGACAGACAGACAGACAGACAGACAGACAGACAGACAGACAGACAGACAGACAGACAGACAGACAGACAGACAGACAGACAGACAGACAGACAGACAGACAGACAGACAGACAGACAGACAGACAGACAGACAGACAGACAGACAGACAGACAGACAGACAGACAGACAGACAGACAGACAGACAGACAGACAGACAGACAGACAGACAGACAGACAGACAGACAGACAGACAGACAGACAGACAGACAGACAGACAGACAGACAGACAGACAGACAGACAGACAGACAGACAGACAGACAGACAGACAGACAGACAGACAGACAGACAGACAGACAGACAGACAGACAGACAGACAGACAGACAGACAGACAGACAGACAGACAGACAGACAGACAGACAGACAGACAGACAGACAGACAGACAGACAGACAGACAGACAGACAGACAGACAGACAGACAGACAGACAGACAGACAGACAGACAGACAGACAGACAGACAGACAGACAGACAGACAGACAGACAGACAGACAGACAGACAGACAGACAGACAGACAGACAGACAGACAGACAGACAGACAGACAGACAGACAGACAGACAGACAGACAGACAGACAGACAGACAGACAGACAGACAGACAGACAGACAGACAGACAGACAGACAGACAGACAGACAGACAGACAGACAGACAGACAGACAGACAGACAGACAGACAGACAGACAGACAGACAGACAGACAGACAGACAGACAGACAGACAGACAGACAGACAGACAGACAGACAGACAGACAGACAGACAGACAGACAGACAGACAGACAGACAGACAGACAGACAGACAGACAGACAGACAGACAGACAGACAGACAGACAGACAGACAGACAGACAGACAGACAGACAGACAGACAGACAGACAGACAGACAGACAGACAGACAGACAGACAGACAGACAGACAGACAGACAGACAGACAGACAGACAGACAGACAGACAGACAGACAGACAGACAGACAGACAGACAGACAGACAGACAGACAGACAGACAGACAGACAGACAGACAGACAGACAGACAGACAGACAGACAGACAGACAGACAGACAGACAGACAGACAGACAGACAGACAGACAGACAGACAGACAGACAGACAGACAGACAGACAGACAGACAGACAGACAGACAGACAGACAGACAGACAGACAGACAGACAGACAGACAGACAGACAGACAGACAGACAGACAGACAGACAGACAGACAGACAGACAGACAGACAGACAGACAGACAGACAGACAGACAGACAGACAGACAGACAGACAGACAGACAGACAGACAGACAGACAGACAGACAGACAGACAGACAGACAGACAGACAGACAGACAGACAGACAGACAGACAGACAGACAGACAGACAGACAGACAGACAGACAGACAGACAGACAGACAGACAGACAGACAGACAGACAGACAGACAGACAGACAGACAGACAGACAGACAGACAGACAGACAGACAGACAGACAGACAGACAGACAGACAGACAGACAGACAGACAGACAGACAGACAGACAGACAGACAGACAGACAGACAGACAGACAGACAGACAGACAGACAGACAGACAGACAGACAGACAGACAGACAGACAGACAGACAGACAGACAGACAGACAGACAGACAGACAGACAGACAGACAGACAGACAGACAGACAGACAGACAGACAGACAGACAGACAGACAGACAGACAGACAGACAGACAGACAGACAGACAGACAGACAGACAGACAGACAGACAGACAGACAGACAGACAGACAGACAGACAGACAGACAGACAGACAGACAGACAGACAGACAGACAGACAGACAGACAGACAGACAGACAGACAGACAGACAGACAGACAGACAGACAGACAGACAGACAGACAGACAGACAGACAGACAGACAGACAGACAGACAGACAGACAGACAGACAGACAGACAGACAGACAGACAGACAGACAGACAGACAGACAGACAGACAGACAGACAGACAGACAGACAGACAGACAGACAGACAGACAGACAGACAGACAGACAGACAGACAGACAGACAGACAGACAGACAGACAGACAGACAGACAGACAGACAGACAGACAGACAGACAGACAGACAGACAGACAGACAGACAGACAGACAGACAGACAGACAGACAGACAGACAGACAGACAGACAGACAGACAGACAGACAGACAGACAGACAGACAGACAGACAGACAGACAGACAGACAGACAGACAGACAGACAGACAGACAGACAGACAGACAGACAGACAGACAGACAGACAGACAGACAGACAGACAGACAGACAGACAGACAGACAGACAGACAGACAGACAGACAGACAGACAGACAGACAGACAGACAGACAGACAGACAGACAGACAGACAGACAGACAGACAGACAGACAGACAGACAGACAGACAGACAGACAGACAGACAGACAGACAGACAGACAGACAGACAGACAGACAGACAGACAGACAGACAGACAGACAGACAGACAGACAGACAGACAGACAGACAGACAGACAGACAGACAGACAGACAGACAGACAGACAGACAGACAGACAGACAGACAGACAGACAGACAGACAGACAGACAGACAGACAGACAGACAGACAGACAGACAGACAGACAGACAGACAGACAGACAGACAGACAGACAGACAGACAGACAGACAGACAGACAGACAGACAGACAGACAGACAGACAGACAGACAGACAGACAGACAGACAGACAGACAGACAGACAGACAGACAGACAGACAGACAGACAGACAGACAGACAGACAGACAGACAGACAGACAGACAGACAGACAGACAGACAGACAGACAGACAGACAGACAGACAGACAGACAGACAGACAGACAGACAGACAGACAGACAGACAGACAGACAGACAGACAGACAGACAGACAGACAGACAGACAGACAGACAGACAGACAGACAGACAGACAGACAGACAGACAGACAGACAGACAGACAGACAGACAGACAGACAGACAGACAGACAGACAGACAGACAGACAGACAGACAGACAGACAGACAGACAGACAGACAGACAGACAGACAGACAGACAGACAGACAGACAGACAGACAGACAGACAGACAGACAGACAGACAGACAGACAGACAGACAGACAGACAGACAGACAGACAGACAGACAGACAGACAGACAGACAGACAGACAGACAGACAGACAGACAGACAGACAGACAGACAGACAGACAGACAGACAGACAGACAGACAGACAGACAGACAGACAGACAGACAGACAGACAGACAGACAGACAGACAGACAGACAGACAGACAGACAGACAGACAGACAGACAGACAGACAGACAGACAGACAGACAGACAGACAGACAGACAGACAGACAGACAGACAGACAGACAGACAGACAGACAGACAGACAGACAGACAGACAGACAGACAGACAGACAGACAGACAGACAGACAGACAGACAGACAGACAGACAGACAGACAGACAGACAGACAGACAGACAGACAGACAGACAGACAGACAGACAGACAGACAGACAGACAGACAGACAGACAGACAGACAGACAGACAGACAGACAGACAGACAGACAGACAGACAGACAGACAGACAGACAGACAGACAGACAGACAGACAGACAGACAGACAGACAGACAGACAGACAGACAGACAGACAGACAGACAGACAGACAGACAGACAGACAGACAGACAGACAGACAGACAGACAGACAGACAGACAGACAGACAGACAGACAGACAGACAGACAGACAGACAGACAGACAGACAGACAGACAGACAGACAGACAGACAGACAGACAGACAGACAGACAGACAGACAGACAGACAGACAGACAGACAGACAGACAGACAGACAGACAGACAGACAGACAGACAGACAGACAGACAGACAGACAGACAGACAGACAGACAGACAGACAGACAGACAGACAGACAGACAGACAGACAGACAGACAGACAGACAGACAGACAGACAGACAGACAGACAGACAGACAGACAGACAGACAGACAGACAGACAGACAGACAGACAGACAGACAGACAGACAGACAGACAGACAGACAGACAGACAGACAGACAGACAGACAGACAGACAGACAGACAGACAGACAGACAGACAGACAGACAGACAGACAGACAGACAGACAGACAGACAGACAGACAGACAGACAGACAGACAGACAGACAGACAGACAGACAGACAGACAGACAGACAGACAGACAGACAGACAGACAGACAGACAGACAGACAGACAGACAGACAGACAGACAGACAGACAGACAGACAGACAGACAGACAGACAGACAGACAGACAGACAGACAGACAGACAGACAGACAGACAGACAGACAGACAGACAGACAGACAGACAGACAGACAGACAGACAGACAGACAGACAGACAGACAGACAGACAGACAGACAGACAGACAGACAGACAGACAGACAAACTTTCGCGTTTATTATATTAGTAGGAGGCATGCATAATCAGTAGTAGTTACTAAATAGACTTGGGCATTGATTAGGCAAAATATATTTGTCAGCGGCTTATTACTAAACCCGCAAACTAAATAAAATTTACGTATATGTGAACTAAGTGTACAATCCTACAGAATAGGTACCTAGTCGTAAATAACTCCACGGCAAGTTAAGCCTAAGTATCATTGGCACTAAGATCTATTTATAGCGATACTGGTTGAAGCCCTAAGCACCTTGTGTAAAGAGCCCTTACAGCTATTTTTAGCGATGTAACCTTGCGTAAGACAGATACCTGAGTGCTAACAAGATTTGAATTGACAATTAGGAGTACAGTCATGAACGTCATGAACTACATAGATTTAAAAAAAATACGTCTCCGCGCGCGATTCAAACTTCTTTGTGAACATCTTAAATTCAACATTATTACCACGCCATAGAGGTCTGTTTAAACAATGCACTTCATAACACCTAATTTCATTGCAAATTCGCCACAATTTCTAAGGCATAGAGATATAATTAGGATTGGCGTGATGTTAACACATTAGCGGGCACACGACGTCTATAGACGTTATAACAATTAAACTTCTATTGTGTTTTCAAAACTGTCCGCCAACGTGTAATCGTGCGTAATGGTAGTACTATTTACTAATTCTGTGGTAATGGCGTAACAATCCAGAGACTCTCACTGGTTCAAGTAGAAATGTATTACTTAAATAATTAGGTAAGGTTCTGAAAATATTCACATTTGAATAAAACAATCCTAGTTTCATGTCAATCTTTCTTTTCTATTAGTTAGTGGCTAATGTCAGATTTTAAACTAATTAACTAATGGGCCACAGATTATGCATTTTACAGATTTACATAAAATAAAGAAATGATGACACGAGTTCATAAAATACAGTTGTGATAATTTTAGTACACATTATTACAGAGGTTATTATGATTATGAGGTACCATTATGCTAAACGTTACGTAAGGTCTATGGCTCTAGGCTCTGTCTACCCCGTGTGGGATAAAGACGTGATTATATGTATGTTTTAGACAGGTATTGCGTAACCTTTTATATTATTCTTAAAATAAATTAGTTTAGAACAATAGGTACTTATTATGTGTAGTTAATCCGAGTAATAAACATCAACGACATGGTATATGTCCCATCGCATGTAGCGTCCTATTGTGCTAATATCACGCCATGTAAATTATATGGAGAAGAAATAAGCATGATTTTATTGTAATTTTATTAGAAAACAGATACATTCACCCTTTATCAACAATATCAATAATTCTTTTGCGCAAAAGTATTACTTTTTTGTTATATAATATTGCCGAAGTAATACAACGACATTGGCAAAGTATAAAATACTCGGAATGCGGTCCACGAGCATTTCCTATCCTATGTCCGTTTTAAATATAGTTAAGGAACATAAACTCCTTATTCATTAAAAAATATAAACGTTTGTTAAGCTCATTAAAAACTTTTGCGCCCTCTCTCTTATTATAATTTAAAGTAAAAGAACGAGATAAACACATTTTAGTTAGTTTTATGAATACGAGGAAAAGGCTCCTCCATTATTTCTATACTCGATGCTGCGGGTCGTTGCACCAAACAGTGTATATTTTCTTTGACCAAACATAAGCACGAGTAAACATAAACCAAAGTCTTTACAACTTGCTCACTTGTTTTGCTAATATTTAATTTATTTTTTCCCTGCTATTGTTATATACTTTTGAATTTCTCATTTAAATAATTCTTGTTATGAAACAAAGGATCTGACAACTAAATGATACATGGGCAGTCGCTTTAGCGAGGCCCATTTTCTTTCGTTCGGTTTGCCTAATAAATCTATCAAAAAAAGGGGATTTTAGCCCTCAAATCCCCTTTAATAAGAGCAGCGAGGGCACAATTCGCCCTCCATAGCTACGCCACTACACACAAAAAGACTAATCTTTTCCAGCAGTGAATTATGGCTCAAATGATGACTATGAAAACTAAGATAGCGATAAAATTTAAGCGAATGATAAAGAGAAGCCTATTACTATCCTATAAGCATGTTTCCCTACATAAAAGTAGAAAAAGACAGAATATAAAAAATCTGCAAATCCGCGTGCAAGCAGCAAGTGTGCCAACAAACGGTCCTCTGTCCTCACTGAGCCTGAGAACTGTTGCATGAGAACATTTCGCCCGAGATACCTAGCCTGGATTGCACATGAGAGAACATCGTGCATTTGAGAAAATTCATAAAAAAAAGTGTTACAAATAAGAAGCCTAGCATTGGACATTGTCAAATCAGTTCACAACTGTTGGTTAGTCACAGCGATTAACCACACACTACACCGGGTTTGATAATTTTAAGGTAAGATAGATTAAACGTGTATTAAAAACAATTTATTCCTGCATAGAAAAAACATGGAATTACTATCGTTGACAAGATTTAGGTACAATGCCTTATGCTGTTATTGGTGATGAGCAATTTTTTATGCCAAATCCGTAAAGTGGCGGATGAATAAGTTAAGATAATTACGAAATTCCATACAAAATCCTAACGCAGTCGCAAGCGTTGCAGTTAAAGTCTTATGGTAGAGTAGAGGCCCGTAAAGTTAAATAAGTGTGGAAATTATTCGAAATCTACATGGTTGGAAGCAATCTGCGACTTGACCGCATCCAAACTGCTTTTCTATAAAAGTAAGTAGATCGTTCGACCCACGGGACCGACCATATAAGTAGTAGGTGAATGTGCTAAGCAGTGCTTGCGTTTTTACCATTCTAGAACTTTTAGCCTCAGCTGTACAGGATTCTGCTATAATTAGTTGATTATAAATATCTATAGGAACTATAGTTTTTAAAATTCCTTAAAAAAATTAAAAAGTTATTACAGTTTCCTTTAATTTGTCATTTTTGTTACCATATCTTTCTATCTGGTTCGATAACTTATTAGTAATCTTAGTCCTAATAGAAGTTTATTATGTTTTTAAAACGTTTTCGCCGCAGAAAGCAACAAATGAGATAATATCTTCAAAACCATTGTTTTGTATATCATTAACAATCCGTGCAGCTATGACGTGACCCAAAGACCAGGGTCTTTGGGTCACGTCATAGCATGGTCTCACCATAGTATGCTCTAGATCATAAAATTATTGTAAACAATGAACCATTGTATTGTTAACTTCAAACACAAGTATGTCTGTTTGTCTATGACCTGAGTTAGGACTTGCAATGAATAAAAAGGCCGAAATCCATACGTTATCTATAATGCATGTAAAGTGTAAAGGATTGATTAGTTCCGCAGCTAAGCATTTCGTCATAATTTATTCCTACTATGTGTAATGTTGAATTTTGTGCTTGAAACTTAGTTTTACCGTTACCAAACAGTTTGTTACCTACCAACCTAGTTCAACATCTTTTTCAAAAACTATTAATAAGATTCCTTAATTCTATGGTCTTATAGACTTTGCAGCAAGAGATGCTTCTTCAGATTTATAAACAAGATTTAGAAATAGGAAGTGCTAATAAGCAGAAAGCTATAACAGAACCCAACAGTTCAGGTAATTAAAACCGACCTCCAAATTAAGGAGTCAAGTGGAAGGAACGACAAAAACCGACACGTTATAATAGAGGTCAACTTATTTAATACAATTGACGTTGAAGGTTAAAAAATATTTTAATTGCGATATTTATTAAATTATTGGTTTGTTAAATGGAACAGATTTAACATAAAAATTTTAAGAAATAGATTATATCATCGTAGAAATGAATGAAAAAATAGTTTCACTTTAAGAGTGCTGACAAACAGAAGCGAAAACTTGAAAAAATACGCATGTATTTTGTGAGGTGTCGCTGACGGTGTTGTGAGTTCAATAGTTTTCCATCTCAAAAATGCAAACGCGCCTAAAGAACTTTCACTTCAAAAATTGTGATACAAAATTTTGAAATGGTGTTGGGGAGCAGAAGACAGAATACTAGCAAAGATTGTTATTGAGAATTGTGTATTAAAATAGCTTTAATGTAAAACAAACAGTAATTTAGGATTTTTGTTTATATTTTCCTGTATGGTTTCTAGTTAAAGAATGCACTAGTAGATTTTCTGAAGATGAGTACGATCAAAGGCCTTTATTCTTCCCTTTTTTTAAATAACAACACAGAATATATAATAATACTAACACAACAGCAGTCCCAAAGAGGCTTGGCGCCAAGGACATATAAAAATGTCAATCCTAAAATTACATGTTTCAAGAATATAAAGAAGTTGATTAATGAATAGGAACAGCGTATAACCTTAATCAAAGCATATAACGAGCCCTTGACGAAGAGAGACCAAGAGAGAAATATTTTATCACATTATACTACTTTTATCGATGATGCAAATAAAATTGTTAATATTGCGTGTATTAATACATATATACCTAATATTGTCAGTCTACAAAAAAATCCCTTTCAAATAGAGTCACGTCATAACCAGTTCCATATACATAGGTGTGAAATTTTGTCGAAAAGCTCAAGGTTATGACTGTCGGTTTGTTCGCAACCGGTTGAGTATTGGTGACCTAAATTGGCGAATTTTCAACAATAAAAACGTCCCACTTCCACAGTTATGTTGACGGATGTTGTCCCGGTGGTTTCTTAGCTAATAACAATATTATTACTAAAGCTATTGTCAGCACTCTGCCCTTTCATTAACAAGATCGTCATTTTCTTTCAGCGACATTGTTTACCCATGTCCCAGACTATACTACAAGGCCAGTTGACACTGCTCATCCTGGATTTGGAAGAAGGTATAGGTTGACACTATTAACGTCAGTTCTAGGACCATGATTAAAGTGTACCTGGTGGCCTACTACCATCTCTTAAAACCATGCAAGATCCAGTGAGTAAGGGAGATGTCGCCTTACATCATGTATTGCGCTGTCCCGCTTACTCACTGGATCTTGCATGGTTTTAAGAGATGGTGGTAGGCCACCTGTGCTCTGAAGACCAAAGATGCTGAAGATGATTCTCGACTCAGACAGAAAGCACCTAATTATTCTCATAGAAGATCTATTGATTATTATCAACCTAGACTATATAACTGAATGCTGCATGAAGATAATAAAACCCATTTCTAAAATCATAATTTCACAAAGTATTCATCTAAATTTAAGGACTATGTTTTTGTCAGTAAAGTTCTTTCCATCTCAACATTTTCTACTAGACGCTTCATATGCTGGTATTATATCTAAAAAAACTACTTCAGTTTTTTTTTAAATTGATATTCACCTATACGAATTTATGATGATTCAGTCTAATTAATGCTTAAAGATTACAGAATGCTTCACTAGAAATTATAGTACTGATTTAGCTTGCATCAGTGGATGATTCTATTTTAGCAACTGCTCGTTATAACTTGCCAACTTCATTTTCTGTGCTAATAATAAAAACTCCATACATAAATTGTACAACAAAGTGTACATGACATACATTCAGTGTACTTGTGTCAATATTTACAAATATAAAGAAATTGTACGAAATCTTGGCAATGGAAAGTGAATTTCGGTTGGTTGCCAGACTGTCTACAGAGCACGTGAAATGTTTATCGTTAGGGGGGACTCATACAATCAACTAATTAGATTCTGATTAAGCTGATTTACAAGACATTAATTAAGGACTGTTTTCATTGGCTGGGGTAAACAGAGACTGGATTTCTACTTGTAGTATTAATTGAGTATTATTATTTACACTCATCGGTAAATAGTGATTTTTATTTACTCATTTATTAATAGGAAGACTAAGTAATTCTATTATATCTAATTTTAAGTATATTAGTTAAATAGCTGTTTCCCGCGGCTCCGCCCGCGTTTTCCTCGGTTATATCGCGCCCGAAAGTTATACCGCACGATCCCTACGTGGCCAGCAGGCCACCACCCAGAATCCCGCCTGTAGCTGCAGGCGGCGGCCGCACACCGCTGCAGAGGGCCAAAAGGCCCTGAATCAGCTTCTCAACTCCGGCTTCGCCGGAGTTTGAGAATCACCACACCGAAAGTTATAGCCTATGTTTGACTCCTAGTGCATAACTATATCCATACTAAATTTCATCACAATCGGTCCAGAAGTTTAGCCGTGGCAGACAGACAGACAGACTTTGGCATTTAGGTATAATATTAGTATGGATTATTTGTTAACACTTTCGCTGGCAGTAACGCCTTTCGACGTAGATAACAATTAACTGTTATTGTTATCTCGTTTACTGTCCGCAAGTCCGCGAAAATGTGCTTATTGATATCTACCCATTTCCTGTGCACTTTCAATTTTCAATTTATTGATTGACTAGCTGCCCGCCTCTGTTTAGGACTGGTGATATAAGTATCTCAAATTGTCAAATGCGCCAAGTTTAATAGTCGTTAAAGTGTTCTTAGATTTATCAATATCTATTCAACGCAATCCTCATAATTTTTCGTAAGAACTTTTTAAAAACCTAAAAAAATATGAATTTAATTGAAAAAGTTGTTTCAAAATTATGGCCAATGGCATAGGATTCACAAAAATTCCTCAAATCTTATGGCTTAGAATCATGGAAAAGTTATTATATACTTTCATTCATTCATTACACATATAATAACACATAGAAAATGAAAAACAAGCACTGAACGACTATAAGTATTTCACACTTTTCTAAAAAGAAAATTAATATGTAGCCGAATCCAGGCTAGAGTTCGATGGAATACGTAACGAAGGCTCTATAAATGTAGACAGAAAGTCACGAAGACTATTTATAGAGGTAGAAACATTGAGTGCTAAAGCAGTATTGAATATACAAATTTAGATTTTGATCGCACATACTCTCTGCTCTTACACCTACATGCGATTGAAATGAGAAAGTGGACCACACAAAAATCACTTTCACATTGCATTTATTATATTGACTGCGATGTAAACATTATGGGTATGATTTCATATTTTACCCGACTACTCGAAGGAGAATAATGTTGTTTATATTTATTTCTATTTCTCCCTCAGTCTTTCTGCAACACAGTGTTGCTCGAACCCCTCATAGTAGTATTAACGGCTCGTAGGATTTTAAAGAGTGAAGTATCATTTGATTTGTCTTCATTGCGACATTGGATGGATATACAAAGTATAATTTACTTAACACTAACATAAGTTAGTGTTAAGTAAATTATACTTTGTATATCCGCGTACTTATTCTGCTTGGTTGGATAAAATTTTGCAATCTTGATTTGACATTAAATGAAGGAGGACTTGATTTTAAAACTATTTTTCTTTCTATTTTTATTGAATCCGCTTGCGGGACTGCTGTCCGAGTTTCTGAGACATTCAGAAAATTAAGACATCTTAAAAAGTTGAATTCCGGATTATTCTGGATGAATTACTGCTAATCAGATATGTCAGTACTAATATCTATTCTGTGGCGAGAGCAAGATCAAGCAACAACGTAAGCCCTCTAAAGCCGTAAAGCCGTAAAGCCGTAAAGCCGTCTAAAGACCTCTGACAATCACCAAAATCACTAGAGCCAAGCCAAAATAATCCAATTCGGTGTGAGTGCACCCCTAGCAATTTGTAAAGAGCCACATCTCAGCGCCTCTATAAATAACGTTATGACGTGCAGTCCAAACAACTGTTCTGATGTTTGGCTGCGTGACAGATCGACGACTAGACGACTGAACTCAGCAAGGTCTTGGTCGTGGCCACCTTTCTCAGAGGTCACAGTCGGAAACGGAAGTTCAATAGTATCAACTGATCTGCTGATGATAATCACGCCGCGTGTTTTGCGCCTATCGTGAAGGTTCTTATGGACTTAGTAAATCCAATGATATCTGGGACGGCTGACCGCACACCATTCCCTCGGCTTTTCCACAACTTTTCACTGCTCTATTCTTATTCATTCTCTCGAGAGGAGGCCAGAACTCAATTTGGACAACTGGACTTTTAAAGTTAGTTATTTCTTGTCTACTCCATGGAAGTAAACAAGTAAGTATCGTACAACCTCTTCATCTCTAGTACATTCTTTTTGTCACAAAGTAGGCAAAGAGGTTTACAGCCTACGGTCTGAACGATGAAAAGCGGTTACACATAATAGCAAGAATGAACGCACAGTTGTAGTATTGATTCTACAACACTAGGCATAAGGATGTATGATGCCAACCACATAGGAATAATTTTACGGTCTACTTTAAGTTACACAACTACATATTGGTGGAAAGATGTCACCAATGCCTGCTCGATGCCAAACTTCTTGCGTCAATGTGAGGTGTTTGGCATGTCATTTCGGCATTTCACCAACACAGCATTGGTCACACGAAGCTCCCGCTCAAGTACTCACATTTATAACTTTTTAATTCCAATTAGCTGGGGTCAGGATCGCCTGGAGGAAGATTGTGACTAGTCCTGATACTCCTGACCGTGGAGCTTGAGTTGACTAAATTGATGTGAATGGGATGTATGAGTCTTTTTGTATTTTACAATCACGCGCTTTGGAACGCGCGTTAATCGCGTCATACATGGAAGATGAAGAAGAATAATGACAATCATTTAAATAAACTTGTCCCTTCAGCTTGGTTTTTTGGACTGCTATAAGAATTGACCCGAGTCTTATATTATGCTTAATATACTCTTGTCACATGTATTACTTATTTATCTTATTTTATCTACCTATATCCCACAACATGTACTTTATAATTCTTTGTCCATGGTTAACCATGTTGGCAAACAAACTATTCATCGTTTTTCATTAATATTGGTTTTAGCGCTCTTTCTTTTGATTAGTTTAAAGAAAATAAATAGGAAATACCCTTCTATATTATAATTGATCATCATCATTTCAGCCACAAGTCTTCCACTGCTGGACATGGTCATTTCCAGTGCCTCTCATACTTCTGACTAATAAATGCGGTCTACATCCAGCGTCGTCATCCAATAAATTATATCTATCTATTTGTTTATTCACATTAATCTGTACTGCAGTTTATTGCAGTTCATTGCAATATTATAATCGTGGGAACAGCCGATAAAAAATAGCACGTTGGAGTCCACACTAGCATTGTTTTGACTGACGTTGGGTCTACAATGTTGTTTATAAAGAGATTCATCATCTAAGCGATATCCTAAGCCGTTTGGCTTCATTTCCAACTTCTAAACCAAAATTTCTGGACCAATAAATCGAATAAGTATTTAAGTAGAAATTTCGACAACGTTCAAACAACATGTCGAATGTGAGTCTAATTTAGGTCTAATTGGTTTTTAAACACCTCGATTGCGTTTACTTTTGTTAAATTAAGTACTTATTTGTTTTTAAATAGTTACTAACGATATGGATTTACCGCGTTGTCTATTTCCTGTTTAGCTTAAGTACTTTTCCCTGGTGGCAAGACACCCTTTTCTATTTAGAAAGTTGTGACATTGTATTTTTTTTAATTGAAAATGAATATAGGTACTGAATGCCCGTGACAGCATATTTTTTATATTTTAATTGTGCCACAAAATATAATAGTAGTGTGTTCTTCAGCTAAATATTTGTCGAATATCACGCTTGTGTTCTAAGTTTTAATCTAATAGATAGTTGAATATTGTTGCAATAATTTACAGCAAAATCTTTAAAAGCGAGGTCTTATATACAAGACCTGTTTACGACCAATACGTGTTTTGATTACATCAGAATCCGATGATCAGACCTCAGTTGATTAGTTGACCGTGTGGTTTCGGGCTAAACATGAGGTAGAGATTCCCACAATCCGATAGTTGGCGAATTGTACCACCAGCAACCAAGGAAATAATGGTTTATAAATATCAGCAGTCGATAATAAAGGTATTCTTCTTCTCAAACTTCTTGTGGCACTACAACAATTTGGGGTCTTCTTTTTTTCCACCTATCGCGCTCTCGCCTACTTCTTCCAGTTTCCTGGTTTAACCGACTTCAAAAAAGAAAGAGGTTTTCAATTCGTTAGGATGTTTAATTTTATTTTTTTGGTCGATGTGATTCGATTAATCCTGTATTTTTCTAGTACCTATTAGATTTCGCAATCTTTTGGGGTTTCGCCGTGATGGGTGGTTTGGTTAGCACATCGATGAACCCTCCTGGTTGTAGCGATGGTCTTGGTACCGGCAGCTGTTAGTCTTTGTAAGCATTTTCTATATTATCCAAATTTCTGTCCCGCTGTCGAAACTCTCATCCAAAATTAGGCAAGGCGTAAAGGGGACAGATTTTATAAGTTAGTACTTTCCATTTCTGTATAACTTATCAGGGATTGTTTTTATGAATAGAAAACGGAAAAAAATAAATGCGAGATTAAATTTTGTTATTTTAAATCCTAGTCATTTCCTGGTATTAATTTATTTCCACCTTACATCATTGTTATGCATTCAGTATCATCATAACTATGCAGTCACGACCAGATTTGGTAGTTTTCATCATCAACTGATAATGTAATAGTCTTGTCTATTACTTAACCATTAGTCGAAACTGATAAATAAAGCCATTATTCATGTTAGTTTTAGTACTTAGGTAGGTAGGTACCTATTTCCCTATTTAATGCTATATATTTATATACTCATCATAAATTTAAGAACAGGCTCTTGTCGGTGGAGTTCCTTTCATCTCTGTCTATTATCATTTCTGATTTTGTCTGATTAGCAAGTTCAGTTATTTTTTGTAACGACACGATGTTTATTTTCTCCTTTGTCTGCTTCTTATTTGTTGCTTTTTTTATTTGTTATATTTATACTTACCTACTAACCACCAATGTACCATTGTACCATGAACCTCTCTCTCATCTCAGTGTTTTCCGGGTCAACACATATCCAGATATTGCTAATATTACTATGGCGCCAGCTACAATCCCATTCATTTGAAGTGTCAAACAGTTGCAAAACAAAGTCACGGTATCGTGTCAAGCGTGCCCAAAACAAATTCTAAACGTAAACAATTCAATTAGCGTCTATATTTTAGGCACTTATTTTTCTTTTGGTGGTTTCACCGTCTCAGTACGACTATTAACTAATAATAGTCTGTGGCACCAACTGTACCTAAGTATTTGGTTTCCAAGCTGCAGATCTGCAGAACCGGAATCCTTATTGGGCTAATCCGACTCAAGCTTGGCTGATTTTTAGAAATATTTTATAACCGTTTCTAATAAAAAAAATTACTCATGAAAAACACGCAGTGTTATTTTATATTAGTCAACTTATTGCAAAAGTGCATATTTTTTTTGAAGAAGGTATCCACGAAACTTACCTGACGGGATGGCGTTAAAAACTAGAATAGAAACCACAATTAATCCTGTTAGCATTTTTTTAACAGTACCAATTCGCACACACTAACAGTAGATATAAAACTCAAAATCGTTTGCATTGTGTAGTCGATTGAGAAAAAATCTATATTTCATAACAGAACACACCACAATTTTGTAACACTCGCGTAACACAATATTTATATTTTAATTCAAATAATCATATCACTCGAACACGATGTAAAATTATCGCGTAGTATTTCGAATTCGATTTATTTTTAAATTCACGCGCACGTCCTCTCGCTTCTACGCGGCAAAGCGGTCTTACTCGATTCTTGTTGGAATGAATGAGAATATCGATTCAAAACTCGATTGTGACTCGCTTGCCATTCGCTTCTGTTGCGACCCGGCAGTGTGCCCCTTGTACTACATAATTATCTATTCTGTGCTAAGAACTGCATCCATGGTAGTAGCCCTTTGATTATTAATTATTCTCGTATCCCTTACATTCGTTTTACAAGTCGTGGGTTCGAATCCAACAAAAAAACTTTGTGCAAGTTGTTTTCATTCCGCCTTAGAAATAATACTGATTTTCTGATAAGAAATATAGAAGTTTGTTTCCATACTTTGAACATCAGAAACAGAGAGGCTAAAGGCATAGAATTTGGAAATCGCGCGCGGGATTCCACTAAAAAGCTAAGATTCATTTTATTTGAATCAAAATTTACCAAAAACAAAGCTTTCAAAAATCTACTTAGATAAAAATCCGGCTATCCATTTGAAGTTATTATGCCACAAGGTTCACAAGCCACAAACAAACAGGGCGTCGATTCTGCTAACGTTAAGACAAAATCGTATCAAAATAGTGTTTCAATAGTAGTGATTTTTCACACTATTTACAAGAGTTATGGCAGTATGATGTGATGTGAATTTAGTGCGTGGTGTGATCATCAGAAGTGGTATAAAAAAAATATACATTTCTTGTAACTATTGTGTAAAAAAGCACTATCATTGAAACACTATTTTGACACGATTGTGATTTAACGTTAGCAGAATCGACACCCAGACATGCATACACACTCGTCGAATATTAGGAGTTAAAAAAACTTATCATTAAGTCTCTCCGCCTGTGGTCCGACATTTTACTAATTAATAAATATCAAATGTCATAAATGAGATAATAAGTATATACATGCATAAGTCTGTATCTGTCTGTTACGCTTTCACGGCTAAACCGCTGGACCGATTTAGATGAAATTAGGATTAAACATAGCGTAAACTGTTAACGTGAAAAAACAGCCTTCAGATTTCGTGCCCTTATATATATTTTTTTGTTACCAATGGTCCTTTTCTTCCTTTCTATGAATTCAGTCCTAAGTAATTAATCAATCTGAGCTTAACCCGTCAATGGTTGTTATGAGCTTACATAGTTATAAAGGTAACTTCATAAATGCTCAAAGCATGCAGACTGCTGGGCGGACGTGACCTTACCTTTCCCAAGTAAGTTACCTAGGTAACCTAACCTATCTAAAGAATTGATGGCAAATGACGGTACTGATAAAAGCTTCACGCTACAAATACCTAGTCAGTCAGTAGGTTAAGTATTCTTTTAGGATCAACTACGTACCCGACTCACTGGGACGTCAAGTAACTGGCAAGCTACATCTTAGCACAGACTGCACATGAAAGACTATCAGACCTTCGGTCTTGGAAGAGAGTCCTGTGGCGACACTAGCGCCACAACAATATAACTACGAAGACAATCAACAGATGACGTAAAAAACACGAAAATCGAGCTTGCATACAAAACGGCAAAATTACTATGAAAGTCTAAATCGCGCTTGCAAAGTTTCTACGGATTGGAGCATAAATACAACCTTCGACAAGACATCGTCGGAGCCGCGATTCCCCAGGCATAACATCCTAGCCTGGTGGGAAGATCTTCCCTTTGTGGCGGTCGAGCATAACACTATCGCTCCCGCCACACACTCCAAAGTTTCAAACGAATGGAGCGTTCGAGTACCGTCTGACTTCCGTAACTCTTTTTACAGGGAAACCAGACCCACAGGAACATGATCCGGGTGTGTTAGTGGCCAACACTGTCAGATTTTTCAGGCTGCCTAAAGGTATCTGACACAACAGCCATCTACCGATAACAACTGGGACCAGCGGCGTAACGTGCCTTCCGATGCACGGAAGAGCTTACAGGAACATGAACCGGGTTTGTCTATCCATCTCTGTCAGAATTTTCATGCTGCCATAGGGCATCTGACATAGCCTAACGACTGCCATTGATCGATAACAGCCAGGACCGTCTCCAGAGCTCAAGAATTTAAGATAGAAATGCCACTAATAGTGATCAATTCAAGCATGGCATCGCATTCGCAGTTAGTCGAATGAAAATTATTTGAAAACGAACAATAATAATTCGACTCACTGATATACAGAATGTCATACATTTCAAAATGCTTACTCGATCGTTTTTGCATTTGCATCGCGTTTAGAGGTAAGCACCCGTAGGTCGACCGCCTATCTCAATTCTCTCCTCTCGTAATGGCTACTTGTATCTTGTAAAAAAAATTTAAAGCGTTTTGTGTGTTAGGCGGAGCGAAATGTGGCGATAGCGATACAAGTAGCCATTACGAGAGGAGAGAATCGAGACAGGCGGTCGACCTACCGGAGGGTTACAAGAGTGAGTAAACGACAGTACATGAAATATGTATGACGGGCATGTCGCTTACTCACTCATTTCGGGCCTACTTACCTGAAAAAGAAAAGAGAGAAGAGTTGTAGAACTTGTATCCAGGGCCGTAAAACAATTTACAAAAAAAAACATTGCACAAGGTTGACTTCACAGCTTGACACTGACATTGACACGTCAGCACAGCTGCCAACAAAACAAAAATCAAAACTTTGTTTTGATTTTGAGTTTTTGTTTTGTTTAAATGTGTTAATTTTATCAAATATAAAATTAAATTTTTATTAATGGAAAGCCCACTGTCTCTAGAAAAGTCTAATCAAATAAATGAAAAGAAGTACATTATATACATAAACACAAAATGCGTTCTGCACAAACAATATCAAAAGTTTTCATAGGCTGTTGCGCGAGCGCTTTTCTGATGGAAATTTTAATGGCATGGACTCCACAGAGTGCCAATTTGATAACATTCCTACAGTTTTTCTTTATCTCTTTACAAGGTTTTATATTTACCATTAAATTTGGTTTGGTAAGTTCAATATTATGACCATGGGAAATAGAGAACTACAAACTACTTTTCAGTTTAATACCTCTGACTGAATTGTTATGTCGTATTATTCATACTTTTTGTATAGAGGGGAATTTAAGAGCGTTTAGAACCGTTTAGTTGCCGGAGCTACGAATTGGAAATAAAAAGTACTAAATAAAATAAAATTTTTACCTCAAAACTAAAATAATACCAAGACATTATCATAGCATTCATTCTGACAAATCTGCAGTTTCGTTGTGACAAAATAGATCTTTATTTTTACAGATTAAACCGAAAATTCCACTACGGCAGTATATAATACTTGTTGCATTGTTTTTTGTTACGAGTGTGGCCAATAATTATGTTTACGCTTTGCATGTCCCATCCACACTACACATGATTATACGGTATGCATGATACATATTCTCAACTTGTTCAATTTAATTTCGCTAAAGCCATTTACTCAAAAATATTTTAAGTAACTGATTTAATTTTATGAGATCTATGTTGTAAGGCATTACTGCAGTTTAGCAAAAGTTTTAATTAATACCCTTTCAGATCTGCATCCTCGCCGGCCAGTATGTTAGTTTATTGTTGTGTAAAAAAACAAAAGCCAAAACTTAGCAAAGCTGTTGGATCAATCTTGATAAGCATTGGGGTTGCACTAGCAATGTATGGTGGCGCTCCCACTGAAGAAAATAAAGGAAAATTGCTGTATTGGTGTATAGGAGTGATTATTCTCATAGTAACTTTAATAACTGGTGCATTCACTGGGCTACAGCAAGAGTTGCTGTATTCAAAATATGGGAAACACCCTGAAGAGGTTTGTATATTTGATATATCCAGAATCGTATAGCAGTTAAGAAAATAAAGATTCTATAGAATTTTCAAAAATGTGTAAATATCTAAAAAATCTATATAAGATTAGACCTGAGCAAAAGGACGTAGGCAACCCTTGTTCTGAGCTGAGCCCTTTAATGCAAGTTACTACTGTCATAACTAAAATGGATATGATGTAATGCTCGTATGTATATTTTCAGATGCTGTTCTACACACATTGTCTTCCGCTTCCATTCTTTCTTACAATATCTCCGCAACTTCAGAGCACCGCATTGAGTCTACCAAAAGAAATATGGTTCCTTATAATATTGAATATAATTTCCCAGTTTTACTGCACACATTCCGTCCATGAATTAGCTACTAGGGAAACAACAGTGACAGTCACCTTTATTTTGACTGTACGGAAATTTGTTTCACTTCTCATATCGTCTGTAGTTTTTAAGAGTAATGTTACGTTGTTTCATGTAATTGGTACTGTCTTTGTAGCTGTTGGTACATATGTTTATTTCGACTTCTTTAGAAGTAGAAGACAAAGACCGGTTAGTTTGAAAGATGAATGAAGTATTTTTGTAATTTTATATTCAGATGTAACTTTGGTATAAAAAAAAATAAGACTTGTACTATATTAAATTCAATAAATATCTGTTCTATGGCTGTGTTTGTTTTTATAATGCGTTTTTGTACCGTACGTTTCACGCTTTAAAAATATATAAGGTGGACACAAATCAACTGCAAATATTTTAAGGGGAGATACAGACCACTATACTGAACAACTTTTCCAAATAAACTTATATCGAAATACGAAATTTTAATTTTCACTCTCAATACTAAACTAGATCAGCTGATTCACAATTTATAAGGGAGGTCAAAAAAATTTTTTCGTATTTCGACATGTTTATTTAGGAAAGTTGTTCATTTTAGTGGTCTGAATCTGCTCTTAAAATATTTGCAGTTGATTTAAATTCACCTGTTATGTATTACACTAGTTTCGCCCGCATTAATTTCTCTCGGGAACAGTGCTTTTTTCCGGGATGAAGGTACCCTATGTCCTTCTCAATACTCCTAGCTATGTGTATGCGAAATTTCAGAAAGATTGGTTCAGTAGATAGGGTGGAAGGGGTTACAAACAAACGCACTTTCGCATTTATAATATTAGTTAGGATAGGGATTGGTACATAACAGAATAAAATAATGAAGTGGTATTGTTTTTCTTAATGGTGATTGCATAACTTAAAAGCATAATGAGGTTACAATCCTCAGCAGTGAAGGACCAATGAAGAATGTTTTCTCGACAGAGAATTTCAAATCGCGTGCAGTCTCAAGGCAAGTTTTTTTAAATCTTTGTTCTCGATGCCGCATTCATAGCTCGTACACATTGTACGAGCCATCATTCCCATCAACCATTTGTAGGAGTCTGCTTGTTACGAATATTACCTACGAACAAGTGCCCTAAATGCGGAGGTTTCTTCATGCGCGATTTTTCCACAACACCAGACAGCATGATCTCATCTCTCGTACTCATACTGCTTGTGATGCTCAAGCACGTGCCACACCTAGTGGTGCCGGCTGGCAATTTACAGTTTACGGGAATATAACTTATGGAAATTTACGGAAATATTCCCAATGTTACCAAGGAATTTGGAAACTTTCCCAAAGTTGCCGTTGTCATTTGGCAATTCCCGGAATATTTCCGGCAATATTTCCAAAGTTCCCGGGAAAGTTTCCAATATTCCCGGCAACGGCACATCGCTAGCCACACCCCACACCCCAATACGATTTAAAGAAAACTACCCTTGTTCTAATCAGCATTCTGATAAAAGGCATAAAAATAATGTCAAATAATTAATTAAAACAAAAAAATCCCATTAAACATATTTATTAACTTAGGTAATATAATCTAGATTTAACATAGGTAGTTACAATTTAAGATATTATGCAATACCTATTACAGCTGAGACTTTATACAATGGATACTTAAAAGGAAATTACAACGTATATTAAAAATCATTATGTCCTGATAATCTATTCTTAATTAAATTACTCACAAACACAACACTTTCATACTATATCACACACTCTATTTTATAGTTTGTCCGATGTACATATTCGCCACAGCCTACTTCGTTCAATATCTGAAAAAGACAAGAAATTTGTTAAGTAAAAAATAAATTGAATTAGTAAAAAACTTTAATTGGTTGGCGTTATTCGACTAAACCTTGCATACAACCAATTAAATTTTATAAGGGTGAAGTGAAATGAGACTAGATTGTCTGACATTCTTGTCTTAAATTTGGCTTGTCTGAATGTGGATTAACTTTAGAATTCTGACTTTAATCAGTTTTTTTTTAATATATGTTGACAATCAAGCAAAAGATGCATGCGGTAGCATAATTAAGCTTGTGATACCTAGACGGCTTAATATTGCCTTAATCTCATTCATTACCTAGGATATTTTAGCAAAGTTCCCAGTAAAGTTCTTTAAACATTGCACTGGCATTTGGTAGAAATAGAGTAAGGCACCCAAGCAGACGACCTTTGTACAAAAGCCTATCTGTGGTAGTCATTCTGTTCAAATTTCAGAATTCCCATTTTGCATACATTCAGGTCAGTCAGAACTCAGGACCAAATTCGCTCAAAAACTGACAAGTTATATACCTGCTTTTGCTGTCCGATCGGCTTCGTCGGTCACGAGACCGCGACCGCCGGATAGAAGGTGACCGACGGCGAATCGACGGTGACCGACGCGGCGACACTGACCGTCCGCGAGAGTACGAGCGGCGGCGTGGGCTGCGACTACGCGTCCTGTACAAAAACACACGTCACTCACATGCCGACTATACCACCTACAGAAAATACTGAAAACAATAAAACCCTCAAATTTTACGTAAACAGACAGCTCAATCCTTTCATTTTGGGAAGTCGTTATCTTTATGGGAGTAATTAGTCTTATAATGATCATTCTACATTACTTTTAAAGTACCTAATTACACCTAATACGCCAACACAATAACTAATACTAATGGTAGGTAAGGTAGTGCTAAGAATAGGATTCAAAAAGTACCGAGACTTGGTGAGCCTGAAGAAGGTCGTTGTTCGATGTTGGGCTGCATTGAGGCCGAAGGGATTTAAACTTGTATTGAGGCGAAGAGTTTCAATGTAATCCTCCATGGAGCGGTGGCTAACCGGGGGTCGCGAGTTATTGAGGTAACACAGGAGAGTAGGCCGCTGTTGTATTCTGGATGTGCCTTGTTGATGGTGTGTGCAGTCGGTGAAGCTTCAGGAGAGCTACGTTGGGATGACAAGGGTCCTAAATGGCTCTCGAGAACATACTTAATCCAGGACGGGATCATTGGACTAGGTAATGGCTGTCAGGAGGATATGTAGGATGCTGTTGTTTGAGGCTTCAGTTGCGCGTAGAAGTTTGGAGAGCCGGTCGCAGAAGTTGAGCGGGATGTTGAAGCGAGCGGCGTTCGCGGATGTCTTATTATAGGAGCCGTAGTTGTTGTTGTGAAGAGATGTGGTGAGGTCGGTGTGTTGGTGGTTGGTTGATAAAATGGACCTGTAAACGTTCCAACACCCACCACTTTTAATATCTCCTTTTGAAGCTTACAATCACAAATGTTTGATAAATGATAAAAGATAATGCAAACATGCAATTATCTTAGCAATTAATATTAATTCATGAATGATGACATGCCGTAATCATGTTAAAAATTAACTTGGAATAAAAAAGCAGAAATAATAGAGCTTTAAATATGTGTACACCATAAACTAAAAAATAAATAAAACGAACATTTACAGTTGGTCATAAAAAATGTATGTTGTTTTGAGTTAGCGTACCTTGGCCAGTTTCATTAGCATATATCTAAAGTTTATAGTGTAAACATAAAAATAATTCATAGGAAGAAGTGTAAAGTAACACACTAGGTAAATGGCATTAAATCAAGAGAAGTGTCTACAAGAATTTCACTGTGACACACACCGGATAGATTTGGCATACTTGCTCCGTGTAATCAAATACAGAACTTCTTAGCTTTATACATTATACTTATGTAAAGGTATGCCTTTCTCATGAGAAATGGGTAATTCTAAATACTTAAGAATAAATAATTCAGAAAAAAAAAGTTAAAAAATAAAACATACCTTCTATCCCTCCTTGTGCGTCCATTGGACATTTCTACTCTTATGCGAGTACCACAGCATCTCCTAGAAAAAAACATTAGATGTATCAATTTCGATTTTATATTATTCTTTCTATTTGTAATTTCCAAAGGTTGACTGGCAGAGAATGCTTATAGCATTAAGTTTACCTATTGTAGCACTTGGCTCAATAAAGTTTTAAATAAATAAATAAATACACATAGGTAGTAATAATAACATAATTTCTCTGTCATCTTCTTCATCCTAGCGCTTTCCCAGTTGCCTCCTCAGCCCGGAGCCAAAGGCCCACTTTCCTACTTATTGCTTCTCAGTCATATCTGTTTGCTTGAAAAGTCTGCATCTATCATATCTTACATTTAAAATATGCTAACAAGTTTGTCCAAATTATTATGCAAGAATTTAAGTATAGACTTAGATAAAAAAATGTTCCCCACTCCAAGACAAGTGCCATCAATAGATAATACCACATGTCAGTCTTGGAATGGAGGTATCATGCTCTTGCACACTTATGACTCAAGCGTTTCACATCAAAAATGAAACGGATCTAAGGAGTGTGCAAGAATTTTTTTTACTACTCATGAGACTAGTGTTAAGTTCACTTAAAAGATACATAGGTGATGAACCTGTATAATGCTTATGGAACAATATTGTGACGATCCAATGCTACAGTAACCGCTTACCATCAGGTAAGAAGTAAGTTGTGTTTGCTATATATTTAATAAACACAAAGAAGATTATATGTAGGTACCTAGGTAAATTATCAGGCGCAAAATGGGGTCAGAGGCGCATGGCAAATTATCCGCGGACTGCGACCAAGCAAGATGGCGTTAGCAATATGGCGCCACCTTTCACAAGCTGGCGATCAATACTTTCAACTTTACTGTATGCATAGGAATAAAAATAGGCACTTACGTTCCATCTAAACCACGCACAGAGTCCTCAGCATCGCGGGGGTCTTCAAACTCGACGAAAGCAAAACCAGGCGGGTTTCTAGCCACCCACACATTTCGAATGTTCCCATACTTCGAGAACACTTTCTCGATTTCATATTTTGATGCGTTTGTCCCCAGATTACCAACGTAAACTTTGCAGGAAAGATCCCATTCTCGATAGCGCGACATCTGCGAAAATATTTCGGTGTAACATGAAATTACAAATTCAAGATCATTGTATCATTATCGACAAGCGCCATGTTGGCGTTTCAGCTAAAAAATAACTCCGATAAAAATTGGTTCATAGATCATACCTTGTAACTGAAATTAGGTCACAACACAATTAAGCGTTAAAAAATTATTAATTTAGGAAGATACTTGGATCAATCAATCCAATTTAAAAATAAAATATCAGCACGATAAACGATAAGCACCACCACACAACGCACGAACTTGTCACAACTTATATTACAAAGTACTCTGTGGTCACAACAGCACAAGACAAGAAACTTCAAGAAAGAAAGAATGAATGGAATGGAATGATCGAATTGAATTGATGTCATGCATGAACGAGAATGAGATGAAAGAGCATTGACCTCTGACGAACGCATTGATAAGTTACTCATTTAAAAAAAAATACTTTTAACGGCATTAAAAACGAGTTCTTTGAGGCCTTTTTCGAAATTAATCATCTGGGGGCTTACTACCGTCTAGTAAAACCATGCAAGTTCCAGTGAGTAAGCGAGATAGCGCAATACATGCGCACCCTAGACGCTCATGCGTGCATGATAGAAAACCATCAAACAAAGAGATGATGGTACTCGAAAGGTGAATTGAATCGACTGATTTCCAAACAAATCATTTAATTTTTTTTATTTCATATCAAGAATTTTGCGATGATTTGTTTGGAAATCAGTTGATTTAATTGTTCCATCGTAAATCATCGCAAAATTCTTGATTTAAACTAAAAAAAATAAAAATAGGATTTTTGCGTGCGCGTCTAGGGTAGGTAGGTAATTGTTTGATGGAAAACCATCATGTGTGCATGAGCATCTAATGTGTGCCTTACTCACTGAATCTTGCATGGTTTTAAGAGATGGTAGTAACCCAACCCCCATGGACTTTCTTATTTTGCCATCTCATTTTTGCACTAAATGTCATATCGTATATATATTCTTCTATATTATAAATCTAAGAATGATGGCGGAATTTTTACGAATAAAAAAAAAATACGGATGAGTTGATTTTTTTTTTACAACATCATGTCACAGAAATACATTTCTGTAAATAAAATATTTTTAAACCCCCGGGAAAAAAACTAGATTTTTATTATAAATTATGTTACCAGAACTTAAATATGGCAATGTAGAAAGTGAAACATTCGCATAGAGCCACGACTTACAACTGCCAATGTCACTGTCATTCAAACTGACTTGAACTCTGTAGATTGCGGTCTACATCACAGACCTACTAAATGTATGGACAAGAACTATTGTTCTATAGCTACAATAGATTATATAAATATTATGATTTTCGACATAACAATATAAAATATATGTTTGTCTCATTTTATCAAATTGATATTGCCGTTTGAAGAATGAGATGGATATATTTAATGTTTTCTAGTTTCTGGCTTAAAAAGTGGAGAATAAAGGCTAGTGTAGCCAAATCTGTACATGTCACCTTCACCCTGCGCAAAGGTGACTGTCCACCTGTACGGCTCAATGACACAACTCTTCCACACGAAGAAAGTGTTAAATACTTAGGTCTTCATCTTGACCGGCGACTTACTTGGAACAAACACGTAAAATGTAAAAGAGAAGAACTAAATATCCGATACAGAAACCTACACTGGCTGATCGGGAGAAACAGCGTTTTGTCAACTGACAACAAACTATTAATTTATAAGTCGGTCCTCAAGCCGATATGGACATACGGTATACAGCTGTGGGGAAGCTGCAGTAACTCCAACTTATCTATTCTGCAAAGAATGCAAAATGTCATACTCAGGGCAATCTGTAAAGTCCCTTGGTTTGTCACTAACAGCGAGATACACCAGGAACTCCAAATGATCACAGTAAAGGAAGAAGTGCTTATGGCTGCTGAACGATACCGGGAGAGGCTGGAGATTCACCCAAACGATCTGGCTACCAAGCTGCTAACGTGTTCGTACAGAAAGCGACTGAAAAGGAAGGACATTATTATTCCTTAACAAGATGGGTAGAGGTTCTCACTGGAGGACACACTCGAACGCATACTGCAGTCCAACACATCTGCTTATAGCGCATATCATCGCTGATTGCAGATAAATAACAGAATAAAAAAAAAAAAAAAAAAAAAAAAAGTTTCTGGCTATATTTTGGCAT